>CM038682.1:150432459-151632459 GCA_021605205.1 Aegilops longissima
TAGCGTCCGAAGAGGTACAACGGCGGCGGCGGAGGTGGAGGGTGAAAATGCAAAGTAAGAGGGAGAAGGAGCGGAGTGGAAGAAAATGAGACCCGGAGGGCGAATTTAGTGGGCCTGGGGTGTCGGAGTCCAACATGTCTGTTGTCCGGACTCCCGTAACCCCGTCTCCACTTTGCAAGAGAAAGTACGCCCGAACCATCGAGCGAGCTGATATAGAATCATGTTGGATGACAAAACAGCGGTCCGGATGTTTGTGGGTGGTTTGAGAGTCGGCGTTGGAAATGCCTAAGACAGACGTATCTGTACAATGTTTGTGTCAAACTTTTGTAGTACTGATGCTCACGCCGGTGGCACAGTGGCATGCACCGGGCCACCGGTAGGCAAGCATGCTACTTTTCGCATGCTGAAACCAATCGTTAGGCTTGTGTGTGTGTGTTGCTACACATTGGTTCGTCTACCTCGTGGCTGACAAACACAAAAAACACATCTCGACATTTTCTCCTGAAGAAACTTAGCATGACAAAAGGCATAGCCGATTCTGGTACAGGACGTCTTGGACATGCACGACGACATACTACACGATACAGTCAAAGAACATTGTAATGCTGAACAAGACGCACGGAATGTAACCTGTAGAGGCGCCATACTAAGCGTTCATTCCTGGATGTCTCCTGCTCCCATATTCTCAAGGTAGCATTGATCTTTCTTTTTTTTTGTCCCGTACATTGCTCTCTTCTTGCATTGTCTTTGCTAACAGTAGGCGCTCGGGAGAAAGATGGTGAACACCTCGATAGGGAAAACATACACACTCGATTGGTCATTCTCGTATATATGTTCATGAATTGTTAATAATGTATCTTGTGGTTGCTAGGATTTGATTCCATGAGATATTATTGGAGTGGAAAGTCTTCATCTATGGCCATCTTTAACGCTACACACGAAGAACATGTGCGAGCATTAGTTTTTTTGGTTTCGTCTCATGGATGAGCTGAATCATTCGACTACCCCCACTCCCTCTCTTAATATACTAGACAGTACCCCACGCGTTGAGGCGGCATTTTGTATGAAATAAAAATTGCGCTGAACTCATCAACTTAGCTAGTGTCCTTTTCTCCCGAAGTAAGATAATTTGGTTATCAATATTACAGAAATGATTATATAAATGCATATCTCGATCTATAAATTCAAAATTAAACAAAAACAAATATGCATGCACGCCTCAGTTTTCTTTCATACAACACTCGAGTATGAGGCTATGGGCTGCACGCCTGCCTCAGTTTTTATTTCGCCTCAGACGGATATTGTTGATAGATCTACTATATCCAACGGCTAAATTAATTTGGATGATGTGGCCTAAGGAGAAATGAGATACTTCATAATAGTGAGGGCTAGCTATTTAGATATAGTAGATACCATGTAAAAGAAAAATGAAAGAGGTAACTGTTGAGGGGAAAATACACTAGTGCTCTCCGATGCCAGCGCACCTTATATGCAAAAATAATTTATTAATGTTCAAAATATCTGAATTTTTTTTGGAATCAAACATGATCAAGAATTGTACTAGTATAAAAAGATTTACCAGAGAATGACTTTCATTGTATCTCGGGTCCAGGATGCGGTAAATACACTATGTACAAGGACTATTCACGCTATATTGTTGTTTTATAGTTCCTCCGTACCATAATGTAGTGCACATATATTTTTAGAAAATCCAAACTCATAAAGTTTGACCAAATTTCTGAAGAAAAATATTTACATTTAGAATGCAAAACATATATTATCAGATTCATCATAAGATGTATTTTCATATTTTATATATTTGATATTGTAGATATAAATAGTTTTCTACAAACTTGTTCAAAGTTTATAAAGTTGAACTTTTCAGAAAATATATACGCACTATATTATGGAACAGATGGAGTATAATTATTTTCCTTAGTCAAAGCGAATTATTCCTTGACTAAACTTTTTATGGAAGTAAAATACTTCATTATATTTGAATATAAAAAGTTTTGATTTTTTTAGTTTCTCAGAAATATTTACCTAATCTCTCCCTATAATAATCTATCCCTAATAATAAAGCACGGATTGACTCCGTGGGTTCACCGTCACAATACGCTTTCTTCTTATGTCATAATGCGCTTTTACAATTCGTGTAGACAAAATCGAAATCCAAGGTGGTACTATTCCCCGAGAGCTCTAACGATCGAGCTTTGGCTGAAACCTCGCGTACGTAATCGGGCCGGCCCAGTCGAGCTTTGGCTGAAACCTCGCGTACGTAATTGGGCCGGCCCATAACCAGGAAAACGAGAACGTAAACATGGCATGAAAAACAAAACCACACGTGAATTGGTTCGATCTCGCGACCTCACGCTAGGTAGCAGGGACGGCAACCACATGAGCTAGCTGTTGATTATGCTCAAATCGCAGCGCTCCTATTAAAGTAGTTTAGCGACAGGTCTATTTATTTTTCTTAAATATTTTCAACAATTCTTGGAAACAAGTGTGGACGATTTTCCTTAAAATATTTGAATATGAATATTTTTTTAAAATCATGAATAAATATCGAAAATTCGAACAAAATTTTGAAACCTGAACAAATTTTGCAATTCCTTTATTTTTGATATACGTTGTATTTTTAGAAGAATATACATTGAACATTTCTTTTACATAAATTTAACAATTTTACATACAAATTAAACATTTTTCTCCCGTTGCAACGCACGGGTCTTTTTGCTATCTCTACCTAATAATAAAGCGGATCGAACTCGCAACCTCATCACTCGACTATACAAGCTACGACCAATTGAGCTAGAATACAGGTTGTGTCCTATAGAAGGGTTCTATACATATGTAATAGTTCGACCTCGACTCCTTATATTCAACCACACCAGTTTATATACGTGGAAAACTTACATATACCTGAAGCTGGCTGCCGAATGATTCTTATCTCGGCGATGAGAGAACGGACATATGCAGATTGCTACAAACTCAATAAGAGACGATATTGAAAAAAAAGGCAAGACCCGGTTGATTAACTGTCCAATTGATTTGGAGTATTCATGTACGTGTACGTGCATGCTTGTGTGTTCCGGGAGCCGCAAAGATCAATCAGCCCTAGGCTGTAGTGTACGTGCAGAACCGGATCATTTAGAAGATTGTGTACTCGCCGGTACTGCCATTGCTTAGTCGCCGTCCATTGTGACACACGATTATAGATACGGCAGGATGGGTGCACGGTGCGGCTGCACGCCTTCGAGATCGACAAGTAGCTCCTCGTTCGGTGGAGGCAATCAGCGGCCTGCCCTATCTCTGTGTAGACGACACATGGCAGTGCAAGGGAGAGCGGCCATGGCCAACGACAAGTTTGTCAATGAAAGACCGGACAAGACCTCCAAGAAGCACCGGCCAAGCCTTTCGTAATTAACTACAAATGCTGGTGCTCCTCTAATTTAGAGGACAACAATACTAAAATATTGTTGGAGCAATGGAATTCCAACTTGATCCTTTCATAGGCAAATTGTTTGTGTTGACTCGACTGCTGCATACTAAGAGTATATATACAAACTAAATTTGTTAGTTTTTTATAGGTGAATTTATGTTTTCATCAATACAAGGGAATTTGTATGCACGAAAGCTTGCTATGCATTGTTCATGTTTTCAAACTTACTATCCACTTCTTAAACCTGCTTTGTCAGAGGTATATGCTCGAGGGCTTCTCTACTCCACTATTAATTTAGTTGAATGCTGCTATATCCCTTGATTTTGATTCAACTTTTTTCTGGGTTTAACTCTGCTACAAGCTTGCTCCCCAAACAAATGATGCATATGAATCAAGGAGAAGGAGAAATAAGCTATGCTCACAACTTCACTATTCAGGCATATTATCTTCTCTCGATTATTTCAGTAGCAATTAACAATAGAAGGAGATATTTCAGTTTGGTGTGCACAATCAGTGTCGAAGTACTAAAATATCAATGACCCGTTGTAACGTACAGGCCTTTTGCTAATCTATCCCTAATAATAAAGCACGGATTGACTCCGTGGGTTCACCGTCACAATACGCTTCTTCCCGTGATTTTACGTTTTCAGTTTGAATTTAAAACATATTCGAGGTGGTACTAATATTTTCATCTGTACACTAAGGCGTGTTTTCGTTCACCTGTTCGCTGCGTCCTAACGACTTGGGCCTGTCCGCTGCGTCATCGGCCCAGCTTTAGTGCAACGCGACAAGGGAAAAAAAATACTAAAAATACAGACGCGTGCAGACACCAACCAACTGAACTATGCCAACCTATGTTAATTGGTAGCGGTTCGTACTTTTATTAAATAGTACCACCTCGCCTTTCTAAAAGCACAACCATTAATTTATATAGATGTTCAAATTACCTATCATTAATCACCTTAATATACGGCTCGGAAATTGGTGATCGGAGGATGAGGAGTTGGTGGATTCTCGAAAAAAAGAAAGGAAGGATTGTGTACGGTAGAAATATTGTGGGCAATTGAAATATGGTGGGCAATTAAACAGGGGAAACTAAGAGAGATTCCTCATACATAGCTGCATAATATAAAGGTGAGTCCTATATGGGTTATTTAAGAAAGGGATCCAATGCATACATACTTGACCTTGTACATGGGCGCCCTTTACAACAAGGAACTTGCTAAAAGGTGCATCCATCAGTAAACGGGGAAATTATCTTACGAAAATAGTCAATTCAGTTAATCACCATGTTAATTTCCTAATGCATCCATCATACTTTTTTTTGACAATTTTTTTTCTGCATCCATCATACTTGCATTGCTAAGTAAACGGGATTCAGGCTAAGTGGCGGCCAATTAAAAAGGAAACCTACGAGACACACTACATGCTTGCTGCATAATTAATATCCAAAAAAGAAAAAAAACAAGTGACTTGCTGCTAGGCTATTGATGTTGTTTGCTAGCTGATTACAAGTATTACCTTAATGCATATCTTCTATTTGATGTTACTAAACCATACTCTCAATCTCTTTCTCCACACCATATTATGCATGCAATGACCACGACAACTATGTGCCCTCCTTTCGTTTTCAGCTCCGCTTGCTCGAGAATGGCCACAAACGCAAATCCCGCTTTTTATGGGTCCAAAAATTCTTTCGCAAAACAAATCATCTTTTTCTGGTTATTGGTTATCCCGTCTGAGCATGCAACATACATGATGAAACATCACATTCCAATGAAAGGTTGCATTAGTTAATGCGAAGAAGCTCACTGCCTGGTGTACACATAATGGTTCACTAAAGGCGGGAAGGAGGGCAGTGGGGCTTAGGAGATGTTGATAACCGACATGGACAAGGAGATGAGGATGGAAGGAAATAGGTCAAGGGATAAGATAGGTAACAATGTCTCCCGTTGCAACGCATTGCAAGCCGCACCCAGGAGGGCATCAACGGTCGTTGGTTGCCTCGCACCAAGCACATAGCTTTGGTATTGGCCGAGGTTGGACACATCATGATCGGACGAACCTCGCACTCCCGGCAATGTGGGTGAGAAGGAGCATAAGTGGTGACACGGTTGGGACGCCGTGTTGAGTTTGTGGACCTGTTTGTGTGGAGGCAGTCTTATGGGGGAGTCTTGAGCCATGATTTTTTGGTAGGGGCATACAATATTTTTTTCTCCCGTTGCAACGCACGGGCATGTTTGCTAGTCTCCCCTAATAATAAAGCACGGAGTGCTTCTGGTCGTCCGTCATCCACTTTTACATAAAACACCCTGACTTTACTGATAATCAACCCGCAATCCTATTGTCCAGTCAACCTGAACCGGTACGGGCGACAGAAAAGAAAAAAAAACACCCGAACGACCCACAACCTTGCCTCCCATCAATCCGCCGCGCGCCGCCACCGCTGGCCACCGCCCATCCGGCGCGCATGGCCACCGCCAGCCCCGCCCTTCCGCCACGCGCCGCCGCCGCCGGCCCTCAAGCAAAGGGACCAAACGAATTTCCTCCAGAGCAGAAGAGAAGAAGGGAACGGAATAAATTTCTTCAGAGGAGAAGGGAAAGGAAATTTCCTCCGTAATGGGCAAGAGGAAGAAAAGGAAAAGGAAACAGAATGAGAAGGAGGAATAAACTCCCAACTGGAAAGGAGGGAAGAAAATGGAACAGAACAAACCCAACCCATCGATCTCCCTAAGATAGAGTGGTCGTGGTTGCCTTGGCGCTCGCGAGCTAGCAACTTCGGAGCAGAGGAAGAGAGGGGGGCCACCGGCCCAGGCGCTGCGGTTGGGAACGAGGACGAGTCCAACAGCTACAAGGAGATGACCGTGTCGCTCCTGACCGGCACGGGGCAGTTCAACATCAGCGACTTCGTGCCGGCGCTGTCGTGGCTAGACCTGCAGGGAGTGCAGGCCAAGCTGCGCCGGGTGCACCGCCAGTTCGACGGGCTCATCAAGAAGCTGCTGGTGGAACACACGGCAACGGCCGAGGAGCACGCCCGGGAGGAGGGCCGGTTGGACTTCGTGGACAGGCTCCGGTTGGTGGCCTGGAGCAGGCCGGGGCGAGGCGGTCAACTCGAGCCGCGAGCAGAGGCGAAGCGAGGATGAGCGACGCGGGGCCGGCCGGACCTCTGGGGGGCATGCTACAGGTGGCGGAGGCTGTGGGTGGGGCCGTCCAAATTGGGTCGGAGGCGAGGTTGCTGGCCGGATCCGGAGCGGGCCGACGACTGGGGCGGGACGGCCAGATCAGACCCACGACAGAGGAGCTTCCATGGCATCTCTGGGTTCCTCGCCGATAAGGGGTGCTGCCCTGGCTCTGGCCAGCCACCACGACCGCGCGCACTCCAGGAAAGTGGAGTGCACCGTCGGCGCAACACATGTAGAGGAGGAGGAGGAGCAGCACTGGGTGATAGTGGCTGGAGAAGAGGAGGAGCAGCGCTGAGCGAGAAGGAGGAGTGGCGATGTGGATAAGGCACGCAGATCGGCGGATGGATGAGGAGGAGTGGCGCTGGCCGGTCGGTGCATTTCTTTAATGAAACCAAATGGAATTTGTCTTGTACCGGCTAGAAGCTACTGGATGCATGCGTGCTAGCATCAGTTACAAATTTTTATTTTCCGGAAGATCAACGATTATTATTTGCTGTTGTTTGCTGTTACTTGATGTTGTTCGTTGTTACATTATATATCGCCTTTTTTTAAAAAAATAAGTGTCATAATTTTAGTATAACTTTGTACTATAGTTAATATAAAGTTAAGACACTTATTTTAGGGCGGAGAGAGAGTATAATAATTAAAAGTGAGTGAAATATTAGAAATAATTTTTTTTCAGGGAGAAGATATTTAAAGCTTTCCGGTGCTTGCTGTCCATGAAGATATTCCTCAAATCTGGATGCCATGCATGATAGGGTGGAGAGACGGAGGAATGGAGAGAGCGCGACAACGGTGCATCTTGCTCGTGTCCTGTTTCGCCCAGCACGGCAGCTGGGAGGGGGGAGGACTACCCTCCATTGTACCATCTATGCCGCAGTTCTGCGTACCCTAATCCTGATCCCCATCGAGGCCCGACGATAATGTCCAGGGAAGTGGTCTTGTTGACATGGAGGGTGTGCTCCTACCGCTGGCGGCAACGTATCAACAAAGAGCGGCAAGCATTTTAAATACTTTACTTTCCGGCCATCATATTTTTGAAGTAGGAAAGCATAAATATGAATTAATGTTAATAGGATTGCGAGATATAGAAATTAATATATGATCTATTTAAAACTGTTACAGGTATGCGAATGATGCACAATTCCTTTCGTGATCGAATTCGTGATCGAAGGAGTAGCCGATGATCTACGGGATCGATAAATGTTTAGATTTTTTAAATATTTTTACACGGGCTTGTTAAATAACAACAACTTATTACAGATAATTCAATTTTAGAGAGAGTTGAAGAAGTGGGTTATATTGGTAGAGAAAAAGATTACGAGCTTTTGAAATACAATAAGATCTTCATAAAGTGGATCCTTACGAGTCTTGCAACCAATTTAATTGGAAAATCTTATTATTCACCGTGACAGGTACACTCTTGAATATCACATGAACACTCAGGTTTTTTATAACCGCCAGCTGGCCTAGGAGCAGGACTGCATGGTCTGAAGGATGACTGACCACATCTCCTCCGACGACTCGGACCTTACCGACGGCTCTAGCTCCGACGATGACGCCTCTTCGGCCGCCTACGCCTACACGAAGGAGTACAACCGCACCGGCGACTGGAAGGGGAATGGGACGGTGAGGAAATGGTGATTTCCTCCGCCTTTCTTTTATCTTGGTCTTTTATGTTTAAGTATTGTCCGGTGATGAACAATTGTTCTTTTGGTTATCAGACGACTGCTACAATGTGAACTATGTCCGAATTAAAAATGTCCGTTTGTTGGTAGTTTGTTGATCCACATAGTTTTATGCTTTACGTTGCATGCGTTGCATGGATATGAGGGAGACAATTGTGGAGATAGCAAAATGAGATGTGACCGGTCATGGTCCACGGATGAGCCCGGGTACATCCGCGGACGTTTGAGGCGCCGGATTAGCTAATATAAATGTTTATGCGTGTGTAAAATATTAATTAAATACTATCAATGTAAAACTGCGGGGTACATTAATATTTTAGCATCATATGACCTACTATTAATTTTGAACCGGTTGGTTGCACATTTATTTCAAATCACATATAGTACATCCGAGAAGGAAGAATCTAAGCGGGAATGACTACTTCAAAACGATTCTTGAGAGGAACAAGTCGACAAGGCCAGTTCTGCACCCGTACACCATGAACAAGATGCAACTCTTTCTTGGCTCTGAACAGGTCGATGGTCGACAAGGCTACCAATGATGATAACTCATTGTTGCTTTACACCCGGATACCATGGACATGTTGTAGCTCTTCCGTGGAGGGGGATGCAAAAACTAGATTTAAAAAGTGTTGCATAATGGCACGTGAAGTAGGTTACATTTCATTTTTGCCCGGTGCAACGCACGGGCATTTGTACTAGTAATAATAAAGCACGGATTGGGTCTCCGGGTTTACCGTCACAATACGTTTCTTTCAGTGAATTTACGCTTTCAGTTTTTTTTTCAACACGTCCATATTTTTTCCAAAATTCAAGGTGGTACTAATTCATGTCACTTTCATTCTTCCGCACAACCAACGCCATAAAAACTGCCCGAGGTCGTCCAATCTGTTCGACCGTGTATGCAGAGATCGTGACCATATCAAACAAGAGATCGATCCAGATCCGAGTCGACTCTTCTAGCCTTCCCCTTGCCTTTAAATATTGTAGGAATTGATTGAACACCATGGACGGAAGCAAAGTCGATGGATCACGCTGGTCAGCTCCTACGGCGAGCGCTTCGAGATCACGCAATAGGCGGCAGCGCTGTCACATCCACCACATGATCGAGGACAAATGCGTCGAGAACGGCGTCCCGCTCCGCCGCCGCAACATGCACCAAGGTCATCGAGTGCTGCAACATGCACGCCGCCGCCGGAGGTACCAGCTCCACGTCCGGCCAGCAGGACCTAAAGAGCTAACAAGCTGTCCCACGATCCTTAATTCATGTATACTACATCAGGACCTCAAGCGGCAAGACCTCGCAACGGCTCGACGAATTAACTGATTTCCGCCGCCATGGCACTTCCATGAGCCATCTCCCACAAGTGGCTGCTACTTGCCACACCGTGCCTAAACTTCGGCACTCAGCGATCCCGCGAGCCTGCGACTGACGGCGTTGCTGACCGGCGGTGCCGCCTGCTGCTCGTCCGTAGCTAATCTGCAGATTGGATGCACATAAGATAATCTGTCCCTAGGAAATAAGGAACAAATTATTTGTCAGCGTATCATCACAGCTAATCTGTCCTGTTCCGGTAATGCCTAATGCATTGGCTTTCTAGCAGTACATTGATCCCTGCTCAAGGTAGCTCTGTGTCTCTGATTATTTCTCTCCCTGTGATGGAATTAATCACCATATGTCTGATGCCCATGTAATGTAATGGAAATTTCTCACTATTGTGTACATAGACATGTATCATAATTTACTGCCAATTGTACGTAGCCCACTTCTGTTCTATTTCTCTCCCTGAATATGTTCTCTAGCTAATTATCAGAGTAGGCATCTAGCTAATTATACATTATATTTTGCATTGCGTGTTGATACAAACGTGATTTCACTTCCGATTGGATGCACTTAAAAGCTAAGCTATTTGTTGGTTGCAACTGTGCTGCCTTGAATTAACTGCTTTTTTTATACAGATTTTTTCTCTCTGTATTCCTGACCAGCTATCTATGCAAATTTATATAGATAAGAAAATTATTTACCTCTGTTTTAATAACTCTTAACTTCTAAGCAGGAGATGCCTATGGCAATTTTGGGATTCAGCTCAAGGTCAGCATTTCTTGGTACATGTCACTACTGCGTGCTAAGGATTGGTCAAATTTTGACAACTTGATCCACTAAATTTAGTGGGAAAGTTGGCTGAGAATAAATTTGAAAGGAGTAATCATCCGATAAAGTTCTAGACTTCTTTCATCAGGACAAAAGGAAAAACATTCTGCTATATTCTAATTGTATGATCTGCATACAACCTTGGTATCCAGGTCAAGTGTGAGCCGAGATATAACGCTGTAAATTTGGGGGGAAAAGCACAGTCTTAAAGAAGCATGCTCTCTTAATTAGAATTGTTTTTACTAGAAAACGGATCCTAGGATGTTAAAGACTTGTGTCATATCATTCTTCTTGAACCATGTGTTGCTCATGGTCTTTATCTGATGCGATATACTTATACTGTCTGCCGCTACTTAGCTTGGTTTCCCCAAGTGAAAGCAAGTCTTCATGTAGTTGCAGTCCTTTTGACATGAAAGAGTAGTGTTACAAATCCTTCACGCTTTGAATACTCCTACTGCCACACATGTTTATCAACTGCATGTTTCTATTTGTAAAATTCCATGTTGAAAAGGAGTTCTATTGTAGGTATGCCTTGCTTATTTTGTGGGATTTTAATTTGTATAAGCACAACCCAAAAAAGATACAAAGGAGAAGAGAGAAGACAGTATGACACACATCTTCAGGAGGCAGAGCAGGCTCAGCCAATATTAATGTATCTAGACATCAGTTTGAAAGTTTTGGACACACTGAAAAACCTGACAAAGGACACACATGAGGTCTATTCGAACATTAATAATTTCAACTTAGTGATGGTATTTCTGGATAGGCATTGCTATTGCACTCAATGCCATACAATCAGAGCCCCCGCCACGCCAATGGGAATTTACTATATTGCACTCAATATTAATTTGAGGCCAAATATTGACATGGTTCGGTCATCCACATATTCTAGAAACAGCATATCGGATTTAACAACTATCTTAGGAGTAGCAGACACACGTATATATAATTTAGAAAAGATCTACAGTAGAGAAAGAAAATGACCAAAACTGAAACTATATAACTGGAGGCATTAAACACTACTTTCTCTGTTTTTTTTATGTATTTTGCATTATGTTTCAGCTAATCAGCGATACATGCCCCTGTTTTGGTCTTTTTTCTTCTGAAAAATTGGTAATCCTGGAGAACATACTGGAAGCTGATAGTGTAGCATTACAGTGTTGCATTGCATATATTTTCATACGAGAGTACTGCCATGGCATGTTAATGTCAAGAGCCATTGGTAGGCAAGCTGCTTCCTATAGTGACTAATTGTGGCTCTGCCAGGTTTCTCTACACTGATAGTGTGCAGTGAGAAGTATGATGGGCCAAACAAATAGTTCTTGTTCACAGTGGTTCAAATTTAAATGTTTTAATTATAGCTTTTTGTCCCTCTTGTTTTAGTCGATGTTAAGAAGCGCTTCTTTCATGAGCTTAGTTTGATTTGGCCCGGTTTTGATGCCTCTGCAGTGTGTGCGCATGCTCAACAGGTACTGTCACAACAACTCAATTTCTTCAGATGTGGCATAGGAAGTCATGTCCTCATGTGCTACTATTTCTAGAGGTCGACTCCTAATCAAATAAAAGTTTGGTGTGTGATTCATGATACAATATTTGTGCTTGGTGGAATAAATCTCCAAGATGACTTAATTCATTTTGTTAGCTGAATGGTATGACCATATGAATAGCATATGCCTGTACCGCATATAATCTAGGCTGCCCGGAAGTGCAGTAAAAAATAGTGATATGATGAGCTGGGGTTAGAAGTTCACAGTGTTGAATACAGAATCAGGCTTTTTTCTTGAATTATTTGAAGTAGATCATATGTAAAACTTCAAATAATTTCTGAACCCACCAGATATTGCAATGTGAACTACTACTTCAACTTGAAAAGTGTCAATGATCTCTTCATAGTTGTTAATTGTTAGCTTATCTACTGATTGTGGCTTTATTTCCTGTTTGGTAAAACCAGGTTAGCTTTATTGTAAACTGCACCTATGCAATGGTGAGGGGTTTCAAGGTTTTTCTTGAGAAGCCAAGATGACAAGCTTTCTTGTTTCCAGAAAAGCTTGCAACTTTGTTTAGACGGTAGAGGGGCCAAGAAAATAGATGAGCAGAATGGTGGTGATGAGAGGGGCCGCATAGTGGTTGCTTGCCGATATAACTTATTTTGTTTACTTATTTATCTTTTCTTGCTTACAATGTTATGCTCAGTTTTCCACTAGCTGAGTTGATGTTTGGTTTTCTCACATAGATGATCTTCTCCTAGGATGGTTTGTAGGTCAAATAAATTTGATGATCGATACACCTTTTGTTCCAGCAATATTATATTGTCCTATCATTTTTGTGATGTTGGTTTTGTTGCATATTTATACTTTAATATGTATGTTTGTTGCAGCATGCCGAAGCTGGCGATGTGTCATGTCCCGCGCGGCAGCCTCCCCGATCCGCCTCGGCACCCACATCAAGTCCTCTCGGTCTACCTCCTCCGTCATGTAGCATGGCTTTGAGCGGCCAGGTGTCCCAGATTGACAGCGACGGCGGCATGAGGGTGTGATAAAATAATAATTAGCAGTAACATGCACTAATATGAGGTTTAGCATCAGGGGTAACTTTATGTAATCACACTTAGTAAGTAGCATTTTCTGTTGCTCTATGATTTTTATGTGGGTAATGGTGATCTCTGTACAGACTATAGATGATGTTGAAGTACATGTCACATTGAAAAAGAACATGCCTGAGATAAGGCCATGGAACCTTCATGTGGTGCATACTAGGGACAAGAAATGCTATGCTGTAAAAGGTTTTTGAGCAGAGGTACTAGCAGTTGGATGCTCCATGCCACCACTTCGGTTAATTGCTTGCAGTTGGAGGGAATATTGTTAGGTCGAGAGAGAATTATAGCAAAAGATGAAGATGTGGGCTCTTCGGTTAGGTGAGCACTAACTATGCAAGGAATATTACCGATTTTTCATATTTCGAAGCACATATATTTATTTAATTTGTGCCCATTGTCATGCACAAACTCTTTTGACAGTGCTTGTGAAAGTAAACAGTTGATCACCATCGGCGACGGTGACGAAGAGGGCAAGTGGTAACACAGATGACTCGCTAGGGACAAGCTTGAATTTGGGTTGGTTCTCCCGTTACAACGCACGGGGCCTTTTGCTAGTAATAATAAAGCACGGGGTGAGTCTGATAGGTTCACCGTCGTACCTTTTTTTTTGCAGAAAACCCCCTCTGGTTTCACGTAATCAACCCGCAGTCCACATGAAAAAAAAACGATTCGCTGGATAATCGATCCCCAATTTCTCCTCTGCGCTGCACGCACGAGAGATGCCCTCCCACCCGATTCCACACCCACGGGAGACCGCCCGCCGCCGCGGAGGGCCACGCCGGCAATCTCCCCTCAGCCCACATGCCTCCTCTTTCCTCTCCATTCTCCTTCTCTCTCCGCCCCTTGTTCATCCGCGACAGCCTGAGCTCACCAAGATCCTTGGCCCTCTCCTTCTGCCAGCATCGGTACATCGCGGGTCGTCCGTGGCGCTCGACCTCCTCGTTCCGCGCCGCCCATACTTCACTGCGCACGCGCGCCTCCTGATCCATGGCCGCCTTTTGCCGAGCTGCGGGATCGATGTTGGGCGCCATGACCAGCCTCTCGCGCAGCTCGTCCATGACGTTTTTGGCTTGTGTAGAGAAGAAACGAGGGAGGGAGATGAGCAGAGAGGGGAGGAGGATAAACAGAGGAAGGAGGGGGAGAGCAAGGGAAGAAAAGAGCAGAGAGAAGAGGCGGCGCCGCTCCGGCGAGCTGCGGCTGGGGTCCTCGGTGGCTGCCTACTGCGTGGTTGTGTCGTTGAAGCTCACATGCTGGAGTGTTTATGCACAACTGAAGTTGGCACATTCAGTTCTGCATATATCGAACAGCCTTCAAAACTTCTGAAAGCAAAGAGCTGGAGAACCATCCTCTAGACTCTCATGTATCCCCACAGATTATTTTGCTTCCAAACTTCTGATAAACACAGCAGCTTCCAATGCAATTTCAATTGCCAGATGTTGTTATTCAGGTTGTCATCATACTATATCAGCTTCAAAGTTTATTTTTAATCTCATGTAGTCAATATCTGAGCCTGAACACTCAAACTACCACAGGAGGAGGATTTCCGTAGTATCCCTGGGCTGGAATAGAATTCCTTGATTTGACGTCAAGCATTGGCAACTGCAGAATACATTGTCTCGAGGTACAATCACACTTGATTATCAAACAATCATTGATTCATGAATTGCAGCAGGGTGAACCCAAGATGTCCGGAGCCTCTCTTGTGAATCACATTGCTTACAATGATTTCATGATTGAGGTCTCACATATGAGTTATGGTATTTCTATCCTTAAATGTATGTAATAAATCCACAATTCAGTTTGAGTTATGCACTTGCTTTTTTAATCAGGATTATACGATTATTAAAGCACATACATCGAAGTTTTAATATAGGCAGTTTGCGTGCACACGCACCTCTTTGCCCAGGTAGGCAATTTTCTGTTCTATCTGTCATATTATTTTTTAAATATAGTGGCATCTCGACTACCCTCTTGTGAACCAATTAGCCATTGTTTTGCTAAAAATAGCAATTACATATACATTTAGTCAATCTTTTTGCGTATCTCCTTCCATGCTATGATTGTCATCTTGAGAAAAAATAGGCAAAATGGGTAAAGTTGTATAAGCTCTTTATGTTTGCAAATTTTTGATTCGGGGGAACTAGAGGATCGAGGATTTCAATTTGTCAGGGCTCGTAGAATGTCAAAAGATGATTTCTAGATTAAACTTAACATCGATCAGACTGGTTTCTATAGTGAGTTATGATGAGGAACTTGCATCCCGAGTTAGGTATGCAGTTGAGACCAACACACTAAGTGCAGCAGACGGATAAAACTTTTGCATGGTTTCGTACAACTGTAAGTCTTTCCATGTTCAACTATTCTCACATTATTACTGTCTGATCACTACAGGTATACTTGATGACACATATGCCCTTTGTATGGCTGGTAAACAGAAGGTGGTCACGTTGCTGCATTTGATTGTTGCGTACAGGGATGAGACTGAGTATAATGTGCTTGCACATGCCATCAACTCACTACTCTTCCTATTCTAATTAATTTTTGTTGTTCCTAAACTTGATCTTGTTCTAATGATCATTTATCATGCAGTCTCTTCTAGCTTTTCAGAAATCCGCCCCTTGCAAGTGAGGTGGCTGGGATGCCAAGAGTGGGGAGGGTCACCTGAATACACTGTTAAGAGGTACACTCTTAACTGCTCTTGTGGAACTAGGCCATCAGGCTACCATAGACAAGATTGTTCGTTAATTTCATCACCATTGTCTATGCCAGAGGATCACATATCTGGATGCCTTTGCTTGCCAAATAAAAAATGAAGAATAGTTATGTTAGGAAGCTACACTAGCTTTGACGACCTGAGCATTCATGGAATGTTTTCTGGCATCCAATACATTGAGTACTTCAGTTGTAAGTCCGTAATAAGTCCTCTTTGAAAGAGAAAATTTATACATGCTTCAGTGAATGGCCACCCCCTTATCGGTACTTGCTAATTAGTATGAACTAGCATTGCGGGGAAAACTTTCTCCAAAGCTCTTACAGAGTCCCCAAACTTTTTCAACATAACCATGCATCGATTCACTTCAGCTACGACATAATACTTTCCGTTCTTAGTCATATCTATGACTGTTAAAATCTGCATTCTTATTTTCATACTGCGTTCTGTATTATTAGTTTTGTCTAAAGCATGAATTGATGCCTTTTCAGGTGTAAAGGAAGTGAAGTGTGAACCCAGTGTTTCTTTTGACTACTCCAAGTCTGAAATGAATTCCATGAGGAGGAAAAGGCTGAATTGAGTGCTTGAAATAAAGGAGGAGCATCCTAAGAAGCAGGTATTTACTGACTAACTATAATAATTTTCTCTTTTTATTAAAAATGAAGCGTCGTGCATCATTAATCTATCTTTCTGGACATGGTTGAAGTTAATGTCCGCTTGAGTGTTTGGTAATGCTGAGATGTAATTGTACAGCTGCCCATGCCCTTTCAGTGCATTTGTGCGTTCGCGCTCTCAGTTTAGAAGTGCTTCCTTTTGTACAATTGGTTTTTTATCCAATTCAAGTCGCACTGAAGAAAATGTTTGTTGCATGTTTGTGTTTTTTTTTTCAAGCGTGGCTTGTTATCATTATTCTGTGCAGTAACCACCCTTTTGGGTTTGCTGCATATGGTCAATCTTGTCGTAAATCTACTGTAGGTGTAAATTTTTGCTCTTATGTCCTATGAAAGCTTACTCTTTCACGTCTCCAGTCAGGTTGGAGAAAAAAAATCAGAGTTTCATCTGTTGTGAAAGTGGAAGGTAATTAGACGTCAGAAGATTACAAGGAAAGATAAAGTATGTCTACTTATGTCGTTGTTATTCTTACTATGGATGATTTCTGCTGTTACAACCTTTTTTTCTACAGCAAAACAGTAGATTTCCTTACTGCATGTATTTATATTACAAGTTTGTGCACAGCAAAACATAAAATAAATAAAACAAGTAGTACAAGGCAGAGCCCTTTTATCTCTTTAATGCCGGGGCTTGCTCTGAACTAAGAAGATACTACCGCTGATACAAAGTTATACTGAATGAACGATAATTAATAATATGGATTCGAAGAAGTATGTTTAATTATGAGTAATTTGTTAGGTAATATCCATCTAGGTTGGTTTGCTTGCTGCTGCTGCTGCAATTGTTATTCTAGGATGGTTTGCTTGCTGCTTTTATTACTTTAGATTTATTGTATTGCTATTTTTTTTCTTATTCAGGCGGATAAATTTACACGGAATCATACCACATGATCTCACATCGCGATCCACAAATGATCCATCTCTTTCGAGAGCGGCTGTTGTCCCACGACACAGTTTCTTGACCTGCCAACCATGATTCATAGGATAGGAAGTGGTGCTCTCTCCCGGTGCACCGCACGGGCATTTGTGCTAGTTACTAAAAAATGCGCATATAGGGTGCGTTGGCACCCAAAAGCCATAAGTTCGCTTCCGATGGTGTGGTGCATATATCATCATGAACTGATATTATAATATGCTATATACCTGAATAGGTGATGAGTGGAGCATTTTGGAGGCCGGGCTACCAGGAGGCCTTTATCTGAGCCATACATCGAGACGCTGTGATGTGTGCAGCGTGCATTTACAATGCATATATGCTGGCTATTAAGTGGGAATACACAGGTGCCGTGGTTGGTGTGCTAGATTTGTACAAAGGCCTGTGCTGCTAGGGCCGGCCTGGTGTGTCATTAAATGGTATGGATGGCCCAACGATGATACAAGTCACGTTACATGTACTTGGAGGCCATGCACAGGTCGTCACCTTCAACTGGCACCCTGGACATGAGCGATTTCATCATTGATGGGATGGAATTCTTCTTCGAGAAGTGAGATTCAAGTAATCATTTGGCATTTTTGTCAAATTTGTCCTTCTTCTAGTATCGGGATTCAGTTGGGTGTGCGGGGAATCTCAGCTACTGTGATGCAACAAATCCAAAAATGGTTATTTGTACAAGTTAATGCAGTGCTAGTTAGAAAATAAAAATAAAACAAGGCAAACATGGTGCGTGTAATCTATACCTACTAATAAAAGAAATATGTATTCTTAGTCCGTTTTACTATTTTATAGAAAATTTCTTAATGTTTCTAAAATTAAACACGCAGTACATATCAAATGTTTTTTAAAATACCCATATCTTCTAAACTGTAACTCCAAATTTAACATATTATATATGGAATTTGATCAGAAAAATATATATTCGTCGTCGACTCGGCGGAGGAGGCCTGTTTGATCAAAGGGGCCATGTCCGGGACTAGGCTTCGTCGGGATGGTATTGGGAGGTGCTACCTTCCGGGGGGCGTAGGTTGGCGAGGAGCCAGCTCGTCGTTGACCCGAACCTTGTTTGATGGCGGTCGCGTGGGCCAGTGACGGTGCCGAGGCTTCCGGACACCGCGGAGGTGGTACGTCACCGTGTCAGCGAGGAGGACGAGCACGTCCGCCGCTACATGGTTGCGTTGGAGGGCAGGTTCGACAATACCTGGCAGGTTCTTCAGAGATCTCACTGGATCTATGATCCTGTGATGGTTCCTTCTCTTTGGGTGTCCACCGCCCGTGCCGATACCAGTCGGGCGCTACGGTTCTAGCTGTATTAGCGATGCTATATGTATGATACTATTCGAGGTGTATTAGTGATAATATTCGATGATGTACGGACGCAAGAGATGATGTAGTTTTTCTTATTGAATGCATGCTAATTTGAATACTAATTTATTTTACGATTTAGTTTTGCTTATTGAATGCTCAAATTGGAACTACTCCTACTTTGAATGCTAAAATTGGAGAGCACTATGCAAGGCGTATGCATTTGATTAGTTGATAGCTTATAGGGTTTTTGTTTTTGCAGAAATCTAGGAGCCCCTCCATCATTGCCGCCATCGTCCCCGTCACCGACCCCCCTCCGACCTCAAGGTGAGACCAGCCAAATCTCCATGTCAATATGAGTCCTATAAGATATTTTGAAATGTTTTTGCTCATATTTTCAACCATTGAAATGTAATGGCCATCAAGTTTGAATGTTCATATGATGTAGATAAAAACATGTATATTTCCGTTCCGGCAAATTTCAGGCGCTCGATATGTCCTTTTTTCAAAAGATAATTAAATGGTATTTCGGGTTGACTTTAAGTCTGTCGAGTCTCCACAATATATGAGAGGTCGAAGAATCCCGACTGTTGTCGTGGGGGTAGCTTCTCCTTCGTTCCCGTGTGCTAGACAATTTGGTGTAATGCACTCGGGAACGAAAGGAGGAGCTACCATGACCGACGGTCGCAAATGTCAGAGAGGAATCAGTGAGGGACAATCTTATCCACCATATATATATGAGAGGACGAAGAATCCCAACTGTTGTCGTGGGGGTAGCTTCTCCTTCGTTCCCGTGTGCTAGACAATTTGGTGTAATGCACTCGGGAACGAAAGGAGGAGCTACCATCACCGACGGTCGAATATATACACCACATGAGCTGAGAGTTTTCAAGAAAAGACTCGACAAACCGATAGTCAACCCGTGATGAATAATAATGATCTAATTTAGGTTTTTTAGTACATATATTTAATTGTACAAGTTTAATATTTGAATTATGAACATAGGAAATGTCGTACTCGGACGGCAAAAGTCTCCCGGGGGAGTGCGACTGGTGCCACGACGACCGAGGTCTGTGCGATAGGCCTCACTGTTGGGGAACGTTGCAGAAAATAAAAAAAATTCTACGGTTTCACCAAGATCTATCTATGAGTTCATCTAGCAACGAGAGAGAGGAGTGCATCTACATACCCTTGTAGATCGCGAGCGAAAGCGTTCAAGAGAACGGGGTTGAGGGAGTCATACTCGTCATGATCCAAATCACCGATGATCCTCGTGCTGAATGGACAGCACCTCCGCGTTCAACACACGTACGGTTGTGGAAGACGTCTCCTCCTTCTTGATCCAGCAAGGGAGAAGGAGAGGTTGACGGAGATCCAGCAGCACGACGGCGTGGTGGTGGATGCAGCAGTGATCTCGGCAGGGCTTCGCTGAGCTTCTACGAGAGGGAGAGGTGTAGCAAGGGGAAAGGGAGGCGCCTATGGCATGGGTGCGGCTGCCCTCCCTCCCCCCCTTTATATAGGCCCCCTAGGGGGGCGCCGGCCCTAGGAGATGAGATCTCCGGGGGCGGCGGCCAGGGGAGGCTTGCCCCAAGGCAGGAGGCGCCCACCCTAGGGTTTCCAACCCTAGGCGCAGGGGCCCAAGGCAGGCGCACCAGCCCACCAGGCTGGTTCCTCCCCACTTCAGCCCACGGGCCCTCCGGATAGGTGGCCCCAACGGTGGACCCGGGACCCTTCCGTGGTCCCAGACAATACCGTGACCCCAAACTTTCTCGATGGTCAAACTGCACTTCCTATATATAATTCTTCACCTACGGACCATTCCGAACTCCTCGTGACGTCCGGGATCTCATCCGGACTCCAAACAACTTTCGGTTCTGCATACTCATATCTCTACAACCCTAGCGCCATCGAACCTTAGTGTGTAGACCCTACGGGTTCGGAGACATGCGACATGACCGAGACGCCTCCGGTCAATAACCAACAATGGGATCTGGATACCCATGTTGGCTCCACATGCTCCTCGATGATCTCATCGGATGAACCACGATGTCGACGATTCAATCAATCCCGTATACAATTCCCTTTGTCAATCGATGCGTTACTTGCCCGAGATTCGATCGTCGGTACCCCAATACCTCGCTTAATCTCGTTACGGCAAGTCACTTTACTCGCATCAGTAATGCATGATCCCGTGACCAGACACTTGGTCACATTGAGCTCATTATGATGATGCATTATCGAGTGGGCCCAGAGATACCTCTCCGTCATACGGAGTGACAAATCCCAGCCTCGATTCGTGCCAACCCAACAGACACTTTCAGAGATACCCGTAGTGTACCTTTATAGTCACCCAGTTATGTTGTGACGTTTGGCACACCCAAAGCACTCCTACGGTATCCGGGAGTTGCACAATCTCATGGTCTAAGGAAATGATACTTGACATTTGGAAAAGCTCTAGCTAAACGAACTATATGGTCTTTGAGCTATGCTTAGGATTGGGTCTTGTCCATCACATCATTCTCCTAATGATGTGATCCCGTTATCAATGACATCCAATGTCCATAGTCAGGAAACCATGACTATCTGTTGATCAACGAGCTAGTCAACTAGAGGCTTACTAGGGACATGTTGTGGTCTATGTATTCACACGTGTATTACGATTTCCGGATAATACAGTTATAGCATGAATAACAGACAATTATCATGAACAAAGAAATATAATAATAACCATTTTATTATTGCCTCTAGGGCATATTTCCAACAGTCTCCCACTTGCACTAGAGTCAATATTCTAGTTACATTGTGAGGAATCGAACACCCATAGCGTTCTGGTGTTGATCATGTTTTGCTCTAGGGAGAGGTTTAGTCAACGGATCTGCTACATTCAGGTCCGTATGTACTTTACAAATATCTATGTCTCCATCTTGAACATTTTCACGAATGGAGTTGAAGCGACGCTTGATGTGCCTGGTGTTCTTGTGAAACCTGGGCTCCTTGGCAAGTGCAATAGCTCCAGTGTTGTCACAGAAGAGTGCGATCGGCCCCGACACATTGGGTATGACTCCTAGGTCGGTGATGAACTCCTTCACCCAGATTGCTTCATGCGCTGCCTCCGAGGCTGCCATGTACTCGCTTCACATGTAGATCCCGCCACGACGCTTTGCTTGCTTGCACACAGCTTATCGCCCCACCATTCAAAATATACACGTATCCGTGCGTGACTTAGAGTCATCCAGATCTGTGTCGAAGCTAAGCGCCGACGTAACCCTTCTGACGAGATCTTCGTCACCTCCATAAATGAGAAACATATCCTTAGTCCTTTTCGTGTACTTTAGGATGTTCTTGACCGCTGTCCAGTGTTCCTTGCCGGGATTACTTTGGTACCTTCCTACCAAACTTACGGCAAGGTTTACATCAGTCTGGTACAAAGATGGCATACATAATAGACCCTATGGCTGAGGCATAGAGGATGACACTCATCTCTTCTTTATCTTCCGCCGTGGTCGGGCATTGAGCCGAGCTCAATCTCACACCTTGCAATGAGCAAGAACCCTTTCTTGGACTGATCCATATTGAACTTCTTCAATATCTTATCAAGGTATGTGCTTTGTGAAAGACCTATGAGGCGCCCTCGATCTATCCCTATAGATCTTGATGCCTAATATGTAAGCAGCTTCTCCAAGGTCCTTCATTGAAAAACACTTATTCAAGTAGGCCTTAATGATGTCCAAAAGTTCTATATCATTTCCCATCAAAAGTATGTCATCTACATATAATATGAGAAATGCTACAGAGCTCCCACTCACTTTCTTGTAAACGCAGGCTTCTCCATAAGTCTGCATAAACCCAAACACTTTGATCATCTCATCAAAGCGAATGTTCCAACTCCGAGATGCTTGCACCAGCCCATAAATGGATCGCTGGAGCTTGCATACCTTGTTAGCATTCTCAGGGTCGACAAAACCTTCCGGCTGCATCATGTACAGTTCTTCCTTAAGATGGCCGTTAAGGAATGCCGTTTTGACGTCCATTTGCCATATCTCATAATCATAGTATGCGGCAATTGCTAACATGATTCAGACTGACTTCAGCTTCGCTACGGGAGAGAAAGTCTCATCGTAGTCAATCCCTTGAACTTGTCGATAACCGTTAGCGACAAGTCGAGCTTTATATATGGTAACATTACCATCCGCGTTCGTCTTCTTCTTAAAGATCCATTTGTTTTCTATTGCTCACGATCATCGGGCAAGTCTCACAAAGTCCATACTTTGTTTTCATACATGGATCCTATCTCGGATTGCATGGCTTCAAGCCATTTGTTGAATCTGGGCCGCTATCGCTTCTTCATAGTTCAAGGTTCACCCTTATCTAACAACATGATTTCCAAGACAGGTTGCCGTACCACTCAGTGCGAAATGTGTCTTTGTGGACCTTGAAGTTCAAGAGGAGCTTGATCCAAGTATCTTGATCATCATCATTAACCTCCTCTCTTGTCAGTGCAGGCACCACAGGAACATCTTCCTGAGTTGCGCTACTTGCCGTTTCAAGAGGTAGTACTTCATCAAGCTCTACTTTCCTCCCACTTAATTCTTTCGAGAGAAACTCTTTCTCCAGAAAGGACCCGTTCTTGGCAACAAATATCTTGCCTTCGGATCTTAAGTAGAATGTATACCCAATGGTTTCTCTAGGGTATCCTATGAAGACGCATTTTTCCGACTTGGGTTCGAGCTTTTCAGGTTGGAGTTTCTTGACATAAGCATCGCATCCCCAAACTTTTAGAAACGACAGCTTAGGTTTCTTGCCAAACCATAATTCATACCGTGTCGTCTCAACGGATTTAGACGGTGCCCTATTTAAAGTGAATGTAGCTGTCTCTAGAGCATATCCCCAAAATGATAGCGGTAAATCGGTAAGAGACATCATAGATCGCACCATATCCAATAAAGTGCGATTATGACGTTCGGACACACCGTTACGCTGAGGTGTTCTAGGCGGCGTGAGTTGTGAAACGATTCCAAATTTCCTTAAGTGCGTACCAAATTCGTGACTTAGATATTCTCCCCCACGATCTGATCGTAAGAACTTTATCTTTCGGTCACGTTGATTCTCTACCTCATTCTGAAATTCCTTGAACTTTTCAAAGCTCTCAGACTTGTGTTTCATCAAGTAGACATACCCATATCTACTCAAGTCATCAGTGAGAGTGAGAACATAACGATATCCTCCACGAGCCTCAACGCTCATTGGACCGCACACATCAGTACGTATGATTTCCAATAAGTTGGTTGCTCGCTCCATTGTTCCAGAGAACGGAGTCTTGGTCATTTTGCCCATGAGGCATGGTTCGCATGTGTCAAATGATTCATAATCGAGAGTATCTAAAAGTCCATCAGCATGGAGCTTCTTCAAGCGCTTGACACCAATGTGACCAAGGCGGCAGTGCCACAAGTATGTGGGACTATCGTTATCAACTTTACATCTTTTGGTATTCACACTATGAATGTGTGTAACATCACGTTCGAGATTCATTAAGAATAAACCATTGACCATCGGGGCATGACCATAAAACATATCTCTCATATAAATAGAACAACCATTATTCTCGGATTTAAATGAGTAGCCATCTCGTATTAAACGAGATCCAGATACAATGTTCATGCTCAAAGCTGGTACTAAATAACAATTATTGAGGTTTAAAACTAATCCCGTAGGTAAATGTAGAGGCAGCGTGCCGATGACGATCACATCGACCTTGGAACCATTCCCGACGCGCATCGTCACCTCGTCCTTCGCCAGTCTCCGCCTATTCCGCAGCTCCTGCTTTGAGTTACAAATATGAGCAACCGCACCGGTATCAAATGTTGGGGAACGTAGTAATTTCAAAAAATTTCCTACGCACACGCAAGATCATGGTGATGGCATAGCAACGAGAGGGGATAGTATTGTCCACGTACCCTCGTAGACCGAAGCGAAGCGTTATGACAACGCTGTTGATGTAGTCGACGTCTTCACGATCCGACCGATCCAAGCACCGAACGACGGCACCTCCGAGTTCAGCACACGCTCAGCTCGATGACGATCCCGGACTCCGATCCAGCAAAGTGTCGGGATGAGTTCCACAAGACGACGGCGCAGGACAATGATGATGCTCTACGGTGCAGGGCTTCGCCTAAACTCCGCGACGATATGACCGAGGTGGAATATGGTGGAGGGGGCACCCGACACGGCTAAGAGATCCAAGGGATCAATTGTTGTATATTTGGTGCTAGCCCTGCCCTCTATTTATATGTTGAGCCCCGGTCGAAACTTGGAGCAAAAGCCTCCTCAAAGTCGGTTTTGCCCGAAGGCAAGAGTCCCACTCGGACTCCAGGACCAAACGCCACAATCCTTGGCGTCGCCCAGACGCCATGGGCCTCGGCGTCGCCCAGGGCGACGCCAGGTCTCCGGCGTTTGTCCCCCGGCCTCCATAAAACTCCTTTTGATCGACCTAAAGCCTCATGGGCTTGACCCTTGGCCTAAACATATCATCCAATATATGAATCTTTACGGCTCGACCATTTCGAGACACCTCGTCATGTCCCCGATCTCATCCGGACTCGAACTCCTTCGGTACATCAAAACATGTAAACTCATAACTGCCATCGAAACCTTAGCGTGCGGACCCTACGGGTTCGAGAACTATGTAGACATGACCGAGAACTATTCTTGGTCAATAACCAATAGCGGAACCTGGATGCCCATATTGGTTCCTACATATTCTCGAAGATCTTTATCGGTCAAACCGCATAACGACATACGTTGTTCCCTTTGTCATCGGTATGTTACTTGCCCGAGATTCGATCGTCGGTATCCAATACCTAGTTCAATCTCGTTACCGCAAGTCTCTTTACTCGTTCCGTAATACATCATCTCGCAACTAACTTATTAGTTGCAATGCTTGCAAGGTTTATATGATGTGTATTACCGAGAAGGCCCGAGATACCTCTCCGACAATCAAGTGACAAAACCTAATCTCAAATACGCCAACCCAACATGTACCTTTGGAGACACCTGTAGTACTCCTTGATAATCACCCGATTCGTTGTGACGTTTGGTAGTACCAAAGTGTTCCTCCGTAAACGGAGTTGCATAATCTCATAGTTACCGGAACATGTATAAGTCATGAAGAAAGCAATAGCAATATACTAAATGATCAAGTGCTAGGCTAACGGAATGGGTCATGTCAATCACATCATTCTCCTAATGATGTGATCCCATTAATCAAATAACAACACATGTCTATGGTTAGGAAACATAACCATCTTTGATTAATGAGCTAGTCAAGTAGAGGCATACTAGTGACTATATGTTTGTCTATGTATTCACACATGTATCATGTTTCCGGTTAATACAATTCTAGCATGAATAATAAACATTTATCATGATATGAGGAAATAAATAATAACTTTATTATTGCCTCTAGGGCATATTTCCTTCATCAAATACCCAGGAGCTACTACGAGCACTGGTAAGGTACACATCAATTACATGTATATCAAATATACCTTTGGTTTTGCCGGCCTTCTTGTCCGCTAAGTACTTGGGGCAGTTCCGCTTCCAGTGATCACTTCCCTTGCAATAAAAGCACTCAGTCTCAGGCTTGGGTCCATTGTTTGACTTCTTCCGTGGCGGCTTATCGGGCGCGCAACTCCCTTGCCGTCCTTCTTGAAGTTCTTCTTACCCTTGCCTTTCTTGAACTTAGTGGTTTTATTCACCATCAACACTTGATGTTCCTTTTGATCTCTACCTCCGCTGATTTCAGCATTGAATATACCTCAGAATGGTCTTTTCCATCCCCTGCATATTGAAGTTCATCACAAAGCTCTTGTAGCTCGGTGGAAGCGATCGAAAGATTCTGTCAATGATCGCGTCATCCGGAGATTAACTCCAAATGAATCAAAGCGGTTGTGCAACCTGCATATCTTGAGTATGTGCTCACCGACGAACTATTTTCCTCCATCTTACAGCTGAAGAACTTGTCGAGACTTCATATCTCTCGACCTGCATGAGCTTGGAAAACCATTTTCAGCTCTTGAACATCTCATATGCTCCGTGTTGCTCAAAACGCTTTTGGAGCCCGGTTCTAAGCTGTAAAGCATGCCGCCTTGAACGAGGGAGTAATCATCAACACAAGACTGCCAAGCGTTCATAACGCCTTGGTTCTCTCGATTGGTTCTTCACCTAGCGGTGCTTCTAGGACATAATCTTTCTTGGTAGCTATGAGGATGATCTCGGGTTCCGGACCCAGTCCGTATAGTTGCTGCCATCATCTTTCAGCTTGGTTTTCTAGGAACGCGTTGAAGTTGAGGGTAACATGGGCCATTTGATATACAAGACATATTGTAAAGATTTTAGACTAAGTTCATGATAATTAAGTTCATCTAATCAAATTATTTAATGAACTCCCACTCAGATTAGACATCCCTCTAGTCATCTAAGTGAAAGATGATCCGAGTCAACTAGGCCGTGTCCGATCATCACGTGAGACGGACTAGTTGACATCGGTGAACATCTCCATGTTGATCGTATCTTCTATACGACTCATGCTCGACCTTTCGGTCCTCCATGTTCCGAGGCCATGTCTGTACATGCTAGGCTCGTCAAGTCAACCTAAGTGTATTGCGTGTGTAAATCTGGCTTACACCCGTTGTATTCGAACGTTAGGATCTATCACACCCGATCATCACGTGGTGCTTCGAAACAACGAACCTTCGCAACGGTGCATAGTTAGGGGGAACACTTTCTTGAAATTATTATGAGGGATCATCTTATTTACTACCGTCGTTCTAAGTAAACAAGATGCAAAAACATGATAAACATCACAGGTAATCAAATAGTAGTGACATGATATGGCCAATATCACATAGCTCCTTTGATCTCCATCTTCGGGGCTCCATGATCATCTTCGTCACCGGCATGACACCATGATCTCCATCATTATGATCTCCATCATCGTGTCTCCATGAAGTTGCTCGCCAACTATTACTTCTACTACTATGGCTAACGTGTTTAGCAATAAAGTAAAGTAATTTACATGGCGTTTCTCAAAGACACGCAGGTCATACAAAAATAAAGACAACTCCTATGGCTCCTGCCGGTTGTCATACTCATCGACATGCAAGTCGTGAATCCTATTACAAGAACATGATCTCATACATCACATATATATCATTCATCATTCATCACAACTTTTGGCCATATCACATCACAATCACATGCTGCAAAAACAAGTTAGACGTCCTCTAATTGTTGTTGCATGTTTTACGTGGCATCAATAGGGTTATAGCAAGAACGTTTTATTACCTACGTGAAAGCCACAACGTGGTTTGTCAACTTCTATTTACCCTTCATAAGGACCCTTTTCATCGAATCCGCTCCAACTAAAGTGGGAGAGACAGACACCGCTAGCCACCTTATGCAACTAGTGCATGTCATCGGTGGAACCTGTCTCAAGTTTAACGTGTAAAGTCGGTCCGGCCGCTTCATCCCACAATACCGCTGAAGCAAAATAAGACTAGTAGTGGCAAGAAAGTTGACAACATCTACGCCCACAACAAATTGTGTTCTACTCGTGCAAAGAGAACTACGATAGACCTAGCTCATGATGCCTTTGTTGGGGAACGTTGCAGAAAATAAAAATTTCTACGGTTTCACCAAGATCTATCTATGAGTTCATCTAGCAACGAGAGAGGAGTGCATCTACATACCCTTGTAGATCGCGAGCGGAAGCGCTCAAGAGAACGGGGTTGAGGGAGTCGTACTCGTCGTGATCCAAATCACCGATGATCCTAGTGCTGAACGGACAGCACCTCCGCGTTCAACACACGTACGGTTGGGGGAGACGTCTCCTCTTTCTTGATCCAGCAAGGGGGAAGGAGAGGTTGACGGAGATCAAGCAGCACGACGGCGTGGTGGTGGATGCAGCGATGATCTCGGCAGGGCTTCACGAGCTTCTATGAGAGGAGAGGTGTAGCAAGGGAAAGGGAGGCGCCTATGGCATGGTGCGGCTGCCCTCCCTCCCCTTTATATAGGCCCCTAGGGCGCCGCCCCGGGAGATGAGATCTCCGGGGCGGCGGCCATGGAGGCTTGCCCCAAGGCAAGTGGGCGCCCCACCCTAGGGTTTCCAACCCTAGGCTAGGGGGCCCAAGGGGGGGGCGCACCAGCCCACCAGGCTGGTTCCTCCCCACTTCAGCCCACGGGCCCTCCGAATAGGTGGCCCCACCGGTGGACCCGGGACCCTTCCGTGGTCCCAGTACAATACCGTGACCCCAAACTTTCCCGATGGTCAAGCTGCACTTCCTATATATATAATTCTTCACCTCCGCACCATTCCGAACTCCTCGTGATGTCCGAGATCTCATCCGGACTCAACAACTTTCGGTTATCTGCATACTCATATCTCTACAACCCTAGCGCCACCGAACCTTATGTGTAGACCCTACGGGTTCGGAGACATGCGACATGACCGAGACGCCTCTCCGGTCAATAACCAACAGCGGAATCTGGATACCCATGTTGGCTCCCACATGCTCCTCGATGATCTCATCGGATGAACCACGATGTCGAGGATTCAATCAATCCCGTATACAATTCCCTTTGTTAATTGGTACGTTACTTGCCCGAGATTCAATCGTCGGTATCCCAATACCTCGTTTAATCTCGTTATCGCAAGTCACTTTACTCGCATCAGTAATGCATGATCCGTGACCGGACACTTGGTCACATTGAGCTCATTATGATGATGCATTACCGAGTGGGCCCAGAGATACCTCTCCGTCATACGGAGTGACAAATCTCAGCCTCGATTCGTGCCAACCCAACAGACACTTTCAGAGATACCCGTAGTGTACCTTTATAGTCACCCGATTACGTTGTGACGTTTATACACCCAAAGCACTCCTACGGTATCCGGAGTTGCACAATCTCATGGTCTAAGGAAATGATACTTGACATTTGGAAAAGCTCTAGCTAAACGAACTACACGATCTTTGAGCTATGCTTAGGATTGGGTCTTGTCCATCACATCATTCTCCTAATGATGTGATCTCGTTATCAATGACATCCAATGTCCATAGTCAGGAAACCATGACTATCTGTTGATCAACGAGCTAGTCAACTAGAGGCTTACTAGGGACATGTTGTGGTCTATGTATTCACACGTGTATTACGATTTCCGGATAATACAGTTATAGCATGAATAACAGACAATTATCATGAACAAAGAAATATAATAATAACTATTTTATTATTGCCTCTAGGGCATATTTCCAACACTCACCTGGACGAAGATCGGCGCTTCAGCATTAAGCTCGAGGAGACCTTCGATATTGAAATGGTACGCAATGATGACAAGTATTTTTTCGTAATTAAGCATGACTTCAACTATTTCAACGTGTAATTTTTATCTTTTACAAATTGACTAGCTTATCTCATGCCATGCAAGACGCTATTTCTTGGAGAGGATGGGTTTTGAAGACCATGAAAGTTTTGAAACAAAGAAAATTCACCTAAGGACTCATCATGGTATGGATTTTGAAGTAAATCTGTATAATTCTGAGAGCGTAACCCATTTTGGTTGCCCAAATTGGGAAGAACTTTGCAAGATGTATGGTTTTTATGAGGATATGCTTTCACCATGGGTCTTGGTGATCCTGACATCATGCAAAACAATATGGACATTTGGGTCCTTGTTGATACGCTTCCAATTCTACCGCTATGTGTGTTTCTCAAACATAGTTATTGTTGGGGAACATAGTAATTTCAAAAAAAAATCCTACGCACACGCAAGATCATGGTGATGCATAGCAGCGAGAGGGGAGAGTGTTGTCCACGTACCCTCGTAGACTGAAAGCGGAAGCGTTATGACAACGCGGTTGATGTAGTCGTACGTCTTCACGATCGACCGGTCCTAGTACCGAACATACGACACCTCCGCGATCTGCACACGTTCAGCTCGGTGACGTCCCACGAACTCACGATCTAGTAGAGCTTCGAGGATGAGCTTCGTCAGCACGACGGCGTGATGACGGTGATGATGAAGCTACCGGCGTAGGGCTTCACCCATTATTTCTGGGCTGCTGCTTGGGGGATTGACCTAGGCGCCTTATGGTTAATCGGGCCCGGAGGGGATGTCAACTTGGTCTGGAAATTTTGGCCCAATTGATTTTCATGCCTGCCTGAAGTCTGGATATGTACATTAAATTGAGTTGTTTCCTTCTAAAAAAAAGACTGAGTTGTTTCCAGCTTTGACGGAAATTGTGCAGTGGTGGAGCTCGGTGTAGACCAACAGGGCAATTGCCCCCCCCCCCCCCCTCCCCCCTCCAACCATTGAAGAATATTTTCTATTTTAGGCCTAACCAGTGTTTAAACTAGAGATTGGCCCCTCATTTCCATTAATTTTCTCCCCTTCAGCTAATGGCCCCCTCTTAGATTATGCTCAAGCTCCGCCACTGCAATTGTGCGACACTTAAGTAGACATAGTCTCTTTATTTTTTCCGGGAGACACATACTCTTCTCAAAATAAAAGTTGAATAAAAAGATCTACAGGGCTGTTATCCGAATAAAAGGACGTATACTTCCCCTAGAAAAGGATAAAAGAATATACACATGCAAACATAACTTATTTTTTCCATAACTTATTTTTTTACGCAACATCCTATTTAACCATATGCAATGATACAATCCTATATTCCATCCTTATTGTACCAAAATGTTTAGAATAAATTAGATAGTTTCATCAAACATGGCCTTGTCACCGTGTTAGGCCAGTTTGACTTCTTGAACTCAACTAGACCATGAGGTAGATGACACGGCAGTCCACGCCGCCACAGAGGTAGAAACAATCCGTGCCCGCATTGTAAAGAATCTGTCACGAAGGAACAAGCGTGCCCTCGCCCGAAGGCAGAAGTGGGCCATCCGTGCCATGGCCGGACTGCCTCTTAAGGAGGATAAGTAGGAGAGCGACGGGTCGGACAGCTCCGTCGATGAGTAGATCCAGTTGGATCCATACTGCGTTTTCGACAACTACTTCCGCCACAAGGACGGCAAGGACGTTGGGAAGGGCAAGGGTAGCTGTGGATGATCTTCTACATAGCTAGTATGTAGGTAGAACATGTCAAATTTTGATAGTCTGATGACATGTCCTAATGTAGTAGTCGAACGATGTGTGTTATGCATCGTTTACATAGTTGTATGATTTTATATGAATCTGAGGTATGCTAATTGTAATGTCCAGTTATGAGAAAGAAAATTTGATATATGACCGGTTAGTGCCAGCGTTTGAGGGGCCTGATTTACGAGTCTAACGAAAGATGCTGTAATTAATGGGCCAGTGCGATGTCGATCGGGGTCACCGGCCGGATGTGGCGGATGCGTACGTCGTGCAAGGTCTTCGCACAGCACAGTGATACGCGTGATCATGGGCATGCTGGATTTCAAACAGAAGGACATACATGTACAATGTTTGTGCCCAATTTTTCTAGTACTGGTGCTCACGTCTATGGCACAGTGGCATGCACCACAGGCAAGCATGCTACGCTTGGCATGATGAAACCAGCGTTAGGCTGGTATTTCTGTCAACGACCGTTGATGTGCGTGCTGCTACTCGTCGATCCGTTCAACCTAGTGGTTGATCGACAAAAAGTGCACATCTCAATGTTTTCTCCAGTAGAAACTGACCAGGATGTCAGCTCAGAGCGTGGTTCAGTACATGCTCCCTCCACTGCGCACGACGACATTCTTCAGGATGCAGTCAAAGAACGTTGCGATGCTAGACAAGGCGTAAGGGATGTACACTGTAGAGCCGTGACACTAATCGTTCGTTCCTGGATGTCTCCCACTCCCATATTCTCAAGGTAGCACCGATCTTTTTTTCTTTGTGTGTATGTGTGGGGTGCATTCCTCTCTTCTTGAATTGTCTTTGCTGACAGTAGGCGCTCCGGAGAAAGCTGGGCAACACCTCGATAGAGAAAACATACACACTCGAGATTATCATCCTCGTATACATATGTATGTACATGAATTGGTAATAATGTATTTTGTGGTTGCTAGGATTTTATTCCATGGGATATTGTTTGGGCGGAAGGTCTTCACTTATGACCATCTGTAATGGTACACAACCAGACCATATGACAGCTTTAGATTCTATATATATATTGCTCTGTCTTGCGGACGAGCCGACTCATTCAACTACCCCCTCTCTCTTACTCTCTGTCTCTCTCTCTTGCGTGTAGACTCTTGGTGGGCCTCAAGATCATGTTGTTGGAACAGTCAACTCCTGGTGGGTCGACTATTAGAACACGCGGTACGCTACGTTAGTGTCAAATAAAAACATCTACCACACATCCAAGATCATGCTGCTGAAAATAAATCACGGGATCATGTTTACCATTAGACGCGGGGGCGACGCTCTCAACCGACACGCCGCTTCAATGCCGGCTCTAGTATGAGGTCGCGTCCGCTCCGGACCGACATGAATACGGCGATGAAGCTCTGGAGCGGCGCTGACTGGCATGCAACTGCTTGACGCATGAAAGGAAGAGGGTTTTGGGTGGGTCCAAGGTGTCCGTAAAATAAGTGGCAGCAGTCCGAACACCTGTAAAGCCCCTCTGGTTGGCCTCCTGCTTGCAGGAAAACGGGCGTCCGGACAGGTTCGCGGACGGATAAATTACACCGTCAGATAAAAACTTGCGCCTAGACCGCGCAATCCGAACGGATGCGGATGATTTGAGGATCATCATTGAAGATGCCCTTAGGCTGGCATTTCTATTGACCACTGCTAATGTCTTGCTATTCATCTGTCCGATCAACCTCGTGGCTGACAGACCAAAAACAAAACACATCTCAACACTTTCTCAGGAACAAACTTACCATTACATTGAGACAGAGTGTATCACAGTACATGCTATTTCCACTGCGCACGACTACATGCTTCACGATGCAGTCAAACAAAGTTGTGATGCTGAGCAAGGGGGGCAGCCTGTACATTCTTTATTCATTAGAGTAAGTATTCATTTCAGGATGTCTCCTACTCCCATAGTCTGAAGGTAAGATTCTTCTCTTTCTCTCTCTCTCTCTCTCTCTCTCTCTTTTGCGGGTGAATTGTTCTCTTATTATTGCATTGTCTTTTGCTAACAGTAGGTGTTTGAGAGATAGATAGTGAATTCCTCGATAGATAATACAAACATATTTGATCGGTTATCCTCGTGGATATACATGAACTGTTAATAATGTCTTGTGGATGTTAGAATTTTATTTCATGATATATTTTTGGGTGGAAGGTCTTTACGTATGACCATCTGTAATGCTACACAACAAGACCATGTGCCAACTTTTAAATTTTATTTTTGCTTCATCTTAACTACCTCTCTCTCTCTCTCTCTCTCTCTCTCTCTTTCAATGTGTACCATATAAAAGTATAATGAAAGGGAGATGATGTGGTGCATATATATCATTATGGCCTCCAAAATTATAATATGCTATATGCCTAAATAGGTATATCTCTCAACATGCAAATATGGCATACCTCATCAGTTTCCATTCTATTCATGTACGGCATTTCCATTCAAGAAATACATATGCAGGCATGCCACCATAGCAGCTCACTTTCTATTCTTGCATATATTATTGCTCACAAACACAATCAAATATTAGTTCTACCACACTTGAAATATATAATACTACATGTGTGTGATCATCTCCTTGTCATGCTCCCTCTTCGGCAGATCAAACCTCCCTTCATTTCATTCAAGCAAGTTGAAGGTCTCCATAACGTTAGGCTTCACAGTAAAGATGGTGGTTGTATGCATGAGGTGGTAACATCAAGAGCATAAAGTGTTGGTGCTGATGGAGGTGAGGTTAGAGGGTTAGGATTGGCATTGGGATTGGGGACGATAGAGTCGGATAAGAACTAGTGCCCCCTTGAGATGTCCAAAGGGGTGGGTGGGTCCAATGACAACCATATTTCAATCGAAGACCGAGCATCAAGGCAATGTGTGCATCAGTAAGACAATGAGGGTGGCGACATTACCTCTAGAGGCAAGAACAATGGGAGTGTTGTGGGATGGTCCTCACCATAATGGATGCTAAAAAAAATTAGGACATCCGGCTCTTGTATAATCTACCACCAAAAAACCAATTACAGCTAAGTCAAACAAAAATGGTTTCCCATGTCATGACAAATCAAAACACTTAGACTAAATAGGTTCAAATATAACTTATATATGTAATAAAAGAATAATCTAGAATGAGGAGGCATTTGTTCAAATCCTTTATTGGTAATGTTTTTCTTCACGACATGGCTTAGGGGATCAAAAATGGTTTCCATGAGATGGTAAGTGATAACAGTTATATTGGTAGGCTTTTCAAAGAATTTCTATCTCCCCTAATGTATACAAATCATCTAGGACAATCAGAGATTTGGTTCCATCCCTTTAATGGTAGCTTTTTTTTCAGTTTCTTCGTCTAGGAACCGTCTAATGTTGCATCCACTCTAAGTAAAAGGATAAAAATAATACACCGAAGCAAAGAGGTTGGAGACTTCTTACTTTAGTCACTTTGATCTTCAAAAGGAATAATGTCGTTTATAAGATAGAAAGTTGTCCAACCATATTGGGATCTTAATTTATATCAAGAAAGAGTTCTATAAAAACTCAAAAATCCATTAACCAGAGTGCTCAGAAGACTCGCTAGCAACTAAATGTGATACAAAATCTAGACTACTATCTAGCCAAGACATATAGGTCGTATCCGAAAGGTGCCCATATTGCGCTAGAGCATGGGCAAAAGAATTACATGACCGGCGTGGATCATAAAATCGTAGGCATCAAACATGGGCATGCAGGTGCTTATCGCTTCTTGCGTGAGCACACCATAGAATGCAAGATAATAATCTCTTGCATCCAGCGCTTGTACCAGACCTTGTGAATACGACTCCATGATCACTCTATGAACGCGTAGATTAGCCAATCCCTCAATTGTAGTAAGGCATGTTAAGGATGTGTTTGGTAGCCTACATGAATTTTGGCCTTCTTGCATCTGTGTCCCAGCTGGCCGGCTAGTCCTAACTGAGTGAATACACGCAAAAACCATATCGTGCACATAGTTCGTTTTCTTGTATCTCCCCAGAAACACATGTATGAGTATTTGGTTTTAAGCCTCTGCTAACCAGAGGCAAAGAACCACAGTTTGGTTGTATACAACACACAGTTCAAAAAATTGGCCAATCCAACGATTTATCATCTGATTTATCACTACTCAGGGGTGACCGGTAAGATTATACTATATCATCATCATTTGTCGGTTGGGCCGATTATCACTCTGGAAAAGTGATTTATCGGAAATCTGACGATAAACCGGGCATATTCCTAGCCCTATGTGTACAAGAACTATGTTTTTTGTGTGTTTGGAGCTTCTTATGTAATATGCATTGTTGTCCTATTTTGTTTGTCACTGAACGCGGACTAAGCCAAGTAATCAAGATACCTTTTCTATCTTATATTGTTTTTGTACTGAATATACCATATTCTAACGTTGAGAACATGGAATTTGCAGAAAAATGGCCGATTAATAGTTGACTGATAAAATTGATTAATTGGTCAATTTTTTATTAATCTCTAATCCTAGCGGACCGAAACGCTAACGATAAACGGTATCCTCAACATTGATACAACACATGCAGTATAGTAATATCTTGTTCTAGTTGTGAGATTACTGGCACACAGACGGTCATAGACACAACATATAAAATCTTAAACTAGCAGGCACATTTGAACAACCATTAAACGTTACGCAGTACATTAAGAACTATAGTCGTAACTGACATGCAGTATTAAAGAAAATGACCTAATAGTCCAATGTAAATGATCCCTCATTCTTCTTGCACTTGTACATCACCTCAGCACCATTGATGTCGAAGACGGATGCCTTAAAGCTATCGGAAGTCAGCACATTGAAGGTGACGAGTACCTGATCTTCGGCTAGTGAGCTACGTCGAAGGGGTACTAGTACATGATCCCCTTATTAGCATCGTCCAAAAGTGCCTATGAGTGGCGTTCCATTGCCACGCCGCTAGTAATGTTGCAACTTGGTGATAATCACAGCATTCAGGGCTTTAGGCTGCTTGTGGTCTTTACACCGATAGATGCTCGAAATCAAAAGGAACTAACTCGGGATAAAAGTTTCTTCCGCCTTTTTTGTGTCCACTTATAGGCCTCTTGATCCGTATCTCTGAGTCTATCCACATGTTGACTTCCCGCGTCACATGTGAGAGGCGGTGTTGAAGTGTAGATGTGAATTGCATAACCCTTTTCATCAGTTTGGACTTTTGGATGAGTTGACTAGAGTATGAATTGAATATGGTATCAGAGCCAGGAGGTCTTGTGTTCAAGACCCTACCAACGCAGTATTAAAAAAATGATTCTGTGGCAAAAAAATCCCACATCTAAGAACTAAATAAGCCCAGCTCTCTCCATCAGTTCGGACTTTTAATAAACTTGGCTATCACGTCTGTTCAATATGGTACTCCGAGCCACAAGTTCTTAGCATCAAATCCTGGCCAACACACTATTTAATATAAAAATAGTTGTGATCTAATCTCCATCCCACGCCTAAGGTCTTCCTGTATGTCCATAGTCTAGATGTGAGGGGTTTTTTTAAAATACATTGCCTAGGCAATATAGTTATACGTCAACATAGGACTCCAGCCTGCTTGTGATCTTTACACCGATAGATGCTCGAAATCGAAAGGAACTGACAGTGGGATAAAAATGTGCATGGACCTTGTTCAGCTTCACGTGGTATACATGCGGTGGGCGGGAAAAATAAATAAAGCGAAGTGCAACATCATCACTAAAAGAATTAAGCTCATGTGACAGACGAGTCTGAAGATATACTATCTTTCCAGTGACAGACAAATTTCTGAAAATGTTGTTTTTCGCGAGGAAATCTTCAGGAAATGTTTCTTTTCAAAGATCTCTTCCGGAAATTTTCATTCATCATCATCAACAAACTTATCCCCAGTATGCTGGATGAGCCTTTGTCGTAGAGATATCAACATACTATTGATAACTCGGCCGGCTCGGCCAGATAACCTGAAGATAATCCCCAACCCGTGGTTGAACATTTCAGGGATCATCATCTGGATCGGCTTTAGTTCCTTTCAATATATTTTTCTTATGCGTCTTATATCTATCTGAAACAAAGTCAAAACATAAGAATGGATCGCATGTGCCTTGATGCGGCGGTACCATACGGGAGTTGCATACCATGTGTTCCAACAGACTGACGACCGCCGCTGCCAATAGGGTACCGCTAACCCACTACTGCCCTGGCAACAACGAAATACAACAACTAGCCGGAGGCGACACCGTGCATGGCTAATATTTTTTTTTGAGCAACCCGTGCATGGCTAATTAAACCTCCGCGGTATTTAGTTCCTTATCTGGATCGGCTTTAGTTCCTTTCAATATATTTTTCTTATGCGTCTTATATCTATCTGAAACAAAGTCAAAACATAAGAATGGATCGCATGTGCCTTGATGCAGCGGTACCATACGGGAGTTGCATACCATGTGTTTCAACAGACTTACGACTGCCGTTGCCAATAGGGTACCACTAACCCACTACTGCCCTGGCAACAACGAAATACAGCAACTAGCCGGAGGCGACACCGTGCAGTTTTTGCAACGAAGACATTGTTTTGCCATTAGTATTCCTCCCATCTTAGTGTGGGAATGAACTCGTATAAATTGTTGCTGAACCTGCTATTTGTCAACTGGAAATTCTCAGCCATCTAGTAGTGCTCAGTGCACTCACACTGTACATACTGATTTTAGTAGATGCATTTTGGTAACTTGTATTTTGGACATCTTGTTTAATTCTTCTTGCAAGTACTTAGTATAGATGATTGATCACAAAAATTCTAATTATGTTATTGTTTTTAGATGGTTGAACCTGGTGGGCTTGGTGATGAGTTTACTGAAGAGGAGATGCAAGTTTATGAGGAAGAAGAAAGAAAGATTGAGGAGTGGGAAAAGAGAAAGAAGGAGATGGATGAACGACCTACAAGAAGGCAGATGAAAAAAAGATCACCAATGTGGGATCACTTTTCTGAGGTACTAGTTGAAGGTCTTCTCAAGTTTGGAAAGTGCAAGTATTGCAATCGTGATATCAAGGCTATTCCAGGGACTAACGGTACATCTGCCTTAAAAAGTCATTTTGGTACTTGCAAGTTTAATCCTCATAGTGATAGGAATAAGAATCAAGGTACTTTGCAAATAATCCAAGGGGAAAGTCCTACAGTGCATAAATTTGATCCTGAAGCACTAAGGAGAGCTATTGCTAAGATGATTATAGTAGATGAGCTTCCCTTTGCATTTACTGAAAAAACTAGTTTTAGAGAAGTGATGTCAATTGCATGTCCACGATTCAATATGCCTTCTAGAAGAACATGCACTCGGGATGTTGTCAAGCTTTATTTTGAAGAGAGAGCAAAGCTAAAACTTTTTTTCAAAAATGTCTCACTACTGATGGTTGGACTTCTCAAACACAAGATTGTTATATGCAATGGAATTTGCACAAGAAGATCATTAGTTTTTTCTTAGTAAAAGGTCATAAGGGAGATGATATTGGAAAGGCCTTAGAGCAATGCTTGATGGAATGGGGAATAAACAAAGTTATGACAATAACTGTTGATAATGCTAGCGCGAATGATCGTGGTGTAGGTTACATAAGGAAGAAAATGATCAAAACTGGAAATAGCATAGCTGAAGGTAAATATTTGAATATGAGATGTGCTGCCCATATTATAAATCTGATTGTCACTGACGGTTTAAAGGAGTTGGATGAATCAGTTAAGCGTGTGCGAGCTGCGGTTAGATATATAAGACATGGGCCATCTAGAATTACAAGATTTAAAGAGCTTGCTGCATTAGAAAAGTTGGACAGCGAGGCATTCTTGTGTTTGGATGTATGCACTAGATGGAATTCCACATACCTAATGTTAAAAACTGCAATCAACTTTGAGAAAGTGTTTGCAAGGTATGAGGAAGAAGATCCACTCTATACATTGGATTTAATGAGTGAGAAAGCTCCTGGTATTCCTGTTGATATTGATTGGGAGAATGCTAGGAAAATGGCTAAATTTCTTGGACATTTTTATGAGCTAACTCTTAGTGTTTCCGCCACACTCCATGTGACCGTGAATCAATTTGTCATGGATATTGTTGAAGTTAATGTTGTGTTGGAAGAGTGGGCTGATAGTGATGATATTTTGCGCAAAATAATGGCCAAGAAAATGCAAGAAAAGTATGATAAGTATTGGGGATGTTGGCACGATGAGGTGGAAAACGAGAATGACAAGGGGAAGGGGAGAGGGAAAGGAAAGAAGAAGGAAGAGGAGAATGTGAACATGTTTGTATTTGCTGCAGCTGTTCTTGATTCTAGATTCAAGCTATCAAATTTTACAAAACTAGCAATTGAAGAAATGTATGGTGAGTTAAATGGAGGCAAAGCTTGGGAAGCAGCGAAAACATTTGTGCATGCTTTGTTTGAAGAGTACAAATCTAAGTATGCACCAAGTGATGCAAGTAAGCATGTGGGTGCTCCACAATCTGAACCAACTAAAAAAGGGAAGGAAGGAAATTGGTGTCTCGGATAAATAAAAAGTTGAGAATTGGTGATGGTGGTGAAACTAGCATGAGCAAATCTGAATTGGAGAAATACTTGCATGAAGAGAATGAAGTCAATAGGGATGATTTTGACACTCTAAAATGGTGGAAGAACAATGCTGCTAGATTCCCAATATTGGCAAGAATGGCCCGTGATGTGTTAGCTGTTCCGGTATCAACGGTTGCATCCGAGTCGGCATTTAGCACAAGTGGACGCATCCTAAATGAGTTTGGAACCTCACTTACACCATTCATGGTCCAAGCTCTTGTTTGTACCCAAGATTGGCTAAGGGGTGCTATTACTATCGACATTGAAGAAGATGAAGAGGAATTGTTAATCTTGGAACAGGGTAACATGTTGTGATTGTTTTCCATATATTTTTCTTTATTTCTGACTTCCTATGCTTATTATATGTTTATTTCATTCTTTTCCAGAATTAATTGAAGAGTTAGGTAGTACAAATTCATCTGCGTCGAAGGCAAGCAGTTGCAAGTCTGTTTGCAAGCCATCTGGGGCTGGGTCATCTTGCCCGCCTCCATCCTCTACTTAAATGTTGGTGAGTGAGTTGCAAGAGATGCTCTTAGGTTTGCACATGTTTCACTTTGTAGAAATCCTCTTCATCATGCACATATTTCACTACTTCTCTGTTCATTTTACAAGAAGGATGCTCCTGTTCATGTTCTTAGCTCTGTACTCATTTTTTGTATTATAAATACATATCCTGTTCATGTTAATATTTATGTATGTTAGAAGTTAAAGATGCTCCTGTAAATTTTGTTTTCCTGGCTGTTCATTTCTAATTATAACTTGTAATTTTTCCTACTGTGGCTACAGGGACCGACATGTTGCTTGGTGGCTTGCTGAGAGTGGGAGTCCTACTGTTGGCATGTTGGGTGCTGGGCTGGTTGCTGGCTGCTCTTGAAGACTCCAACTTAGGAACTGGAGCACATCTGCAATGCACTTTTTGGTGGCACTTCAAAATTTGGTTGTTTGCCTTGTTTCAAAGTGTAATAAGTAGACTTTGATTTTGGTTGGTTGTATGCTGCACTTCATTCTTGTGGAGAACTTATCAGTTTGCCCTGTCTTGGAATTTTAGTAGACGCACTTGTGAGATATGCTATTATGCACTTACTACTTTGTCCTACTGTTATGCTATTATGCATGAACTTGTCCTACTGTTATGCTATTTTGCTGATTCCTTTCTTGCACTTATGAGATATGCTGGAACTTCGTTGGTTGTGTTAATATGTTGCCAATTTTTTTCTTTACAATATGCATACTATCAAAAAATGTTCTGAAACTGAAACTGGAATTTCTGAACATGGTACAGAATTCGGTTAACACCGAAAACCGAACCGAACTTTTGGTTAACCGAAATTTCGGTTAGCACAATTTTAATACCAAATTCGGTTACCATATCTGTAAACCGAATTGATGAAAAAACCGAACAACAGAAACCGAAATGTCGGTTTATGCCGAACGCCCAGGCCTACTGGCAACAACGAAATACAACAACTAGCCGGAGGAGACACCGTGCATGGCTAAAATTTTTTTTTGAGCAACCCGTGTATGGCTAATTAAACCTCCGCGGTTTCCACGGGACGTGGGGCGGGCCGGAACCATGCGTTTTCCACCGATCCGCGAAAGGATGCTACGTTTGTGACATGCGTGATTGTGGGCATGATCGTGGGCATGTGTACAATGTTTGTGCCAAACTTTTGTATAGTACGTGCAAAGCATGCTAAGTTTCGCATGATGAAACCAAGCATTTGGCTGGCATCCCTAATGACGGCCGTCGACGTGTTGCTACTCATCTGTCCGGTTAACCCGTGGTAGACAGACAAAAAAAAACACGTCTCAGCAATTTCTTCAGGGCGAAATTACCATGAAGTCAAGACTGAGCGACATTCAGTCCGAGCGCCTTCCAGTGTAGACCACGACAACAAGGCTGCAGTCAAAGAAGGTTGTGATGCCGAAGAAGCAACAAGAGGTGTACATCATAGCTGCAAATCACCAAGCATTCTTTCCTGGATGTCTCCTACTCCCATACTCTGAAGGTAGCATTGATTTCTAACTTTTTTTCTTTTTGGGGGCGCATTGCTCTCTTCTTGCATTGTCTCTTGCCAACGTACGTGCTGGAGAGAAAGCTAGCAAACTCTTTGACAGAGGAAACATACACACTCGATTGGTCATCCTTATATATACACGAATTGTTAATAATGTATCTCGTGGCTGTTATTTTACTCTATATCTTTTTGAACAGAAGGTCTTCATTTATGACCGTATGCACTGCTATACAACAAGACCATGTGCCATCTTTAGATTTTATTTTTGCCACATATTGCAAATGTGCCAACTCATTCAACTCTCTGTCTCTGTCTCTCCATATCTCTAAATATGTACCATGTAACGTGTCATGTAAAGTAGAATGAAAGGCAATTGTGTGGTGCATATATCATTATGGCACCAACGTCATAATACGTTATATATGGGTATACCTAAATCATTTGTGGCACGGTGGCTTGCACAATACTCAAGCATGATATGTTTCGCATAATGAAACTAAGCATTCAACGAACTCGTAGTTGTTGTCGGATGTTGTTGGTGCGTTTGCTTTATAATATAAAGCGGGGGAACCATTTTTCGTCAAACTAAGCATTCAACTGGTATTCCTATTAACTACCGCTAATGTACCTGTTCTGTTTGCTACTGTTGTTCAATTGCTTGTTATTTTAGAGATTTGGTCTATTTTTTAGGAGGCGGAGGCAGCGACGAAATGGAGCAGTGGGGATGAGGAAGGCCAAGACGAACAAAAGAGGAGGACGAAGTCGGCGACTACACACATAGGGCGCGGGGTTAGAAGAGTGGAGTGGCCAGAGGAATGGCTAAGAGCATCTACAACCGGATATATCAAATATGCCCCCTAAAACGCCCGCGGACGCGTCCGTGGGCAGTGACCGATCACGCCTCAAATTTCACTTGTTGCATCCGGATATCTCATACTAGATTCCTAAATCCATACAAAGACATACAAACGAAATAACCTATGTACTACGTCGATCACCTAGCTACTCATCGTCGGAGATGTCGATGATCTCCATGTCCGGCACCGGCAGGATTGGCGGTAGCTGCATCTCTCGCTCCTCCGGCTTCTCCGCTCCGGCCTCCTCCTCCTCTATCTCTGCGTCGAGTGCGGCAAAGAGCGCATCGGATTCTGGCTGCTCTCGCCGAAGGAACGTCCGGTTGGCCTCCACATATGCCTCATCCTGGATGGACTCCAGGATGACCTGCTGCTCCGCTGTCTCGTCGGACTAGGCGATGGCGAACTCCACCCCTGCCTGCTCCATGTTGAAGCCCGACAGCTGCTGCTCCGCCTCCTCCGCCTCCATTGGTGCCAGCCCCTCCTCCTCGTGTTCACCCGGCTCCTCCTCCTCCGGCTCCGGCAAGTCCGGAGGCAGCCCGACAGCTATGCGGGCTGCGCGCGGCTTGTCTTGCCCGGATCTCCTGCTGGATCTCGGCGCGGCGCTCCGGCTTGAGCATTGCGTACTAGGTTACCTTACTCCGGACTATGACGGACCAATGGAGCATGGCCAGAGCACCGGAGCGGGAGAGGGAGGAGGTGGATGGGCTCAGACTGGCGGCGCGGAGAGGGGGGAGGTGGATGGACTAGGGTTGTAGGACTCCCGCCAGGTTAAATAGGCGGATTTGCTCTCGGGCGGCGAGCTGGAGCGGCGCCACGCGACGTTCACACCGCGGCGACGGAGGAGGCGTCCGTCGGACCGCCGAGTTTTCGGGTGAATCACGTGGGACCCCTTCGTCAGTCCTACGTGGCGGGCATGCCTGCGCGTCCCCATATCCATCTCATATTTGGGATAGATATGAGGGATGCCAGTCAGCCCGGGTGTTTGAGACCTCTTTGAGAGGGCCATCTGGGTCAGAAAACATGACCGGTCAATGACCGGATGGCCCGCCCGGGCGTATGAGGCGGGTTTGAGGCGCCCGAATGTAGATGCTCTAAGCCACCACTATTGGTAGCAACCATGTCCAAGTTAAAGGGCAAACAATGAGGTGGTGTGTTCACATGGAGAGGCGTTGGTTGGATAGGGGTGGCAAGTGGATCGACATGACATAAGGACATACAATAGCATTCCTATTAAGCCTCGGTGGTTTCCACGGGCATGGGACGCAATCCAGAACCATGCTGGTCTCGACTCGATCTACATATCGCGCGCGTGGTAGCAATTTGGACTATTCATCGAGAGGCAACCAACCAGCCGCTAGGTCAACTCACGTCTCGCATGGGGGCTTGATGCAACACATCAATCGATCGTTTCAGCAAACTACGTACGCGAATGAGTCTCGCATTAATTGGGTTCAGTAAGCAACGAGGGGATCACTCGGGTTCAGTAACCAGCGCGAAGGGATAGCTCGGGTTCAGTAGTAGTGCGAGGGATTACTCAGGTTCAGTACCTAGTGCGAGGGGTAGATCACTCGGGTTCAGTAAGTAGTGTGAGGGATCGATCATCCAGGTTCTGTAAGCAGCGAGCTTGATCCCTTGGGTTCAGTTGTGCGAGGGACCGATCGCTCGGGTTTAGTCTAGTGCGAGGGATCGATCCCTTAGGTTCAGTAAGGCGAGGGTTTGATAGATCGGGTTCAGTAAGCGATGGGCTGTCTCGGGTTTAGTTAGCGTATGGCTCGCACACGCCCGCGTACGAGAGAGACAAACACACATACCACAATTGCATCGCTCAGGTCCGACCACCCACCATATACGGGAAAACCCTGAAAAATTTGTGCCCTCATTTCTACCATGGTTTTTGACGTCATAAACGGCTCAAAAAATGTCATACATGTACGACTCTAGCCCGCCCAGGACTAAAATCCCATTTTCTGTCATAGTTTTGTCATAGAAGTAAGAACCCACCACATCTATGATGATATGTGTTTTTTTCGTAAATATCATCATGGATGACAAAAATATTTTTGTTCGGGCCATAATATCATGGATGTGTCTTTTTTTTAGTGATGTCTTCCCATGCTCGATAGCAAGCTCACCAGATGGTCGTGATACTCGACTGAAGCTTCAAGGAGAGGGGAACAGTAGCCCCCGCCTCCGCGAAGCGGCCAAACAAATCAGCCAGCGATGATCCCACCAAGTGTAGCTTTAATGGGAGGGGAAGAGTAGTGGCCTCCGCTTTTGCAAAGCGGGCAAGCTCACAGACTGTGCGACCTAGCAAGACAATGGCGGTAACCTTCTTGGGAACCAAGCGTTGGCGGTCTGCCATGTTCTACTCTTTCTCGCTATCTGCAGCGGACGTGGATGTGTCGGCCTTGTTGTTCTGGTAGCGGGGCGCAACTAGTGCAGAGCCGGCGACATTGTCGGTGCCATCAACAAATTCCTTCGCTGACGCAATGGTCTCCATGAACATAGCTTCTTTCTCCGCCTGCAGGACATGTAGCCGCCATCGCTCGCGATAGATTTCACGGGTGGCACACTATGATAGGACCGGCACCTTCTGTTCATCCACGTCCCCCACGATGTCCGTGCTGGCGATTAGCTCCTCTGCGTTTTGGTGCTCTTTGTGGAGGTGGTGTTTGTACCTCTGTTCGGAATGCACCCGTCAGAACATGGCCTCCCACTCTTCCAACACCATGTCGGTGTAGTGCGCCCGCTCCTCGCCCATGGTTATGTCTGCATGGGTCTGTTGGGGAACGCAGTATTTCAAAAAAAATTACATGCGATCATGCAAGATCTATCTATGTGATGCATAGCAACGAGCGGGAGAGTGTGTCCACGTACCCTGGTAGACCGAAAGCGGAAGCATTAAGTAACGCGGTTGATGTAGTCGAACGTCTTCGCGATCCAACCGATCAAGTACTGAACGCACGACACCTCCGCGATCTGCACACGTTCAGCTCGGTGACGTCCCTCGAACTCTTGATCCAGCTGAGGCCGAGGGATAGTTTCGTCAGCACGACGGCGTGACGACGGTGATGATGAAGTTACCAACGCAGGGCTTCGCCTAAGCACTACAACGATATGACCGAGATGGAAATCTGTGGAGGGGGGCACCGCACACGGCTAAACAATCAACTTGTGTGTCACTGGGGTGCCCCCTCCCCTGTATATAAAGGAGTGGAGGAGGGGGAGGGCCGACCTCATGGGGTGTGCCCAAGAGGGGATTCCTACTCCTAGTAGGAGTAGGTTTCCCCCCTTCCCTAGTTGGAGTAGGAGAACAAGGAGGAGGGGGAGGGAGAGAAGGATAGGAGCCCCCTCCCCCAATTCGGATTGGGCTTGGGGGCGTGCACCTCCCACTTGGCCGCCTCCTCCTATCTTCCACCATGGCCCATTAAGGCCCATTAACTCCCCGGGGGGTTCTGGTAACCCACCGGTACTCCGGAAAATGCCCGAACCTATCCGAAACCTTTCCGGTGTCCAAACATAGCCTTCCAATATATCAATCTTTATGTATCGACCATTGCGAGACTCCTCGTCATGTCCATGATCACATCCAGGACTCCGAACAACCTTCGGTACATCAAAACACATAAACTCATTATACCGATCATCATCGAACGTTAAGCGTGCGGACCCTATGAGTTCGAGAACTATGTAGACATGACCGAGACTCATCGAAAGTTAACCATTCCGGGGTCCGAATATAGTCGTCCAATATATCAAGCTTCATGTCTCGACCATTTCGAGACTCCTCGTTATGTCCGTAATCACATCCCGGACTCCGAACAAACTTCGGTACATCAAAAACTATAGACTCATAATAAAACTTTCATCGTAACGTTAAGCGCGCGGACCCTACGGGTTCGAGAACAATGTAGACATGACCTAGAACTGTTTCCGGTCAATAACCAATAGCGGAACCTGGATGCTCATATTGGCTCCCACATATTCTACGAAGATCTTTATCGGTCAACCCGCATAACAACATATGTTGTTCCCTTTGTCATCGGTATGTTATTTTCTCGAGATTCGATCGTCGGTATCACTATACCTAGTTCAATCTCGTTACCGGCAAGTCTCTTTACTCATTTCGTAATGCATCATCCCACAACTAACTCATTAGTCACATTGCTTGCAAGGCTTATAGTGACGTGCATTACCGAGAGGGCCCAGAGATACCTCTTCGACAATCGGACTGATAAATCCTAATCTCGATCTATGCCAACTCAAAAAACACCATCGGAGACACCTATAGAGCATCTTTATAATCACCCAGTTACATTGTGACGTTTGATAGAACACTAAGTGTTCCTCCGGTATTCGGGAGTTGCATAATCTCATAGTCATAGGTACATGTATAAGTCATGAAGAAAACAATAGCAATAAACCAAACGATCATAGTGCTAAGCTAACGGATGGGTCAAGTCAATCACATCATTCTCTAATGATGTGATCCCGTTCATCAAATGACAACTCATGTCTATGGCTAGGAAACTTAACCATCTTTGATTAACGAGCTAGTCCAGTAGAGGCATACTAGTGACACTCTGTTTGTCTATCTATTCACACATGTACTAAGTTTCCGGTTAATACAATTCTAGCATGAATAATAAACATTTATCATGATATAAGTAAATATAAATGACAACATTATTATTGCCTCTAGGGCACATTTCCTTCAGTCTCCCACTTGCACTAGAGTCAGTAATCTAGATTACACAGTAATGATTCTAACACCCATGGAGTCTTGGTGCTGATCATGGTTTGCTCGTGAGAGAGGCTTAGGTAATGGGTCTGCAACATTCAAATCCGTATGTATCTTGCAAATCTCTATGTCTCCCTCCTTGACTTGATCGCGGATGAAATTGAAGCGTCTCTTGATGTGCTTGGTTCTCTTGTGAAATCTGGATTCCTTTGCCAAGGCAATTGCACCAGTATTGTCACAAAATATTTTTATTGGGCCCGATGCACTAGGTATGAGACCTAGATCGGATATGAACTCCTTCATCCAGAGTCCTTCATTTGCTGCTTCCGAAGCAGCTATGTACTCCGCTTCACACGTAGATCCCGCCATGATGCTTTGCTTAGAACGGCACCAACTGACAGCTCCATCGTTCAATATAAATACGTATCCGGTTTGTGAGTTAGAGTCATCCGGATCAGTGTAAAATCTTGCATCGACGGAACCATTTACGACGAGCTCTTTGTTACCTCCATAAACGAGAAACATATCCTTAGTCCTCTTCAGGTATTTCACGATGTTCTTGACCGCTGTCCAATGATCCACTCCTGGATTACTTTGGTACCTCCCTGCTAAACTAATGGAAAGGCATACACTAGGTCTGGTACACAGCATTGCATGCATGATAGAACCTATGGCTGAAGCATAGGGAATGACTTTCGTTTTCTCTCTATCTTCTGCAGTGGTCGGGCATTGAGTCTGACTCAACTTCACACCTTGTAATACAGGCAAGAACCCTTTCTTTGCTTGATCCATTTTGAACTTCTTCAAAACTTTATCAAGGTATGTGCTTTGTGAAAGTCCAATTAAGCGTCTTGATCTATCTCTATAGATCTTGATGCCCAATATATAAGCAGCTTCACCGAGGTCTTTCATTGAAAAACTCTTATTCAAATATCCTTTTATGCTATCCATAAATTCTATATCATTTCCAATCAACAATATGTCATCCACATATAATATCAAAAATGCTACAGAGCTCACACTCACTTTCTTGTAAATACAGGCTTCTCCAAAGTTCTGTATAAAACCATATGCTTTGATCACACTATCAAAACGTTTATTCCAACTCTGAGAGGCTTGCACCAGTCCATAAATGGTTCGCTGGAGCTTGCACACTTTGTTAGCATCCTTTGGATCGATAAAACCTTCGGGTTGCATCATATACAACTCTTGTTCCAAAAATCCATTCAGGAATGCAGTTTTTACATCCATTTGCCAAATTTCATAATCATAAAATGCAGCAATTGCTAACATGATTCGGACGGACTTAAGCATCGCTACAGGTGAGAAGGTCTCATCGTAGTCAACTCCTTGAACATGTCGAAAACCTTTCGCAACAAGTCGAGCTTTGTAGACAATAACATTACCGTCAGCGTCAGTCTTCTTCTTGAAGATCCATTTATTCTCTATGGCTTGCCGATCATTGGGCAAGTCAACCAAAGTCCATACTTTGTTCTCATACATGGATCCCATCTCAGATTTCATGGCCTCAAGCCATTTCGAGGAATCTGGGCTCATCATCGCTTCCTCATAGTTCGTATGTGTGTCATGGTCAAGTAACATGACCTCCAGAACAGGATTACCATACCACTCTGGTGCGGATCTTACTCTGGTTGACCTACGAGGTTCAGAAGTAACTTGATATGAAGTTTCATGATCATTATCATTAGCTTCCTCACTAATTGGTGTAGGAATCACTGGAGCTGATTTTTGTGATGAACTACTTTCCAATAAGGGAGCAGGTACAGTTACCTCATCAAGTTCTACCTTCCTCCCACTCACTTCTTTCGAGAGAAACTCCTTCTCTAGAAAAGATCCATTCTTAGCAACGAATATCTCCTTTGGGTATCCTATGAAGACACATTTCTCCGATTTGGGTTCAAGCTTATACGCAACTCAAGGACTATACTGCATATCATATTTTATTGCATTTTGGCTTGATACTAGAAATTCTACGCAACTCAAGGACCCACGGAGAGAGTTGGAAATTTTTTTCTTTTCATATTTGAGTTTTCTCAAATTTTGAAAAGAGGATCGTTTGATTTTAATTATTTTCTCTTCAAATATTTATTTTATGAAAATAAAAGAGTTAGGATAAAATGACTTCCTCAAAATAAAGAAATATTGGAGATTTAATATTAAAATCAAATAAGAATTTTATTCGGAGTTTTATCACTATTTTATTTGAATTAGGAAAAATATGCGTTTTTCAAAATTGCACTAGAGTCCCAAATAAATGTTCACCTTGTCCGGTAGATTTTTAGAGGACAGGGAAAATTTATTTCAGGATTTTTGAAGTCTGTTTAGTATTTCTTTTATTCTTTTTTCTGTGCGGATTTATTTAAGAAAAAAGGGTCAACCGACTTACCGGGCCGTGTCCAACCGGACACTGCGCCCGAGCGGGTTTATAAGCCGAGTCTGCGACCCCGCCGAGGCCCAAGCCGCCCGCCCCACCTAAACCCTAGCCCGCCGCCCGCCCGCCGTCGCCGCCGCCGCCATGCCGCGTCGTCATGCCGCCTTGCCACCGACCGCCGAACGCGCGCCGCCCGCCACCCGCCGCCGTCGCCGGAGTTCGCTTGAGTTCGCCGCCGCTGCCGGTTTTCTTTGCCGGATTGGTTTTTCGGTAAAACCTTAGATGCGTTTTTTTTAATTAGATCGGTTTTTTTTTTGTTTAGCTTAGTTAGCGAACGCCCATCCATTCATTCGTTTTAACGAACGATTTTCACCATTTAGCCGCAGACAGCGAACATTCGTTCGTTAGCCTGTTCGTCAGTTTTCTTTTTCCAGGGTTTTTCCACGATTATTTTGGATCACTATTTCTGACCCGATTTTCGTTTTAGTTTAACTTTTCGCTCATTTATCGGAATCAGGCGATTCAAGCGCCTAGTGTTCCGTCACGAAGCCCTCTTTCTGTTTAACCAAATTGAACAAGTTTTTGCTACTGTAAAATTTGACTTAAATCCAGATTAGTAAACGAAGCTTGTTTCTTTCGCAGTTTGAGTTTCGTTGCTTCGTTTGATTTGATTCTTTTTGCAAACCGGAGTTCTTAAGTTGAACTTTCTGGTTAGATGTATGCTTGTTTGTTTGCGATAGAGTATCCGGAGTGCGTAGCGTGCTACTACGAGTATCTAGGTTTCACGGATCATCAGCATGTCAAGTAACACTTTGATCATACCTATTTACTACCCAGTTTTATTGCATTTAGATCAATCCTCAAACAATTGCTTGATCATGATCTGATTAATATGTGGGTTTTGGGAAGTAGATGAGGTAGTACATATTGTCCTATTTATTACGAAACATTTGGGAGTTACTTCTACGTTGCTTATATTGCTATGCTATGCTCATAGACGTGGATTGGGTGAGCGTATCCATGACAGATGTGAGTATTGTTAATTAATGGTTAACTTAAGGTGGCTACTTTAATACACATCTTGGTGGATTGAGGCACCTGGGGAACCAAGTGTTGCCTGTATTTTTGGAAATCTCGGGGTACCGTGTGATTCTCCTATGGACTGCCACCCAGACTCAAAGGGATCATAAGATTATTCATGCTAGAAACTTCCGTGTGCAGCCACATGCCATTATGGGCTCTGGCATAGTTGAGTAACTTGTGGGAAACCTTTCCATGATGGGCTAGCAGATGTAGGGGATTGTAGGTGTACCGGCCTATCTATCGGTTAAGGGGACCTCTTCGGAAAGACTGTGTCTCATTCATCCGTTTCTCAAATATCATTTAGTGCGAGAAATCCAATGGAGGAGATCGAGTCTTGTGGGGAAAAGTGCGCAAACCTCTGCAGAGTGTACAAACTAATCATGGTTAGCCGTGTCCCCGGTTATGGACGTTTTGAGTATCTAGTTCTTGGATTATCATGTGGATCTCATCACTCTTAATATAAGTTGATTGGGTTTAATGATGATGCTTAATTGGGATTGAGTTGAGTGAACCTTCTCAAGGTTTAATAACCACCATGATAGTTAAATAAAATTTATTCCTTTGTTGTAAGGAAAAATTGGCTTTCCGCAAAAACATATTAACCATACAGCCTCCACCAGCCAAATATGCATGTAGTGATAGCTATTATTATGTTCATTACTCTTGTGTTACCTTGCCAGCATATTCCCTGTGCTGACCCGTTTTTAGGCTGCAACGTTCATGTTGTAGACTTTTCAGACGACGAGTAAGGTGCCTTAGGTCGTGATCTTTTACTCAGTGATGCCGTTGGAGTTGATGGACTCACTTTATCTTCCAAGACTTCCGTTGTTATTGTATTAGACGGCCTTAAGCCATATTTATTGTAATAAGTTCTATTTTGAGACATTCGATGTAATAAGTGTGTGATTGCTACCATGTTATAAATCCTCAAGTGTTGTGCGTGTCAGCATTACCGATCCATGGATGACACTGATGCACAGAGATCAGACTGTTTGAGGTCTGGTCGCTACTAGATGGTATCAGAGCACACGCTGACTGTAGGACACGGCCACTAAGATAAAGCCCTAGATCACTACTCTCTTCTCATTTTCTGACTCCTCTCCATTTTCTACTCTTTAGGATGGCAGATGCAAGGATCAAGTTTACACAACCGGATGAAGATACACCGTTTGGACGACACCTGCAGGAAGTCACTAAATACCTGAACATTGGAATACCGAGCTTCACCGGGACCTACAACGCCACTTTACCAGAAGAGGAGCGCTGGATGATTCAAGTTCAAGTTCCAGGAAGGACGTTTACGCCAGTTACTAAGCCCATAGAGTTTTCCTTCGATGCACCCACCTAGAGTTTAGGAAAGAGCATGGCAGCCCACATCACCATGGGACGCATTGGAGAAGTTTACCACAGGGATCTTAAGGATACTATCTACCAGATTTGAGGGCGCCGAGATGAGCAATGGGAGGTGATCAGCACCAGGAAGGATAGATCGATTGCTGCTTTCATCCAGGAGTTAAACAAGCACATTCGTTGCCAGGAGAACCAAATGTGTGCAGGCATGATAGATCTGAAGAAGGAAATGACCAAGATCACGGAGCTGGAAGAAGAACTCAAGTCTACACGTGATGGATATGAGGAGGAAATGACGATACTTGTGGAGAAAGATGATGATCTGAAGAAGAAGCTAGGAGTGTTCATGGGAGACCCCGCGCCAGGAGGAGAAGACGACGATTCCACTTGCCCGGAGAACTACATCATCATCGACGACACCGACTTGGACCCTGAAGATAGCGATGATGACTATGTTGATGAAGCTGGAGCAGATATTATGGAGTCTTCCACCGATCAATTTTTCTAGTCGACCACCATATCAGTAGTAGTATTTCCCCATGTACATAGTAGTAGTCCGAGCACTTTTAACGATAGTTCTAGATAGATTGCATGCCCTTGCTAGATTGATTGAGTGATATGATTGTGTTTGTCTCATGTGCATATGGGTAGCGCTTTGTCACTAGACCTCTTTTCTATTCTAATCTCTCCCCTCTAAACCCATCAGATGCCTCCGAGACGTGACACCGGATTTTTTCCCACCGGAGATCACCCAGTTGATCCAACAGCAGAATGCATTGATGCAGATACTAGTCCAGAATCAGAATCAGGGGAAGAAGAAGAAGAAGAACAACAACAACCCACCACCACCACCACCTGTTGATCACTTAACCTGTTTCCTAAGGCTGATTCCCTCGGTGTTCTCCAGTAGCACCAAGCCGATAGTTGCAGATGATTGGCTCCACAAGATTGGAAGGGAGTTGACCACTGCAGGATGCACAGATGCTGAGAGAGTGCGATTTGCCACACATCAGCTTGATGGACCCGCAACACCATGGTGGGAGAATTTCACAGCTACTTACCCCATCAACACTGTTACATGGGACCAGTTCCAGCAGGCTTTTCGCACGGCCCATGTATCAACAGGAGCTATGGCCATGAAGAAGCGCGAGTTTCGCAACTTACGTTAAGGAGGACGCACAGTTGGCCAGTATGTGGATGATTTTAGTAAGCTAGCACGTTATGCCCTAGATGACGTTGCTACAGATGCAACTAAGCAGGAGAAGTTTTTGGAAGGACTGAATGATGAGCTGAGCATGCAGTTGATGGTTGCAACTTTTAACAACTACCATGAGTTGGTAGATAGAGCTCTCATGATTGAAGGGAAGCAGCAGCAGATTGACAGCCGCAAGAGGAAGTATGGACAGGGGAAGTATAATTCTGGAGCTCAGCAGAGAGCCTGTTTTACCCCGAACTCGGGAGGACCTTTTCAGCATAACCATGGAGGTCACAATCACAATGGAGGAAGTTAGCACAACCATAGTGGCCCAAAGAATGGGAATGGTAATGGAGGAAGCAACGGCCAGAACCGTTCCAACCCAGCAACGCCCGCCAAGAAAGACCTAAGCCACGTTACTTGCTACAAGTGCCAGAAGACTGGATATTACGCCAATGAATGTCCTGAAGCAAAGAATGGAAATGGCAATGGAAGCTCTGGGAAGAAGCCCAACCCTTTCAATAGGGGACAAGTGAACCATGTTAGCGTGGAGGAGGTTGAAGCGCAACCCAATGCAGTAATAGGTAAGTTTTTGATGAAGTCATTTACTGCAATCGTTCTTTTTGATACTGGTGCATCGCATTCATACATATCAATGGGATTTGTGGATAAGTATAAACTGCCCACCAAAGTTCTTAGTAAGCCTATGTTAGTGAGCTCGCCAGGAGCGGAGTATATGGCAAGCCAAGGATGTTTTCAGATGCCATTGACCATAGGTAGGCATGTTTTCCCCTCAGACCTGATAATTTTGGAGTTGCAAGGTTTAGACATGATTCTGGGTATGGATTGGTTATCGAAGTATGGAGGGAACATTGACTGCGCCAGTAAGTCGATTTTGCTTACCACCCCAGAAGAAAGAAGGATCAAGTATGTATCCCGGCATGTGCCGAATAGGACTCAGGTGAATTCCTTATCAGGAGTTTTACAGGAGGAAGTACCAGTGGTGAAGGATTTCCCTGACGTATTTCTAGAAGAGTTGCCAGGCATGCCACCGGATAGAGACATTGAGTTTTTGATCGAACTTTTGCCAGGCACAGGGCCAATATCTAAGAGACTGTACAGGATGCCCGCTAAGGATTTGGAGGAAATTAAGAAGCAGATTAAGGAGTTACTGGATAAAGGTTATATTCGCCCAAGCTTGTCACCTTGGGGATCACCAGTGCTTCTAGTGGAGAAGAAGGATGGATCATTGAGGATGGTTGTTGATTATCATGGATTGAATGAAATAACGATCAAGAACAAGTACCCGCTGCCGATGATCAATGATTTGTTTGACCAGCTGCAAGGAGCTAAGGTGTTTTCCAAGATCGATCTGCGATCAGGGTACCACCAGCTGAAGATTCGAGAGTAGGATATACCTAAGACAGCTTTTATCACAAGGTACGGGCTATATGAGTATACCGTTATGTCATTTGGTCTGACTAACGCACCTTCCTATTTTATGAACATGATGAACAAGGTGTTTATGGAGTTTTTGGATAAGTTCGTCGTGGTGTTCATTGATGATATTCTGGTGTACTCGAAGAATGAAGAGGAACATAAGGAGCATTTGCGTCTGGTACTTGGGAAGCTCAGAGATCATCAGTTATATGCCAAGTTCAGCAAGTGTGAGTTTTGGTTGAAGGAAGTTGGATTCCTCGGACATGTTATATCCACAGAAGGAATTGCAGTAGACCCTACCAAGGTTGTCACAGTGACATATTGGGAAGCACCCACGTCAGTTGGAGAGATCCGAAGTTTTCTTGGACTCGCAGGATACTACCGGAGGTTCATTGAGAATTTCTCGAAGATTGCAAAACCCATGACGGAGTTGTTTAAGAAGGACACCAAGTTCAAATGGACTGAGGAGTGTGAGACCAGTTTTCAGGAGTTGAAGAAACTTTTGGTTACAGCTCAAGTGTTGATTCTTCCAGATCAACGCAAGGATTATGAAGTGTATTGCGACGCTTCTCGTCGAGGACTTGGAGCCGTACTTATGCAGGAGGGAAGAATTGTTTCATATGCCTCACGACAGCTTAAACCCCGTGAGTTGAATTACGCTACCCATGATTTGGAGTTAGTAGCCGTAGTGCATGCGTTGAAGACTTGGAGACATTTTCTCATCGAAAACCATTGCGAGGTATACACAGATCACAAGAGTTTGAAGTATATCTTCACGCAGAAGGAGTTGAATCTCAGGCAGAGGAGATGGTTGGAGCTCATTATGGACTATGATATGAAGTTGCATTATCATCCCGAAAAGGCTAACGTAGTAGCCGATGCATTGAGCCGCAAGAATCATGTCAATACACTCATGACCGGAGAGTTACCAAGGAGTTAGCAGAGGATCTTCGCGAACTATGTTTGGAGATAGTTCCGAGAGGCTATGTAGCAGCATTGGAGATTTAATCTACTTTGATGGATAAGATCAGAGAAACTCAGAAGACAGACAAGGAAATAGTCGAGATAAAGGAATGGACTAGAAAAGGAAAAGCCAAGGGATTTCGTGAGGATGAACACGATACCTTATGGTTTGAGGACCGCGTATATGTGCCTAATGATCAGGAGATCAGGAAGTTGATTCTACAAGAGGCCCATGACTCACCGTATTCGATTCACCCAAGAAATACAAAAATGTTTCTGGATTTGAAGGATAGTTTCTGGTGGACCGGAATGAAGAAGGATATTGCAGAGTATGTAGCAGTTTGTGATGTATGTCAGAGAGTGAAGGCAGAACATCAGAAGCAGCAGGATTGCTACAGCCATTGTCGATATCCGAATGGAAGTGGGATAAACTAGGCATGGACTTTATCACGGGATTACCAGGACTCGTTCAGGCCATGACTCGATATGGGTTGTAGTCGATCGTTTGACGAAAGTAGCTCATTTCATCCCAGTGAAGACCACTCACACCAGTGCTAAGTTGGCAAAGATATACATGACCAGGATCGTATGTTTGCATGGAGTTCCGAGGACCATTGTATCAGATAGAGGAACCCAGTTTACCTCAAAGTTCTGGCATCAGTTGCACGAAACTTTGGGAACCAGGCTAGAGTTCAGTACAACCTTTCTCCCGCAGACAGATGGACAGACTGAGAGAGTCAATAAGATTCTGGAGGACATGTTGAGAGCTTGTGCGCTAGATTATGGATCTAGTTGTGATGACAATTTTCCTTACGCAGAGTTCTCTTATAACAACAGTTATCAAGCCAGTTTGAAGATGGCCCCTTTAGAAGCTTTGTACGGAAGGAGGTGCAGGACACCGTTGTTGTGGGATGAAGTTGGAGATCGTCAGTTGTTTGGACCAGATTTGATTAAAGAGTCTGAAGAGAAGGTTAAGCTTATTCGCGGTAGACTCAAGGTAGCCCAGTCTAGGTAGAAGAGCTATGCGGATTCTAAACGCAAGGAGATAGTTTACGAAGTCGGAGACAGAGTGTATCTTTGATACGTCTCCAACGTATCTATAATCTTTTATTGTTCAATGCTATATTATATTCTGTTTTGGACATTATTGGCCTTTATTATACACTTTTATATTATTATTGGGACTAACCTATTAACCGGAGGCCCGGCCCAGAATTGTTGTTTTTTTTGCCTATTTCAGAGTTTCACAGAAAAAGAATATCAAACGGAGCCAAAAACCTAATTCCACCGACGTACTCCTTCCTCCTATATATATCTACGTACCCCCAAACTACCAGATACGGAGCCAAAAATCTAATTTCACCACAGCAACCTTCTGTACTTGTGAGATCCCATCTTGGGGCCTGTTCTGGAGCTCCGCCGGAGGGGGCATCGATCACGGAGGGCTTCTACATCAACACCATACCCTCAACGATGATGTGTGAGTAGTTTACCTCAGACCTTCGGGTCCGTAGTTATTAGCTAGATGGCTTCTTCTCTCTTTTTGGATCTCAATACAATGTTCTCCCTCTCTCGTGGAGATCTATTCGATGTAATCTTCTTTTATGTGTGTTTGTTGAGACTGATGAATTGTGGGTTTATGATCAAGTTTATCTATGAACAATATTTGAATCTTCTGAATTCTTTTATGTATGATTGGTTATCTTTGCAAGTCTCTTCGAATTATCAGTTTGGTTTGGCCTACGAGATTGATCTTTCTTTCAATGGGAGAAGTGCTTAGCTTTGGGTTCAATCTTGCCGTGTCCTTTCCCAGTGACAGTAGGGGCAGCAATGCACGTATTGTATTGTTGCCATCGAGGATAACAAGATGGATTTCATATCATATTGCATGAGTTTATCCCTCTACATCATGTTATCTTGCTTAAAGCATTACTCTGTTCTTATGAACTTAATACTCTAGATGCATGCTGGATAGCGGTCGATGTGTGGAGTAATAGTAGTAGATGCAGGCAGGAGTCGGTCTACTTGTCTCGGACATGATGCCTATATACATGATCATACCTAGATATTCTCATAACTATGCTCAATTCTATCAATTGCTCAACAGTAATTTGTTCACCCACCGTAAATACTTATGCTCTTGAGAGAAGCCACTAGTGAAACCTATGGCCCCCGGGTCTATTTTCCATCATATTAATCTTCCAACACTTAGTTATTTTTATTGACTTTTATTTTACTTTGCATCTTTATCATAAAAATACCAAAAATATTATCTTATCATATCTATCAGATCTCACCCTCGTAAGTGACGGTGAAGGGATTGACAACCCCTTTATTGCGTTGGTTGCGAGGATTTATTTGTTTGTGTAGGTGCGAGGGACTCGTGCGTGGCCTCCTACTGGATTGATACCTTGGTTGTCAAAAACTTAGGGAAATACTTATGCTACTTTGCTGCTTCACCCTTTCCTCTTCAAGGGAAAACCAACGCAGTGCTCAAGAGGTAGCAAGAAGGATTTCTGGCGCCGTTGTCGGGGAGGTCTTCGCAAAAGTCAACATACCAAGTACCCATCACAAACCCTTATCTCTCGCATTACATTATTTGCCATTTGCCTCTTGTTTTCCTCTCCCCCACTTCACCCTTGCCGTTTTATTCGCCCTCTCTTTTCCGTTTTCCTCCTTTTACCCGTCTCTTGTTTGCTCGTGTGTTGGATTGCTTGCTTGTCACGATGGCTCAAGATAATACCAAATCGTGTGACTTTTTACCAATACCAACAACAATGATTTCCTTAGCACTCCAATTGCTCCTCTTACCGATACTGAATCTTGTGAAATCAATACTGCTTTGTTGAATCTTGTCATGAAAGATCAATTCGCCGGCCTTCCTAGTGAAGATGCCGCTACCCGTCTAAATAGCTTCGTTGATTTGTGTGATATGCAAAAGAAGAAAGATGTGGATAATGATATTGTTAAATTGAAGCTATTCCCCTTTTCTCTTAGAGATCGTGCTAAAGCTTGGTTTTCGTCTTTGCCTAAAAATAGTATTGATTCTTGGAATAAGTGTAAAGATGCTTTTATCTCTAAGTATTTTCCTCCCGCTAAGATCATCTCTCTTAGAAATGATATTATGAGTTTTAAGCAACTTGATCATGAACATGTTGCACAAGCTTGGGAGAAGATGAAATTAATGATACGTAATTGCCCTACACATGGATTGAATTTGTGGATGATTATACAAAAATTATATGCCGGATTGAATTTTGCTTCTAGAAATCTTTTAGATTCGGCCGCGGGAGGCACTTTCATGGAAATCACTTTAGGAGAAGCTACTAAACTCCTAGATAATATTATGGTTGATTATTCTCAATGGCACACTAAAAGATCTACTAATAAAAAAGTGCATGCGATAGAAGAAATTAATGTTTTGAGTGGAAAGATTGATGAACTTATGAAATTATTTGCTACCAAGAGTGTTTCTTCTGATCCTAATGATATGCCTTTGTCTACTTTGATTGAGAATAATAATGAATCTATGGATGTGAATTTTGTTGGTAGGAATAATTTTGGTAACAACGTGTATAGAGGAAACTTTAATCCTAGGCCGTATCCTAGTAATTCCTCTAACTATGGTAATTCCTACAACAACTCTTATGGAAATTTTAATAAGATGCCTTCTGAATTGGAGACTAGTGTTAAAGAATTTATGAATTCACAAAAGAATTTCAATGCTTTGCTTGAAGAAAAACTGCTTAAAGTTGATGAATTGGCTAGGAACGTTGATAGAATTTCTCTTGATGTTGATTGTTTGAAACTTAGATCTATTTCCACCTAAGTATGATATCAATGAGTCTCTCAAAGCCATGAGAATTTCCATTGATGAGTGCAAAGAAAGAACCGCTAGGATGCGTGGTAAGAAAGATTGCTTTGTAAAAGCGTGTTCTTCTAGTTTCTATGAATATAAAGAGGAACATCTAAAAGTTATTGATGTGTCCCCTATTAAATATTTGTTTTGCAATATGAATCTTGATAATGATGGGACTGGATATGATCCACCTTTACCTAGAAGGCGTTACAAAAATTCGGAGTTTTTAGATGTTGATGCTAAAATTGATAAAAGTGGGATTTGAAGAGATCAAAACATTAGATATTAATGAACCCACTATTTTTGATTTCACGGAATTTAATATTATGATAATTGCTCTTTGATTGACTGTATTTCCTTGTTGCAATCCGTGCTAAATTCTCCTCATGCTTATGGTCAAAATAAAGCCTTTACCAAACATATCGTTGATGCTTTGATGCAATCTTATGAAGAAAAACTTGATTTGGAAGTTTCTATCCCTAGAAAACTTTAGAAAGAAGTCCAAATACCCCCCTGAACTGTCAGATTTCGAACACATCACCCCCCGAACCGCAAAACCGGACTCTTAATCCCCCGGACTGTCAATTACCAGACAAATCACCCCCTGAGGCTGTTTTGGTGGGTTTGCCCACCCGGTTTTGCCTATGTGGCTCGGGCAGTTGAGCGCTTTAATTGAGGGGGTTGCCACATCGGCAATAGTTGGAAAAGAAGGTCTAATCCACCCCCTCGCCCTGCCTCGACCGCTCCGTTCGCCTTTTCACCTCCCGCTCCCCTGTCTTCTCGCTCTGACGACACGACGGCGATTTGGGCGACCACGGCGGTGCGGGCGACGACCGTCGGCATGGTCTGAACAACTGAACCGGCAGCAACGATCAAGTCGGTGCGCCCCAACATTGCCCTACAAATCTTGCCTTTTTGTTCGCATTAGGCCTGTCAGTTAGGGGTTTTCAGAGGATTTGATTTGGGGGCTAGGGTTTAGTTCATCATGTTGAGGAAATTTCGATTTTGACAGCATGGTGGAAGCAGTTGCTAGAGGGTGCTGGTTTAGGACTTCTTTATATGAAATCGATGTGCCTATTTAAATGATTTAGGGTTTTCTTGATCTGAAGAAAAAAGACAGTTTTTTTGGAGAAAAGTTCAGTATGTCTTTTGAAATTGATGTGCATATGCTCTATAATTGATGTAGGGTTATATGATGTGCAGTACCTGTTTATTATCTGCTCAATTACTTAGGGTTGTTTATTGTCTCATTTTTGTTTAGGAAATGGATCCACTGGACTATCTTTGTGTCAGATTCCACTTCAGTGGAGATTTTGAGCATGATGGAAAGGATTGGGTTTATTTGGGAGGCAAAACAGGGCTATCCACAATTGAGCATCCAATGCTGTCACTATATGAACTGAAGAAGAAGCTTGCAGATCATGTATCCTGCTCTGTTTTTGCTCTAGAAAACACTAAGTTGCAGTGGAAATATCCAGGTGATGATATGGCAAATGCTTTGCTTGTACTGGATGATCAGCAATCAGTGGAGATGATGGCAAAGCATGTGACTGATGGTGGTGTGATTGACATATATGCTACCATTCTTGCTGAAAAAAGTCCTGAAGCAAGTGAAAGAAATGCAGAAGTGGATCAATGCAGGGCCAAATTGCCTGTGTTCAGGACTGCAAGTTCAGTGTTTGAGAGAGGAAAAGGTGTTGCAACCGAGGAGGTGCAGATTTCAGGTGACTCAGACAGTGACAGTGATAGTGACTATGTTGTGCCTCCTGCAGAGAGCAATAGTTCTGCTGAAGATGAAGAAATTAATGAGTACAGAACGTATGCTAAAGAATTCAAGTTGAAAAAGAGAAAGAAGATGCTAGGGGAGGAAGAAGCAAGAGCTTGCAATGTTCCTGATGAGTTCATTGTACCAGAAACATGTAAGCTGGATGATGATGCAGATGACACTCCATATTTTGAAAGTGATGATGATCTTTCTTATGATGAGGCTAGTGATGGAGAGGTCAATGATGTTAGAAGGAGAAAGACCAACCATAAGGTGTATGATGACACTTTAGAAGCACCCCAGTTTGAGGTTGGCATGGCTTTTACAGATAGCAGGCAATTCAAAAATGCACTGGTTAAATATGGTCTGAAGAATTTCCATCATTTGATATTTCCCAAAGATGAGAAGAAGAGAGTGAGTGCCAAGTGTAGCTGGACTGGTTGCAAGTGGAGCATATATGGGTCAATAAATAGCAAATCTGACTGGTTGATAGTTCACAGGTACAACAATGTCCACATACGTGCCTGTGAGAGACAATAAGTGGTGACCAAGATCAGAATTGCTAGGAAATATTTTAGACAAATCAGAGACAACCCAACATGGAGGGTGGAGAAAATGCAAGAAGCTGTACTAGAAGATTTGCTAGCAGATGTGAACATATCCAAATGCAAGAGGGCAAAGAAGCTTGTCATGGAGAAGCTCATAGATTCAACTAATGGTGAGTATTCCAGGGTATTTGACTACCACCTTGAGTTACTTAGGAGCAATCCTGGAAGTACTGTTGCAGTCACATTAGACCCTGAAGTACATGACAGAAATGTCTTTGAGAGGATGTATGTCTGTCTAGATGGTTGCAAGAAAGGTTTTATGGCTGGATGCAGAAGAGTTGTTGGGTTAGATGGTTGTTTTCTGAAGGGGGCAGTGCATGGACAAATTCTTTCGGCCATTGGGAGAGATGCCAACAACCAGATGTACCCAATTGCATGGGCTACTGTTGAAGTTGAGAGTTATGACAGTTGGTACTGGTTTCTGTCACTTCTTCAAAAGGACATTCAGATAAATAATCATGGTGATGGATGGGTTTTCATCTCTGACCAGCAGAAGGGCCTCATCAGATCAGTAAATGAAATATGTCCACAAGCTGAGCATAGAATGTGTGCCAGGCACATCTATGCAAACTGGAGAAAGCAGCATAGGGAGAAGATATATCAGAAATTTTTTTGGGCATGTGCAAAAGCCTCTGACAAAACAGGATTCAACTATCATAGAGCCAAGCTAGCCCAAAAAACAGTAGAGGGGGCACAAGATATTATGAAAACCAATCCTGAACACTGGAGCAGAGCTTTTTTCAAACTTGGCTCATATTGTGATTCTGTGGAAAACAATATGTGTGAGTCCTTTAACAACTCCATCATGAGAGCAAGGTTTTATCCTGTGATTACTAGTCATGAGATCATAAGGAAGAAGGTCATGGCTAGAATTCAAGAAAACAGAGCAAAGCCTGAGAAGTGGAGTGGAAAAATATGCCCTAATATTTTCAAAAAGTTGCAGCTTAACATAAAGAGATCAGGAAGATGCAATGTGCTATGGAATGGCAAAGACGGATTTGAAGTGCAGGAAGGTGAGTACAGAAGGTTCACAGTTGACCTGGAGAAGTGGACTTGCTCTTGTAGATATTGGGAACTCTCTGGGTTGCCCTGTTGTCATGCAATCAGTGCAGTATACACATGTGGTTTATGCCTTGATGACTTCATTGCACCTTGTTACTTCATCAGCACATACAACCAGATTTATGACCATGTGCTACAACCAGTAGAGGGCAAAGAGAATTGGCCTGTATCTACAAACCCTAGACCAGACCCTCCTGTTAGGGTTAATAACAAGCCTGGGAGGAAGAAGACAGAAAGAACTAGAGAGGAGCAAGAGAAGCCCAAAAGCAACAAAATTTCAAGGAAAGGAGTTAAGATGACATGTTCAGTATGTGGAAGTACACAACACAATAAGAGGAAGCATTCAGAAAAAAAAACCAGGATAACAGCTATGTAAAGGCAGCAAAGAGAAGCAGAGCAAGGACACAAGCTGCAGGCACTCCTCAGGTACTTTCTATGTACTACCCTTCCAATTTTATAATCATAAAAGTGTCGGAACCATTGTCGAATGGCCTCGACGGTCTTGTCGTGATGCTAGTACCCTTTCCAATTTTATAATCATCAAAGTGTCGAAGCCATTGTCGAATGGTCTCGACGGTCTTGTCGTGATGCTAGTACCCTTTCCAATTTTATAATCATCAAAGTGTCGGAGCCATTGTCGAATGGAAAGAAGATCTAAGAGGGACCTATGGAGAATGTAGTCAGAAATCCATAATAGAGTCCGACCACAACGACCGAATTAATTATCCTCATCGTGATGCTAGTACCCTTTCCAATTTTATAATCCTAGATACCTTTCCATCTTGTCATGTTGCACAATGGACATATTCACTGTTGTTGATGTTGTACTAATGCACTGTTGTTGCTATGTAGAACCAGGCAGCAAAAACAACAAGGAAAGCAAGCAACAAGGGCAGGAAAACATCTCAGCAAGCAGGGCCATCCTCTCAGCCAACAACAGGTTCACAACCAGCCACATCCCAGCCAACACAGAGTTCACAGCCACCTCCCAGGGCACCAGCAGCTCCAGCACCTCCAAGGGCTCCAGCACCTGCAAGGGCACCTGCAGCTCAAAGGACAGCACCAAGACAATTTATGGCTCCCAGGGCTTCAAACTCTCAGCCAAGCACCTCACAAATTCCAGCTTATGGTGATGGGAGGTTCGAGTGGCTTCTAACAGGAAGGAGGGGATAGTTTACCTATGCATCATTGGTGAAGTGTAGCATCAGTGATAAGTCTGGGCTTTTGTTGATGTAAAACATCATCTTAAATGATGTGCTTTTGGTCATGTAAAACTTAGTGATGGTGGATGATGAATGACAATGCAAAACTGTTGCATTATGTGCTTTTGGTGATGTTAAACTTTATTCTAGAGCTATTTGAATGGAAGAACAATATGCTACAATTTCAAATTCTGGTGCACATTTTTGTGTGCAAGTGTTATTCATTTCCTGTGCTGGGTTACTACAATTTCAATTCTGTGCAAGTGCATTCATTTTTGCACTTCAGTGTCTTGCTCTGTTTTAACAGTGATCATGTTGAAAATTTGTACAAGTGGTCATCTACACTTGCCTCTTTTAGTTTTACACTAAATGTTGTAGACAAAATTCAGTCAAACTTGCTCTGTTTTAACAGACTGAATTTAACAATGTCTTGCTCTGTTTTAACAGTGATCATGTTGAATTCAGACAAACTGCTATAGACAAAATTCAGTGAAACTGAAGATACTAGTACTCATTTCAGACAAAGTTGACACTTAGCACAACAGCCCCAAAGGTTCATAGATAGCAACAGTACTGCATAGATACAATGCAATCTTTCACTGCCCCGACACAAAGAAAATGCAACAGAACAAAACCATTGCAAGTGCAACAGGAAAAAGGCATAAAATCTTTCTAAAAAACCCTGCATCAGACTGAATCTTCATCTTCAGTGTCTTGATTTCAGCAGCTTGGATGTCAATCTTCTCCTGAAGTTTTTGCTTCTCCATCTTCTCAAACCTCTCTTTCTCTAGATCTTCCATCAGCCTCATGTTCTCCTCGCTCTTCTCCCATACAGCATTGCGCAGGTCCACAATAAGTCGCCTGACAAATGGTGTTGTCGGATCATCGAACCAGCAGTACACCTCACAGCCATCAGTGCCTCCAATCTTGTGCAATTTCAGCAAAAGGATCCAAAATGAGCAACTAAAACAGTGCTAATCAAATGGAATAAGAACGCAACAAAAAAATACCTTCTGAAACCTGCACTTGTGATATCTTCTTCCAGGATTGTCATCACTCCATGAAATCCATCTTGGCATCTTGAATCCACACTCGCAATTAATCGGTGGCTCGTAGGCCATCGGGTGCTCTCTGTAGGGGATTGGCGGCCCTAAACTACGGCGGTTCCTAGAGGAGGATGAACCGCGGGACGAGCTCGAGCTCGCCATGGCAGAGCAGGCTGAATAGAGGAGAGAAGAGAGGGAATGGGGACTGGAGATGAACCCTAGCAAGGGAGGGGGGATTTATTCTTCTCCCGCGCGAAACAGAAACGCCTGAAGCTGATTCCCGCGCAAAAGAGGCGCCTCAGTCAATCTACCTGGCAAAACAGCCTCCACGTAGGCAAAACCGGGTGGGCAAACCCACCAAAACGGCCCCAGGGGGTGATTTGTCTGGTAATTGACAGTCCGGGGGATTAAGAGTCCGGTTTTGCGGTTCGGGGGGTGATGTGTTCGAAATCTGACAGTTCAGGGGGGTATTTGGACTTCTTTCGAAAACTTTATGATGAGTGGGAACCTACTATTAAAATTAAAATTAAAGATCATGAATGCTATGCTTTGTGTGATTTGGGTGCTAGTGTTTCCACGATTCCAAAGACATTGTGCGATTTGCTAGGTTTCCGTGATTTTGATGATTGCTCTATAAACTTGCACCTTGCGGATTCCAGTATTAAGAAACCTATGGGAAGAATTAATGATGTTCTTATTGTTGCAAATAGGAATTATGTGCCCGTAGATTTTATTGTTCTTGACATAGATTGCAATCCTCCATGTCCTATTATTCTTGGTAGACCTTTCCTTAGAACGATTGGTGCAATTATTGATATGAAGGAAGGGAATATAAGATTCCAATTTCCGTTAAGGAAAGGCATGGAACACTTACCTAGAGAGAAAATAAAATTACCATATGAATCTATTATGAGAGCCACTTATGGATTGCCTACCAAAGATGGCAATACCTAGATCTATCCTTGCTATTATACCTAGCTAGGGGCGTAAAACGATAGCGCTTGTTGGGAGGCAACCCAATTTTATTTTTAGTTTTTTACTTTTTGCTTCTGTTTAGGAATAAATATTTGTTCTATCCTCTGGTTAGATGTGTTTTTATGTTTTATTTAGTGTTTGTGCCAAGTTAAACCTATAGGATCTTCTTGGATGATAGTTATTTGATCTTGCTGAAAATTCCAGAAACTTTCTGTTCACGAAAATAATTGTTAAAAATCACCAGAACGTGATAAAATATTGATTCCAATTGCTTATGATCAATAAACAAATTTGCTAGGTCTTCCTAATTTCTCTGAATTTTTGGAGTTACAGAAGTTTGCGTTAGTTACAGATTACTACAGACTGTTCTGTTTTTTACAGATTCTGTTTCTCGTGAGTTGTTTGCTTATTTTGATGAATCTATGGCTAGTAAAAGAGTTTATAAGCCATAAAGAAGTTTGAATACAGTAGGTTTAACACCAATATAAATAAAGAATGAGTTCATTACAGTACCTTGAAGTGGTGTTTTGTTTTCTTTCGCTAATGGCGCTCACGAGATTTTCTGCTGAGTTTTGTGTTGTGAAGTTTTGATGTTTTGGGTGAAAGATTTGATGGATTATGGAATGAGGGGTGGCAAGAGCCTAAGCTTGGGGATTCCCAAGGCACCCCAAGATAATCTAAGGACAACTAAAAGCCAAAGCTTGGGTATGCCCCGGAAGGCATCCCCTCTTTCGTCTACTTCCATCGGTAACTTTACTTGGAGCTATATTTTTATTCACCACATGATATGTGTTTTGCTTGGAGCGTCTTGTATTATTTGAGTCTTTTTTTTAGTTTACCACAATCATCCTTGTTGTACACACCTTTTCAGAGAGACACACATGATTTGGAAATTATTAGAACACTCTATGTGCTTCACTTATATCTTTTGAGTTATATAGTTTTTCTCTAGTGCTTCACTTATATCTTTTAGAGCACGGTGGTGGATTTGTTTTATAGAAACTTTTGATCTCTAATGCTTCACTTATATTATTTAAAGAGTCTTAAAATAGCATGGCAATTTTCTTTAATTAATATCATGAAAAATTTGATGCTTGATAATTGTTTTGAGATATAAAGGTGGTAATATCATAGTTGTGCTAGTTGAGTAATGGTGGAATTGAAAAGTACATGTGTTGGAGTTTGTGATTCCCGTAGCATGCACGTATTGTGAACCGTTATGTAATGAAGTCGGAGCATGAAGTATTTGTTGATTGTCTTCCTTTGTGTGGCGGTCGGGATCGCGAGATGGTTAACTCCTACCAACCCTTCCCCTAGGAGCATGCGTAGTAGTACTTTGCTTCGAGGGCTAATAATTTTTTGGAATAAGTATATGAGTTCTTTATGACTAATGTGAGTCCATGGATTATACGCATACCTTTCCGCAATTTTTCTAGCCTCTTCGGTACCGCGCATTGCCCTTTCTCACCTTGAGAGTTGGTGCAAACTTCGCCGGTGCATCCAAACCCCGTGAAATGATACGCTCTATCACACATAAATCTCCTTATATATTCCTCAAAACAGCCACCATACCTACCTATTATGGCATTTCCATAGCCATTCCGAGATATATTGCCATGCAACTTTCCACCGTTTCATTCATCATGACACGCTCCATTATTGTCATATTTCTTTGCATGATCATGTAGTTGACACAGTATTTGTGGCAAAGCCACCATTCATAATTCTTTCATACATGTCACTCTTGATTCATGGCATATCCCGGTACACCGCCGGAGGCATTCACATAGAGTCATATTTTGTTCTAAGTATTGAGTTGTAATTGTTAAGTTGTAAGTAAATAAAAGTGTGATGATCATCATTTTTAGAGCATTGGCCCAAGTGAGGAAAGGACGATGGAGACTATGATTCCCCCACAAGTCGGGATGAGACTCCGGACGAAAAAAAAGGCCATAAAAAAAGAAGAAAAAAGAGAGAAAAAGGCCCAAATAAGAAAATGAGAGAAAAAGAGAGAAGGGACAATGTTATTATCCTTTTACCACACTTGTGCTTCAAAGTAGCACCATGATCTTCATAATAGAGAGTCTCTCATTTTGTCACTTTCATATACTAGTGGGAAATTTCATTATAAAACTTGGCTTGTATATTCCAATGACGGGCTTCCTCAAATGCCCGGGGTCTTCTTGAGCAAGCAAGTTGGATGCACACCCACTTAGTTTCAATTTGAGCTTTCATACACTTATAGCTCTAGTACATCCGTTGCATGGCAATCCCTACTCCTCGCATTAACATCAATTGATGGGCATCTCCATAGCCCGTTGATTAGCCTCGTTGATGTGAGACTTTCTCCCTTTTTGTCTTCCCACATAACCCCTACCATCATACCTTATTCCACCATAGTGCTATATCCATGGCTTGCGCTCATGTATTGCGTAAGAGTTGAAAAGGCTGAAGCGCGTTAAAAGTATGAACCAATTGCTTGGCTAAAACCGGGGTCGTACATCATATGAATATTTTGTGTGAGGAAGATGGAGCATAGCCAGACTATATGATTTTGTAGGGATAACTTGCTTTGGCTATGTTATTTTGATAAGACATAATTGCTTAGTTAGTATGCTAGAAGTATTATTGTTTTTATGTCAACATTAAACTTTTATCTTGAACCATATCAAATCTGAACATTCATGCCACAATAAGAAGAATTATATTGAAATTATGCCAAGTAGCATTCCACATCAAAAATTCTGTTTTTATCATTTACCTACTCGAGGACGAGCAGGAATTAAGCTTGGGGATGCTTGATACGTCTCCAACGTATCTATAATTTTTGATTGTTTCATGCTATATTATATTTTATTTTGGACATTATTGGGCTTTATTATACACTTTTATATTATTTTTGGGACTAACCTATTAACCGGAGGCCCAGCCCAGAACTGATGTTTTTTGCCTATTTCAGAGTTTCGCAGAAAAACAATATCAAACGGAGCCAAAAACCTAATTCCACCGACGTACTCCTTCCTCCTATATATACCTACGTAGCCCCAAACTACCAGATACGGAGCGAAAAACCTAATTCCACCGCCGCAACCTTCTGTACGTGTGAGATCTCATCTTGGGGCCTGTTCCGGAGCTCCGTCGGAGGGGGCATCGATCACGGAGGGCTTCTACACCAACACCATAGCCTCTCCGATGATGTGTGAGTAGTTTACCTCAGACCTTCGGTCCATAGTTATTAGCTAGATGGCTTCTTCTCTCTTTTTGGATCTCAATACAATGTTCTCCCCCTCTCTCGTGGAGATCTATTCGATGTAATCTTCTTGTGTGTTTGTTGAGACCGATGAATTGTGGGTTTATGATCAAGTTTATCTATGAACAATATCTGAATCTTCTGAATTCTTTTATTTATGATTGGTTATCTTTGCAAGTCTCTTCGAATTATCAGTTTGGTTTGGCCTACTAGATTGATCTTTCTTGCAATGGGAGAAGGGCTTAGCTTTGGGTTCAATCTTGGGGTGTCCTTTCCCAGTGACAGTAGGGGCAGCAAGGCACATATTGTATTGTTGCCATCGAGGATAACAAGATGGGGTTTATATCATATTGCATGAGTTTATCCCTCTACGTCATGTCATCTTGCTTAAAGCGTTACTCTGTTCTTATGAACTTAATACTCCAGATGCATGCTAGATAGCTGTCGATGTGTGGAGTAATAGTAGTAGATGCAGGTAAGAGTCGGTCTACTTGTCTGGGACGTGATGCCTATATACATGATCATACCTAGATATTCTCATAACTATGCTCAATTCTGTCAATTGCTCAACAGTAATTTGTTCACCCACCGTAAATACTTATGCTCTTGAGAGAAGCCACTAGTGAAACCTACGGCTCCCGGGTCTATTTTCTATCATATTAATCTTCCAACACTTAGATATTTTTATTGCCTTTTATTTTACTTTGCATCTTTATCATAAAAATACCAAAAATATTATCTTATCATATCTATCAGATCTCTCACTCTCGTAAGTGACCGTGAAGGGATTGACAATCCCTTTATTGCGTTGGTTGCGAGGATTTATTTGTTTGTGTAGGTGCCTCCTACTGGATTGATACCTTGGTTCTCAAAAACTGAGGGAAATACTTACGCTACTTTGCTGCATCACCCTTTCCTCTTCAAGGGAAAACCAACGCAGTGCTCAAGAGGTAGCAATCTTCGTGTATCACCCCTTCGAGGTGTGAAGCGTTTTGGAGTTAAGGGAAAGTTAGCACCATGTTTTGTGGGACCATACAAAGTTTTGGAACGTATGAGAGAAGTTGCTTACAAGTTGAAATTGCCCGAAGGATTGTCCGGAGTTCACGATGTGTTCCATGTTTCTCAGTTGAAAAAGTGCCACACAGAGATGGCTGATATCCCTCTGAGAGATACAGTGCCATTGGAAGCGATTCAGTTGGATAGCGATTTGACCTACGAGGAGAAACCAGTCAAGATTCTCGAGTTAGCCAGCCGAGTTACACGCAGTAAAGTTATCAAGTTCTGCAAGGTCAGTGGAGCAACCATACCGAAGATGAAGCCACCTGGGAATGAGAGGAAGACCTACGGAAGGATCACCCTCACCTATTTTCTAGCCAACCCGAATCTCGAGGGCGAGATTCATCTTAAGTGGGTAGGTTTATAACATCCCAAAATTTCAATTTGGAATGTTATACATTAGATCATCATTGCATATCATATTTTATTGCATTTTGGCTTGATCCTAGAAATTCTACGCAACTCAAGGACCCACGGAGAGAGTTCGGAATTTCGTTATTTTCATATTTGAGTTTTCTCAAATTTTGAAAAGAGGATTGTTTGATTTTAATTATTTTCTCTTCGTATATTTCTTTTATGAAAATAAAAGAGAGAGGATAAAATGACTTCCTCAAAATAAAGAAATATTGGAGATTTAATATTAATTCAAATAAGAATTTTATTCAGAGTTTTATCGCTATTTTATTTGAATTAGGAAAATATGCATTTTTCGAAATTGCATTAGAGTCCCAAATAAATGTTCACCTTGTCCGGTAGATTTTTAGAGGACGGGGAAAATTTATTTCAGTATTTTTGGAGTCCGTTTAGTATTTGTTTTATTTGTTTTTCTGCGCAGATTTTTTTAAAAAGGGTCAACCGACTTACCTGGCCGTGTCCGACCGGGACACTGCGTCGGGCGACCTTATAAGACGAGCCCGCGACCCGCCGAGGCCCAAGTCGCCCGCCCATCAAACCCTAGCCCGTCGCCGCTTGACCCGCCTTGCCGCCGCTGGCCATTGCCAGCGCCGTCAATCCTGCCGCCCATTGCCGACCCGCCGAGCGCGCCGCCGCCCGCCATCCCGCCGCCGTCATTGGAGTTCTCCATAGTTCGCGGCCGTCGGTTTTCTTTGCCGGTTCGGTTTTTTGGGTAAAACCTTAGATGTGTTTTTTAATTAGATCGGGTTTTTTCGGTTTAGCTTAGTTAGCGAACGCCCGTTCGTTCGTTCGTTTAACGAGCGATTTTCACCGTTTAGCCGCAGACAGCGAACGTTCGTTCGTTAGCCTGTTTGTCAGTTTTCTTTTTCCAGGGTTTTTCCGCGATTATTTTTTATTGCGATTTCTGACCCGATTTTCGTTTTAGTTTAACTTTTCGCTCGTTTATCGGAATCAGGAGATTCAAGCGCGTAGAGTTTCGTCACGAAGCCCTCTTTCTGATTAACCAACTTGAACAAGTTTTTGCTACTGTAAAATTTGACTTAAGTCCAGATTAGTAAATGAAGCTTGTTTCTTTCACAGTTCGAGTTTCGTTGCTTCGTTTGATTTGATTCTTTTTGCAAACCAGAGTTCTTAAGTTGAACTTTCTGGTTAGATCTCTTATTGAGTTTTAACCATGCTCCTTGTTGAGTTCTTATTGTATGCTTGTTTGTTTGCGATAGAGTACCCGAAGTGCGAAGCGTGCTACTACGAGTCTCTAGGTTTCACGGATCATCAGCAAGGCAAGTAACACTTTGATCATACCTCTTTACTACCTAGTTTTGTTGCATTTAGATCAATCCTCAAACAATTGCATGATTATGATCTGATTAATATGTGGGTTTTGGGAAGTAGATGAGGTAGTACCTATTGTCCTGTTTATTACCAAACCTTTGGGAGTTACTTCTATGTTGCTTATATTGCTATGCTACGCTCGTAGACGTGGATTGGGTGAGCGTATCCATGACAGATGTGAGTATTGTTAATTAATGGTTAACTTAAGGTGGCTACTTTAATACACATCTGGGTGGATTGAGGCACCTGGGGAACCTAGTGTTTCCTGTATTTTTGGAAATCCCGGGGTACCGTGTGATTCTCCTATGGACTGCCACCCAGGCTCAAAGGGATCATAAGATTATTCATGCTAGAAAGTTCCGTGTGCAGCCACATGCCATTATGGGCTCTGGCATAGTTGAGTAAGTTGTGGGAAACCTTTCCATGATGGGCTAGCAGATGTAGGGGATTGTAGGTGTACCGGCCTATCTATCGGTTAAGTGGACCTCTTCGGAAAGACTGTGTCTCGGTCATCCGTTTCTCAAACATCATGTAGTGCGAGAAATCCAACGGAGGAGATCGAGTCTTTTGGGAAAAGTGCGCAAACCTCTGCAGAGTGTACAAACTAATCATGGTTAGCCGTGTCCCTGGTTATGGACGTTTTGACTATCTAGTTCTTGGATTATCATGTGGATCTCATCACTCTTAATATAAGTTGATTGGGTTTAATGATGATGCTTAATTGGGATTGAGTTGGGTGAACCTTCTCAATGTTCAATAACCACCATGATAGTTAAATAAAATTTATTCCTTTGTTGTAGGGAAAAATTGGCTTTCCGCATAAACATATTAACCATACAACCTCCCCCAGCCAAATATGCATGTAGTGATAGCTATTATTCTGTTCATTACTCTTGTGTTACCTTGCCAGCATATTCCATGTGCTGGCCCGTTTTAGGGCTGCAACGTTCATCTTGTAGACTTTTCAGACGATGATTAAGGTGCCTTAGGTCGTGATCTTTCACTCAGTGATGCCGTTGGAGATGATGGACTCACTTTATCTTCCAAGCCTTCCGATGTTATTGTATTAGATGGCCTTAAGCCATATTTATTGTAATAAGTTCTCTTTTTGAGACATTTGATGTAATAAGTGTGTGATTGCTACTCTGTTATACATCCTCAAGTGTTGTGCGTGTCAGCATTACCGATCCAGGGATGACACTGATGCACAGAGATCAGACTGTTTGAGGTCTAGTCTCTACATCCAAGATCAGATCGTAGAAACTTGATTTTCTTGTTACGATGATTTTCCACTTCACTCTGAAATTCTTTGAACTTTTCAAATGTTTCACACTTATGTTTCATTAAGTAGATATACCCATATCTGCTCAAATCATCTGTGAAGGTCAGGAAATAACGAGACCCGCCACGAGCATCAACACTCATTGGACTGCATACATCAGTATGTATTATTTCCAACAAGTCTGTTGCTCATTCCATTGTTCCGGAGAATGGAGTTTACTCATCTTGCCCATGAGGCATGGTTCTCAAGTATCAAGTGATTCATAATCAAGTGATTCCAAAAGTCCATCTGCATGGAGTTTCTTCATGCGCTTTACACCAATATGACCCAAACCACAGTGCCACGAAAAAGTTGCACTATCATTATTAAACTTATATTTTTTGGCTTCAATACTATGAATATGTGTATCACTACTATCGAGATTCAAAAAAAAACATACCACTCATTGCTACCTCTTGAGCACTGCGTTGGATTTCCCCGAAGAGGAGAGGATGATGCAGCAAAGTAGCGTAAGTATTTCCCTCAGTTTTTGAGAACAAAGGTATCAATCCAGTAGGAAGCCACGCACAAGTACCTCGTACCTGCACAAAACAATAGCTCCTCGCAACCAACGCGAATAGGGGTTGTCAATCCCTTCACGATCACTTACGAGGTGAGATCTGATAGAGATGATAAATAATATTTTTGGTATTTTTGGTATAGAGATGCAAAGTGAAAAGTAAAAGGAAAAGTAAAAACAAAGCAAGTATTAAAGTGATGGAGATTGATATGATGAGAATAGACCCGATGGCCATAGGTTTCACTAGTGGCTTCTCTCAAGAGCATAAGTATTCTACGGTGGGTGAACAAATTACTGTTGAGCAATTGACAGAATTGAGCATAATTATGAGTATATCTAGGTATGATCATGTATATAGGCATCACGTCCGAGACAAGTAGACCGACACCTGCCGGCATCTACTACTATTACTCCACTCATCGACCGCTATCCAGCATGCATCTAGAGTATTAAGTTAAAAACAGAGTAACGCCTTAAGCAAGATGACATGATGTAGAGGAATAAATTCATGCAATATGATAAATACCCCATCTTGTTATCCTCGATGGCAACAATACAATATGTGCCCTGCAACCCTTTCTGTCACTGGCTAAGGACACCGCAAGATCGAACCCAAAGCTGAGCACTTCTCCCATTGCAAGAACTACCAATCTAGTTGGCCAAACCAAACGGATAATTCGAAGAGACTTGCAAAGATAACCAATCATACATAAAAGAATTCAGAGAAGATTCAAATATTATTCATAGATAATCTGGATCATAAACCCACAATTCATCGGTCTCAACAAACACACCGCAAAAAGAAGATTACATCGAATAGATCTCCACGAGAGAGGGGGAGAACATTGTATTGAGATCCAAAAAGAGAGAAGAAGCCATCTAGCTACTAGCTATGAACCCGAAGGTTTGAAGTAAACTACTCACACTTCATCGGAGGGGCCATGGTGATGATTTAGAAGCCCTCCATGGTGGATGCCCCCCGTGAGCTCCTAACAGCCCCAAGATGGGATCTCGTGGATACAGGAAGTTGCGGCGGTGGAATTAGGTTTTGGCCCTGTTCGATTGTTTGGGGTGCGTGAGGTATATATAGGAGGAAGGAGTACGTCGGTGGAGCAACAGGGGCCCACGAGGCAGGGGCGCGCCCTAGGGGCGCCCCACCCTCGTGACCGCCTCTTTTGTTCCTTGGAGTAGGGTCCAAGTCCCCTGGATCACGTTCGGTGAGAAAATCGCGTTCCCGAAGGTTTCATTCCGTTTGGAGTCCGTTTGATATTCCGTTTCTTCGAAACAATGAAATAGGCAAAAAAACATCAATTCTGGGTTGGGCCTCCGGTTAATAGGTTAGTCCCAAAAATAATATAAAAGTGGAAAATAAAGCCCAATATAGTCCAAAACAGTAGATAAAGTAGCATGGAGCAATCAAAAATTATATATACGTTGGAGACGTATCAGGCATCCCCAATCTTAATTCCTACTCGTCCTCGAGTAGGTAAATGATAAAAAGAGAAATTTTGATGTGGAGTGATACTTTGGCATAATTTCAATGTAAATCTTCTTAATTGTGGTATGAATATTCAGATCCGAGAGATTGAAGACAAATGTTTATATTGACATAAAAATAATAATACTTCAAGCATACTAATCAATGTAATCATATCTTCTCAAAATATCATGGCAAAAGAAAGTTCATCCCTACAAAATCATATAGTTAGGTTATGCTTCATTTTTGTCACACAAAGAGGTTCCCAACTTCTATACCCCCGATGATAAGCCAAGCAATTGTTTCATACTTAAATACTCTTAAACTTTTTCAATCTTCACGCAATACATGAGCGTGAGCCATGGATATAGCACTATGGGTGGAATAGAATATGATGATGGGGATTGTGTGGAGAAGACAAAAAGGAGAAAGTCTCACATTGACGAGGATAATCAACGGGCTATGGAGATGCCCATCGATTGATGTCAACATGAGGAGTAGGGATTGCCATGCAACGGATGCACTAGAGCTATGAATGCCCAACAAAAGAAAACTAGTGGGTGTGCATCCAACTTGCTTGCTCATGAAGACCTAGGGCATTTGAGGAAGCCCATCGTAGGAATATACAAGCCAAGTTCTATAATGAAAAATTCCCACTAGTATAAAAAGACAACTTATGAGACTCACTATATGAAAAACATGGTGCTACTTTGAAGAACAATATATGAGACTCACTACATGAAGAACAAGGTGCTACTTTGAAGCACAAGTGTGGTAAGAGGATAGTAACATTGCCCTTTTTATTTATTTTCTTTTTTTGGGCCTTTCTTTTTTTCTTCTTCTTGGCCTTTCTCTTTTTCTGGGCAATGCTCTAATAATGATAATCATCACACTTCTATTGATTACAACATAAGGATTACAACTCGAAAATAGAACAAGATATGACTCTATATGAATGCCTCCGGCGGTGTACCGGGATGGTGCAATGAATCAAGAGTGACATGTATGAAAAACAATGCATGGTGGCTTTGCCACAAATACGATGTCAACTACATGATCATGCAATGGCAATATGACAAAAGTAAAGTATGTCATGATGATGATGAACGGAGCGGTGGAAAGTTGCATGGCAATATATCTCGGAATGGCTATGGAAATGCCATAATAGGTTGGTATGGTGGCTGTTTTGAGGAAGATATAAGGAGGTTTATGTGTGATAGAGCGTATCATATCACGGGGTTTGGATGCACCGGCGAAGTTTGCACCAACTCTCAAGGTGAGAAGGGCAATGCACGGTACCAAAGAGGCTAGCAGAGGCGGAAAGGTAAAAGTGCGTATAATCCATGGACTCAACATTAGTCAAAAGAACTCATATACTTATTGCAAAAATTTAGAAGTCATCAAAAATCAAGTACTACGCGCATGCTCCTAGGGGGATAGATTGGTAGGAAAGACCATCGCTCGTCCCCGACCGCCACTCATAAGGATGCACAAGCCAAGTACACTTCATGTTTCAAATTTGTTACACAATTTTAACCATACGTGCATGCTATGGGACTTGCAAACTTCAACACAAGAATTTCTCAAATTCACAACTACTCAACTAGCACGACTTTGATATTATCACCTCCATATCTCAAAACAATTATCAAGCATCAAACTTTTCTTAGTATTCAACGCACTCAAAAGAAAGTTTCACATATCTTGAATACCAAGTATATTAATATTAAGCAAATTACCATCCTATTAACGACTCTCAAAATAATCTAAGTGAAGCATGAGAGATCAATAGTTTCTTTAAAACAAATCCACCACCGTGCTCTAAAAAAAATCTAAGTGAAGCACTAGAGCAAAAATTATCACGCTCAAAAGATATAAGTGAAGCACTATGAGCAAAACTATCAAGCTCAAAAGATATAAGTGAAGCACATAGAGTATTCTAGCAAATTCCAATTTATGTATGGCTCTATCAAAAGGTGTGTACAGCAAGGATGATTGTGGTATACTAACAAGCACAGACGCAAATGATACACGACGCTCCAAGCAAAACACATATCATGTGGTGAATAAAAATATAGCTCCAAGTACATTACCGATGGAAGCAGACGAAAGAGGGGATGACTTCCGGGGCATCCCCAAGCTTTGACTTTTTGGTGTCCTTGGTTTATCTTGGGGGTGCCATGGGCATCCCCAAGCTTAGGCTCTTGCCACTCCTTGTTCCATAATCCATCAAAAGAATTTATCCAAAACTTGAAAACTTCACAACACAAAACTCAATAGAAATCTCGTGAGCTCCGTTAGAGAAAGAAAACAAAAGACTACTTTAAGATACTGTAATGAACTCATTCTTTATTTATATTAGTGTTAAACCTACTGTATTCCAACTTCTCTATGGATTATAAACAATTTTACTAGCCATAGATTCATCAAAATAAGCAAACAACACACGCAAAACAGAATCTGTCAAAAACAGAACAGTATTTAGTAATCTGTAACTAACGCAAACTTCTGAACTCCAAAATATCTACCAAAATTAGAAGACCTAGACAATTTGTTTATTTATCAGAAGCAATTGGAATCAGTATTTTATCACGTTCTGGTGATTTTTAATAATTCGGGCACTGAGCGTAAAGTTTCTGGAAATTACAGCAAGATCAAATAACCATCATCCAAGAAGATCCAATAGGTCTAGCTTGGCACACACACTAATTAAAACATAAAACCACATCCAAACAGAGGCTAGATGGATTATTTATTCAACGACAGAAAGGAAATATATTGGGTTGTCTCCCAACAAGCGCTTTTCTTTAAAGCCTTTTAGCTAGGCATTGATAATTTTAATGATGCTCACATGCAAGACAAGAATTGAAGCACAACGAGAGCATCACAAAACACGTGAAAAACACATCTAAGTCTAACATACTTCCTATGCATAGGCATCTTATAGAAAAACAAATTATCATAACAAGCAAAAACTAGCATATGCAAGGAAGCGGAAAGGAACGATAGCAATCTCAACATAACGAGAGGTAATTTAGTAACATGAAAATTTGTATAACCGTATTTTCCTCTCTCATAATAATTACATGTAGGATCATAAGAAAATTCAAGAATATAGCTATCACATAACATATTCTCAACATGATCCACATGCATGCGAAGTTGACACTCTTCCAAAATAGTGGGATTATCATTAACTAAAGTCATGATTTCTCCAAGCCCACTTTTATCAAAAACTTCATGAGATTGAACATTATCCAAATATGTGGGATCTAAAGTTGACACTCTTCCAAACCCACTTTCAATATTATTGCAAACACTATTATCAATCTCGTATTCATCATGGGGATTAAATAAATTTTCAAGATCATAAGAAGAATCACCCCAATCATGATTATTGCAACAAGTAGAGGACATAGCAAAACTAGCATCCCCAAGCTTAGGGTTTTGCATATTTTTAGCACAATTGACATCAATAGAATTTATAGTAAAATCATTGCAATCATGCTTTTTATTCAATGATCTATCGTGAATCGCTTCATAAAGTACTTCATCACAATTTTTAGATTCATGAATTTCAGGCAAAACCTCATAAAGATAATCTAGTGTACTCAATTCACTAGCAATAGGTTCATCATAATTGGATCTTTAAAGAGATTAGCAAGTGGATGAGGATCGACAAACTTTTAGCAAGCGAAGATGCAAGCAAAAACAAGGCACATGGTAACACAAGATTGAACGGAGGAAGGGCAAATAAAACGGCAAGGGTGAAGTGGGGGAGAGGAAAACGAGAGGCAAATGACAAATAATGTAACGCGGGAGATAGGGATTGTGATGAGTACTTGGTATGGTGCTTGACTTGCTCTTGCGCGAGCCTCCCCGGCAACGGCACCAGAAATTCTTCTTGCTACCTCTTAAGCACTGTGTTGGATTTCCCCGAAGAGGAGAGGATGATGCAGTAAAGTAGCATAAGTATTTCCCTCAGTTTTTGAGAACCAAGGTATCAATCCAGTAGGAGGCCACGCACAAGTCCCTCGTACCTGCACAAAACAATAGCTCCTCGCAACCAACACAAATAGGGGTTGTCAATCCCTTCACGGTCACTTACGAGAGTGAGATCTGATAGATATGATAAATAATATTTTTGGTATTTTTGGTATAGAGATGCAAAGTGAAAAGTAAAAGGCAAAGTAAAAATAAAGAAAGTATTAAAGTGATGGAGATTGATATGATGAGAATAGACCCGAGGGCCATAGGTTTCACTAGTGGCTTCTCTTAAGAGCATAAGTATTCTACGGTGGGTGAACAAATTACTGTTGAGCAATTGACAGAATTGAGCATAATTATGAGTATATCTAGGTATGATCATGTATATAGGCATCACGTACGAGACAAGTAGACTGACTCCTGCCGGCATCTACTACTATTCCTCCACTCATCGACCGCTATCCAGCATGCATCTAGAGTATGAAGTTAAAAAAAGAGTAACGCCTTAAGCAAGATGACATGATGTAGAGGAATAAATTCATGCAATATGATAAATACCCCATCTTGTTATCCTCGATGGCAACAATACAATACGTGCCTTGCAACCCTTTCTATCACTGGGTAAGGACACCACAAGATCGAACCCAAAGCTAAGCACTTCTCCCATTGCAAGAACTACCAATCTAGTTGGCCAAACCAAACGGATAATTTGAAGAGACTTGCAAAGATAACCAATCATACATAAAAGAATTCAGAGAAGATTCAAATATTATTCATAGATAATCTGGATCATAAACCCACAATTCATCGGTCTCAACAAACACACCGCAAAAAGAAGATTACATCGAATAGATCTCGAGAGAGAGGGGGAGAACATTGTATTGAGATCCAAAAAGAGAGAAGAAGCCATCTAGCTACTAGCTATGGACCCGAAGCTCTTAAGTAAACTACTCACACTTCATCGGAGGGGCTATGGTGATGATGTAGAAGCCCTCCGTGGTTGATCGCCCCGGTGAGCTCCTAACAGGCCCCAAGATGGGATCTCGTGGATACAGGAAGTTCTGGCGGTGGAATTAGGTTTTGGCTCCTGTTACGATCGTTTGGGGTGCGAGGTATATATAGGAGGAAGGAGTACGTCGTTGGAGCAACAGGGGCCCACGAGGCGGGGCGCCCTAGGGGTGGGGCGCCCCCACCCTCGTGTCCGCCTCTTTGTTCCTTGGAGTAGGGTCCAAGTCCCCTGGATCACGTTCGGTGAGAAAATCGCGTTCCCGAAGGTTTCATTCCGTTTGGACTTCGTTTGATATTCCGTTTCTTCGAAACACTGAAATAGGCAAAAAACAGCAATTCTGGGCTGGGCCTCCGGTTTATAGGTTAGTCCCGAAAATAATATAAAAGTGGAAAATAAAGCCCAATATAGTCCAAAACAGTAGATAAAGTAGCATAGAGCAATCAAAAATTATAGATACGTTGAAGACGTATCACTCATCAAGGGTGCATGCCCATAAAAGATATTACTCATATAAATAGAACAACCACTATTCTCTGATTTAAATGAATAACCGTCTCACATCAAACAAGATCCAGATATAATGTTTATGCTTAACGCTGGGACCAAATAATAATTATTCAGTTCTAAAACTAATCCCGAAGGTAGATGTAGAGGTAGCGTGCCTACGGCGATCACATCAACTTTGGAACCATTTCCCACCTGCATCGTCACCTCGTCCTTAGCCAATCTTCACTTAATCCGTAGTCCATGTTTCGATTTGCAAATATTAGTAACAGAACCAGTATCAAATACTCAGGCACTACTGCGAGCATTAGTAAGGTACACATGAATAACATGTATATCAAATACACCTTTGTTCACTTTGCCATCCTTCTTATCCGCCAAATACTTGGGGCAGTTCCGCTTCTAGTGACCATCCCTTTGCAGTAGAAGCACCCAGTCTCAGACTTAGGTCCAGACTTGGGCTTCTTCGTCTGAGCAGCAACTTACTTGCCGTTCTTATTGAAGTTCCTCTTCTTCCCTTTACCCTTTTTCTTGAAACTAGTGGTCTTGTTGACCATAAACACTTGATGCTCCTTCTTGATTTTTACCTCCGCTGCCTTTAGCATCGCAGAGAGCTCGGGAATTGTCTTGTTCATCCCTTGCATATTATAGTTCTTCACGAAGCTTTTGTAGCTTGGTGGCAGTGATTAAAGAACTCTGTCAATCACACTATCATTAGGAAGATTAACTCCCGGTTGAGTCAAGTGGTTACCCAGACATTCTGAGTATATGTTCACTGACAGAACTATTCTCCTCCATTTTGCAGCTGTAGAACTTATTGGAGACTTCATATCTCTCAGTCCGGGCATTTACTTGAAATATTAAATTCAACTCCTGGAACATCTCATATGTTCCATGATGTTCAAAACATCGTTGAAGTCCCGGTTCTAAGCCGTAAAGCATGGCACACTGAACTATCAAGTAGTCATCAGCTTTGCTCTGCCAGACATTCACAACGTCCGGTGTTGCTCCTGCAGCAGGTCTTGCACCTAGCGGTGCTTCCAGGACGTAATTCATCTGTGCAGTAATGAGGATAATACTCAAGTTACGGACCTAGTCCGTGTAGTTGCTACCATCATCTTTAAACTTATCTTTCTCTAGTAAAGCATTAAAATTCAAAGGAATAGTAGCACGGGTCATTGATCTACAGCAACATAGACATGCAAAATACTATCAGGTACTAAGTTCATGATAAATTAAAGTTCAGTTAATCAAATTACTTAAGAACTCCTACTCAGATAGACATCCCTCTAATCATCTAAGTGATCACATGCTTCAAATCAACTAAACCATGTCCGATCATCACGAGAGATGGAGTAGTTTTCAATGATGAACATCACTATGTTGATCATATCTACTATATGATTCACGCTCGACCTTTCGGTCTCTGTGTTTCGAGGCCATATCTACATATGCTAGGCTCGTCAAGTTTAACCCGAGTATTCTGCGTGTGCAAAACTGGCTTGCACCCGTTGTATGTGAACATAGATCTTATCACACCCGGTCATCACGTGGTGTCTCGGCACGATGAACTATAGCAACGGTGCATACTCAGGGAGAACACTTATACCTTGAAATTTAGTGAGAGATTATCTTATAATGCTACCGCCGTACTAAGCAAAATAAGATGCATAAAGGATAAACATCACATGCAATCAATATAAGTGATATGATATGGCCATCATCATCTTGTGCCTTTGATCTCTATCTCCAAAGCACCGTCATGATCACCATCGTCACCGGCACGACATCTTGTTCTCCATCGTAGCATCGTTGTCGTCTCGCCAACTATTGCTTCTACGACTATCGCTACCGCTTAGTGATAAAGTAAAAACAATTACATGGCGATTGCATTGCATACAATAAAGCGACAACCATATGGCTCCTGCCAGTTGCCGATAACTCTGTTACAAAACATGATTATCTCATACAATAAAATATAGCATCATGTCTTGACCATATCACATCACAACATGCCCTACAAAAACAAGTTAGACGTCCTCTACTTGTTGTTGCAAGTTTTACGTGGCTGCTACGGGCTTAGCAAGAACCGTTCATACCTACGCATCAAAAACCACAACGATTTTTCGTCAAGTGTGTTGTTTTAACCTTCAACAAGGACCGGACGTAGCGACACTCGATTCAACTAAAGCTGGAGAAACAGACAACCACTAGCCACCTGTGTGCGAAGCACGTCGGTAGGACCAGTCTCATGAACGCGGTCATGTAATGTCGGTCTGGGCCGCTTCATCCAACAAAACTGCCGAATCAAAGTATGACATGCTGGTAAGCAGTATGACTATTATCGCCCACAACTCTTTGTGTTCTACTCGTGCATATAACATCTACGCATAGACCTGGCTCGGATGCCACTGTTGGGGAACGCAGTATTTCAAAAAATTTACCTACCATCACGCAAGATCTATCTATGTGATGCACAACAACGAGTGGGAGAGTGTGTCCACGTACCCTCGTAGACTGAAAGCGGAAGCGTTAAGTAATGCGGTTGAGCTAGTCGAACGTCTTCGCGATCCAACCGATCAAGTACCGAACGCACGGCACCTCCGCGATCTGCACACGTTCAGCTCGGTGACGTCCCTCGAACTCTTGATCCGGCTGAGGCCGAGGGAGAGTTTCATCAGCACGACGGCGTGATGACGGTGACGACGAAGTTACCGACGCTGGGCTTCGCCTAAGCACTACAACGATATGATAGAGGTGGAAATCTGTGGAGGGGGCACCGCACACGGCTAAACAATCAACTTGTGTGTCAATGGGGTGCCCCACTCCCCCGTATATAAAGGATTGGAGGAAAGGGAGTGCTGGCCTCATGGGGTGCACCCAAGGGGGGGATTCCTACTCCTAGTAGGAGTAGGTTTCCCCCCTTCCCTAGTTGGAGTAGGAGAAGAAGGAAGAGGGAGAGGGAGAGAAGGAAAGGGGGGGTGCCCCCCACCCCAATTCGGATTGGGCTTGGGGGCGCGCGCCTTCCACTTGGCCGCCTCCTCCTCTCTTCCACCATGGCCCATTAAGGCCCATTAACTCCCCGGGGGGTTCGTGTAAACCCCCCCTCCCCCCCCCCCCCCCGGTACTCCGGAAAATGCCCGAACCTATCCGAAACCTTTCCGGTGTCCAAACATAGCCTTACAATATATCAATCTTTATGTCTCGACCATTTCGAGACTCCTCGTCATGTCTGTGATCACACCCGGGACTCCAAACAACCTTCGGTACATCAAAACAGATAAACTCATAATACCGATCGTCATCGAACGTTAAGCGTGCGGACCCTACAGGTTCGAGAACTATGTAGACATGACCGAGACTCATCTCCAGTCAATAACCAATAGCAGAACCTGGATGGTCATACTGGCTGCCACATATTCTACGAAGATCTTTATCGGTCAAACTGCATAACAACATACGTCGTTCCCTTTGTCATCGGTATGTTGTTTGCCCAAGATTCGATCGTCGGTATCACTATACCTAGTTCAATCTCGTTACCGGCAAGTCTCTTTACTCGTTCCGTAATGCATCATCCCGCAACTAACTCATTAGTCACATTGCTTGCAAGGCTTATAGTGATGTGCATTACCGAGAGGGCCAGAGATACCTCTCCGACAATCGGAGTGACAAATCCTAATCTCGATCTATGCCAACACAACAAACACCATCGAAGACACCTGTAGAGCATCTTTATAATCACCCAGTTACATTGTGACGTTTGATAGCACACTAAGTGTTCCTCCGGTATTCGGGAGTTGCATAATCTCATAGTCATTCGAACATGTATAAGTCATGAAGAAAGCAATAGCAATAAACTAAACGATCATAGTGCTAAGCTAACGGATGGGTCAAGTCAATCACATCATTCTCTAATGATGTGATCCCGTTCATCAAATGACAACTCATGTCTATGGCTAGGAAACCTAATCATCTTTGATTAACGAGCTAATCAAGTAGAGGCATACTAGTGACACTCTGTTTATCTATGTATTCAAACATGTATTAAGTTTCCGGTTAATACAATTCTAGCATGAATAATAAACATTTATCATGATATAATGAAATATAAATAAAAACTTTATTATTGCCTCTAGGGCATATTAACTTCAGGATCGGCATGGGCGGTGGCACCGGCCCGTCGGTGGCCGCCTCTTCCATTGGCTCGTCCGCAGCGCTTGCCTCCGAAGAGCTCATCGACAAGCCAACATGTATCCGGCTAGCTCAGTAGGGCTGCCAGTAGGCTTCAATGCCAGAGAGCTCCTGCTTCTGTTTGTTCAACAGGCTCTACCACAGGGCTTTGGAGCGAGAGTCCACGGCAGGTGTTTTGCAGAGAGGAGATCAGGGAGTGAAGGTGGGATGCATTTGTTGCCGACCCTGGCCACATTAAATAGAGAGCATATGCTAGGCCAAGCGGCGAGGTGTTTAATGCCGCCTGGCACATGACGGATGGGTGGGTCGCATGCAGGCACCAGAGTAAGTTCCTTAGTAGCCGCACATATTTAATGAAGGAAGGTGGGTGGACAGTTGTTGTTTAAAGGCGGAGAGAAGCTGTGTGCACCGGGACGTGGCGCGGGCGATGCTCTCGAGTGGCACACCACTTCCGAGTCCAGTGAGAGGTTGATCTGGTCCGGCATGAATGCGGCATTGACTGCTTCGAGCGGGAATGAGAGAAAGCGTGGGAGATGGTTTTGGGTGGGTCTGGGTGTCGGACGCGCCCGTGGCAGCAGTCCGGACGCTCGCAAAGGCCCCTCCCCTGGGTTGCTTTCGGTTTACAGGAAAAGAAGACGTCCAAACCCATACGAGGACAGATACGTGGCGTGTTCAATTGTAAGAAACATTCGGACAGGCTGGTCCAGACGGACGCGGGGCTCCTTATCTGTCTGGTTAGCCACGTGGCTGACAAACAAAAGAAACACACATCTCAACATTTTCTCCACGATAGACTTGCCATGACGTCAAGACAAGAGTTACATTTAGTACATGTAATCTCGAGCGCGGACAACAACATCCTTGGGTTACAATGAAAGAACTTTGTGATGCTGAACAAGAGCAAGGACCTTTATATTATCGATTCATCCGACGAAGCATTCATTCCTGGATGTCTCCTACTCCCAAATTCTTGGGGTAGCATTGATCTCTAAGCTTTTTCTTTCCTCTTCGGGGGTGCGTTGCTATCTTATTGCATTGTCTTTTGCTAATGGAAGGGCCTCGAGAGAAAGATGATGAACTCATCGATAGAGAAAAGATACACATTCGACTGGTCATTTTCGTATATATATACACGAATAGTTCATAATATATCTTGTGGTTGCTACTAATTTATACCATGAGACAAATTTTGGGAGGAAGGTCTTCACTTACAACCATCTGTAATGCTATACAACAAGACCACGTGACACCTTTAGATTTTATTTTTGCTCTATCTTAAAGCATTTACAAATGTACTTCACAAATCTGGCCCCTATAAGTCCGAGGACAGCCGACAGTGGTGCCTACCCCTCATTTCTTAGACATTGCAACGTATATGTACAATGTTTGTACCGATCTTTTCTTGTACTGGGGCTCACGTCGGTGGCACAGTGGCATGCACCATAGGCAAGCATGCTACGCTTGGCATGATGAAACCAAGCGTTAGGCTGGTTTTTCTGTTAACGACCATTTCTGTGCGTGCTGCTACTCATCAATACGTTCGACCTGGTGGCTGACCGTTGAAAAGCACACATCTCAACGTTTTTTCCAGAGGAAATTGACCAAGAAGCCAGGTGAGAGCGTGGTTCAGTACATGCTACCTCCATGGCACACGACGAGATTCTTCAAGATGCAGGAAAATAATGTTGTGATGCTAAACAAGAGCCACAGCATGTTCACTGTAGAGGTGTAACACTAATAGTTCATTCCTGGATGTCACCCACTCCCATATTCTCAAGGTAGCACTGAATTTGTTTTCTCGGAGTACATTGCTCTCTTCTTGCCTTGTCTTTACTAACAGTAGACGCTCAAGAGAAAGCGGGTGAACTCATCGATAGAAAAACATACACACTTGAGATTTGTCATCCTCGTCTATATGTATAGTCCTAGCAACCACGAGATACCTTATTAACAATTCATGTATATATATAGCTTATTCTACACCCTAAACCCTAAACCCTATATATATATATATATATATATATATATATATATATATATATATATATATATATATATAGGGTTTAGGGTTTAGGTGTAGAATAAGCTATATATATACATGAATTGTGAATTGTTAATAAGGTATCTCGTGGTTGCTATAGGGTTTAGGGGTTTAGGGTGTAGAATAAGCTATATATATACATGAATTGTTAATAAGGTATCTCGTGGTTGCTAGGACTTTATTCCATGAGATACTTTTAGTGCGAGAGGTCTTCACTTATGACCATCTGTAATGTTACACAACTAGACCATGTGCCAGCTTTATATTTGTGTTTGTTCCGTCTTGCGGACGAGCCGACTCATTCAAGTACCCTCCCCCCCCCCCCCTCCCCTCTCTCGTAATATATACCATGTAAAAGTATAATTGAAGAGAGATGGTGTGGTGCATATATCATTATGACACCAATATTATAATATGCTATATACCTAAGTCTCAACAAGCACTAGTTTTCATTCTATTTATGTACTCCGATTAAGGATGATGGAGTCGCATAAGAACTAGCGACCCATTAAGATGACTAGAGAGATGGTTGGGACCGATGACAACCATATTTGGGTCAAAAGCTGAGCCTCAAGGCAGCTCAATTATTCGGGTGAAGAATGATCCTGGGTAACGGGGCAACATGATATCAATCGCGGTCGCAGAATGTAGCTGATGCATTATGCGAGATCTTTCACACAGTGACAATCTGGGAAATGGGGCAACGCGATGTTGATCGGGGCCGCCGAATGTGGCGGATGCATCATGTGACATCTTTCACACAGTGACACACGTGATCGTGTGCATGCTAAATTTCAGACATAAGGCATACTGCCGATCGATGTTGTTACACGTCCATGGGTAGGTGCCATCAAAGGTACGCGTAGTCCATATGCGCCCTCGCCTCTGGCGTCAGCCCTGCTCGGAACTCACGCCATAGTTGTCGGCGTTCTGGAAAAGGGGGTCCCAAGACTTGCCTGCCTGCGGCCCACGGCGTGGCTCCACTAACGGCTTGGTACGGCCCATATTCATCAGCAAACACTCAAGACCCTCACGAGGCGGACGACACAAGACCTAATCAGGGGCGGCCTCACTAGGCTGGCTCGCGAGGAGCGGAGATATAAAGGCGAGGGGCACCTCACGATGTTCTGTGACGTGAGCCATGACGACCAAGGCCAGGCAGGCTCAGAGTACCGGCTGCCTCTTTGGTGCTAAAGAGGCATGCGCGGGCGAGGAGTCCCGAGGCATCAGGAAAAGGTTTTCATATCGGTGCAACAAGACCAAGACCAGCAGGACGGCAGGACGGACGTCATCACGGAGCCAACGACGGCGTCACCGCCAGAGCCTTTGGCAGGCGAAGACCACCTTTTGTCAGGATAGCTTGTACTAATTGTCCCCCTTCAAATTGGCCGTTGTGCGATCCTTCCCGCCTAAACATTTTGGAAGAGGACCAGGGCCTATATAAATAGGACAAGCCACCACCATAGGAGGCAACTGATTTGGCCTCAACTGGTCTTGGAGGGATCATTCAGATCATCCCCAACCACACAAGCTCGTCGAGCTCGAGAACGCCTCTCCTCAGGAGGTTGTTCTTCCCTTGTACTTGTTCATCCCGAGCCTACAAGGCAATCCACCACACCACACTGGAGTAGGGTATTACACCACAACGGTGGCCCGAACCAGTATAAACTCTCGTGTCCTCTGTTCCTTGGGTTCGGCGAGCTAGGCCTTGAGATCGTGGTGAGAGCGTGAGCAAGGGGGAGAGATCTTCTTGCGCACACCAGAGTTTGAACCTCAAGGGTTTTGCCGGAACCCGTAATCCGACATTTGGCGCGCCAGGTAGGGGTGCGCTTAATCTTTCCTTCCGTCGATCCACGCTTCACTGCTCCACCGCGTCCATGGCGGACGCACGCCGAGCCCGCGCCGAGCGACGGGCCGCCCTGGCCGCCCGTGTCGCTTAGACAACTCCTGTCGGCGAGCCTCCCCGTCGTTCTCCATCACCCGCCGCCAACGCTGCCACCGGCCCGGCGGGAAATAAGCAGCAAACATCATCGTTGTACCCCTCTGTGCGGCGGGACGGCCGTACCGCCACTCCGTCGCTGACTCCGGCCGGCTCATCGTTCCACGCTCATCGCGCGCCCACGGACGCGCAGGCCGCGCTGCTCATGGCACGCGAGCTCTTGCGCTATCGCCCGGTCGACGACCTCTACGAGGACTGGCTAGACCGCATTGCCGAGCTCGTCAGCGCCGCTGGGGGCTCCCCCGTACCATCTCTCTCGCTACCTCGCCCTCCTCCAGCTGCGGGCGACATAGCTCACGGAGCGCCTCCGCCACCTCCGCACCAAGACGGCATCCTGGCACCAAGACGCGCGGCCCCTCGGGGCGACCCGCCGTGCCGGGTGCCCTCGCGCGAAGAAGGAAGCTGCCAAGAACTCCCCCGACCGTGAGAAAACGCTCCTGCACTCCCGGCGCCACCACGTCAAGACCGCATGCCGCCTGCCGCGGCGATGCACGGGCAACAAGATCAAGCTCCGCCCCCGCGACGGTCCCCGGTGGACACAACAGGCTGCCATGCCTTCACTCCAGAGCTGCATAGCGTCGGTTGGCCAAGCAAGTTCAAGCCGGACCTACCTCCGTGCTACGACGGCACCCCCAACCCTGCGGAGTTCTTGCAGCTCTACGAGCTGAGCATCGAGGCGTCCAACGGCGATGAGAAAGTCATGGCGAACTAGTTTCCCATGGCTCTCAGGGATGGTGCTCGCTCGTGGCTCCCAAATTTGCCCCCGGGGTCAATCTCCTCCTGGGGTGAGATGCGCGACCGCTTCGTCGCCAACTTCCAGGATACTCGCGACCGCCTGCCGGCCGTGGGTGACCTGCGCCGCATCAAGCAGCAGCCAGGAGAGACCCTGCAGAAGTACATCCAGCGCTTCAACAACGTGCGCCTCAAGATTCCCAAGGTGACGGACGAGGCTATCATTTCAGCATTCTCTGATGGTGTCCGCGACGTCAAGATGAAGGAGCAGCTCGCCATCCACGAGGAGCTATGCACGGCTCTAGAGATGTTCAACATGGCGACCAAGTGCGCAAGAGCTGAGGAGGGGCGCCTCTCCCTCCTTGAGCTCCCAGCTGCCGACCCAGAAGAGAAGAAAGCCAAGGCCAAGGATGTGAAGCGCAAGGGAGTAGCCGTGCTCACGGCGGTGCCGGACACGAAAGCGCGGCCGGGACCACCCTGAGTCGTCTAAGAGCAGCCGTCCGTTCTGCGCCTTCCAGAACATACACAGCCACAACACCAGCGACTGCCAAGAGCTCAGGGCCATTCGAGATGGACGCTTCGGTCGTCGCCCCGGCCCGAGCACGGCGACCGAGGCTACGGTCGAGGGGGAGGACAAAGTGGAGGACGCTTGGACGACCGCGGCCCCCGTCAGGAGTGGCGTGACCGGCCTCGCGAGGACCACTGGCAGGACCAGCCTCGTGAGGGTGCCTGGAGGGACCAGCCTCGTGAGGACCGTCCTCAGGGCAATGCTGGCCTCCCTTCGTTGCCACCACCGCCAAGAAGGAACGACGACCACCATCAGGACGAGGGGGCTGGGGGCTTCCAGGAGTCGCGCGCTATCGCCTGCATCTTGGGCGGTGCTAAGGCCCCAGCTTCCCAGCGCATTCGTGAGGTGAACGCGGCCCTTCCCAGGCTCGACGCCACGCGCCCGCTCAGGTGGTCCAAGTGCGCCGTCACCTTCAGCTCGTCGGACCAACTCAAATGTGCGGCTACTGCCGGCGCCCTCCCGATACTTTGCTCACCCGTCATCAACAACGTCCAAGTCACCAAGACCCTCATCGACGGCGGCGCAGGGCTCAATGTCCTATCCGTCGAGACATTCGATAGCCTCCAAGTACCATACGATCAGCTACAGCCTACCAAGCCTTTCTCAGGGGTGACCGACGGCTCCACCACCCCGATAGGGCAGGTCCGCCTCCCTGTCACCTTCGGCCAGCGTAACAACTACGTCACCGAGCTCATTGACTTCGATGTCACCCACATCCGTCTGCCGTACAACGCCATCCTTGGGTATCCAGCATTGGCCAAGTTCATGGCAGTGACCCGCCACGGCTACAATGTCCTCAAGATGCCAGAGAGCGGTGAAGTCATCACGGTCCCCTGCGACGAAAGAGATCCGGTGTGCTCCCTTGAGCGCGCCTTCCAAGCTGCAGCGATCGAAGACCCCGACAACGAAGGCACCCTGTACCCTCCTGAGGCCATCCCCAAGAAGAAGAAGCAGCTACTCCACCCAGGGCCTCAGGAGAGCTGCGCCTCCGGCGGCGCCAACTCAGGATCCGTGCCCACAGTTGGGGCGCCTCCCTCCCTCGCATAGGAAGAGGCGCCCGGCGCCCTCCTCGGGCAAGGCTCGGGGGCTCTCTTCTGGAGGGCCTCAGACCTAGCCAGCATCACGAGGGACGCGCTCGGGCACCATGTGGAGGCGTGCTTTGCCGCACGTTTCCCCCAAAAGGGCACTGGGCGAGGCGCGCCCGGTGCTCAGGAGTTCATCGACAAGGCGGCCCAAGAGCTTCAAGAGGCAAGGACCATACGCGGCAACCGCCGCCCACCACCCGGCGTAGCTCCCCATCCTGGCGAGGACGGCGGGCTACGCATCGCGTTGACATCCCAGGGCTCAACAGGGTCGCATCTCAAGAGCACTTCTGGCCTTCGCGCGTTGGCCAGTGCGAGGGTCCACCTCACAGCTATATTCGCATGCCATTTGGCCTGCCGGACGCGGCTGTCACTTTCCAGCATCTCTTACGGAGCATCCTGGTGGCTCAGGAGGTCAGGCATCACGCGGTCCTGGCGGAGATGGCGACGGTACTCAAGGTACCACCCGAGCCCCCGGAGCCTCCTGACGCTCAGGGCCCTGGTGGCTCGTGAGGAGCGACTCCTTCTGCGTGCACCTTCAGCTACTTCAACACTTCTTCGACAACGGTACCAGGTGACATTTTTTGGTTTACTCAGCTGGGAGCGCCCCTCGGGCTGCATCATTCCCACGTCGCACGGGCCTATCCCTGCGGCATGTATCTTTTTGCATCTTTAGCTTACTCTGTCGGGGGCGCCCCTCGGGCTGCACCATCCCCAGGCCCCTCGGGTCCGTCCCAGTGGCATTTATTGTTCTTGCATCTATCTGAACTAGCTTGTCTCCTTGCATGGGTTCCCTATTGTTATCACTTGCTTGATTACATCTCACGGCACCCTGCGTTGCTGACTGATCTCATGTTTACCCTGTGACGATAACTCCACATACAGGCACGACGCTTGTGCTCGGGTCCGTCCCTGCAATGCTGATAAACCTGAGAGATCAAGCTCTAGCTCGTGGCCCGCTCCGCGCACGTCACCTCACCAGATCCTCAGTGCCTTCGTCTTCTTGTGGAACGATATGCAGCTGGGTAACCAATGCGATTACGGGCTGTGCTCCCTCTCCAACTAACTCGCAGGAATCTCCGGAGCACTAGCTGCAGGTGGCCCCGTCAGCTCGTTCCTTCTCTCATGCAATTCTCTTGCGCGTGAAAGGGGGGCTCCTGAGCATCGCGCCTCAGAAGCTCTTACTGACTCTCTAGCCCTCACCCCCTCGCCTTGACCACGGCATCGCGACCTGGCATACCAGCGGCGGCTGAGCCTTGCTCGAGGGTCGGGACCCGAGAACGCAGAGCACTCAGGAGAGCATGAGAGGAGGGAGGATCTAACGTGAGCTTGACCTAGCAGTACCACCAGCACCGACGCACGAGCCGGGCGCGACGCAAGGACTTGACCCAGGATCGCTAAAGACAAGTCACGTATTCGAGCCAGCCCGGTGCTATGACAAAGAATTCCTAGCCTGTGCAGCCTTGCTACGGCGATGCCACCTACCTTTCCTGCCTTATTGGAGTTGCTTGGACGCTAAGGGGGACCCTCTGAGCATCGCGCCTCAGGGGCTCTTACCGGACCCCGGGCCGCTCACCTTCTGACCTTGACCACGGCATCGCGACCTGGCATACCAGCGACGGCTGAAGCCCACCTGAGGACTGGGGCTTGTCAGCATAGAGCGCCAGGCTACCGCAAGGATGGAAAGGGGGGACCAAGCCGACGAAAGAAACGCAATCATAGAATTTCATAATAACGATGATATTGACACAAAAGGCACTACAGATTCTTTACACACCCCCATGGGGGTCATCTCGATTCCTCGCAGGGAGAAAAAGTAGAAGGCTATCAGAAGCTGTATCTACGGGCGTCGCCGCCGACGCCATCATCAACCATGGGCCACGGGGGGCCAACGCCAACCCCATCCAGATCAGCGGCGACGATGAGCAGACGCCGCTGCTGCGCTCCGGGCACGACGGGAGCTCGGGGGCACGTAGCTGTCGTCGCTCGTCTTCGAAGTCTCGTCAGGCTCAGGAGAACTGCTGGACTCCCAGGCGCCATCGCTGCTGCTGGGGGAACTGCCGGCAGGCCCAATGGCGGGGCCAGGGCCAGTCGTCGCACCGTCCTGACGGCTCACTCCTGAGCAGCACTCCAGCCGGTGGCCTTCCTCATCGAAGACCTTGAAGAATAGCATGGAGGCGCTGTCGTACTCGAAATGGATGGCGAGGGCACTCGAAATGGATGGCGAGGGCACCCTCTGTGTGGCAGACGCGGGTGACCTCGCCCCATCAGCAGTTCATGAAGATCTTGCCTCGGGAGACGACCTGGACCTCTGCTCCCGTCGCCGGGGTGTCGCACTCAGCGTGTTGCAGCGAAGAATTACGAGAATCGGATCCACGTGCGCGGTCGCATCGCCGCCCACCATTAATTCATGCGAGGAGCCCTCGGCATGGGTTCGCGGGGCGGCGGCGCGCATCGCCACAGCATGGCTACAGCGGCCGTGGCACGAGCGGTGCGAGCCGCTGCCTCCTTCTCCGGGGCCTTGCACCTCAGCATACAAGGGCAGCGGGTAACTGGGGGGACGTCGCTCGTACCAAGGCCTCGCCACCTCTCGCCCCACGGCAGCGTCTCGGGAGGGGCCAGCCTTTTCTTCGGTGGGAGTGGCCCTAGCTCCTCGCGGGGGTTCCCTTATTTGCGGCGGAGAATCTCCGTATCGTCGCCATGGGTTTCGCTGCCAAGCGGAGAAGCAAGGAGGAAGAAGAAGAAGCGGGCGAAATGGAGGAAGAGATGGGCGACAGGGGCTCCGCCCACCCTCCTCATTTATAGCCAGGAGGAGGCCAACCGACGGCCTGCACGATCGCAGGCAACGATGGTTTTTCTGCATGCACCAGGGACTCGTCAGGTCCGGCAGTTGCCGAGGCAGCGTGGGGAAGTGAAGGCGTCCACGTCCCATCAATTGCCACACGTCAATCAAGGCCGCGGGCGGTTGGGGCCCGCGGCGCTCCGCACTTGCCCCTTGGCTTCACCTCGAAGCCAAGTCCGAGAGTGCCTTGGGCCCGGGGGCTACTCTCGGCGTTCTGGGAACGGGGGTCCCCAGACTTGCCTGCCTGCGGCCCACGGCGTGCCTCCACTAACGGCCTGGTACGGCCCATCTTCATTAGCAAACACTCAAGACCCTCGTGAGGGGCCAAGCCTCGCGAGGCGCACAACACAAGACCTCCTCAAGGGCGGCCTCACTAGGCTGGCTCGCGAGGAGCGAAGAGATCAAGGCGAGGGGCACCTCGCGAGGTTTCCGTGACGTGAGCCATGACGACCAAGGCCAGGCGGGCGCAGAGTACCGGTTGCCTCTTTGGTGCTAAAGAGGCAGGCGCAGGCGAGGAGTCCCGAGGCATCAAGCAAAGGTTTCCATATCGGTTCAACAAGACCAAGACCAGCAGGACGACAAGACGGAGGTCATCACGGAGCCCACGACGGCGTCACCGCCAGAGCCTTTGGCATGCGAAGACCACCTTTTGTCAGGATAGCTTGTACTAGTTGTCCCCCTTCAAATTGGCCGTTGTGGGATCCCTTCCCGCCTAAACATTTGGGAAGAGGACCAGGGCCTCTATAAATAGGACTAGCCACCATCATAGGAGGCAATTGATTTGGCCTCAACTGATCTTGGAGGGATCATTCAGATCATCCCCAACCACACAAGCTCATCGAACTCGAGAACGCCTCTCCTCAGGAGGTTGTTCTTCCCTTGTACTTGTTCATCTCCAGCCTACAAGTCAATCCACCACAGCACACTGGAGTAGGGTATTACACCACAACGGTGGCCGGAACCAGGATAAACTCTCGTGCTTCTATTCCTTGGGTTCGACGAGCTAGGCCTTGAGATCATGGCGAGAGCGTGAGCGAGGGGGTGAGAGATCTTCGTGCACACCCCAGAGTTCGAACCTCAAGGGTTTTGCCGGAACCCGTAATCCGACAATGGCAGGCGTGCCGATGGTGGGGACAGCCTACGCCGAATGAACCCCCGCCCCACACACAGACACTAAGATGCCAGCCCGCGGGCAAGCGTGTGTCCTGCGACGGCATGATGCCGCAACAGGCAAGGAGCTCGACTCCCTTGACATTAAGGCTGAGGGACAACGTATCTCCACTATGCGTGTTGTCGTCTTGTCCCCGCCCCGTCGTGGTGGCCAGACATAGCTGCGGCAGGGGAGGTGGGAAAGGAGGGCTAGGGTTTGGCCGTGAACGATGCATAGGGAGTTGCTGCCCGGCGGATAAGGTTGTGGAAGCGACCACCGAAATAGCGGTTGGATATATGGTAGGGGAGGAGAATGGGTGAGTGCTGGTGCATGGCGTTAAAACACAATTAATGGGCTCCTGACGGGCACGCCCGCGACGCGACTTCCTGAGTGGAAAGCCACGCGTACTCCCCATGTGGGAATAGTCAGCGAAAAGTATGGGGTGTCTCATGCGTCAGTAACTGCGCCAGGTAGTGCTCAACTGCTTTAACCGACGACAAGCCATGTTTAAGTATTTATGATGGTGGGGTGAGCAGTGAAGGAGAATCATGAGAAATGTTAGTTGGGGGGCAAAACTGAGCATGCCTAAGAAAAGAGGGGCACAAAAATAGAAACCCCTTAAATATAACTTATGTCATGCAATAAAAGAATCATTTAGAATAAGGAGAGCTTTGTTCAAATCATTTAGACGAACAAAAAAAGTTGGGGTGAGCCGGATCTAAACACAGGCTAGGTGAACACACTATAGTTAAGAGTTTCAACTGAAGAAGATTTGTTAGATTTTAAATGGGAAACGTTTGGGGCCGGGGCACCGGCCGAACCACTCGGCCGGTCCCACGCGACCTGTGTGATCCCCTTCCATCGGCCTACAAATCGCTCGCCATTAACGCCCCACGCGGATGCGCGGCTTCCTCTCTCTCTATTTCATCTCACCGGTCCCTATCTCAGTTGGCCGTCGCCGTTCGCCGCCCCCGCCGGCCGTCCTCATCGCCGGTGGCCACCCGCGCCGGCCGTCCCCGTCGCCGTTCGCCGTCCTCGCTCGCCGGCCCCGGCGGAAGCTAGAACCGCGTCGTGGCCTGCTGCAACTGGTGCCCAGGAGAGCTGCCATCATGGATGGCGAGCATGGTGACAGCGAGCTGCAAGGAGGGCGGCGCTCGCGCTGCAGACATGGCGGAGGCATTGCAGAACCTGCCGCACGCCCTCATGCTACAACCGTTTAATAAAATGCTTCAAACCAAGATAAAAAGAGCTTCAACCAGATACATCAAAAGCTGCAAGCAGTCATTGCCATGGCGGAGTGCTACAACCGTCGACATAAAATGCTACAACCCTTGATGAAAAAGCTTCAACCAGAAACAATATAGAAAGCATTAACCAAGGCTGCCACAAGGAAAAAAGCTGCAACCGTTTGATACAAAAGCTTCGATCGTGGATGAAAAAAGCTACAACCATTGAAAAAGAAAGCTACAACCATACACTGCATAACCAGAAAAGTTGCATCCGTTGTAGAGAAAGCTTCATTCGTATGTGCGAAATGCTTCAACCTGCATGTGTCGCCACCGAGCCGCCATCACACAGTGGATGGCTGACGGCCGTCGTCGACGCAATTTCGTGGAGCGATGAGCATCAACGACGAGGGGCGGCGGCGGACCTACAATCGGGGAGAGCTACAAGCGTCGCCGCTAGAAGCTGCAACCGCATATGTAGTTGTTTCATGCGTCGCAGCGACGATGAGGACGGCTGGTGAGGGTTGGAAGCGGCGACGGGGACGGGCGGCGAGGGTTGGAAGCGGCGACGGGGACGGGCGGCGAGGGTGTGGATGGGCGGCGAGGGTGTGGACGGGCGGCGAGGGATAGGAGGCGCGGCGCGGCGCAGCCCGAGCAAGGGGATCGAGCCGAGGAAGAAGAAGCTGGGGACGAGTTTTTTTTTTTTTGCTCCAGATCCAACCGCGCGCAGCTCGCATCGAACGGCTAGGGCTGGACCGGCTGAAACGTTCGGCCGGTGCGCCGGCGCCTAGCATCGCCCATTTTAAATTGCTAGGTAAACTTCTGATTGGTCAGACTCTGATTCTTGTCGCGGCGGAACCCTTCTTTTAGGTTTGGCCATAAAAGAAAAATTAAGGGTAGATGCCAGAAAAAGGCGTGCAGGCTGCTAAAGCACGCACGGAGTGGACTCTTCGGACTCTCGCAAAGCAGAGTACTTGACCTGATCCTGTGTTGCGTTCAAAAAGAGCAAGAACAGAAAGGACCCGCATGCAGCTTTCTTCCAAAACCTTTTCTCACTCCATGGTCAATCACATCTTGGCCAAAAGTACATGGTAGCTGCAGCTGGCGGCAGCAGGAGAGTACTACCCTGTATTTATGTGGCAGCACCGTTGGATATCCATCCTTCCTCGAAGAACAAGGCATGAAAAAGAGTTGCGTTGCTTTTCTTGGTTCAGTAGGTGCCGCCGGTGGCTATCCCGCCTGCCACGCACGAACCTCGATCGGGCGTGCAACATGAGCGCGCCGGTCCGGCACCCTGACGCCGACATCGCGAGCGCCCATCCGTCACCTGACCTGCGTTTGCATCAACTGTCAAGCGGAGACATTAGCAGCATGTTTCACACTCAGCGCATCGCCGTACGTCCGGTCGCCGTGCCCGCGCGGCCGGAAAGGCAGACCGGATGAGAGGTGGTGCGCGGGATCAGTGTACGTATTCAGTAGCGTCTTGGCAACTCAATGAACGGCCTCATACTGCTGGCTCCGTTGGTGGTTGGGCCTCACGGGATCACCTGCCTCCCCATGTGCGCGATTCATTCTTCCTGAGGCGGTGCGGCGAGCTTCGAAGGTCCTCGCGCGGCATCTTTCGGCGATATCTTGGAGTCCAAAACTCCAGATCATTCTCACCGTTCGCTAGATTGGCTTTGTTGGTTAATTTCTTCACGTGAAGAACGTACGGGGGCAATTCATGGCGTGGTGTCGCGGCCCGCGTCCGGCAGGTAGCGTCTGGTCTGATCTGTCTGGATTATATAGTCTGGACATGGAGGGGAACGAGCAGCTAGAAGAAAACAAGAACGGTTACGCCTTTCGATTTTTTTTCCAAAAGGACCCCCAGCAAACGGAATTATCAAAAACGACCACTCGTCAAAAATATTGCCAAAAAGGACCCCCTCACTAGTGTCTAGTGGTAGCAGGCGCGGCAGGCGACACGTGGCATCTGCCGCCACGCCAAGAGGCGGCGGGCCCTGCCGCTACAGCAGGATGCGGCCGCGCGGGGTATAACCGTTTGTGTACAACGCCAGCAGCCGGGACGGAACGGGCCAGGCGCAGTGGGCCGCGCCGCCACCGGGTGAGGCGGCCTCTGCTGCCGCTGCCGCGCCCAGGTCGACAAGTACAGCTGCACGCGCGACGAGATTGCGGGCCAGGCCGCCACCGCATTAGGCGGCCGCACTGTTTCTGCTGCATGCGGCCCGACAGCCTGTGCTGTTGCAGACTGGGATGATTCCCACACGCGCGTTTCACGGGCCGGCTGTTGCAGACTGGGCTGATTCCCACGCGCGGAGGACGACAAATTTCACGGGCGGGAATATAATGAGTGACAACGCTGCTGCCCGGGAATCACTCCGGCTTTGGCTTCTTTTGCCTCAGCGGATGCGATGGCACTGTGGGAATCACTCTGACTATTGCTTCAGCGGATGAGATGGCACTGCAGGAATCACTCACTCGCTGCGGGAATCCGAGGTTGCGGGAACCTGTTGTGTCGACACTACAGGGATCCTCTTCCTTTTATATAGTATGCTTCTACTTCGTGCGCAAGCACACTGGCCTCCTCTTCTACCCTCTATGTGTGTAAGAACAGAGAGAAAGAAAAACTCACTAGGCACTTTCACTCGTGATTTAGGACGATTTAGAGTTGGATTTTGAATATGTTGAAGTTGATGAAAAGATAGATGATGGTAAGATCTATCCATTTTTGTTGGTTTCGTTTGCATGCATGATGTTTTTACTATTTTTGTTTAGTTCATAACTATGTGTTCTCTGCTTTGTTAGGCATTATTTCATCATTTTTTGGAGTCATTTAGAGCTTCAGGAGTACGATTTGCCTAGCAAAGTGAACTACAAAGTTGAAGATCAACATTTATTTTTTTGTGCATGCAGAGTGGTAATTAGTTAGTCTTTTAACTCGTCATTAGCTATGCAATATTAGTGCTTAGAGGTTAGAAATAATTTTAGACGACAAATGTAGCATTTATAATATATTTTTAGAAGAGTAGGTTGAAGATGTTGTATCAATGTTAGGTGCGTCCATTAGTATTGACATGCGAGAAATCTTAATAGGTAATTAAGAAAAACTTGTACTGTAATTGTTCATTGCATGTGGTATGTTATTTCATGTGGTATGTTTATTAATAAGTCCATAGTTAGGAAACCGTAGGTCTACTTTGTTTGTTATGTCGCAATAATCTAAATTTTATATGTTAAGATTAGGGAAAACTTTGTTTTTGCCACTCTAGTTTTTGCCCACTTTGCTTATGCCACTCTAGAATTTGACATTTCACTTTTGCCACCCTTAGCTTTTGACAATATATCATTTTTGCCCTTCCGTGGCAAAAACAAAAAATTTCAAGTGGCAATTGTGATACATGTCAAATGCTAAGAGTGGCAAAAGTGAAATGAAAAATTATCGTTTTTGCCACGGAATGGCATTTGTGATGTATTATCAAAAGCTAACAGTGGCAAAAGTGAGATGTCAAATTCTAGAGTGGCATAAGCAAAGTTGGCAAAAACTAGAGTGGCAAAAACAAAGTTTTCCCTTAAGATTAGGTGCTAATGTACTTGATGATGTATGTAATTAGGTAAAATAATTCATCTTAGTAGCAAACAAGGAGGGGATGATGTGGTTCAAGAAATTGTGTTTCCATCTTCGCTGTCCCTTTTGAGGTGATGACCACATACATGCAAGTGCTATTATCATACTTTTGATAGCAGAAAGAAAAATCCGGGTGTAATATTGATGTTCATGTGATAATAGGTTGACTCCGTTCAAATAGTACTGGTGACGGATATTTATTCAAACTATTTTGACGCGTAATTGCATTCGCAAGCACATCCATATTGGAGCTAAGGTATAAAATGACGCCGTAATTTTGTTAATATTTTTTATATTGATGTACTGTTGCGAATAATGTGCATGCCGCTGCAAATATTATTATTTATAAATAAATGATTGTTATCATATGATATGAAAGAATTATATAAAGCCGGAAGAAATTAAATGTTTTACTCATATGATATAAAAACGTTATTATCGTACTGTTATGTTTAGTGGTTGTTTGGATAGCGAGTAATTACCCTCGGTTTTGCCATAACCTCTTGTAAGAAAATTAGTTTTTACTAATTGTTTTTTCAAAAGCTCAGTTATTATCGTACTATAATAGTCGTTTTTCCAAAAGCTTAGTTTTGCATGTTACGAGAACCAGTTTAGGATATTTTTGTGGTAGTTATAGAAAAAAAACAGAGTTTTAGTTTGTGACGCTCGTAGACGAGTTTGAGAAAAAATAGATTTCTAAATACCCGTTAACCAAACAACACCGGAAAGTCTAAGAAAATGATTCTAAAAACAAACCGAATATTTGTAATGAAAATACGGTTATTATTTTAGTCGTATGATATGTAAATGTTGTCATCGTACTACTACTAAATGTTCAGTTACTAATTGTTTGAAATGTAAACATTTATATTGGTTAGGTACTATGGAAAATTTAGTAGTGTACTATGGGAACGTCTTACGCGACGATCCTTTCGGGGTGGATGTATCCTTGTGTGAGTCGACTACAATTGTAGTGAGGGACATGGTCAACGTGGGTTATGTAGCAGTCAGAAGGTGCATCCGAGCAGTGCTTGGCCCAGGGATGCAGGGAAAAAATGACAATGGAGGCCTTCGTCGTTGACGGAGGAAATGATGGGACAGTTGCCCGTTGCTACCTCTTGAGCACTGCGTTGATTTTCCCTTGAAGAGGAAAGGGTGATGCAGCAAAGTAGCGTAAGTATTTCCCTCAGTTTTTGAGAACCAAGGTATCAATCCAGTAAGAGGCTACACGCGAGTCCCTCGCACCTACACAAACAAATAAATCCTCGCAACCAACGCGATAAAGGGTTGTCAATCCCTACGCGGTCACTTATGAGAGTGAGATCTGACAGATATGATAAGATAATATTTTTGGTATTTTTATGATAAAGATGCAAAGTAAAGTAAAAGCAAAATAAAAAGAAACAGAAATAACTAAGTGTTGGAACATTAATATGATGGAAGATAGACCCGGGGTCCATAGGTTTCACTAGTGGCTTCTCTCAAGAGCATAAATATTTTACGGTGGGTGAAGAAATTACTGTTGAGCAATTGACAGAATTGAGCATAGTTATGAGAATATCTAGGTATGATCATGTATATAGGCATCACGTCCGAGACAAGTAGACCGACTCCTGCCTTGCTGCCCCTACAGTCACGCCTTAAGCAAGATGACATGATGTAGAGGGATAAATTCATGCAATATGATAAAAAACCATCTTGTTATCCTCGATGGCAACAATACAATACTTGCCTTGCTGCCCCTACAGTCACTGGGAAAGGACACCGCAAGATTGAACCCAAAGCTAAGCACTTCTCCCATTGCAAGAAAGATCAATCTAGTAGGCCAAACCAAACTGATAATTCGAACAGACTTGCAAATATAACCAATCATACATACAAGAATTCAGAAGATTCAAATATTGTTCATAGATAAACTTTATCATAAACCCACAATTCATTGGTCTCAACAAACACACCACAAATGAAGATTACATCGAATAGATCTCCACGAGAGAGGGGGAGAACATTGTATTGAGATCCAAAAAGAGAGACGAAGCCATCTAGCTAATAACTATGGAGCCGAAGGTCTGAGCTAAACTACTCACACTTCATCAGAAAGGCTATGGTGTTGATGTAGAAGCCCTCCGTGATCGATGCCCCTTCCGGCAGAGCTCCGGAACAGGCCCCAAGATGGGATCTCGTGGGTACAGAAGGTTGCGGAGGTGGAGTTAGGTTTTTGGCTCCGTATCTGATCGTTTGGGGGTACGTAGGTATATATAGAAGGAAGGAGTACGTCGGTGGAGCAACATGGGGCCCACGAGGGTGGAGGGCGTGCCTGGGGGGTAGGCACGCCCCCTACCTCGTGGCTTCCTGGAAGCTTCCTTGACTTAGGGTCCAAGTCTCCTGGATCATGTTCGTTCCGAAAATTACATTTCCGAAGGTTTCATTCCGTTTGATTTTTTTTCTGCGAAACTCTGAAATAGGCAAAAAACATCAATTCTAGGTTGGGCCTCCGGTTAATAGGTTAGTCCCAAAAATAATATAAAAGTGAATAATAAAGCCCAATAATGTCCAAAACAGAAGATAATATAACATGGAGCAATCAAAAATTATAGATACGTTGGAGACGTATCAATCATCCCCAAGCTTAATTCCTGCTCGTCCTCGCGTAGGTAAATGATAAAAACAGAATTTTTGATGTGGAATGCTACTTGGTATAATTTCAATGTAATTCTTCTTAATTGTGGTATGAATATTCAGATCCGAAAGATTCAAGATAAAAGTTCAATATTGACATAAAAATAATAATACTTCAAGCATACTAACTAAGCAATTATGTATTCTTAAAATAACATGGCCAAAGAAAGTTATCCCTACAAAATCATATAGTCTGGCTATGCTCTATCTTCACCACACAAAATACTTAAATCATGCACAACCCCGATGACAAGCCAAGCAATTCTTTCATACTTTTGACGTTCTCAAACTTTTTCAATCTTCACGCAATACATGAGCGTGAGCCATGGACATAGCACTATATGTGGAATAGAATGGTGGTTGTGACAAAAAGGAGAAGATAGTCTCACATCAACTAGGCGTATCAACGGGCTATGGAGATGCCCATCAATAGATATCAATGTGAGTGAGTAGGGATTGCCATGCAACGGATGCATGAAAGCTCAACAAAAGAAACTAAGTGGGTGTGCATCCAACTCGCTTGCTCACGAAGACCTAGGGCATTTTGAGGAAGCCCATCATTGGAATATGCAAGCCAAGTTCTATAATGAAAATTTCCCACTAGTAAATGAAAGTGATATCATAGGAGACTCTCTATCATGAATATCATGGTGCTACTTTGAAGCACAAGTGTGGTAAAAGGATAGTAACATTGTCCCTTCTCTCTTTTTCTCTCATTTTTTTATTTGGGCCCTTTTTTTATGGCCTCTTTTTTTAGTCCGGAGTCTCATCCCGACTTGTGGGGGAATCATAGTCTGCATCATCCTTTCGTCATAGTCTCTAAAAATGATGATCATCACACTTTTATTTTCTTACAACTCAACAATTACAACTCAATACTTAGAACAAAATATGACTCTATGTGAATGCCTCCGGCGGTGTACCGGGATATGCAATGAATCAAGAGTGACATGTATGAAAGTATTATGAATGGTGACTTTGCCACAAACACAATGTCAACTACATGATCATGCAAAGCAATATGACAATGATGGAGCGTGTCATAGTAAACGGAACGGTGGTAAGTTCATTGCAATATATCTCGGAATGGCTATGGAAATGCCATGATAGGTAGGTATGGTGGCTGTTTTGAGGAAGGTATATGGTGGGTGTATGATACCGGTGAAAAGTGCGCGGTATTAGAGAGGCTAGCAATGGTGGAAGGAAGATGAGTGCGTATAATCCATGGACTCAACATTAGTCATAAAGAACTCATATACTTATTGCAAAAGTCTACAAGTTATCAAAGCAAAGTATTACGCGCATGCTCCTAGGGGATAGATTGGTAGGAAAAGACCATCGCTTGTCCCCGACCGCCACTCATAAGGAAGACAATCAATGAATAAATCATGCTCCGACTTCATCACATAACGGTTCACCATACGTGCATGCTACGAGAATCACAAAATTTAACACAAGTATTTCTCAAATTCACAACTACTCAAGTAGCACAACTTTGATATCACTACCTCCATGTCAAAACAATCATCAAGCATCAAACTTCTCTTAGTATTCAACACACTCATAAAAAGGTTTTTAGTATTCTTGAATACCTAGCATATTAGGATTATTTAAGCAAATTACCATGCTATTTAAGACTCTCAAAATAATCTAAGTGAAGCATGAGAGACCAAAAGATTCTATAAAACAAATCCACCACCGCGCTCTAAAAGATATAAGTGAAGTACGAGAGCAAAACTATATAACTCAAAAGATATAAGTGAAGCACATAGAGTATTCTAATTGTTGGAAATATGCCCTAGAGGCAATAATAAAATGGTTATTATTATATTTCTTTGTTCATGATAATTGTCTATTATTCATGCTATAATTGTGTTATCCGGAAATCGTAATACATGTGTGAATACACAGACCACAACATATCCCTAATGATCCTCTAGTTGACTAGCTCGTTGATCAACAGATAGTCATGGTTTCCTGACTATGGACATTGGATGTCATTGATAACGGGATCACATCATTAGGAGAATGATGTGATGGACAAGACCCAATCCTAAGCATAGCACAAGATCGTGTAGTTCGTTTGCTAGAGCTTTTCCAAATGTCAAGTATAATTTCCTTAGACCACGAGATTGTGCAACTCCCGGATACCTTAGGAGTGCTTTGGGTGTGCCAAACGTCACAACGTAATGGGTGGCTATAAAGGTGCACTACGGGTATCTCCGAAAGTGTCTGTTGGGTTGGCATGAATCGAGACTGGGATTTGTCACTCCGTATGACGGAGAGGTATCTCTCGGCCCACTCGGTAATGCATCATCATAATGAGCTCAATGTGACCAAGTGGTTGATCACGGGATCATGCATTATGGTACGAGTAAAGTGACTTACCGGTAACGAGATTAAACGAGGTATTGGGATACCGACGATAGAATCTCGGGCAAGTAACGTATCAATTGACAAAGGGAATTGTATACGGGATTGATTGAATCCTCGACATCGTGGTTCATCCGATTAGATCATCGAGGAGCATGTGGGAGCCAACATGGGTATCTAGATCCCGCTGTTGGTTATTGACCGGAGAGTCGTCTCGGTCATGTCTGCATGTCTCCCGAACCCGTAGGGTCTACACACTTAAGGTTCGGTGACGCTAGGGTTGAAGAGATATTAGTATGCGGTAACCCGAAAGTTGTTCGGAGTCCCGGATGAGATCCCGGACGTCACGAGGAGTTCCGAAATGGTCCGGAGGTAAATATTTATATATAGGAAGTCAAGTTTCGGCCATCGGGGAAGTTTCGGGGGTAATCGGTATTGTACTAGGACCACCGGAAGGGTCCCGGGGGTCCACCGGGTGGGGCCACCTATCCCGGAGGGACCCATGGGCTGAAGTGGGGAGGGGAACCAGCCCCTGGTGGGCTGGTGTGCCCCCCTTGGGCCTCCCCCTGCGCCTAGGGCAGGAAACCCTAGGGGTGGGGGGCGCCCCCTTGGCTTGGGGGGCAAGCCACCCCTTGGCCGCCGCCCCTCCCATCTAGATGGGATCTAGAGGGGCCGGCGCCCCTGGACCCCTATAAATTGTGGGGGGTAGGGAGGGCTGCGCACCCTAGCCCCTCGCGCCTCCCTCTCCCTCTCCAACACCTCCTCCCCTCCGTAGAGCTTGGCGAAGCCCTGCCGAGATCCCCGCTGCATCCACCACCACGCCGTCGTGCTGCTGGATCTCCATCAACCTCTCCTTCCCCCTTGCTGGATCAAGAAGGAGGAGACGTCTTCCCCAACCGTACGTGTGTTGAACGCGGAGGTGCCATCCGTTCGGCTCTCGGTCATCGGTGATTTGGATCACGACGAGTACGACTCCATCAACCCCGTTCTCTTGAACGCTTCCGCTCGCGATCTACAAGGGTATGTAGATGCACTCCTTTTCCCCTCGTTGCTAGATAACTCCATAGATTGATCTTGGTGATGCGTAGAAATTTTTTGATTTCCGCTACGTTCCCCAACAGTGGAATCATGAGCTAGGTTTATGCGTAGTTACTATGCACGAGTAGAACACAAAGCAGCTGTGGGCGTAGATGTTGTCAATTTTTCTTGCCACTACTAGTATTATCTTGCTTCGGCGGCATCGTGAGATGAAGCGGCCCGGACCGACCTTACACGTACGCTTACGTGACACAGGTTCCACCGACTGACATGCACTAGTTGCATAAGGTGGCTAGCGGGTGTCTGTCTCTCCCACTTTAGTTGGAGCGGATTCAATGAAAAGGGTCCTTATGAAGGGTAAATAGAAATTGGCATATCACGTTGTGGTTTTACGTAGGTAAGAAATGTTCTTGATAGAAACCTATAACAACCACGTAAAAACATGCAACAACAATTAGAGGACGTCTAACTTGTTTTTGCAGCAAGTGCTTTGTGATGTGATATGGCCAAAGGATGTGATGAATGATATATGTGATGTCTGAGATGATCATGTTCTTGTAATAGGAATCACGACTTGCATGTCGATGAGTATGACAACCGGCAGGAGCCATAGGAGTTGTCTTTATTTTTTGTATGACCTGCGTGTCATTGAGTAACGCCATGTAAATTACTTTACTTTATTGCTAAACGCGTTAGCCATAGAAGTAGAAGTAATCGTTGGCGTGACAACTTCATGAAGACACGATGATGGAGATCATGGTGTCATGCCGGTGACGAAGATGATCATGGCGCCCCGAAGATGGAGATCAAAGGAGCAATATGATATTGGCCATATCATGTCACTATTTGATTGCGTGTGATGTTTATCATGTTTTGCTTCTTATTTGCTTAGTACGACGGTAGTAAATAAGATGATCCCTTATAATAATTTCAAGAAAGTGTTCTCCCTAACTGTGCACCGTTGCGAAGGTTCGTTCTTTCGAAGCACCACGTGATGATCGGGTGTGATAGATTCTAACGTTCGTATACAACGGGTGTAAGCCAGATTTACACACGCAATACACTTAGGTTGACTTGACGAGCCTAGCATGTACAGACATGGCCTCGAAACACGGAAGACCGAAAGGTCAAGCATGAGTCGTATAGAAGATACGATCAACATAAAGATGTTCACCGACGTTGACTAGTTCGTCTCACGTGATGATCGGACATAGCCTAGTTGACTTGGATCTGTTGGGTAACGTAGTAATTTCAAAAAATTTCCTACGATCACGCAAGACCATGGTGATGGCATAGCAACGAGAGGGGAGAGTGTCTGTCCACGTACCCTCGTAGACCGAAAGCGGAAGCGTTATATCAACGCGGTTGATGTAGTCGTACGTCTTCACGATCCGACCGATCCAAGCACCGTTACTCCGGCACCTCCGAGTTCTTAGCACACGTTCAGCTCGATGGCGATCCCCGGCTCGATCCAGCAAAGCGTCGGGAGGAGTTCCGTCGACGACGGCGTGGTGGCGATCTTGATGTTCTACCGTCGCGCAGGCTTCGCCTAAGCACCGCTACAATATGACCGAGGTGGAATATGGTGGAGGAGGCACCGCACACGGCTAAGGAGCGATCACGAAGATCAACTTGTGTGTCCATGGGGTGCCCCTGCCCCGTATATAAAGGAGGGAGGGAGGAGGAGGCGGCCCTCTACTATGGCGCGCCATGGGAGTCCTACTCCCACGGGAGTAGGATTCCCCTTTCCTAGTCCAACTAGGAACCCTTCCATGTATTAGGAGTAGGAGAGAAGGAAGGGAAGGAAAAGGAGAAGGAAGGAAGGGGCCCCTCCCTAGTCCAATTCGGACTAGTCCAAGGGGAGGCGGCGGCCACCCTTTGGCCCTTTTCTCCTTTCCCGTATGGCTCATTAAGGCCCAATACGAATTCCCGTAACTCTCCGGTACTCCGAAAAATACCCGAATCACTCGGAACCTTTCCGAACTCCGAATATAGTCGTCCAATATATCGATCTTTACGTCTCGACCATTTCGAGACTCTTCGTCATGTCCCCGATCTCATCCGGGACTCCGAACTCCTTCGGTACATCAAAACTCATAAACTCATAATAAAACTGTCATCGAAACCTTAAGCGTGCGGACCCTACGGGTTCGAGAACTATGTAGACATGACCTAGAACTATTCTTGGTCAATAACCAATAGCGGAACCTGGATGCCCATATTGGCTCCTACATATTCTCTGAAGATCTTTATCGGTCAAACCGCATAACAACATACTTTGTTCCCTTTGTCATCGGTATGTTACTTGCCCGAGATTCGATCGTCGGTATCCAATACCTAGTTCAATCTCGTCACCGCAAGTCTCTTTACTCGTTCCGTAATACATCATCTCGCAACTAACTCATTAGTTGCAATGCTTGCAAGGCTTAAGTGATGTGCATTACCGAGAGGGCCCAGAGATACCTCTCCGACATTCGGAGTGACAAATCCTAATCTCAAATCGCCAACCCAACATCTGCCTTTGGAGACACCTGTAGTACTCCTTTATAATCACCCGATTACGTTGTGACGTTTGGTAGTACCAAAGTGTTCCTCCGTAAGCGGAGTTGCATAATCTCATAGTTATAGGAACATGTATAAGTCATGGATAAAAGCAATAGCAACATACTAAGCGATCGGATGCTAAGCTAATGGAATGGGTCATGTCAATCAGATCATTCAACTAATGATGTGACCTTGTTAATCAAATGACAACTCCTTTGTCTATGGTTAGGAAACTTAACCATCTTTGATTAACAAGCTAGTCTAGTAGAGGCATACTAGTGACACTCTGTTTGTCTATGTATTCACACATGTATTATGTTTCCGGTTAATACAATTCTAGCATGAATAATAAACATTTATCATGATATAAGGAAATAAATAATAACTTTATTATTGCCTCTAGGGCATATTTCCTTCAGTCTCCCACTTGCACTAGAGTCAATAATCTAGATCACATCACCATGTGATTAACATCGATAGTTCACATCTATATGTGGTTAACACCCATAGTTCACATCGACATGTGACCAACACCCAAAGGGTTTACTAGAGTCAGTAATCTAGTTCACATCGCTATGTGATTAACACCCAAAAAGTACTAAGGTGTGATCATGTTTTGCTTGTGAGATAATTTTAGTCAGCGGTGCATGCATCCGAGCCGTAAGTATTTTGCAAATTTCTATGTCTACAATGCTCGCGGAGCTACTCTAGCTAATTGCTCCCACTTTCAATATGTATCCAGATTGAGACTCGAGTCATCTAGATTAGTGTTAAAACTTGCATCGACGTAACCCTTTACGACGAACCTTTTTCACTTCCATAATCGAGAAACATATCCTTATTATACTAAGGATAATTTTGACCGCTGTCCATTGATCTACTCCTAGATCACTATTGCACTCCCTTTCCAAGCTTAGTGGTAGGGTATGCAATAGATCTGGTACACAGCATGACATACTTTATAGAACCTATGTCTGATGCATAGGGAATGACTTTCATTCTCTTTTCTATTTTCTGCCGTGGTCGGGATTTGAGTCTTACTCAATTTCACACCTTTGCAATACAGGCAAGAACTCTTTCTTTGACTGTTCCATTTTGAACTACTTCAAAATCTTGTCAAGGTATGTATTCATTGAAAAACTTATCAAGCGTCTTGATCTATCTCTATAGATCTTGATGCTCAATATGTAAGCAGCTTCACCGAGGTCTTTCTTTGAAAAAACTCCTTTCAAACACTCCTTTATGCTTTGCAGAATAATTCTACTTCATTTCGATCAACAATATGTCATTCACATATACTTATCAGAAATGTTGTAGTGCTCCCACTCACTTTCTTGTAAATACAGGCTTCACCGCAAGTCTGTATAAAACTATATGCTTTGATCAACTTATCAAAGTGTGTATTCCAACTCTGAGATGCTTGCACCAGTCCATAGATGGATCGCTGGAGCTTACACATTTTGTTAGCACCTTTAGGATTGACAAAACCTTCTGGTTGCATCATATACAACTCTTCTTTAAGAAAACCATTAAGGAATGCAGTTTTGACATTCATTTGCCAGATTTCATAAAATGTGGCAATTGCTAACATGATTCGGACAGACTTAAGCATCGCTACAGTTGAGAAAATCTCATTGTAGTCAACACCTTGAACTTGTCAAAAAAAACTTTTTTGCGACAAGTCGAGCTTTGTAGATAGTAACACTACTATCAGTGTCCGTCTTCCTCTTGAAGATCCATTTATTCTCAATGGCTTGCCGATCATCGGGCAAGTCAACCAAAGTCCATACTTTGTTCTCATACATGGATCCCATCTCAGATTTCATGGCTTCCAGCCATTTCGCGGAATCTGGGCTCATCATCGCTTCCTCATAGTTCGCAGGTTCATCATGGTCTAGTAACATGACTTCTAGAATAGGATTACCGTACCACTTTGGTGCGGATCTTACTCTGGAAGACCTACGAGGTTTGGTAGCAACTTGATCTGAAGTTTTATGATCATCATCATTAACTTCCTCACTAATTGGTTGTAGGAATCACTTGAACTGATTTCTGTGATGAACTACTCTCCAATAAGGGAGAAGGTACAATTACCTCATCAAGTTCTACTTTCCTCCCACTCACTTCTTTCGAGAGAAACTTCTTCTCTAGAAAGGATCCATCTTAGCAACAAATATCTTGCTTTCGGATCTGTGTTAGAAGGTGTACCCAATAGTTACCTTTGGGTATTCTATGAAGACGCACTTCTCCGATTTGGGTTCAAGCTTATCAGGTAAAAACTTTTTCACATAAGCATCACAACTCCAAACTTTAAGAAACGACAGCTTAGGTTTACTGCTAAACCATAGTTCATACGGTGTCATCTCAACGGATTTAGATGGTGCCCTATTAAACGTGAATGCAGCTGTCTCTAATGCATAACCCAAAACGATAGTGGTAAATCGGTAAGATACATCATAGATCACATCATATCCAATAAAGTGCGGTTACGACGTTCGGACACACCATAACATTGTGGTGTTCCAGGTGGCGTGAGCTGTGAAACTATTCCACATTATTTTAATTGAAGACCAAACTCGTAACTCAATTATTCGTCTTCGCGATCAGATCGCAGAAATTTTATTTTCTTGTTACAATGATTTTTCCACTTCACTCTGAAATTCTTTTGAACCTTTCAACTATTTCAGACTTATGTTTCATCAAGTAGATATACCTATATCTGCTCAAATCATCATGTGAAGGTTAGAAAATAACGATACTTGCCACGAGCATCAACACTCATTGGATCGCATACATCGGTATGTATTATTTCCAATAAGTCAGTAGCTTGTTCCATTGTTCCGGAGAACGGAGTTTTAGTCATCTTGCCCAAACGGCACGGTTCGCAAGCATCAAATGATTCATAACCAAGTGATTTCAAAAATCCATCTTTATGGAGTTTCTTCATGCGCTTTACATCGATATGACCCCAAGCGGCAAGTGCCACAAATAAATTGCACTATCATTATTAACTTTACATCTTTTGGTTTCAACATTATGAATATGTGTATCACTACGATCGAGATCCAACAAACTATTTTTATTGGGTGTATGACCATTGAAGGTTTTATTCATTTGAGCAGAACAACAATTATTCTTTGACTTTAAATGAATAACCGTTTTGCAATAAACATGATCAAATCATATTCATGCTCAGCATAAGCGCCAAATAACATTTATTTAGGTTCAACACTAATCCCGATAGTATAGGGAGTGTGCGATGATGATCATATCAATCCTGGAACCACTTCCAACACTCATCGTCACTTCCCCTTCAACTAGTCTCTGTTTATTCTGTAACTCCTGTTTCGAGTTACTAATCTTAGCAACCGAACAAGTATCAAATACTCAGGGGCTACTATAAACACTAGTAAAGCACACATCAATAACCTGTATATAAAATATACCCTTGTTCACTTTGCCATCCTTCTTATCTACCAAATATCTCGGATATTTCCGTTTCCAGTGACCATTTCCTATGCAGTGTAAGCACTCAGTTTCAGGCTTTGGTTCAGCTTTGGGTTTCTTCGTGGGAGTGACAACTTGCTTGTCATTCTACTTGAAGTTCCCTTTCTTTCCTTTGCCCTTTTCTTGAAACTAGTGGTCTTGTCAATCATCAACACTTGATGCTCTTTCTCGATTTCTACCTTCGTCAATTTCAACATCACGAAGAGCTCGGGAATCGTTTTCGTCATCCCTTGCATACTATAGTTCATCACGAAGTTCTAGTAACTTAGTGATGGTGACTAGAGAATTCTGTCAATCACTATCTTATCGGGAGATTAACTCCCACTTGATTCAAGCGATTGAAGTACCCAGACAATCTGAGCACATGCTCACTAGTTGAGCGATTCTCCTCCATCTTTTAGCTATAGAACTTGTTGGAGACTTCATATCTCTCAACTCGGGTATTTGCTTGAAATATTAACTTCAACTCTGGAACATCTCATATGGTCCATGACGTTCAAAACGTCTTTGAAGTCCCGATTCTAAGCCGTTTAAGCATGGTGCACTAAACTACCAAGTAGTCATCATATTGAGCCAGCCAAAGCGTTCATAACGTCGCATCTTGCTCTTGCAATAGGTCTGTCACCTAGCGGTGCATCAAGGACATAATTCTTCTGTGCAGCAATGAGGATAAACCTCAGATCACGGATCCAATCCGCAACATTGCTACTAACATTTTTCAATACAATTTTCTCTAGGAACACATTAAAATAATCATATGAAAGCAACAACGCGAGCTATTGATCTACAACATAATTTGCAAAATACTACCAGGACTAAGTTCATGATAAATTAAAGTTCAATTAATCATATTACTTAAGAACTCCCACTTAGACAGACATCTCTCTAGTCATCTAAGTGATCACGTGATCCAAATCAACTAAACCATAACCGATCATCACGTGAGATGGAGTAGTTTTCAATGGTGAACATCTTATGTTGATCATATCTACTATATGATTCACGCTCGACCTTTCGGTCTCCGTGTTCCGAGGCCATATCTGCATATGCTAGGCTCGTCAAGTATAACCTGAGTATTCTGCGTGTGCAAAACTGGCTTGCACCCGTTGTAGATGGACGTAGAGCTTATCACACCCGATCATCACGTGGTGTCTCGGCACGACGAACTTTGGCAACGGTGCATACTCAGGGAGAGCACTTCTTGATAATTTTAGTGAGAGATCATCTTATAATGCTACCGTCAATCAAAGCAAGATAAGATGCATAAAGGATAAACATCACATGCAATCAATATAAGTGATATGATATGGTCATCATCATCTTGTCCTTGTGATCTCCATCTCCAAGCACCGTCGTGATCACCATCGTCACCGGCGCGACACCTTGATCTCCATCGTAGCATCGTTGTCGTTTCGCCATCTATTGCTTCTCGACTATCGCTACCGCTTAGTGATAAAGTAAAGCAATTACAGGCGTTGCATTTCATACAATAAGCGACAACCATATGGCTCCAGCCGATTGCCGATAACCGGTTACAAAACATGATCATCTCATACAATAAAATATAGCATCACGTCTTGACCATATCACATCACAACATGCCCTGCAAAAACAAGTTAGGCGTCCTCTACTTTGTTGTTGCAAATTTTACGTGGCTGCTACGGGCTGAGCAAGAACCGTTCTTACCTACGCATCAAAACCACAGCGATACTTCGTCAAATAGACTCCGTTTTAACCTTCTCAAGGACGGGCGTAGCCACACTCAGTTCAACTAAAGTGAGAGAGACAGACACCCGCCGGTCACCTTTAAGCAACGAGTGCTCACAGCGGTGAAACCAGTCTCGCGTAAGCGTACGCGTAATGTCGGTCCGGGCCGCTTCATCTCACAATACCGCTGAACCAAAGTATGACATGCTGGTAGGTAGTATGACTTGTATCGCCCACAACTCACTTGTGTTCTACTCGTGCATATGACATCAACGTATAAAACCTGGCTCGGATGCCACTGTTGGGTAACGTAGTAATTTCAAAAAATTTCCTACGATCACGCAAGACCATGGTGATGGCATAGCAACGAGAGGGGAGAGTGTCTGTCCACGTACCCTCGTAGACCGAAAGCGAAGCGTTATATCAACGCGGTTGATGTAGTCGACGTCTTCACGATCCGACCGATCCAAGCACCGTTACTCGGCACCTCCGAGTTCTTAGCACACGTTCAGCTCGATGGCGATCCCGGCTCCGATCCAGCAAAGCGTCGGGAGGAGTTCCGTCAAGACGACGGCGTGGTGGCGATCTTGATGTTCTACCGCCGCAGGGCTTCGCCTAAGCACCGCTACAATATGACCGAGGTGGAATATGGTGGAGGGAGGCACCGCACACGGCTAAGGAACGATCACGAAGATCAACTTGTGTGTCCATGGGGTGCCCCCTGCCCCCGTATATAAAGGAGGGAGGGAGGAGGAGGCCGGCCCTCTACTATGGCACGCCATGGGGAGTCCTACTCCCACCGGGAGTAGGATTCCCCTTTTCCTAGTCCAACTAGGAACCCTTCCATGTATTAGGAGTAGGAGAGAAGGAAAGGGAAGGGAAAAGGAGAAGGAAGGAAGGGGGCGCCCCCCCTCCCTAGTCCAATTCGGACTAGTCCAAGGGGAGGGCGGCGGCCACCCTTTTGGCCCTTTTTCTCCTTTCCCGTATGGCTCATTAAGGCCCAATACGAATTCCCGTAACTCTCCGGTACTCCGAAAAATACCCGAATCACTCGGAACCTTTCCGAACTCCGAATATAGTCGTCCAATATATCGATCTTTACGTCTCGACCATTTCGAGACTCCTCGTCATGTCCCCGATCTCATCCGGGACTCGAACTCCTTGGTACATCAAAACTCATAAACTCATAATAAAACTGTCATCGAAACCTTAAGCGTGCGGACCCTACGGGTTCGAGAACTATGTAGACATGACCTAGAACTATTCTTGGTCAATAACCAATAGCGGAACCTGGATGCCCATATTGGCTCCTACATATTCTACGAAGATCTTTATCGGTCAAACCGCATAACAACATACTTTGTTCCTTTGTCATCGGTATGTTACTTGCCGAGATTCGATCGTCGGTATCCAATACCTAGTTCAATCTCGTCACCGGCAAGTCTCTTTACTCGTTCCGTAATACATCATCTCGCAACTAACTCATTAGTTGCAATGCTTGCAAGGCTTAAGTGATGTGCATTACCGAGAGGGCCCAGAGATACCTCTCCGACATTCGGAGTGACAAATCCTAATCTCAAATCGCCAACCCAACATCTGCCTTTGGAGACACCTGTAGTACTCCTTTATAATCACCCGATTACGTTGTGACGTTTGGTAGTACCAAAGTGTTCCTCCGTGGCAGGAGTTGCATAATCTCATAGTTATAGGAACATGTATAAGTCATGGATAAAAGCAATAGCAACATACTAAGCGATCGGATGCTAAGCTAATGGAATGGGTCATGTCAATCAGATCATTCAACTAATGATGTGACCTTGTTAATCAAATGACAACTCCTTTGTCTATGGTTAGGAAACTTAACCATCTTTGATTAACAAGCTAGTCTAGTAGAGGCATACTAGTGACACTCTGTTTGTCTATGTATTCACACATGTATTATGTTTCGGTTAATACAATTCTAGCATGAATAATAAACATTTATCATGATATAAGGAAATAAATAATAACTTTATTATTGCCTCTAGGGCATATTTCCTTCAGTCTCCCACTTGCACTAGAGTCAATAATCTAGATCACATCACCATGTGATTAACATCGATAGTTCACATCTATATGTGGTTAACACCCATAGTTCACATCGACATGTGACCAACACCCAAAGGGTTTACTAGAGTCAGTAATCTAGTTCACATCGCTATGTGATTAACACCCAAAAAGTACTAAGGTGTGATCATGTTTTGCTTGTGAGATAATTTTAGTCAACGGGTCTGTCGCATCCAGAGCCGTAAGTATTTTGCAAATTTCTATGTCTACAATGCTCTGCACGGAGCTACTCTAGCTAATTGCTCCCACTTTCAATATGTATCCAGATTGAGACTCAGAGTCATCTAGATTAGTGTTAAAACTTGCATCGACGTAACCCTTTACGACGAACCTTTTTTTCACTTCCATAATCGAGAAACATATCCTTATTATACTAAGGATAATTTTGACCGCTGTCCATTGATCTACTCCTAGATCACTATTGCACTCCCTTTCCAAGCTTAGTGGTAGGGTATGCAATAGATCTGGTACACAACATGACATACTTTATAGAACCTATGTCTGATGCATAGGGAATGACTTTCATTCTCTTTTCTATTTTCTGCCGTGGTCGGGATTTGAGTCTTACTCAATTTCACACCTTTGCAATACAGGCAAGAACTCTTTCTTTGACTGTTCCATTTTGAACTACTTCAAAATCTTGTCAAGGTATGTATTCATTGAAAAACTTATCAAGCGTCTTGATCTATCTCTATAGATCTTGATGCTCAATATGTAAGCAGCTTCACCGAGGTCTTTCTTTGAAAAACTCCTTTCAAACACTCCTTTATGCTTTGCAGAATAATTCTACTTCATTTCTGATCAACAATATGTCATTCACATATACTTATCAGAAATGTTGTAGTGCTCCCACTCACTTTCTTGTAAATACAGGCTTCACCGCAAGTCTGTATAAAACTATATGCTTTGATCAACTTATCAAAGTGTGTATTCCAACTCTGAGATGCTTGCACCAGTCCATAGATGGATCCTTGGAGCTTACACATTTTGTTAGCACCTTTAGGATTGACAAAACCTTCTGGTTGCATCATATACAACTCTTCTTTAAGAAAACCATTAAGGAATGCAGTTTTGACATTCATTTGCCAGATTTCATAAAATGTGGCAATTGCTAACATGATTCGGACAGACTTAAGCATCGCTATAGTTGAGAAAATCTCATTGTAGTCAACACCTTGAACTTGTCAAAAAAAACTTTTTTGCGACAAGTCGAGCTTTGTAGATAGTAACACTACTATCAGTGTCCGTCTTCCTCTTGAAGATCCATTTATTCTCAATGGCTTGCCGATCATCGGGCAAGTCAACCAAAGTCCATACTTTGTTCTCATACATGGATCCCATCTCAGATTTCATGGCTTCCAGCCATTTCGCGGAATCTGGGCTCATCATCGCTTCCTCATAGTTCGCAGGTTCATCATGGTCTAGTAACATGACTTCTAGAATAGGATTACCGTACCACTTTGGTGCGGATCTTACTCTGGAAGACCTACGAGGTTTGGTAGCAACTTGATCTGAAGTTTTATGATCATCATCATTAACTTCCTCACTAATTGGTTGTAGGAATCACTTGAACTGATTTACGTGATGAACTACTCTCCAATAAGGGAGAAGGTACAATTACCTCATCAAGTTCTACTTTCCTCCCACTCACTTCTTTCGAGAGAAACTTCTTCTCTAGAAAGGATCCATCTTAGCAACAAATATCTTGCTTTCGGATCTGTGTTAGAAGGTGTACCCAATAGTTACCTTTGGGTATTCTATGAAGACGCACTTCTCGATTTGGGTTCAAGCTTATCGGTAAAAACTTTTTCACATAAGCATCACAACTCCAAACTTTAAGAAACGACAGCTTAGGTTTCTTGCTAAACCATAGTTCATACGGTGTCATCTCAACGGATTTAGATGGTGCCCTATTAAGCGTGAATGCAGCTGTCTCTAATGCATAACCCAAAAGCGATAGTGGTAAATCGGTAAGATACATCATAGATCACATCATATCCAATAAAGTGCGGTTACGACGTTCGGACACACCATAACATTGTGGTGTTCGGTGGCGTGAGCTGTGAAACTATTCCACATTATTTTAATTGAAGACCAAACTCAGAACTCAATTATTCGTCTTCGCGATCAGATCGCAGAAATTTTATTTTCTTGTTACAATGATTTTTCCACTTCACTCTGAAATTCTTTTGAACCTTTCAACTATTTCAGACTTATGTTTCATCAAGTAGATATACCTATATCTGCTCAAATCATCATGTGAAGGTTAGAAAATAACGATACTTGCCACGAGCATCAACACTCATTGGATCGCATACATCGGTATGTATTATTTCCAATAAGTCAGTAGCTTGTTCCATTGTTCCGGAGAACGGAGTTTTAGTCATCTTGCCCAAACGGCACGGTTCGCAAGCATCAAATGATTCATAACCAAGTGATTTCAAAAATCCATCTTTATGGAGTTTCTTCATGCGCTTTACACCGATATGACCCCAAACGGCAGTGCCACAAATAAATTGCACTATCATTATTAACTTTACATCTTTTGGTTTCAACATTATGAATATGTGTATCACTACGATCGAGATCCAACAAACTATTTTTATTGGGTGTATGACCATTGAAGGTTTTATTCATTTGAACAGAACAACAATTATTCTTTGACTTTAAATGAATAACCGTTTTGCAATAAACATGATCAAATCATATTCATGCTCAACGCAAACGCCAAATAACATTTATTTAGGTTCAACACTAATCCCGATAGTATAGGGAGTGTGCGATGATGATCATATCAATCCTGGAACCACTTCCAACACTCATCGTCACTTCCCCTTCAACTAGTCTCTGTTTATTCTGTAACTCCTGTTTCGAGTTACTAATCTTAGCAACCGAACAAGTATCAAATACTCAGGGGCTACTATAAACACTAGTAAAGCACACATCAATAACCTGTATATAAAATATACCCTTGTTCACTTTGCCATCCTTCTTATCTACCAAATATCTCGGATATTTCCGTTTCCAGTGACCATTTCCTATGCAGTGTAAGCACTCAGTTTCAGGCTTTGGTTCAGCTTTGGGTTTCTTCGTGGGAGTGACAACTTGCTTGTCATTCTACTTGAAGTTCCCCTTTCTTTCCCTTTGCCCTTTTCTTGAAACTAGTGGTCTTGTCAATCATCAACACTTGATGCTCTTTCTCGATTTCTACCTTCGTCAATTTCAACATCACGAAGAGCTCGGGAATCGTTTTCGTCATCCCTTGCATACTATAGTTCATCACGAAGTTCTAGTAACTTAGTGATGGTGACTAGAGAATTCTGTCAATCACTATCTTATCGGGAGATTAACTCCCACTTGATTCAAGCGATTGAAGTACCGGACAATCTGAGCACATGCTCACTAGTTGAGCGATTCTCCTCCATCTTTTAGCTATAGAACTTGTTGGAGACTTCATATCTCTCAACTCGGTATTTGCTTGAAATATTAACTTCAACTCCTGGAACATCTCATATGGTCCATGACGTTCAAAACGTCTTTGAAGTCCCGATTCTAAGCCGTTTAAGCATGGTGCACTAAACTACCAAGTAGTCATCATATTGAGCCAGCCAAACGTTCATAACGTCTGCATCTTGCTCTTGCAATAGGTCTGTCACCTAGCGGTGCATCAAGGACATAATTCTTCTGTGCAGCAATGAGGATAAACCTCAGATCACGGATCCAATCCGCAACATTGCTACTAACATTTTCAATACAATTTTCTCTAGGAACACATTAAAATAATCATATGAAAGCAACAACGCGAGCTATTGATCTACAACATAATTTGCAAAATACTACCAGGACTAAGTTCATGATAAATTAAAGTTCAATTAATCATATTACTTAAGAACTCCCACTTAGACAGACATCTCTCTAGTCATCTAAGTGATCACGTGATCCAAATCAACTAAACCATAACCGATCATCACGTGAGATGGAGTAGTTTTCAATGGTGAACATCTTATGTTGATCATATCTACTATATGATTCACGCTCGACCTTTCGGTCTCCGTGTTCCGAGGCCATATCTGCATATGCTAGGCTCGTCAAGTATAACCTGAGTATTCTGCGTGTGCAAAACTGGCTTGCACCCGTTGTAGATGGACGTAGAGCTTATCACACCCGAATATCACGTGGTGTCTCGGCACGACGAACTTTGGCAACGGTGCATACTCAGGGAGAACACTTCTTGATAATTTTAGTGAGAGATCATCTTATAATGCTACCGTCAATCAAAGCAAGATAAGATGCATAAAGGATAAACATCACATGCAATCAATATAAGTGATATGATATGGTCATCATCATCTTGTCCTTGTGATCTCCATCTCCGAAGCACCGTCGTGATCACCATCGTCACCGGCGCGACACCTTGATCTCCATCGTAGCATCGTTGTCGTTTACGCCATCTATTGCTTCTACGACTATCGCTACCGCTTAGTGATAAAGTAAAGCAATTACAGAGCGTTGCATTTCATACAATAAGCGACAACCATATGGCTCCAGCCAGTTGCCGATAACTCGGTTACAAAACATGATCATCTCATACAATAAAATATAGCATCACGTCTTGACCATATCACATCACAACATGCCCTGCAAAAACAAGTTAGACGTCCTCTACTTTGTTGTTGCAAATTTTACGTGGCTGCTACGGGCTGAGCAAGAACCGTTCTTACCTACGCATCAAAACCACAACGATACTTCGTCAAATAGACTCCGTTTTAACCTTCTCAAGGACCGGGCGTAGCCACACTCGGTTCAACTAAAGTGAGAGAGACAGACACCCGCCAGTCACCTTTAAGCAACGAGTGCTCACAGCGGTGAAACCAGTCTCGCGTAAGCGTACGCGTAATGTCGGTCCGGGCCGCTTCATCTCACAATACCGCTGAACCAAAGTATGACATGCTGGTAGGTAGTATGACTTGTATCGCCCACAACTCACTTGTGTTCTACTCGTGCATATGACATCAACGCATAAAACCTGGCTCGGATGCCACTGTTGGGTAACGTAGTAATTTCAAAAAATTTCCTACGATCACGCAAGACCATGGTGATGGCATAGCAACGAGAGGGGAGAGTGTCTGTCCACGTACCCTCGTAGACCGAAAGCGGAAGCGTTATATCAACGCGGTTGATGTAGTCGTACGTCTTCACGATCCGACCGATCCAAGCACCGTTACTCCGGCACCTCCGAGTTCTTAGCACACGTTCAGCTCGATGACGATCCCCGGGCTCCGATCCAGCAAAGCGTCGGGGAGGAGTTCCGTCAGCACGACGGCGTGGTGACGATCTTGATGTTCTACCGCCGCAGGGCTTCGCCTAAGCACCGCTACAATATGACCGAGGTGGAATATGGTGGAGGGAGGCACCGCACACGGCTAAGGAACGATCACGAAGATCAACTTGTGTGTCCATGGGGTGCCCCTGCCCCCGTATATAAAGGAGGGAGGGAGGAGGAGGCCGGCCCTCTACTATGGCGCGCCATGGGGAGTCCTACTCCCACCGAGTAGGATTCCCCTTTCCTAGTCCAACTAGGAACCCTTCCATGTATTAGGAGTAGGAGAGAAGGAAAGGGAAGGAAAAGGAGAAGGAAGGAAGGGCGCCTCCCTAGTCCAATTCGGACTAGTCCAAGGAGGGCGGCGCCACCCTTTGGCCCTTTTTCTCCTTTCCCGTATGGCTCATTAAGGCCCAATACGAATTCCCGTAACTCTCCGGTACTCGAAAATACCGAATCACTCGGAACCTTTCCGAACTCGAATATAGTCGTCCAATATATCGATCTTTACGTCTCGACCATTTCGAGACTCCTCGTCATGTCCCCGATCTCATCCGGGACTCCAACTCCTTCGGTACATCAAAACTCATAAACTCATAATAAAACTATCATCGAAACCTTAAGCGTGCGGACCCTACGGGTTCGAGAACTATGTAGACATGACCTAGAACTATTCTTGGTCAATAACCAATAGCGGAACCTGGATGCCCATATTGGCTCCTACATATTCTACGAAGATCTTTATCGGTCAAACCGCATAACAACATACTTTGTTCCCTTTGTCATCGGTATGTTACTTGCCCGAGATTCGATCGTCGGTATCCAATACCTAGTTCAATCTCATCACCGGCAAGTCTCTTTACTCGTTCCGTAATACATCATCTCGCAACTAACTCATTAGTTGCAATGCTTGCAAGGCTTAAGTGATGTGCATTACCGAGAGGGCCCAGAGATACCTCTCCGACATTCGGAGTGACAAATCCTAATCTCAAATACGCCAACCCAACATCTGCCTTTGGAGACACCTGTAGTACTCCTTTATAATCACCCGATTCGTTGTGACGTTTGGTAGTACCAAAGTGTTCCTCCGTAAACGGAGTTGCATAATCTCATAGTTATAGGAACATGTATAAGTCATGGATAAAAGCAATAGCAACATACTAAGCGATCGGATGCTAAGCTAATGGAATGGGTCATGTCAATCAGATCATTCAACTAATGATGTGACCTTGTTAATCAAATGACAACTCCTTTGTCTATGGTTAGGAAACTTAACCATCTTTGATTAACAAGCTAGTCTAGTAGAGGCATACTAGTGACACTCTGTTTGTCTATGTATTCACACATGTATTATGTTTCCGGTTAATACAATTCTAGCATGAATAATAAACATTTATCATGATATAAGGAAATAAATAATAACTTTATTATTGCCTCTAGGGCATATTTCCTTCAGGATCATGTTTCACTTAGATGACTAGAGGGATGTCTATCTGAGTGGGAGTTCATTGAATAATTTGATTAGATGAACTTAATTATCATGAACTTAGTCTAAAATATTTACAATATGTCTTGTAGATCAAATGGCCCACGCTAATGTTGCCCTCAACTTCAACGCGTTCCTAGAGAAAACCAAGCTGAAAGATGATGGAAGCAACTATACGGACTGGGTCCGGAACCTGAGGATCATCCTCATAGCTGCCAAGAAAGATTATGTCCTAGAAGCACTGCTAGGTGAACCACCCATCCCAGAGAACCAAGACGTTATGAATGCTTGGCAGTCTCGTGCTGATGATTACTCCCTCGTTCAGTGCGGCATGCTTTACAGCTTAGAACCGGGGCTCCAAAAGCGTTTTGAGCAACACGGAGCATATGAGATGTTCGAAGAGCTGAAAATGGTTTTCCAAGCTCATGCTCGGATCAAGAGATATGAAGTCTCCGACAAGTTCTTCAGCTGTAAGATGGAGGAAAATAGTTCTGTCAGTGAGCATATACTCAAAATGTCTGGGTTGCACAACCTCTTGACTCAGCTGGGAGTTAATCTCCCGGATGACGCGGTCATTGACAGGATCCTTCAGTGGCTTCCACTGAGCTACAAGAGCTTTGTGATGAACTTCAATATGCAGGGGATGGAAAAGACCATTCCTTAGGTATATTCAATGCTGAAATCAGCGGAGGTGGAGATCAAAAAGGAACATCAAGTGTTGATGGTGAATAAAACCACTAAGTTTAAGAAAGGCAAGGGTAAGAAGAACTTCAAGAAGGACGACAAGGGAGTTACCGCGCCCGGTAAGCCAGTTGCCGGGAAGAAGCCAAAGAATGGACCCAAGCCTGAGACTGAGTGCTTTTATTGCAAAGGAAGTGGTCTCTAGAAGCGGAACTTCCCTAAATACTTAGCGGACAAGAAGGCCGGCAACACTAAAGGTAGATGTGATATACATGTAATTGATGTGTACCTTACCAGTACTCGTAGTAGCTCCTGGGTATTTGATACAAGTGCGGTTGCTCATATTTTTAACTCAAAGCAGGAGCTACGGAATAAGCGGAGGCTGACGAAGGACGAGGTGACGATGCGCGTCGGGAGTGGTTCCAAGGTCGATGTGATCGTCGTCGGCACGCTACCTCTACATTTACCTACGGGATTAGTTTTTAAACCTCAATAATTGTTATTTAGTGCCATCTTTGAGCATGAACATTGTATCAGGATCTCGTTTAAGTCGAGATGGCTACTCATTTAAATCCGAGAATAATGGTTGTTCTATTTATATGAGAGATATGTTTTATGGTCATGCCCCGCTGGTGAATGGTTTATTCTTAATGAATCTCGAGCGTAATGTTACACATATTCATAGTGTAAATACCAAAAGATGTAAAGTTGATAACGATAGTCCCACATACTTGTGGCACTGCCGCCTTGGTCACATTGGTGTCAAGCGCATGAAGAAGCTCCATGCTGATGGACTTTTAGAGTCTCTTGATTATGAATCATTTGACACATGCGAACCATGCCTTATGGGCAAAATGACCAAGACTCCGTTCTCCGGAACAATGGAGCGAGCAACCAACTTGTTGGAAATCATACATACCGATGTGTGCGGTCCAATGAGCGTTAAGGCTCGTGGAGGATATCGTTATGTTCTCACTCTCACTGATGACTTGAGTAGATATGGATATGTCTACTTGATGAAACACAAGTCTGAGACATTTGACAAGTTCAAGGAATTTCAGAGTGAGGTTGAGAATCAACGTGACAGGAAAATAAAGTTCTTACAATCAGATCATGGGGGAGAATATTTAAGTCACGAATTTGGTACGCACTTAAGGAAATGTGGATTCGTTTCACAACTCACGCCGCCTGGAACACCTCAGCATAACGGTGTGTCCGAACATCGTAATCGCACTCTATTGGATATGGTGTGATCCATGATGTCACTCACCGATTTACCGCTATCATTTTGGGGATACGCTCTAGAGACAGCCGCATTCACTTTAAATAGGGCTCCGTCGAAATCCTTTGAGACAACACCGTATGAATTATGGTTTGGGAAGAAACGTAAGCTGTCGTTTCTAAAAGTTTGGGGATGCGATGCTTATGTCAAGAAACTTCAACCTGAAAAGCTCGAACCCAAGTCGGAAAAATGCGTCTTCATAGGATACCCTAAGGAAACCATTGGGTATACCTTCTACCTCAGATCCGAAGGCAAGATCTTTGTTGCCAAGAACGGGTACTTTCTGGAGAAAGAGTTTCTCTCAAAAGAAGTAAGTGGGAGGAAAGTAGAGCTTGATGAAGTACTACCTCTTAAAACGGTAAGTAGCACATCTCAGGAAGATGTTCCTGTGGAGCCTGCACCGACTAGAGAGGAGCTTAATGATGATGATCAAGGTACTTCAGATCAAGCTCCTAATGAACTTCGTAGGTCCACAAGGACACGTTCCGCACCAGAGTGGTACGGCAACCCTGTCTTGGAAATCATGTTGTTAGACAACAGTGAACCTTCGAACTATGAAGAAGCAATGGCGGGCCTGGATTCCGACAATTGGCTAGAAGCCATGAAATCCGAGATAGGATCCATGTATGAAAACAAAGTATGGACTTTGACTGACTTGCCCGACGATCGGCGAGCCATAGAAAATAAATGGATCTTTAATAAGAAGATAGACGCAGATGGTAATGTGACCATCTATAAGGCTCGACTTGTCGCTAAGGGTTATCGACAAATTCAAGGGGTTGACTATGATGAGACTTTCTCACCCGTAGCGAAGCTGAAGTCTGTCCGAATCATGTTAGCTATTGCCGCATTCTATGATTATGAGATATGGCAAATGGACGTCAAAACGGCATTCCTTAACGGCTTTCTTAAGGAAGAATTGTATATGATGCAGCCGGAAGGTTTTGTCGATCCATAGAATGCTAACAAGGTGTGCAAGCTCCAACGCTCAATCTATGGGCTGGTGCAAGCATCTCGGAGTTGGAACATTCGATTTGATGAGATGATCAAAGCGTTTGGGTTTACACAGATTTATGGAGAAGCCTGTGTTTACAAGAAAGTGAGTGGGAGCTCTGTAGCATTTCTCATATTATATGTGGATGACATACTATTGATGGGAAATGATATAGAATTCTTGGAAAGCATAAAGGCCTACTTGAACAAGTGTTTTTCAATGAAAGACCCTGGAGAAGCTGCTTATATATTAGGCATCAAGATCTATAGAGATAGATCGAGACGCCTCATTGGTCTTTCACAAAGTACGTACCTTGACAAGATATTGAACAAGTTCAATATGGATCAGTCCAAGAAGGGGTTCTTGCCTGTATTGCAAGGTGTGCGATTGAGCATGGCTCAATGCCCGACCACGGCAAAAGATAGAGAAAAGATGAGTGTCGTCCCCTATGCCTCGGCCATAGGGTCTATTATGTATGCCATGCTGTGTACTAGACCTGATTTAAACCTTGTCGTAAGTTTGGTAGGAAGGTATCAAAGTAATCCCGGCATGGAACACTAGACAACAGTCAAGAATATCCTGAAGTACCTGAAAAGGACTAAGGACATGTTTCTCGTATATGGAGGTGACGAAGAGCTCATCGTAAAGGGTTATGTCGACGCTAGCTTCGACACAGATCTGGATGACTCTAAGTCACAAACCGGATACGTGTTTATTTTGAATGGTGGGGCGATGGCTGGTGCGATTGCAAGCAAAGCGTCGTGGCGGGATCTACATGTGAAGCGGAGTACATGGCAGCCTCGGAGGCAGCGCATGAAGCAATCTGGGTGAAGGAGTTCATCACCGACCTAGGAGTCATACCCAATGCGTCGGGGCCGGTCACTCTCTTCTGTGACAACACTGGAACTATTGCCCTTGCCAAGGAGCCCAGGTTTCACAAGAAGACCAGGCACATCAAGCGTCGCTTCAACTCCATTCATGAAAATGTTCAAGATGGAGACATAGATATTTGTAAAGTACATACGGACCTGAATGTAGCAGATCCATTGACTAAACCTCTCCCTAGAGCAAAACATGATCAACACCAGAACTCTATGGGTGTTCGATTCATCACAATGTAACTAGATTAGTGACTCTAGTGCAAGTGGGAGACTGTTGGAAATATGCCCTAGAGGCAATAATAAAATGGTTATTATTATATTTCTTTGTTCATGACAATTGTCTATTATTCATGCTATAATTGTGTTATCCGGAAATCATAATACATATGTGAATACATAGACCACAACATGTCCCTAGTGAGCCTCTAGTTGACTAGCTCGTTCATCAACAGATAGTCATGGTTTCCTGACTATGGACATTGGATGTCATTGATAACGGGATCACATCATTAGGAGAATGATGTGATGGACAAGACCCAATCCTAAGCATAGCACAAGATCGTGTAGTTCGTTTGCTAGAGCTTTTCCAAATGTCAAGTATCATTTCCTTAGACCATGAGATTGTGCAACTCCGGATACCGTAGGAGTGCTTTGGGTGTGCCAAACGTCCTGGCAACGAATGGGTGGCTATAAAGGTGCACTACGGGTATCTCCGAAAGTGTCTGTTGGGTTGGCACGAATCGAGACTGGGATTTGTCACTCCGTATGACGGAGAGGTATCTCTGGGCCCACTCGCTAATGCATCATCATAATGAGCTCAATGTGACCAAGTGGTTGATCACGAGATCATGCATTACGGTACAAGTAAAGTGACTTGCCGGTAACGAGATTAAACGAGGTATTGGGATATCGAAGATCGAATCTCGGGCAAGTAACGTACAGATTGACAAAGGGAATTATATACGGGATTGATTGAATTCTCGACATCGTGGTTCATCCGATGAGATCATCGAGGAGCATGTGGGAGCCAACATGGGTATCCAGATCCCGCTGTTGATTATTGACCAGAGAGTCGTCTCGGTCATGTCTGCATGTCTCCCGAACCCGTAGGGTCTACACACTTAAGGTTCAGTGACGCTAGGGTTGTAGAGATATTAGTATGCGGTAACCTGAAAGTTGTTAGGAGTCCCGGATGAGATCCCGGACGTCACGAGGAGTTCCGGAATGGTCTGGAGGTAAAGATTTATATATAGGAAATCAAGTTTCGGCCATCGGGGAAGTTTCGGGGGTAATCGGTATTGTACCGGGACCACCGGAAGGGTCCCGGGGGTCCACCGGGTGGGGCCAACTATCCCGGAGGGCCCCATGAGCTGAAGTGGGGAGAGGAACCAGCCCCTGGTGGGCTTGTGCGCCCCCCTTGGGCCTCCCCCTTCGCCTAGGGCAGAAAACCCTAGGGGTGGGGGCGCCCCCTTGGCTTGGGGGGCAAGCCACCCCTTGGCCGCTGCTCCCCCCATCTAGATGGGATCTAGAGGGGCCGGCGCCCCCCTGGACCCCTATAAATAGTGGGGGGAGGGAGGGCTGCGCACCCTTGCCCCTGGCGCCTCCCTCTCCCTCTCCAACACCTCCTCCCCTCCGTAGAGCTTGGCGAACCCCTGCCGAGATCCCCGCTGCATCCACCACCACGCCGTCGTGCTGCTGGATCTCTATCAACCTCTCCTTCCCCCTTGCTGGATCAATAAGGAGGAGACGTCTTCCCCAACCGTACGTGTGTTGAACGCTGAGGTGCCGTCCGTTCGGCGCTCGGTCATCGGTGATTTGGATCACGACGAGTACGACTCCATCAACCCCGTTCTCTTGAACGCTTCCACTCGCGATCTACAATTGTATGTAGATGCAATCCTTTTCCCCTCGTTGCTAGATAACTCCATAGATTGATCTTGGTAATGCGTAGAATTTTTTTGATTTCTGCTACGTTCCCCGACACTAATAATTTCCGATTCATGTGCGTCTCTCTCAAAAGGTGTGTACAGCATGGATGATTGTGGTAAACTAAAAAGCAAAGATTCAAATCATACAAGACTCTCCAAGCAAAACACATATCATGTGGTGAATAAAAATATAGCTCCAAGTAAAGTAACCGATGGAAGTAGACAAAAAAGGGGATGCTTTCCGGGGCATCCCCAAGCTTTGGCTTTTAGGTGTCCTTAGATTATGTTGGGGGTGCGATGGGCATCCCCAAGCTTAGGCTCTTGCCACTCCTTGTTTCATAATCCATCAAATCTTTCACCCAAAACTTGAAAACTTCACAACACAAAACTTAACAGAAAATCTCGTGAGCTCCGTTAGCGAAAGAAAACAAAAGACCACTTCAAGGTAATGTAATGAAATCATTCTTTATTTATATTGGTGTTAAAACTACTGTATTCCAACTTCTCTATGGTTTATAAATTCTTTTATTAGCCATAGATTCATCAAAATAAGCAAACAACACACGAAAAAAACAGAATCTGTCAAAAACAGAACAGTCTGTAGTAATCTGTAACTAACGCAAACTTATGGAACTCCAAAACATCAGCCAAAATAGGACGACCTATAAAATTTGTTTATTGATGAGAAGAAATTGGAATCAATATTTTATCACGTTCTGGTGATTTTTAACAATTATTTTCGTGGACAGAAAGTTTCTGGAAATTACAGCAAGATCAAATAACTATCATCCAAGAAGATCCTATAGGTTTAACTTGGCACAAACACTAATTAAAACATAAAAACATATCAAACCAGAGGCTAGAACAAATATTTATTCCTAAAAAAATCAAAAAGCAAAAAAATTAAAAATAAAATTGGGTTGCCTCCCAACAAGCGCTACCGTTTAACGCCCCTAGCTAGGCATAAAAGTAAGGATAGATCTAGGTATTACCATCTTTGGTAGGCAATCCATAAGTGGCTCTCATGATAGATTCATATGTTAATTTTATTTTCTTCCTAGGGAAGTGTTCCATGCCTTTTCTTTAATGGAAATTGAATCTAATATTCCCTTCCTTCATATCGATAATTGCACCAATCGTTCTAAGGAAAGGTCTACCAAGAATAATAGGGCATGAAGGATTGCAATCTATATCGAGAACAATAAAATCTACGGGAACATAGTTCATGTTTGCTACAATAAGAACATCATTAATTCTTCCCATAGGTTTCTTAATGGTGGAATCCGCAAGGTGCATGTTTAAAGAGCAATCATCAAAATCACAGAAACCTAGCAAATCACATAAAGTCTTTGGAATCGTGGAAACACTAGCACCCAAATCACACAAAGCATAGCATTCATGATCTTTAATCTTAATTTTAATAGTAGGTTCCCACTCATCATAAAGTTTTCTTGGGATAGAAACTTCCAACTTAAGCTTTTCTTCATAAGATTTCATAAAAGCATCAACGATATGTTTGGTAAAAGCTTTATTTTGACTATAAGCATGAGGAGAATTTAGCACGGATTGCAACAAGGAAATACAATCTATCAAAGATCAATTATCATAATTAGATTCCTTGAAGTCCAAAATGGTAGGTTTATTAACATCTAATGTTTTAATTTCTTCAATCCCACTTTTATCAATTTTAGCATCAAGATGTAAAAACTCCGAATTTTTGGAACGCCTTCTAGGTAAAGGTGGATCATATTCAGTCCCATCATTATCAAGATTCATATCGCAAAACAAAGATTTAATAGGGGACACATCAATAACTTTTAGATCTTCAACTTTATTTTCATAGAAATTTGAAGAACACGCTTTCATAAAACAATATTTCTTACCACGCATCCTAGCGGTTCTTTCTTTGCACTCATCAATGGAAATTCTCATGGCTTTGAGAGACTCATTGATATCATGCTTAGGAGGAATAGATCTAAGTTTTAAAGAATCAACATCAAGAGAAATTCTATCAACGTTCCTAGCCAATTCATCAATTTTAAGCAATTTCTCTTCAAGCAAAGCATTGAAATTCTTTTGCGAATTCATAAACTCTTTAACACTAGTCTCAAATTCAGAGGGCATCTTATTAAAAGTTCCATAAGAATTGTTGTAGGAATTACCATAATTATTAGAGGAATTGCTAGGATAAGGCCTAGGATTAAAGTTTCCTCTATACGCGTTGTTACCAAAATTATTCCTACCAACGAAATTCACATCCAAGGATTCATTATTATTCTCAATCAAAGTAGACAAGGGCATACCATTAGGATCAGAAGAAACACTTTTACTAGCAAATAATTTCATAAGTTCATCCATCTTTCCACTCAAAACATTAATTTCTTCTATCGCATGCACTTCTTTATTAATAGATCTTTCAGTGTGCCATTGAGAATAATTAACCATAATATTATCTAGGAGTTTAGTAGCTTCTCCTAAAGTAATTTCCATAGAAGTGCCTCCCGCGGCCGAATCTAAAAGATTTCTAGAAGCAAAATTCAATCCGGCATAATATTTTTGTATAATCATCCACAAATTCAAACCATGTGTAGGGCAATTACGTATCATTAATTTCATTCTCTCCCAAGCTTGTGCAACATGTTCATGATCAAGTTGCTTAAAATTCATAATATCGTTTCTAAGAGAGATAATCTTGGCGGGAGGAAAATACTTAGAGATAAAAGCATCTTTGCACTTATTCCAAGAATCAATACTATTTTTAGGCAAAGACGAAAACCAAGCTTTAGCACGATCTCTAAGCGAAAAGGGAAATAACTTCAATTTAACAATATCATTGTCAACATCTTTCTTATTTTGCATATCACACAAATCAACGAAGCTATTTAGATGAGTAGCGGCATCTTCACTAGGAAGGCCGGCGAATTGATCTTTCATGACAAGATTCAACAAAGCAACATTGATTACACAAGATTCAGTATCGCTAAGAGGAGCAATCGGAGTGCTAAGGAAATCATTATTGTTGGTATTGGTAAAGTCACATAATTTTGTATTATCTTGAGCCATCGTGACAAGCAATTAATCCAACACACGAACAAACAAACAGCAAGCAAAAAAAGAGGCGAACGAAAAAGAGAGGCGAATAAAACGGCAAGGGTGAAGTGGAGGAGAGGAAAACGAGAAGCAAATGGCAAATAATGTAATGCGGGAGATAAGGGTTTGTGATGGGTACTTGGTATGTTGACTTTTGCGTAGACCTCCCCGGCAACGGCGACAGAAATCCTTCTTGCTACCTCTTGAGCACTGCGTTGGTTTTCCCTTGAAGAGGAAAGGGTGATGCAGCAAAGTAGCGTAAGTATTTCCCTCAGTTTTTGAGAACCAAGGTATCAATCCAGTAGGAGGCTACGTGCGAGTCCCTCGCACCTACACAAACAAATAAATCCTCACAACCAACGCGATAAGGGGTTTTCAATCCCTACACGGTCACTTACGAGAGTGAGATCTGATAGATATGATAAGATAATATTTTTGGTATTTTTATGATAAAGATGCAAAGTAAAGTAAAAGCAAAATAAAAAGCAACGGAAATAACTAAGTGTTGGAATATCAATATGATGGAAGATAGACCCGGGGGCCATAGGTTTCACTAGTGGCTTCTCTCAAGAGCATAAGTATTTCACGGTGGGTGAACAAATTACTGTTGAGCAATTGACAGAACTGAGCATAGTTATGAGAATATCTAGGTATGATCATGTACATAGGCATCACGTCCGAGACAGGTAGACCGACTCCTGCCTGCATCAACTACTATTCCTCCACACATCGACCGCTATCCAGCATGCATCTAGAGTATTAAGTTCATGAAAATAGAGTAATGCCTTAAGCAAGATGACATGATGTAGAGGGATAAATTCATGCAATATGATAAAAAAAACTAATCTTGTTATCCTCGATGGCAACAATACAATACGTTCCTTGCTGCCCCTACTGTCACTGGGAAAGGACACCGCAAGATTGAACCCAAAGCTAAGCACTTCTCCCATTGCAAGAAAGATCAATCTAGTAGGCCAAATCAAACTGATAATTCGAAGAGACTTGCAACAATAACCAATCATACATAAAAGAATTCAGAAGATTCAAATATTGTTCATAGATAAACTTTATCATAAACCCACAATTCATCGGTCTCAACAAACACACCGCAAAAGAAGATTACATCGAATAGATCTCCATGAGAGAGGGGCAGAACATTGTATTGAGATCCAAAAAGAGAGAACAAGCCATCTAGCTAATAACTATGGACCCGAAGGTCTGAACTAAACTACTCACACTTCATCGGAGAGGCTATGTTGTTGATGTAGAAGCCCTCCGTGATCGATGCCCCTTCCAGCGGAGCTCCGGAACAGGCCCCAAGATGGGATCTCGTGGGTACAGAAGGTTGCGGTGGTGGAATTAGGTTTTTTGGCTCCTTACCTGATCGTTTGGGGGTACGTAGGTATATATAGGAGGAAGGAGTACGTCGGTGGAGCAACATGGGGCCCACAAGGGTGGAGGGCGCTCCTGGGGGGTAGGCGCGCCCCTCTACCTCGTGGCTTCCTGGAAGCTTCCTTGACTTAGGGTCCAAGTCTCCTAGATCATGTTCGTTCCGAAAATCAGGTTCCCGAAGGTTTCATTCCGTTTGGACTCCATTTGATATTCTTTTTCTGCGAAACTCTGAAATAGGCAAAAAGCAGCAATTCTGGGCTGGGCCACCGGTTTATAGGTTAGTCCCAAAAATAATATAAAAGTGAATAATAAAGCCAAATAATGTCCAAAACAGAAGATAATATAGCATGGAGCAATCAAAAATTATAGATACATTGGAGACGTATCACTCGTTGGGGTTTGCGGCCTGTCACAGGTGATTAGTCGTGGGGGTCGTACATGAGGCTTGCAAGCAATCCCAATAACTCAATGTATGGTCAGCCGATGGTGTATGTGGAGTTCATTTCAGTCACTAATGTTGCCGGATGCAGTAGCAGGGGTGGTGAGGTCGAGTTGGCCATCGCATCAGCCTTTAGCGTCGGCCCATCGGAACCGACGGGCGGCCAGCCTGAGTATGACACAGGATATTGGTCTGCGGCCGTTGACATGAGCGAACACGTGGAGCGAACATGTGGAGGGATGATGATGATCATTCTTCTAATTCTTGGGAGTCAAGCGAAGAAGAAGATGTTCCTCCTCAGAGGGCGGTCACGGCGGCACTGCAACCTGGGTTTTTACAGGATATGAGCATCAGCAATGAATTTCACTCTGTTTCTGGCCTAGGAGCGGGGATCCTGGAGGTTGGGTAAGTTTTCCCAGACAAAAAGTCTAGTTACCAGGCAACGGGTAGCTATGCAATCGCCATCCACTGCCAGCATAGAGTGAAGTAGTCTGATAAAACAGAGTAGAAGGTCATATGCATCCACACCGCGAAGGTTGCCGCGGAAGTGTTCTCGCTAGACTGAAGCCTAGGGTATGCCAGTCATGGCATATCACAAAACAAGTGGAGCATAGCTATGAGAAAACTGGGACTCTTTCAAACCACTGCAATGTGACAGCAAGATATGTGGCACAGACGATGGAAACAATTGTGCAGGGAAGTCTCAACATTAGTGTTACGGCTCTGGAAAAAGATGCAGAAGATTAAATTGGCTTCCCTGTCAGCTACAGCAAGGCTAGGCATGCGAAGAAAAATATATTCAAGAACTTGTATGGTACCTATGAGGAGGCCTATTCTTATGCCCCCATAATGCTTCATCAGATAGCAAGTGCTAATAGGGAGACTCAAGTTTGGCGGAGAGAACGGCCAAACCCAATGAACCCGGGTGAGCTAATCCTGGACCGCTTATTCTAGGCATTCGCCCAGACTATACAAGCCTTCAGGCACTGTCGCCCGGTATTATCATTTGATGGTACCTTTCTCACTGGAAAGTATAAGGGCACACTATTGGTGGCGATTGCAGCGGATGCAAATAATCAGCTTCTTCCTATTCCACATGCACTGGTCGAGAGCGAGAACAAAGATAGCTGGTTGAGGTTCCTGAGCTGCGTGAAGATGGGTGTCGTGAAAGAGCGTGAAGGTGTTTGCATCATCTCTGATCGCAACACTGGATTATTAAGCGCTCTTGACATAATTAAGGCGTCGGAAGAAGAGTGGGGCTGGCCCGATCTAGAGGGAAGGTGGTGCATGAGGCACTTGGCAGCAAACTTTTACTCCAAATTCAAAAACAATGATTGGTTCAAGTTATTCAAGAGGATGTGCATGCAAAAAACTGAAGCCAAAATGAATGCGATCTGGGCAGGTATCAATGGTGAGATCGACCGCACGACCTTGCCGCAGGGAGAAGACCGGAGGGGTCGTAGGACGCCCATAAATTTGAGCCAGTGGATCCACGAGAATTGCCCTCATTTGGACAAGTGGGCGCAGGCTCACGACACCGGGGCTCGATATTGAATAATGACCAGCAACATGTCAGAGGTGTACAATGGTGTTCTTAAAGGGGTGCGAGCACTGCCTATCATAGCCCTAATTGAAGAAACCTGGAACCGGACTCTGTCATACTTTGCAGATAGGGTCACCGTCGCCAATGCACAAGTTGAATAAACAAGCTATGGTCCGAGAAGATGCAAAGACATCTGGACGAGAAAGCAAAGAAGTTCCAAAGTCATGGCTGCAGGAAAGTGGACACACTTAGGAATAAGTGGGAGTTCAATGTGCGAGCCAAGTACGTTAAGGGTCACCAAGGAGGGATCAAAAAAGCAAACTGTCACCCTCGGCCCAACGTCCTGTGAGTGCACTTGTAACAAGCCCAAACTTGAGGGCTACCCTTGCAGTCATGTGCTCCGGGCGGCTGCTTATCAAAAAATCAGTGTCGAGCCATACATATTGCCGTACTTCAACATGTACAATATGTACAACACTTGGAACGGTGAGTTCTGGGCTTGGGGCATTGATATGAACTAAAAAATGTTGTGGCCAGATGGGCCGAAATGGGTTCCGAACGCCGACTTGACGAGAACCGCAAAGGGACGACGTCAGTCTAGGCGTCATTGCAATGACATGGACCATAGCCAGATGGGAGAACCAAGGCGATGCAACGTTTGCAGGTGTCCGGGACATTCACGCAGAGAATGCCCGTATCGAGCCAACAACACCGCATGATGTTGATATATCTGTACTCGCTATGTCTATTTATATTTGTACTCGTTATGTGTACTTATATTAAATTTAAATTGAATATCTTTGTATTATTGTACTCGTGATGTTAACTTCAGATAATTAATGTAAAGTGTATCTCTTTTTTTAAGTTAACTAGTAGTATGCCCGTGCGTTGCCACGGGCTTCTGAAATATATTGCTAAAGGTTTATAAAATAATCCATGTAAAATATCACAGGAAGAAACAATATAGCATGGACACAATTGTATAATAATTGAAGTCTACTTCACTTGTAATGTAAACTGATAACAAAAAGGCAAATTGACGATGTATACACATAAATTGATGATTCAACTAAAAATATATTACAAACTATTCAAATCTACTTGATGCGCTTAAGAAATTCTCGCACAATATCAAGAAAGTTTTTTTCTTCATTCGCACGATGCTTGAGCAAGTATAATAAAAACTGTTTTCTCAACTCATATCCATCATACAAAAACAATAGTAAAACGCTCATGCGTTGCTATGGGCTGCTACGGACAACAATGCATATAAATGAATCAGAGAAACAATTAAAGTCGCATTCAACGGCTAAGCTTATTTTTTTCCTCATACGTCCGAATGTGTTCGGACATCAAACGGGCTACTACAACCGTCTTGATAGTCCGGGTGCCCCAAATCCGGCCCATATGTAAGAAAGAAATGTTGTTATCCAGACTATTCGTGATGTTATTTCCAACATGTGAAACCAACGCAAAACCCCACCACCACGACACACCCTCTCCTTTTCTCATCGGACCCTCCCCTATCTGCTCTGTTTCCCGCCGTAGTGGGTGACGTCCGCCTCACTTTCACCATGACACCCTCTCTCCTTCACACCATACTTCCTCATAGACCGTTAAGGAGGAGTCCCCCGTAATGCCTGCCCCGCTCTCCGCCATGATCCCCTCCCCCGTGTACGTGTGTTTTCACCACTGCCATCAAGAGGGAGGAGGTATTGCGCCGCTTGTGGCGCCCCAAAAGCCAAAAATGCAAATTTGTAAGTAAACATACCAAACCCAACTTTCGCACCGCTCACTCTTATCACAAAATCCATCAACTTGTATTTTAAGTGAGCCGGTGATCAATGCCCGTGCGTTGCCACGGGCCTTTTAATTCTTTATTCTGATTGCACATATATACTTGTATTATTGTATATAACTCAGCGAATTTTAGGCCCCTTCGAACAACACCACGTCGGCAACTTTGTCAAAGGATTCCTTTTGAATGTTAACATAATACATCTCCATCTCTCTCATACTTTACAAAAATAAGCATATATGAAAATTCATCTTATATATTGTCATATCCAACAAGTATTACAGAAGAACCATTATTTGTACATATCTCTTCCAATTGTGTAAAACTTCAATGAGTTTTCAGTCCGCCCATCATAAAGCTTTGTGAGTTGAAACTTTCAAAGCATCATCCGAAGCCATAGTTCTTATCTCCAATCTACAAAAGGGAATATATAAACACATATTTGAAAAAATCAGATAAGCCCATATACAATATATATTCATTTGTCAGCTGCTCACTTTGAGGTATGTGCCCGCGAGTTGCCACAACACCAAACTTTATTGAGGCAATAAAAGAAGCATGGGGGGACAAATCCCAGAGAAAATGAAATAACCAAAAGAAGATTATGTTTTGGTCATGAAGCATAGACAGGGTCATCCACGAGGTTCCCCACACGGCCTCGCTCTCCATGGTAACTGTCTATCAGCTCGAACCAGACAATCGCCATTCAGCAGATCATGGATCTAGTGTGGGTTAACTCCCTCATTGTGATAAAGAAAGGTATGGACCACTCCTTTGTCGTGCACTCTTCATGATTCACATTCTCCTTTCATTCACCCCTCTGCATCAAGTGCCGACAGCAATAGTGGCAACGGAGCGGCTGCAGATTCTTTCCATATCTGAGCACAGTAAGATGACCCTCAACCAGATTTGATTGGACTTGACACCCATGATTAGAAGGCTATCATCAACTTACTCACGGAGGTACCATCTGATGACAACAACATAATAAAATTCATTTCTTGCCGAGCTATGTCCCGTAGCAATTTCCTGACAAGCACTCAATCATAAGGACAAGTCAAGACATAACAACATATTGACCATGCATTTCTAAAAATCTACAATACACATACCATGGTCATAATATGTGATGTCGTCTCTTTTTTCCCTTTCATATTTTTAACACCAAGTTAAAATATTCCCTTGCCTCCAATATCATTGTGAAAGTTGCAATGCTCCACGTTGTGTCACAATGTTGTCACACAATAGGGTCCTCTATTAGATGAATTTTGATAAAGAAAGTTGGTTTGGTTATATCTTTGTAGTTTCTTATATACAAAAACTACCGTAACAAGATAAATAAATAGAAAATTATTCTATTTTTCTACACTATCGACCCTAGGCAATTAGCATCATTTAAACGGTAAAATAATGCATTTCGTTAACTTGTGATGGTCGGTAAAATAATGCATTTTGATAACTTGTGAAAATAATCAGAAAAATATCATGTTTTTCTTACTCGATAAATGGCGATGCATGTGGAGTGCACACAATCACTGAACAGCCTTGGTCGAGCAACCTAAATAAAAAGTAAAAGCACCATAGTTTCTAGGAAATGACTTCAGCTCATTCATATGAAAACTTGTTTAGAAGATAGAAGTATATGAGCGCACCTGGCCATAAATTCCCTCGAAGAGAAAGGAATTATGACTGAAACATGAAGCTAGCATATGGATATCGATGATTAAGTAATGAGGAATGCACTCAAGAGAAAGGAATAAAATGTTGAGTTTTTGCTTACAAATAATTCCTTGATAAAAACTTTCTTCCATCATCAGCATGCTAAATTTTGCAGTTTTTTTTGCAAGAAACTTCCAATCTATTCATCTTCAATCATGGCATTATAAAGAACAACAAAGGTAATAAAAATTAGAACCATGTCCGTGGACCACCTAGTAACGACTATAAATGTGTGGACGGATAACCGTTGGGAGATAAATATTAGAATCATTAACTAAAATTATTGATAGTTAATCTGTATGGTGTGAAATATCTTGAGAAGATCATAAAAACAACCAAAATGGACCTTTATGAAACTGCCACAACCCACCCCCAAGAACAAACACAAAAATATATGAAAAATATATAGCTAATATGGCAAGCATATCAACGTCCATAATACAACCATAATGCATATCATTCCTGATACATTTCTACTGCAGGTAGAGTCATCATTCAAAACACAACAACACAAATTTATTCAATGTATGTTCGAGGCGGATGCAGTTGTATTTCTCTTGGATATCTCTTGAATATTCCGCATGAAAATATTAGATTGAAAGAAAACCTGAGTGAGCTCCACGTGAAGTAAGATTTAGAAATTTGGCAGGATCTATAAAATTAGGGGCAAGCCAGTCTGAGCAAAATAATGTGACAAGGAATTAATGAGACAAGTTTCGTAGTGCATCAACATGAGGTAGATATATGTATATAATTGATTTTTTAAACATAAACTATGAAAGAGTCCAACAGTAGACATCTTTTTGAAACAATGGAACAGTAATCACCAAGGCAACAATTAAGCACTAATTTAATGTTGAGCCCAACATAAATTCTCATAAACAATAGATATTTGAATACCTTGCATCACTTTATTTGCTTGCAAAGTAGAAAGTTTGAGAAGTTCAACACTTCCAACTTTATATGACAGTTTATGATTCTTCTGTAGCCGTCCACATTTTCTCACATGAACATGCATCCAGCAATAATTTAGATACCTAGGTAACAAATATATGTCAAAAAAAATCCCAACAAAATATCTCTCGTTTTCTCAATGTTACATTTACACATGTTGCATAACAAGTGGGAGAAATTAGATATAACATAAGGTCTAATCGAGGAACATGAGTTGCTTTCCCTATATATTCTTCTAACTAATAACAGAACAAGATAACACTCAGAATGATGAGCCATCTCATGGAAAATATTAAAATAAATGTTATTCAACTGGCATTAACAAGTCCAAGTCAAAGTAATTTAAACCTTAGAACATCTTGAATAGTCCATTTAACTAAGATTTGTAACCTTTCATTAAGAAACATGCTACTAATAAAAAGGAAGTCAGGAATTTTTGATGAGTAGACATTATGAGATCAAGCTACCCCATCTAAAGTTAATTCACGAGGAAACAACGACCAGATGAGGTAAATACACTCACTTTCAAAGTAGGTCAATGACAAACATCCGGTCTCTTCCTTGCCGAGCTGCCCTTAGTAAAAACTACCCTGTTCATCATGTTGACAGGCTTCCTGTCGCTGCAAATGCAACACGATTGAGCCTCTTCCTAACTAAGCAACAAATTTATACATTACCTTAGAGAACATGCAATAGCAGGTCATATCATGTTTGTGTAGGCGGGTAAAATTCACTAAATGATGATATTATAGAACCAAATTCTGTAAAGAACAAAAAAACAGACATGGGAGCAATCACCATCGACCAGCCAAGAAGATGTCGATCGCCTTGGTCCCGGAGTGTATAATACAGACTATTAGCAGTGGCAAAGGTCCATTGAAGGTGTCTGTGAGCCAGAAGAGATAAGTGCCATGTAAACTAACACTGAACTTACAGTGAGTGGAGCACAGCAAGCTAGACGATGTTTCGACGAGATTGGATGGGTCGGCAATTTTGATTTGCTGAGTTAGAGATTTAGTCGAGGGGCTTTATGGCACAGAAGAAGAGGGATGGCACCCTGGCAGCGAGCTGTATCAGTTCTCCTGCGCGGACACAACACCCCATAGCCGCGAGCTGGATCAGTTCATCGACCTAGCAAATCACAGCTTTTTCTCCATTCTGGCGTTTGTGCTGGAGGACGAAGCGGTGAAGACACGAACGTGGTGGGTATGAACTGCAACACAAATTCGACAGCCAACAACGATGGGAGCACATCTCTGAAGTAAAACAAATACACGATGCGGTAGAGGTCTGATTGTATAGTAACTTAAAGTTAACCAATCTTTTGGAGAGGACGTATAGACGCACACCACAAAGGTCCACTTTGTAACTCGACAAAAGTGAACATGGGAGCAAATAAAACATGTACACATTAATATTTAATTTGTATTTTGTCTTCTATCACTTCGGCGATCACTTTAAAAGTATTTCTCTTCGATCATAGTAGTACTTTGACTTCAAGGAACTGACACTAATACAATCAGACCTATGTAACCTGGATGAACCCCAACTCTGTTTGATTAACCGTTTGACATCCAATTAAGATAAAAATTAATCTAGACCTACAGCTCGAATAAGCTAAATTAGAGCATCGAGTGAGCACTGCACCAGCAATCATCCTCCAAGACCATGACCAAAATGGTCAGAATTTTCTTGCTTTTTCCTCCTCACTCTGGCAATTATTCAGATTTCTTTCAGAATTAATGATCACAGCAGATTTCTTTCAGAATTAATGATCATAGGAGATCACAGAAGAAGAAAAACATGTGTGCATCCTTTCGGTAATATATATGAAACGCAAAAGTTCAGAATGATACAATTTTGTATTTTTTACCTAGTAAGAAAATGGAGTTCCCATATTTTGCTGGTTGAAATCTGAAGTAGTCCCTCCATATCAGCTCAAATAATACTTGAAACCATTGCCATGTCAGGAATAGCAGTCCAGTATGAATTAGGCATTCTGTATACAAGGCTTCAAACATGGAATTGAGCTTAGTCTTTCCGTTTTAGTATAAGATGATTGTTTTCCTAAAAAACACAATTTAGCACACTTCACAATAACACCTCATGTGTCCTCTCAAGTTTCTTTATCTCCACATCAACCTAGTCAACATACTTGCCTACATAGAAGCATGGCATTATTTCATATTAAAGCTAACTAAAAGAAGAGAGCAAAATTCACGACAATATCACACTAACACCTGCCATTTTTCGGTAAGACGCCATCAGTCAAAGCATGCAGATCGGAGTCCTTCTCTCTATCATAACTAATTCTAAAAATTAGCATAAGTCTAGAAGCTTTCGAGGTGGTATGTTAAAAAGAGGGAGAGAGACAACAAGGTAATAGACAAAGAACGGTTGCACCCATTGACTGGTTTTACCTGTAGTCAAATTTAGGGAAAATATAATGAAGAGCGTTCACTACTAAATCCACGGTGGCGATATCAATTATGGAAGTATCCACCAAGTGGTCGTGTTGAACCTGTAAGCCAAAACAGGGGTCAAAAAAGTGAAAGACAGACAACATGCTGGTGAACTCTGCTGTCATAATTGAAGAGTTCAAACTTAACATAAGTGAATGAATGAACTGCACTCTTTTCTTATATAATAACAACAATCCTGACAGCAACTTTTTTCCCATCATGTGTTGTGGACGCATGGACTTGCACAAGAAAAGCACTTGCAAGCGGGACAAGGAAGAATTATGCAAAAACCTGCACCACCGGGAATAGGGAAAGCCAAATTTTATGTCGAGTTTCTTCTAAGCTAAAAACAAGCTGAGCATAAATCCAGGTTCTGATTCAAGGTGAATACTCTGTTGGACAACAACTGAACTAAGCACACTCAGTCTGATTGTTTGGTTTTGCTAATCAATACAACAACGAAGTTACTTCAGCAGGGTGTAAGACAATGCCGTGATGCAATGAAGGAACTAACCGTTTGTGGCAATTCTCCATTCTCTTTCTTGATGACTCCGTGGACGACCTCTTGAGCATCGGCGCCCTCATCGTCTGCACATACACCTGTGGTAGTACAAGCAAACAAGCAGTTGTTCCTCAGCGACAATTATGCAATCTTACCACAGATGAATCCAAAGTGAATTCAGGTGTATCCTCACAGAGTTAGGAATTCCTTTCCATACCAGTTGTGCGATGTGATGGCGAGCTTGATGTAGATGTTCTTTATTGAAAGCGAGCTCACGGAGTCGGTGGGCGGAGTGGCCACCCTGCGTGCACCCACTTTGTAGGAAGGAGGAGACATACAATCGAGAGGTGAGGATGCGGCGCCGCCGGCCGCTGGATCATGTGGCGCGTTCGCGGATCCCAGCGGCGCCCACCGTGGTTAGGGAGGTGACGTGCGACCAGAGAGGCAAGGGATCTGGGCACCGCCAGGCCTCTGGATCGCGCGCGTCCGTGTTCGCCGGAGCCCGCACCGCGTGCGCCCACTTTGTGGTTAGGGAGGAGACCGGTGTGGTCGGAGAGGAGGGCGGGCATCCTCGCGGTGGCATACGCCTTCGAGGAGGGGTAGCGGCGGCGGAGAACCCTAGGCAGAAGATCGAGAGGCGGCGGCGGGCTGGAGCGGCGCCGGCTTTGATGTGCGAGGGCGGTGAAGGGATGGAGCAGCGGGCGGCGAACGAGGGCGGCGGCGAAGGATGGAGCGGCGGTTGCGGCGAACGAGGGCGGCGGCGAAGGGATGGAGCGGCGGCGGCGTCGAACGAGTCGTGCGTGAGAGTGGTTCTCGCTCGAGGGTGGGAGGCCTCGCTAGTATGTGCATGCGATTGGTTTGGGGTTTTTTTCGCTGGTTAATTTTCGTAGGTTTTTTATCGTAGGTTTTTTTGTTGCGTGCGGGTGAGGTGGGGGTGTGGCAGATCGCTGGGAGGTGGGAGGAAGGACGAAAAAAAACCGGACGAAAATGATGGGACGAAAATAAAACCCGGAACGCGACCTACCAACTGAGACATTAGGAGTTTAGTTTTTGATTTGCATTTATATTTGTGTCTTCCTCATAATTTATGTTTCTATGTTTGTGTGCAAGTTATGGCTGAACTACCAGTGCTTTTGCAGGGGCACCATGACGCCTGCCACCGTTGCCACCTATTTTTTAACCCAAATACTAAGCATGATTATTGGACTTTCAGACTTCGAACCATAAAGAAAACATGGCCAATACACAATTCTTTCCTTGCTCACCTTGACGCTTATGGACTACAAGGTTTTGCTAGGCTCACATCATGCAAAGACCAATTACATTCGGACCCATCCCTTTTGACATCCCTCGTTGACCGGTGGAGACCTGAAACCCACACCTTTCACTTTCGTTTTGGGGAGCTTGCACCTACACTGAAAGATGTTTCTATGATCACTGCTCTACCAATTAGAGGTGACCCGTTAGTGTCTCCGCTAGTGTCTCCATCTTGGACATTAGATATAGCAGCCTGTCTTGGGATGGCAATACCAGAATCACAATGTTCTGGTGGCCCTCGGGGCATCCCACTCGCCTGGCTTCGTGATAACTTTCGTATTTTATCTAGCTTCGCCGATGATGAGACAAGAAAAAGACATTTGTTTGCGTATTTGTTGTGGCTCCTCGGGACTCTGTTTCCAAATTCACACGGGGACGTAGTTCTCCTTGGTCTCATCTACATTGCAGAGAATATGGTAGATGAACCTTTACCCGACCAGCCAAAATACAGATTCGGTTCTGCCATGCTATGTCATACATATAGAGGCTTGTGTGAAGCCACACAAAAAAGTTCTTTCGCACAAAAAGCTTCATTATTTTGTGTCGCCTACGAGTTTCTACAGTTGTGGTCCTGGGAATACCTCCCTGTAGGATGACCTCGTATACTAAACCCCGTACACCCATACGACTTTAGCGAGGGCATCAGTGCAACTATGGCCACCAGGTGGACAAAGGCACGGAAACGTTGGTCTCCAGATATTGCGAAAAATTGTTACCCTATGTACCACCGGCAGTTTGAGATACTTGATGAGGCAGAAGTCATATGGAACCCGTGGACTCAGGACCAGATACAGATGGTCTTTGATATTCGACCCATCACAACAGGCATCTTGAGCGATAGTGCATTCTGGATGACTCGCTAAACTTATTGTTCTTGTGCTGTGTTGAGCCTTACAACCCAGAGCGTGTAATGAGACCGTTCGGTCTCTATCAAGAGATTCCACCACCTTTTCCAAGACATATCGATGAGGAAACCCATAAGTAAGATGTGACCTCCTTAAATAGTTAGTGTCTTTTTTAATTTACTAAACTCACACTTTGTTACATAATTTGCAGGCTAACCAATATGGGCAGGGGTTGGAGTTTATACGATTGGAGGGAACACAACATTCAATGGGTACACAAGTGGAAAAATGAAGCACTAGCAGATATAGTGCATCAACTTAGGTACATTTTATTTACATTATTTTATTACGATGACTATACAATGCATGAAGATGCTTTGCTTTCATCACAACGGTTTATGTAATTATTTAATTTTGCAGACCGTATGATGGAAGTACAGAAGTACAAGTAGTGGTACTGCATCAACACACGTACTAGCCTGCCAGTCAGCCAGCTACTATACGAACACATCTCACACAGGAGGAGCAGGCGTAGAGACATATTGAGCTGCATGCAGCTTACTATCGTGACCAGATGGTAATCACTTGTAACTTTTTTAGGTCCATCATTTCATAATCATTTCAACCAAATAACATCCAAATATTGTTCAGCTTGAAAGTTGCAACGAAGTAGGGCAGATGGCTGCGGAAAGCATGCCGTCCCAGGGCCCAGCACGCAAGTCATTCCAGAAACGTTTTCAAGAATACATGGCAACAAAATTTAGATGCGGTAGAGGCAATGATGTTGTCACTGGAGCGTACAAAATGCCGGTAGCGAGGTCAGCCAGACTGAGTGAGGCGCCCTCTTCTAGACCGAGCGAGGCGTGCACGAGCCATAGGCAGTGGAGGGAGGGTCCGAGTACTAGAACGACATTGCCATGACATGACTCATCTCTGCCACTACATCGCTCTTCTTCGGTGCAGCTTCGTCAGGGGCAAACATCTCAGGACCATGGCACGGGCTTGGATTCGATGCCTGAGCAGACTCTTTCCCTGAACCCATATGCGTACACAGGATATGACGCATACACTCAAGGTGAGGGATCTCAGTCGTATCTCTCCACACGAGGGATCTCCATGCCCGAGGAGACTCGTGTACCAGATTTAAACTAGTACCACGTACAATGGTCGGACAGTATATGCGAGGAATCTGATTAGGTAGTCATGTTTACATTTTAATGCATTTACAATGATATCCTATATTATCCTCTAACAGTTTGTTTACAATGTTTCTATGTGGAGGACATACCTGATTTTAATTGGGATGATGAGGACACCCAACGTGGCCTCAACACAAGCATCCGGGGAGCATCACATGATGATGGCGACACGGTTACATCATTAGTTACAGAGTTCTTCGGAGGGGACGTTATTGACCCATCTTTTATCCCCGTGGAGTCACAACCATACGCCTACAATTACGCTTCAGGTTCGCAACAAGGATTCCCGACTCCACCACCTACGCAGGAGTCGCAGACACATGAGCCGAAGTGGAGTACGGTCGCAGTCTTCGTGTAACTCGGCCACCTAATCGCTTGTCGCTTTCCGGTCATAAGGAAATGCCAGGTGGTCTTCGTTGACTAGGGTGATTGATCTATCCACGTGTGCGACCCATTGTATCTACATATGTCAGTATCAGACTTTCTGATTTAACCATCTATGTATGCTGAAATAAAAATGCACCAGTCAGAAACAATTTTTCCTGCCTATATCTCCCGCCATACTGTCCCGCTTTACTCTTCGGCTTAAGTTAGGACGAAATGATTTTTTTTAATGTTGGCTGATGAATACTGTGCAACCATTGCCCATCTTAGACATTGAAAAATATATTTTCGCGCAACCCTTTCCCCTCAATATTTTCCCGCCAACTCTTTCGCTCCATATGTTCCCGCCATCCGTTTTCCGCCAACCCCTTCCCGCCATATCTTCCCGCCACCTGTTTCCCGCCAACCCCTTCCCGCCATATGTTCCCGCCAACCCTTTCCGGCCATTCCGCAACCGTTCTTTCCCGCCATTTTCTCCTCTCTACCTATAAAAACCCCTTCAGACGGAGCTGGATAAGCATTCGAGTGTAGTGTAGTCGAGATGTCCCAATATCCTTTCGATCGTTGTTTTCACACTGGGATGAGCAGGACTCTTTTGAGGCTAGCTACCGATTTCAGGATGGACAATAGGATAGTTCCATGGGACGAACTCACCGGTAGTGATACCATAATGAATGAGTTGGCTCACGAATTACGTAGGTCTGGATGGCCTGAAAGGACCTATGAGGAGGTACGTAAAGAACTTCTTAGGTTGCATGCAAGGTGGAAGAAGGTAGTGGAGTCGAAGAATGAAACTTTCAGAAGGACTGCTGCAAAGCATCCATTTTTATGGACTGACGACAGCGAGGACGAAGATGATATCTTCATGCCGCCGCTTCTGGGTTCTGCATCATCAAAGGGAAGAGTTCTGCATCATCCAAGGGCAAGAGTACTACATCCTCGAAGGAAAAGAGTTCTGCATCGTCCAAGGGTAAGAGTTCTGCATCCTCGAAGGGCAAGAGTTTTGCATCGACGGAGGATGACGATGATGCCTTCATATAGTTTTTAAGCTGTATTCCAGTTCTACCGTTTAATTAAGATGTATTTGCATTATTAGTTTGTACTCTCTTATTGTACGACATTATGTTCTATCTTAATTTCATTTTGCAGTTGTTGCACGATGTTCGATAATTAGTGGAGGGAAAGAAAATGCCACTAATTTATTCTAAAAGTATACTTTTTTCATAACGACATGGTACAACTGAAAATAAGATACATCGTACTATTGAAATAAAGCTACATTTAACTACTGAAATAAAGCTACATTAAACTACAGAAATTAAGGTACAAATGATTGTGAAATTTAAATACACCACATGAATCTACTGAGTCCAGCGTGGATATTTTCCTTTCCATCGCCAGCTTCTTCTGCTGACTTGGCCTGACGAGCCCTTTCTTTCTTTCTCTGTCTCTCCGCCTAACGAGCTTTCTTTGGCTGTCGTTCCTGCTCCTTCATGCGACGAGCCTCTTCCCTGTTTTCCTTTCCTAAATCCTGAAAAAAATGGTGTTGCTCCGCTTAGTATTCTTTAAACTCTCTCTCTCTTGCTCTGCTTTCTCTTCAGCTTCCGCCTTCTCGCGTCGCTCTTCCGCATAGAAACTATTCCACGCACGGCGACTTCTTTCACAAATCTCAGTCATTGCCCAAGCCGGCATCTTCGTGTCAATCCAACGATAGTACATGCACAGAGGAGACTACAACAAGAAACAAGAATGTTATTAAAGAATCAATCAAAATACCAACAATATCTATTCGTGATGGTTAAAGCATACCGGAGGCTTGTCGTACTCTGAAATAGCTACGGGTGGATGTTCCTCATAATTGGCGCACATGAAAAACTTCATGCCCAACCAATCTGAAAAATCCGTCACCTCCTTCACCTTGCAAAGATCGCCACACCAACCCCACAGGACTGCCACCCCTGGAGGCAAACTTGCATTCTTAATTTTCCTCGGCCTAATGCCTTGACCCGAGCAAGGCAAACTCATACCGACTAAAATAATGTGTTACACACTTTGCGTAGTGGCAATTTCGAGGATGGCTAGACGAGGGCCTCGGTGTCTCTTTTTATAGGCTCAGACGACAAATAATGGCGAGAAAATAAGCGCAAACAGACGAAATTAGGAGGGAAAATTTTGGATCCCTGTAGTGTCGGCACAACAGGTTCCCGCAGCATCGGATTCCCGCAGCGAGTGACTGATTACCGTAGTGCCATCGCATCCGCTCAAGCAATAGCCAGAGCGATTCTCGCAGTGCCGTCGCATCCGCTGAGGCAAAAGTAGCAAAAGCAGGACTGATTCCCGGGCAAAAGAACCAAAAGCAGGCATCAGCGTCCATATTCCCGCGCGTGGGAATCACCGCCGTTAGCGTCGCTGTCGTGCCTGGGAATCAGGGCTGTCACGTCTACCAGAAGCACTGCCGCCTGCTGTGGTGGCGGCATGGCCCAACTGCTGGGCACGCGCGCTGCAGGCCGTATCGACCAGGGAGTGGCAGGGTCAGCTCTGGCCGCCTTGCCCGGTGGTGGCCGGGCCTACAAAGCCTCGACCGTTTCGTCCCAGCCACGCACTGTGAGGGAAAACGTTATACCCTCGCTGTCCGCCTCCTGGCGAGGCGGCGGGGCCCGCCGCCTCCTGGCGTGGCGGCAGGTGACACGTGTCGCCTGCCGCCACCGCTGAGGGGGTCTTTTTTGTCAAATTCATAAGTAGTCCTTTTTGTCAATTCATCTGGTCAGGTGGTCCTTTTGGACAAAAAATCACGCCTTTCGAGTAGGAGCTTCCAGTCTAGCTCACCGGGCCACCGTCCACTCTTGAATTGCAGATCTATAATCTATTATACACCACGTTCCACTTCAATGGAAATGTTTTAATAAATAAAACTGATTTGTTGTTGTAAGTACAAAAAGCTTGGCATAGGAGAAAACCAGAAATTTGGATAATTTTTAATGGAGGGAATGAAATAATACATATTAAGTATCTAGAATATTATAATGTAAAGAATCATAAAACATATACTTTTTTTATTAGACTAGATAGTAGTACTACCTTCGTGTGGGTTTATTAGGGACCCTTTCATTTTGGGCTGAAAATTGACCGACAAATTTAACTTTTAAAATGTAAACTATATGTCAAAAAAATTATATTTCAAAAAGCTTTTTTAAATGCAAATCCAACAGTGTACTTTTTGTAGCATATATTTTATATTTTATTAATCATATGAATGGTTACCAGGCGATAGGCCCGGTCAGCAATTTCAAACCTTGATATTGATATATATTGAATCATATGAATGGTCAATGTTTGGCTCAAAATACTAAGGGGCCTAATAAATCCGGACGAAGGTAGTACATTCTTAAGATGTTGCCCGCGCATTTGCGCAGGCCACTATCCAAGTTTTATGAAAATTTCAAAACAAAAATAATGCGGCCGAGTGTGAAGCATGTAAAGTAATTCTCATACTGCAAGGTGTCAAGTAAATGTTATGCTATCCATCCTTACTTCAGTTCGTGACTCCTGGATCGGAACTACTCGACCAACATATTCCATTCCAGCAGCTGGCTATCGACATATAGCATCTATTGTCTTTCCTGGTGCTTCCCATTCCAAACAACATCTCCTGTCTCCAACTCCTCATAGTTAGGATTTCTCTGTATGTTTATCCGAGTCTATTATATGGGTGCAATGGTCCAAACAATGCTAAGACAAGTGGGATGCAATAGTCCAAACAATGCTAAGACAAGTGGGATGTGTGGAAAGCAGAATGGAGACGTGTGGAGTGAATATATTGAACTATGGTAATAATAAATGTGATTAAGCAAGGAGAGACTGGCGGGTGCATTAGCTGCCCAACGACCATGCACGGTGACGAAGCTACAAGGTTATGTTGGGCGGGCAGAGCAAAGGGAGGTCAACGTTTGGGCTTATGCCAAGGGATTGTACATATATCATTTGTGAAAATACATATATTTCACTCAATTTTCATCGTGCACAGGGTTGCAATATATCCAAGTGGATGTTCCGTCCACAAAGTTGGGTGGAGTGGTCTTGGATACGTAATTAAGTTATCCGGTTTTCACATGTTGAAAGTCATAACTAGATCCACTTATGTAATTTGAGGACAAAGAGTAAGCTTCGGCAATACTAGGATAAGATGTACAATGGACATGGACACGGACATGTTGACGAAAATTGTGGATCTTCCCACAAAGAGTAATATATTTTGTCGATTAGTAATAATTTTGGCTAAAATACTCCAAAGATGTACAATGGACATATACTAGGATAAGATGGACAAAGAGTAATACTCCCTCCGTTCCTTGATATAAGGTGTATAGATTTTTGAGAAAAAGTCCGAAATATAAGGTGTATTGCATTGCACCACTCGTTTGGATTTTTTTATAGAGATTTGATTACATTTTCTTATATCGGGCAAGCTCCTCTATTTTCTCATGTCAATTAGTTAGGTGTAATCTCGCCCAAAACTTGTGAAATTTTCCCTTCACATGTGTTTTTTAATTTCCGTGCCAAAAACTATACACCCTATATCTAGGAACGAAGGGAGTATACATTGTCGACTAGTAATAATTTTGGCTGAAATTTAAAGATATTACTTTACATTCCTAAAGCTATATCGCGTGCCTAAAGCTATTGCGTAATGAAGCAACACGTACAATATGCACTAATGAAAAGTTGGAATAGAGGAACCGAGGAGGAGTTCTGATTGGCATGTAACTCGGATGATGATGAGATTCTGACATGCAAATAACAAAGTCCGCTACAACTGCAACGCTACCCGGCATGTAACTAACACAATCGGATATTTTTTGGCGAGGTTCTAACACATTCGGATGAATGACGATGGGATTCTGACATGCAAAGAAAGGCCCGCTACAACTGCCATGCCATCGCAAGTAAAAAAAAACAATTATGTTTGTATCCCGTTTCAACTGAACCCTCAATCAGACTGAACGTAATTCCTATTATCTGTCTTTGCTGTAGCCCATTAATACATGGGAAACGTTTGGGGCCGGGGCACCGGCGGAACGATTCGGTCGGTCTCCCTCTTCCTCGCGCAGCGCACGTACAGAAGGGCACCAGCGCCGGCAGGCACCACGCGTCGGCCAGGCGACCAGCGGGCTCCTTCGACCGCCGCCGCCAGAGAAGAGCGCCTTGTCGTCCGCGTGCGGCCACCCCTCGCCGGATGTCGTCCGCGTGCGGCCACCCCTCGCCGGATGTCGTTCGCGTGCGGCCGCTAGCTCTTCGCTGGATCTCGTTCGCATGCGGCCGCCCCTCGCCGGATCTCGTCCGCCTGCGGCCGCCCCTTGCCGGACTACTACCCCTCTACCTCTTCCGAGAATCCGCCCCTCTGCCTCTCTCTGGAATCCGCCCCGGCCGCACCTCGCCAGACCTTGCAGCGCTCGAGCCTCCCCAGCCATGGCAGACTACACCCCACGGTGATTTTTTGTTAGGACCGGTTGTAGCAAATTTAATCGCCGGTGGTAGCAAAAATCTACTACTGTTGCAGCAAAACGGCGTCATCGTCATCGCGAGCAAACACTAGACATCGCGCTTTTGTGTTACATGCTACAACCTGTATCACATTTTGCTACAACCGGCACACCACTCAGCTACAACCGGCGCCGAGTTTTGCTACATCGGATATACAGAAAGTTGCAAGCGTTCAGTGCCATCGAGGAAAGCTACAAACGTCTACAGAAAATGATACAACCTTTGATGAAAAAAGCTTCAACCGAACGAGAGACGAATTTTTCACCCAGGCGCTGCTCAAAACGAAAAAAGTTTCAATCGTTTACAGAAAAGATTCCACCATAGAGGGGAAAAGCTACAACCGTGTCAATTTTTTGCTACTACCGTCTGTGTGTTTTGCTACATCCATTCATACGGCCATGGTACTTTTTTGCGACTGAGGTGTGACCGGCGACAACGAGGACGAACATTTTTTGTTGCAACAACCTCGTTTTTTGCTACCATTGGCGATGTGTTTTGCTACATCCGATTAACAAGTTTGCTACAATGGCGACGCCGATGGATTTTTTTTGCTGCAACCATGTAGCGACCCGACCTCAGATGGTCAAGTCTCTGTGCTTCTGTGTCGTCCCTGGATCGGTAATGCTGACACACACAGTACTCGAAGGATTTATAACAGAGTAGCAATCACACACTTATTACATCGAATGTCTCAAAAGAGAACTTATTACAATAATATGGCTTAAGGCCATCTAATGCGATAACAGCGGAAGGCTTGGAAGATAAAGTGAGTCCATCAACTCCAACGACATAACTGAGCTGCACGGCAGCGACCTACCAATCCTTACTCCTCATCTGAAAAGTCTGCAACATAATACGTTGCAGCCCGAGAACGGGTCAATACATGGAATATGCTGGCAATGTAACACATAGAGAGTAATGAAAGAATAAGCTATACTACATGCATGTATGGCTGGTGGAATAGCTCTATGGTTACAGTTTTGCATAAAGCCAATTTTTCCCTATATCAAAGGAATAAATTTTATTTAACTATCATGGTGGTTGGAACAACATTGAGAAGGTATAACCCCAACTCAATCCCAATTAAAATGATTAACAACCCAGCAATATTAATTTAAAGTGATGAGATACATGTGAATACTCAAGTACTAGATACTCAGAATTGTCCATAACCGGGGACACGGCTAACCATGATTAGATTGTACACTCTGCAGAGGTTTGCGCACTTTTCCCCACAAGACTCGATCGCCTCCGTTGATTTCTCGCACTGCATGGTGTTTGAGAAACAGATGACCGAGACACAGTCTTTCAGAAACATTAACTCTCTACTCCGGATAGATCATACCAAACCTATAAAACCCACTACCTGCTGATCTACCTCTTCGAGAGCTTCACGTAACTTACTCAACTATGCTAGAGCCCATAATAGCTTGTGGCTGCACACGGAAGTTTCTAGCATGAATAGTCTCAGTTCCCTTTGAGCCTGGGTGGCGGTCCATAGGAAGATCACACGGGTACCCCGGGATTTCCAAAAAAAAAACCAGACAACACTGGGTTCCCCAGGTGCCTCAATCCACCCAGATGTGTATTTAAGTTGCCACCTTAAAGTAAACCATTAATTAACAATCTCACATCTGTCGTGAATATCTCTCAAACCCAAACCACGTCTACGAGCATAACATAGCAATATAAGCAACACGTAGAAGTAACTCACAAGGGTTTGATAGTAACAGGGCAATAGGTTCCTACCTCATCATCTACTTCCCAACCCACAAATTAATGACATCCTAATCATGCAATGTTTGAGGATTGAGCTAATGCACAAAAACTGGGTATGAAAAGGTATGATCAAGTGTTATTTGCCTTGCTGACGATCCGTGAATCCTAGAGACTCGTAGTAACACGCTTCGCACTCCGGGAATTCTATCGCAAGCAAACAATACATACATAAGCAACAAACAAAGATGCACAAACGAAACTTCAACTGAAAGAGGTTGACCGGAGAGTTCAACTTAAGAACTCCGGTTTGCAAAAAGAATCAAACCAAACGAAACAATGAAACTCAAACGGCGAGAGAAACAAGATCCATTTACTAATCTGTACTAGAGTCAAATTTTACAAAGACAAAAACTGGTTTAAGTTGGCTATTCGGAAAGAGGGTTTCGAGATGAAACTTCAGGTGCTTGAATCGCCTGATTCCGATAAATGAGCGAAAAGTTATACTAATTTGAACATTGGTTCAGAAATCGAAATCTGAATAATCGCGAAATAAAACCGATAAAAGAAAACGACGAATGGCTAAACGAACGAACGTTCGTTAGCGGAAACTAAACGACGAGCGGTTCGTAAAAACGAACGAACGGTGAACGTTCTCAAAATAAATAAACCGGGAAATAAAACTGATCTAATATATAAAAAAACGGGCTAGGGTTTTTCAAAAAACCGAAGGGTTATTTAAAAAAAAACCGGCGACGAGGGCTACCTCCGCGATCGTCCGTGGCGGCGGCTGCTCCGCGGGTCCGGCGAGGGGTGGCGAGGCGGCTAGGGGCGGCGGCTCGGCGAGGGGCGACGACGCGGGGAGGCGGCGGCGGCGGCTAAGGGCGGCGGCGGCGGCAGCAAGGGCGGCGGCGGCGACAGTTGCTCGGGCTCAGCTCGGCCCGGGTCCGGGCGGCGGCGGCGGTGGTGGCTAAGGGAGAGGGGGTATATAAAGGGGGAGGTGGCTTGGAGGAGAGGGCAAGGCGGGGGAGGAGTCCGGCTCGGACTCAGGTCGGCATGGCAATGGTGCCACAGAAGCGGAGGCGGCGGCGGCTTGGGCCGGCCTGCTCGGCTGGGCCGTTGGCCCAGTCGGGCGCGGTTCCTTTTTAAACATTCCGCCGAAAATTATAAAAATCCTAGAAAAATAAATAAAAATCTAAAAATGCCAAAACAAGTTTTCTTTGCCTAAATAAAATATTTAGAACAAGATGAACTTTTCTTGGCCCCTAAAATGCAATTTTAAATATATGCAAATTTTCTCTAGGCAAATAAAATTCCAAAAAAAAATTAAAAAATAAAATCCAAATAATGATTTTAACATTTTTCCTCCTGTATTTCAGTTATTTTTGGAGAAGTCATATTATCTCCTCTCGTTTATTTTAAACTTGAAATATTTTTCCAGAGAGAAAAATAATAAAATCCAAAATCATCGCCTTTCATTATTTGATAAAATTCAAATATGAAAATCGGAAAATCCTCAACTCTCTCCGAGGGTCCTTGAGTTGTTTAGGATTTCGAGGATGGCAAACGGGAATGCATTAAAATATGATATGCATGGATGACCTTTGTATACATGCCAACTTGAAAATTTGGGATGTTACAAACCGTTGTCTTCATTTGCTACGACTGACACGGGAAAATGCTACCACGGGGCATCTCTGTTTTTTGCTGGAACCAATCATCGGTGAGGCGGAGCTGCATCCATGGCACTCCCACGAGCAGTGGGGGCAGCGAGCGGTCGGGGCGAACTGAGTCCCGGAGCGCCGGGCAGCCCCAACGGGCGGCTGGGGCGGCGAGCGGACTTGGACGAGTTGAGTCGCGGAGCTGCATCCATGGCGCTCCGACGGGCGGCTGAGGCGGCGAGCGGTCAGCTCAACCGGGCGGGCGGGCGGCGAGCGGGCGGGGCGAGCTGAGTGCCGGGGCGTGGGGCGGCCGGCGAAGACGGGCGGCGAGACGGGGTTCCTTTCCCCGTCCGCGCTCGCGAGAGGAAGACGACGCCCTGGTTGGATAAGGATCCAACGGATCGGAACAGGCCGATCTGACGGCTAGGATTGGACCGGCCGAAGCGTCCGGCCGGTGCGCCGGCGCCTAGCATCGCCCTTAATATATCCCTCCCTCCCTCCCTCCCTCCCTCCCTCCCTCCCTCTCTCTCTCTCTCTCTCTCTCTCTATAAAGCCCAGTAATTAAAGCAAAAGTTTGTTACACAAAACTATCGTTTTTTTTTTTGCGAAAAACACAAAACCTATCGTTGTCACGCTCGACTAACCCAAAAAAGAAGTAATATCACTCTATTTTTTAGGGGAATATCACACTATTAATAGGTGCATGATACATACTATCAAAATACCCAGAGGATAAACTCACATGTGCAAGGAAATAATCTTACAAGATCCCACAAAGAAAGACTTATAAAGACTTATTCATATGGACTGAATTATCTCATCCGCCATTATATCATGGACCCTAATTATAATGGTTTTGATTTAAAGTAAACCTATCAAAACATTTTTGTCCGACAAAAATACTAAGAGTCCGGAAAAGAAATAAAAGGCACTGGTGAAATCATGGAGGACATCAGCAAAAGGTACATCTTTTATGCTTTTTCTTCCATCATGTCTCCACTTAGAGCAAGTGTGTTCAACTAAAAAATAAATAGAGAAGAAGCGCGTTCATTCATTCGACCGGCTCCATAATTTGCACATGACCACAAACTTAAAAGTTGTATACGATTTCATAATAAATCTATTTGCTGGAAAGCCATGTCGCAATTGGCACACGTATTGCATGCATGCAGTGACCTCTCACTTAATATACATTTGCAAAAGAAAACCTAATATATCATCATATACAATTATTAATTTCTGTATGAATTAAGTGGATGAGAATAATAAAACTATTTTAATAAGTCACAGTACACTTGGATATATTGACATGAATTCACAAGCTACCCTGATCAGGCTAAGTGGATGTTTTACCCCTCTTAACCGGCTCAACAAGACATATTTGATGATTTTTGTATTACCATTAACTTTCTAGCGATGATCATGCCGACTCAGAAAATACTTATTAGGTGGATAAAAACTAAACCATTTTCAATCTAACAAAACAAATAAGGTAGCAAAATTTTCATATTACGGACACTACATACTAAAAGGTTTTATGAGCTACTATTGTTTTAGATATATGGCGAAGCAACATAGATTCCTATTGTGTGCATAAAACTACAACCATTTTCTATATAAATATAATAAAAATAATAATACTCTGGTTGCAATGTTTACTTATTACGAACACTACATACGAAATTTGCTTTAGATATATGGTCTAATGACATACAAATTTCTTATCATTCGGATAGAAGCTACAACTATTTACTGTATAATAATTAAAAATAAGAAACACAAATAGTTATCAATTTTCCTTATTTCAGACACCACATACAGACAGTATATTAAGATATAAATAGAGATTTTACATACAATTCAACCTACAAAGAACACATGGAATTCAAAAATAGCAATTGCACGCATCCACTCGATTACATATAATATGTAGCAATGGAAAAAAAATGTCGATGTAACATGCCAAGTTGGGCATGCATGTGTCACTTCTGCCAATAGAAAAATATGATGAAGTGTATGAGATGTATCAACATGAATGGTTTTGATAGTACAAAAGTAGTTCAACACGAATACTAGAGATGAACTGAAGCATATATAAACTGATCATCATCGGTGGATCGAGTTCATGGTGTTGCCAATGTGCCATGTCTACAAGGTAGAATATCATGAAAAGAATGTAACATTGTGTCATGCCAGAAAAATAACAGTTCAAAGCACAAATCATGTCATGTATGTGATAATATGATTAGTGTTCCGAATAATACAACTTGATGCAGACACCATGCGTAGACATGATCATAAGATATACACAATGTGTCGAGAGTTATGGAGCTGCAATTGTTTAGAAAATTTTGATGAGTGTACCCTGATAAAAACATTGTTAGATGTGCCGGCCATAACACATATTTCAGAGGTACAAACATTCATATGGAAAATAATGGCCAGAGTTATGTACCATAAATGCTCAAAATCTAAGATGACGTATATAAAAAGATGTAGGTAATGCTAGCAAATACGCAGGTTACTAACAGAAGAAAAAAATTAGATTAGAACTATCTCCATCCATAGATAGATGACTTTGTCCTATAACACATCTTACCAAAGTGCTGACATTTATATATCTGTAGATAAATAATATTTTTTTTCAACACCAACCACTTAGTAAGAGCAACTCTAGCAGACCCCGCAAAAATTTGACCCGCAAAACGCGTTTGCGGTTCCACGAAGATCGCGTTTGCGGGTCAAAAACTAGCTCGGCCGAACAGAAACCGTATCTAAACCTGCATAATTTGAAAAAAAATACTTTTACGGGAGAAATTGCACAAACATAGTTCATCACATACTACATAGTTCATCACATGATCAACAAACTACTAGCATAGTTATACTACATACTACATTAAACTAGTACTAGAGGGGTCGGATCTGACGGTGGCAAGGTCGCGGCAAATGGACGACGCCGTGGATGAGCCGGACGCTCAATCCTCCTCGCTGGAGCTGCACAGGTCTGCGTACTTCGCCGCATGCTCCGCGCGGATGCGGCGCCACTCCTCGGCCTTTTCCTTGGCGGCGAGGTTGGCGGCGACCGCCTCCCGCCACGGGAGGGCTTCGAGCTCCTCGGGTGGCGCTGGCGCTCCGCCTCCTCGCGCACGCTCCGCTCGGCGATGCCAGCTGCAACGGCGTTGACGGCGGCGACGTAGTCTTCCGGCCCGATGACTCCGCGGCGGCCGAGCGGAGCGGGCTCCTCGGGCTCCTCCTTCACGGGGACGAAGGCGAACTCGTCCAGCTCCACCGGCTCCTCCTCGTCCTCCGACCACTCCCTCTTCACGGGGAGAAGGCCAGCGCCCGAGGAGGAGGAGCTCCCGGCGTACGTGGACCTCGCCGACGAGAAGGACGCGTGCCGACGGTCGTACTCCGCCGTCTCGCTCCGCTGGAACCTCGCCGGCGGCGACAGGCCGCGGTTGGTCCACTTCCGGGCCCCATGATGAAGCCATGTACCTAGGGTAGGGTCATGGACCTGTCCAAGATACCCTCCCCAAGGACATCTCTATAAGAAACCACCTTTCAGTCGACCTGGAAGGGTTCCAGTCGACGGACTTGAAGACACTCGACCATGAAGCCAACCACTCGACCGCCAGGAGATTTCAGTCCGCACACAAATGGTCGGTCATTAAATAGCTTTTATGGTCATCATAGCACTTTATGTGGGGTGTTACCAGTAACCCCCGGTCTTAATGTACTTTAATCCCTGCATAACTGAGGGCTGGAGGGGTCTGGCGAACTCTATATAAGCCACCCCCCTCCTCAGTATAAAGGGTTCGCACCCCTGTAACTCATACGCACATAATACAGTCGACCGCCTCCGGGCTCCGAGACGTAGGGCTGTTACTTCCTCTGAGAAGGGCCTGAACTCGTAAACATCTTGCGTATACAACTACTCCATAGCTAGGATCTTGCCTCTCCATTCTTACCCCCCTACCTTACTGTCAGACTTAGAACCACGACAGTTGGCGCCCATCGTGGGGCAGGTGTCTTAGCGATTTATTGGAGAAGTTGGGATTTTTCCGATCTCCTTCATCATGGTTTCAGGTGGAGTTTTGGTTGAGGGTCGCGAGATCCATCTCGGCACGCTCACGTTCATCGCCGCCGACTCCGCTTGGCTTCAGGAGGCTCCACTCGACGTCGACGTGCTCCCCGTCCGCGGGGCAATGCACTTTCGCGCGTGCGTCCGCGGCGTCCTCCTGCGGCAACCGTCGACCAAGTATTGGTCGGCTCCTGTGTCGTCCTTCCTCCCAGTCTCCCGCCGGCGCAAGCGCTCCGGTCGGTCGAGGCTTCAACGGTGGGTGAGGCACGTGGTGGCCCGCCAGTCGGCCACTCCCCAAGTCACGGCAATCGAGCCCGACGAATCTCTCTACGGCCTGTTCGACTGGCTTCGCAGAGACTGCATCCGAGTGCGACAGCAGTGATCCAGCTGCGGAAGTCCTGATGGTCGATGGGCCACGCAGTCCCCCGGCTTTCCCCGCGCCGACGGTGGCGACGGCAAGGGCGATCCGTCGCAAGCCCATGAAGAGTACTTGCCCGAGCCACTCACTTCGCTGCAGAGGGAAGAACTTCGCCGCCGGAACATAGATGCACTTCACGCTCCTATCGTTGGAGAAACCCCTGAGGCCCGTGCCTTAGAAGACGCGCGCTTGGCCAACTAGGCCGAGCGCACTCGACTGGAGAATCTCCAGCGAGTACTCGACGAACGAGCGCGACAACGGGTCCCGTCGTCCAGTCGACGTCAACTCTTTCCACCACCGACTCAGGTATATCGAACTCCGATTCAGAATCTAGCAGCTGCAGCCCGTATAGCAGAGTCTATTCAGCCTTCCCAGTCAGAGGCTAGTAGGGATTTGCTATAGATCAGAGATTTACTCCGGGCAGCAGGAGATCAAAATTCAGTTGTATCGCAGTCGCGGAATAGAATTCACAGCAGATCCGTCGCTGCGAATACAGTCCAGTCGGCCCATAGTCCAAGATCGCCCCCGAGGCGTGAGGAACGTGGAAGCCGGCGGGATGATCAGTACAAGGGCCGTGAGCAGTATGATCACCGATTCGATCGCGATAATCGACGTCGAGTGCCCACCCCTCCCCCGAGGGGTGGATCGTACGCGCCTCGACAACAGGATGACAGACGCCCTCACAGTGCTGGGCGAAGGATTCCAGTCGTCCCCAGAGAACCAGGCTTTGATGCGAGATCCATTCTTGTTCAAGGTTTCACCGAGGAGGTCATGACAGAGATGCCCCCACCACCAGCAGAGTGCACGTCTCAGGACTAGAGTGCTTCAGCAGAGCCATCAGGGCCGCAGTGATTCCTCCCAACTTCAGGTTGGCGACTGGAGTCAGTAAGTTCACTGGTGAGTCCAAACCCGATACTTGGCTTGAGGACTACCGAGTGGCTGTTCAGATTGGCGGCAGTAATGATGAAGTGGCCATGAAACACCTGCCTCTTATGTTGGAGGGCTCGGCCAGAGCGTGGCTGAACCAGTTGGCACCCAGCAGCATTTCCACTTGGGAAGATCTTTCCCGAGTGTTTGTCAGAACATTTGAAGGAACTTGCAAGCGACCAGTAGGGTTGACAGAGCTACAGTCTTGCGTGCAAAAGTCGAATGAAACTCTGAGGGATTACATCCAGAGATGGATCACATTGCATCACACGGTAGAGAATGTATTTGATCATCAGGCAGTCTGTGCCTTCAAGGAAGGTGTTAAGAACAGAGAGCTAAGTTTGAAATTCGGTCGGACCGGAGACATGACCCTGAGTCGAATGATGGAGATTGCCACCAAGTATGCCAATGGTGAAGAAGAGGATCGGCTCCGGAGTGGCAAGTACAAGTTAGCCGCTCATGAAACAGGGGGAGGGAACTCCAGTCGGAAGCAGAAGCGGAAAGCCGAGCCAGCTGCTCCTGGAGAAGCCTTGGCCGTGACTCCAGGAAAGTTTAAGGGGAAACCCAAGGGGCCTTGGAACCCCAAAAAAGTGAAAGACCAAGATGGGAATGATGTATTGGACTTGCCATGTCACATTCACATGAAGAAAGATGAAGAGGGTAAACTCATTTACCCAAAGCATACCACTCGACAGTGTCGGCTCTTGATTCAGCTGTTCCAGGGGAAGCAGCCCAAGGATAAGGAAAAGGAGTCGGACAAAGTTGAGGATAAGGAAGACAGTGATGGTGGATACCCCCAGGTCAATTCCACCCAGATGATTTTTTGCTGACGTTGAAAGCAAAATTCGATTGAAAGTTATCAACCGAGAAGTGAATATGGTTGCTCCGGCGACACCCAATTATTTGAAATGGTCTCAGACCGCCATCACATTCGACCAGTCTGATCACCCGACGCACATAGCCACCCCTGGGAGGCAAGCTTTGGTGGTCGACCCAGTCGTCGAAGGCACTCGACTAACTAAAGTTTTGATGGATGGTGGCAGTGGCCTGAACATCTTGTATGCGAGAGGCGTTGAAAGGGCGGGCATTCCGATGTCGGACTCAAGACCGACAACATGAGCTTCCATGGAGTCATTCCTGGAAAGAAGGCTGAGTCACTCGGCCAAATTGCTCTCGATGTGGTTTTTGGTGATTCCAACAATTTTCGTAAATAAAAGTTGACCTTTGAGGTCGTGGATTTCCAGAGTGCTTATCACGCTATTCTGGGAAGGCCGGCGTATGCACGTTTCATGGCTCGACCATGTTATGTATACCTTAAGCTGAAGATGCCAGGTCCCAAAGGTGTGATCACTGTCACGGGCAATCGGAAGAAAGCGGAAGAGTGTTTCCAGAAAGGCTCGAAGATTGCCGATGCTCATATGGCAGTGGTAGAACTGCAGGAATATCAGAAAACTGCAGACCCGAGTGATTTGTTGCGAGCCAAGAAGCCCGCCACAGAATCAGCGTTTCAGTCGTCCGGTGAGACAAAGTCGATTCACATTCACCCGACCGACCCTGATGCTGCTCCGACTCATATCTCTGCAACACTCAACTCCAAATAGGAAGAAGCACTCATCCAGTTCCTCCGTGAGAACTGGGACATCTTCACATGGAAGCCTTCTGACATGCAGGTGTTCCCAGGGGGCTGGCTGAGCACCGTCTACGAGTCGACCCAAAAGTTAAGCCTGTCAAAGAACATCTTCGACGGTCCGTCGTCCAGAAGAGAAAGGCCATTGGCGAGGAAGTGGCTTGACTCCTTGCAGCGGAGTTTATCCGAGAAATTTACCACTCCGAGTGGCTCGCCAATGTTGTCATGGTCCCCAAGAAGGACAAGTCACTCCGCATGTGCATTGACTTCAAACATATCAATCGGGCCTGCCCGAAAGATCATTTTCCTCTCCCCCGCATCGACCAAATAGTCGACTCGACTACGGGATGTGAGCGGTTGTCTTTTTTAGACGCCTATTCCGGGTACCATTAGATCCGTCTGTATGGACCCGACGAGATCAAAACAGCTTTCATCACTCCATTCGGGTGCTTCTGCTATGTCACCATGCCATTCGGCCTCAAGAATGCCAGAGCCACGTTGATGAGGATGATTCAGAAGTGTTTGCTCACTCAAATCAGTCGGAATGTGGAAGCATACATGGATGATATTGTGGTCAAATCACGGAAGGGTTCCGACCTGTTGACTGACCTTGCTGAAACATTTGCCAATCTCAGGAGGTATGATATCAAGCTTAATCCATCAAAGTGCACATTCAGAGTTCCTGGCGGAAAGTTACTCGGTTTTCTCATTTCCGAACGAGGAATTGATGCCAACCCAGAAAAAGTTGGTACTATACTCCGAATGAAACGCCATGTGCGTGTGCATGATGTCCAGAAGCTTACTGGATGCTTGGCCGCTTTAAGTCGATTCATCTCTCGTCTCGGTGAAAAGGCATTGCCTCTTTACCGACTGATGAAGAAGTCAAACAAGTTCGAGTGGAATCCCGAAGCTGATGCAGCGTTTGCAGAGCTAAAAGCTCTGCTCTCCACCCAGCCGGTGCTTGCTGCCCCAATCAGCAAAGAGCCTTTGCTGCTTTACATTGCAGCCACAGGACAAGTCGTCAGTACAGTACTTACGGTCGAGCGGGAAGAAGAAGGAAAAGCCTTCAAAGTTCAGCGCCCAGTATATTATCTTTCTGAAGTGTTGACCCCATCAAAGCAAAGATACCCTCATTATCAGAAGCTTGTTTATGGGATTTATATGACCACGAAGAAGGTTGCTCATTACTTCTCTGACCATTCCATTACAGTCAACCCCAACCAGTCGAGCCTCGGCGTTTCAAGTCGAAATATCTTGCGGCCAGAATTCCAGCCCTAGGAAATTCCCCTCATGTCCCCGGTCCATAATGACTATCGATGAACAACGGAGGGATGCTTTAGTAACTAGACAACGTTACCTACCGTGCCGAGCACGGTTCAATTCCTCGATGCGCGCTCGTCAAGGTCACCCGTCAACTGCATTGCCTAGTACTACTACTACTACACCAGGATGAGCACATAATTGAGCCCGTTTGTTCGTGCCTAGTACTTGAGTTAATATATAAGGCAATGCACTGGTACGGAGAGATTATCCTTTTACTCTGCATATATAACTTGTCTGAAGTCTAACTAAGCAAAATGTTTGACCAAATCCTTTCTTAAGAAATACAACAGGACAGATGTACGGCTTGAAAATTTATTGCATGATGCAGGTTATGATATTGTTTCGAATTCTGGATCTTAAATTTCAGAAAATCCAAAAATGAGCATAAATTCATGAAACTGAGCATGGTCACGTGATATGGCACAAATATTACTTCGTAAGTTTCTTCTTCAATTCGAGACAAGCTGCTTATGACAAGTTGCACAAATGAAGAGCCTAGGTATTTTGGAACAAAGACCTGTCATGTTAAGGCGAACGCTTTCACTATTAAAACTGTGGGTGTTTACGTGCCGCCATGACTCCCCGCTTCTCATCGGAGGTGCCGTCCCAGCAAGCGTGTGAGTCGACCAGGGCGTCTTGAGCAGACCGCTGCGCGCCGGCTGTCGAGGGCGCGCTTGCGAAGCACCGCTGTGTGAGACTCACCGGGAGGCGAGCCATTTGACCAGGCTCCGCCGCCCACCGTCGTCCCAACTGCTCCCACATTTAATGTCGCTGGCGCCGCAGTTTAAAATCAACCCCGCACTACCCGGTATCGCTACAATCCTCTATCTTCCTCTCCGATTCTCCTGTCGTCTACCTCCAACTAGCCTGACCTAAACATATGCCATGCCGCATCACGATGGTCTGCCCTTTGTGTTCCAGTTTCCTGAGGAAGACACCCAGCCGGAGTCTCAAGAACATAAGGCGCTTTGGGACGAGCTTGAACTGGCCTTGCGGGAAGACGCCGCGCCTGTCCTCGCTCCCGTGCCGGCTCCCGTCGCCCCGACTGCGCCAGCGCCAGTTCCCATCCCCGTGGCATTGATGGGCTGGGAGCCGCACATTTTCGCCGAGCTTGATGCCACGCGGTTCCACGAGGTCCCCGCCGACTTTCACGCGCCCGTGCACCAGCGAGCGCATGCGCCTACGCGTGCACTGACGCGCACGGCCGTGCCGGTGCCCGTGCACCTGCCAGCGCATGCGCCTGCGCGTGCACTGACGTGCATGCCCGTGCCGGTGCCCGTGCACTCGAATGTCTCCGCTGCACCGTTGACAGCGCCTATCCCCGCGCGGGTGCCAGTGCCCCCCTTAGCGACATGGATGGCCGCCGTCGACCGCTTCCTTGCACCAACGCCAGTCGCCTCCTCCCGCAAGTTGACTCGCACCGAAGTCTAGAAAATTTTGGCCTTCCTTGAAGCTAGGCCAACGTCCAGGAGTACGCCAACAACGGCGCAAGACGCCGCCGTCGCCGTCGGTCAGTGGCCCGACGAAACACAGAGCACGACAGAGGAGCCGCTTCCCACCGCGAGACCCCCCCGCCGCTGCCGCGTAATCTAAATTTGCCATGAAAAACGTTCAGATTTCCATGCTTAAAATACGAACGTTTATCATTTCCGTTTATTTTATATCGATCGTCGTATAATTTAAAGTTGGAGTCAGACTGAACGAAATGTATGGTTTGATCGATTGAATGTTCTGCTAGAGTCGTATCAAATTAAATATAAAACGCCATCAAGCCACATGTATTCCTTGTCATCCAACGACCTAGACTGCTTCAATGTCGAGCTCTCAACACGTTTAGCGTGCAGTTAATTTCATGCCAAAAATAGTACTAATCACATGACAACACACAAATAATATCCTATTAGTAAATATCCGCATGCACTTCATATACTTCCAAATTAACATGCATTGCACGTACACACTGACTAGTGCTGCTAGTACGTGAAACTGGTGACGTGACTTGTGAACGCGTCCAGATATGGTCAACGGCAACATCGCCCGTGAATTCTTCCTGTTTGCCCGTGCGTCTAAACGCAGAAGGGGAGGAGAGAGAGAGCACACATGGAACCCAGCAGTAAGTGAAGGCGAATAGTACTAAAAATAATATTACATGTTATCCATTAATTAGGCTGTGGTAATATAAAAACATTATGTGAACAAAGGGGGTACAACAAACATTGCTATTCTACGTATGTTGCCTATTGACGTGCGGCTTGAAGGCCCGGTCGCATGTTCGATCCTCATCCTTTATTTTTTAATTTGTATATGGGTCCAAATTTGTTTCATGACATGTGGGCCCCTCGGTGTGTAGTTTGTAGAACTTTAATTTGTGGGTCGAAATTTGTTCCATTTCAAGTGGACTATCGGTGTGTAGTTTTGTAGGTTATTAATAATAATTAAAGAGAAGAACATAGTTTTTTCAATAATACCATGGTGTGACGTTGAAGGTGAGAAAGGACGTGCGAGAGAGCGATGACCGAGCCAGAGGGAAATCAACTAGGGGAGTTGCGTGGGTTGCAACGGTGTTTGGAGTAGTTGTGGGCCGAATGCTACGAAAATATAATCTAAACCGATCGGAATAAATGCCTACACAAATTAATCCAAGGTCGGAGTGCCCCTCGCAATGTAAATAGCTCCGGCTTTGCGAGGGATGGAGAGGTAGTAGCTTCAACGCATGGAAGATATGGTGTGAGAAATCGAGGTCAATTGAGAGACATATAGATAGAGAGACAAAGTGGGTGTGGTCCGGCATTCATCGAACAAATATATATGCTCTAGAGAGATATTGTCCGATTGAGCTTTTGGCAAGGGTGAGGGCTATAAGATAGAGCTTGAGAGATGATCCAGTCATAGACGTGTAGATATATTTTGTGCGTGGGAGGAAGCAAGGTCAACCGATCACATAAGGTCGTCGTGCGATCGAAAGAGTGAGACGGGTTGGAGAGAGTAACCTAGATAGACGATGTGCGTGAGAGAGTATACAATGTGAATAGGTCTAATTGGGCTCAAACATGGTGATATATCATTTTTTTCCGAGAAAGAGCGAGGTCAATCGAGACATACGGAGAGAGAGAGAGAGAGAGAGAGAGAGAGAGAGAGAGAGAGAAAGAGAGAGAGAGAGAGTGAGCATGGCCCTTCATGAGGTCGAAAGAGTGGCGGCGGCTTGGATGGACTGACCTAGATAGACAATCTGCGTGAGAGAGTATAGAGTGTGTCGATCGAAGCCCGAAGAGGGAGATATATCATTTGCATGTGAAAGAAATGAGGTTAAACGAGACTCAGATAAAGAGAGCAAGATTGAGCGAGTGTGGCCCGCCGTGCGGAAGAAAGAGTGAGATAGTCTCGAGGGAGTGACCTAGATATACAACGTGCTTGCGTGCGCACGAGAGGTTGGGGGGCTAGATAGGCAATGCATGTATTTAGCGCGAGAGGGTAAGAGGGAGAGGGGAGAGAGAGAGAGAGAGCTCGGCATGGTGTGCAATGGCAGGTGTGTGAGGTAAATACATTTGGTAACAGAGTGGAAAAAGGGGTTGTGTAGTTGAGAGACTTAAAGATCGAAACATGGAGAACCGATAGCTTCCTAAGGTGGTTAGGAGAGGAAGATTGTAGCGTTTGTAAAGGGGGGCTAAAACAACATTTGAATGTAAATAGTACGAGACTTAATATCGATGTTTCAATTCGGTGTACATTGTAAGATTTGAACCGAGGACCAGGCATACGGGTAATTATTTCAAATTCGTGCCATACTAAGTTTCGAAAAGTTGACATTAACTCAATTTGTTGTGCTATTTTGTAGGTCATATGTTTTAATCCATCCAAAAGTTTTCTCACTACCATGGTGTTCATCATATACATATGAATTTGTATTAAAAAAATAGCGTGGATACAGTGAAATGTGAAATCCACGTTAGAGTTTGTGATCGCTACACGACACACACTCTAATTCAAAAATCTAACTACGTGACACACACTCTAATTCAAATAACTAATTATGTGACACACACACTCTAATCCACGTTAGCATGGGTACCGTTTCAAATAAAATTCAAATAACTCCTCATTAATTAATTTATAGTACTCCCTCTGTTCACTTTTATAAGACCTTGAAGACATTTCAGACAATGTGCAAAACAGTTCATTTTAAGTTGTCTGAAACGACTTACAAAAGTGAACGGATGGAGTATCTCGTTTTGAATGACTAATTATTGCAAGGAAAACACGGCCATGGTAATACATACAGATTCGTTTGCAAATGAAAGTAGATTCATTTGCATTCTCAAATGTAGGCACACAAGGTAGACCAGTGTCGTGTCGGGGTGGACGCTGCTTCGGTACCTTAAAGGCAACTGCCTTTGGGTGACTGACATGTGGTCCAGCAACCTGTTGGGCCCACATGTCATGGACACAAAGGCAGGTGCCTTAAGGCACCGAAGCAAAGTCCTGTCGGGGTGGTCGCGTGTGTCGGACGGACGCGTAGCACCCAGCCACCCACCCCCCCCCCCTCCCCCAAAAAAAGGACGACGACAATATAAGTTCACGCTTCCACGTTTCGGATTGAAATATCTGGCGGCCCCAATTCCAGCCCTGCAAAATCTCTCTTCTCCACCATCCCCTTCTGCACCCTGATTGCTCAAATCCCTAATTCACCGCCACCCCTCGAATCGCCTCTCGTCTCGTCTCTTTCCCCACCGTTCCCCACCTCTGTGTCGGACGAAGACGACGGTCGCTGAGGGAGTCCCGGATTAGGGGGTGTCCGGATAGCCGAACTATCATCACGGCCGGACTCCTGGACTATGAAGATACAAGATTGAAGACTTCGTCCCGTGTCCGGATGGGACTTTCCTTGGCATGGAAGGCAAGCTTGGCGATACGGATATGTAGATCTCCTACCATTGTAACCAACTCTGTGTAACCCTAACCTATCCGGTGTCTATATAAACCGGAGGGTTTTAGTCCGTAGGACGAACAACAATCATACCATAGGCTAGCTTCTAGGGTTTAGCCTCCTTGATCTCGCGGTAGATCTACTCTTGTACTACCCATATCCTCAATATTAATCAAGCATGAGTAGGGTATTACCTCCATCGAGAGGGCCCGAACCTGGGTAAAAACATCGCATCCCTTGTCTCCTATTACCATCCGCCTAGACGCATAGTTCGGGACCCCCTACCCGAGATCCGCCGGTTTTGACACCGACATTGGTGCTTTCATTGAGAGTTCCTCTGTGCCGTCGCCGTCAGGTAGGATGCCTCATCCCGTCTTTAAAGACGATACTATCGCCAAAGGAGCCTTGGCCGCTGGTCAGACTCTTCGGCTAGGTGGTTTTCTTATGACCGCCAGTTCGGCCACACTAGTAGAAAAAGGGGCTATCGTTGAGGCCTGTTTTGCCCATTAGTCCCGGTTCAATCCAGAACCGGGACTAATGTGAGCATTTATCCCGGTTCGTGAGCCCAGGGGGCCGGCCGGCCACGTGGGCCATTGGTCCCGGTTCGTCCGGACCTTTTGGTCCCGGTTGGTGGCATGAACGGGACCAATGGTCCTGGCTCTGGCCCACCACTATTGGTCCGGGTGGTGGCATGAACCGGGACCAAAGGCTTCCCTTTAGTCCCGGCTCATGCCACCAACCGGGGCTAATGGTGCTGCCTATATATAGCCCCTCGCGCAAGAGCAGAGCAGCCTGCTCTGTTTTTTCTAGCCGAGGGGGAGAGGGCTTGGTGGTGCTCTAGCTCACCTCCTATGCACACAAGGTGTTCGATGGAATGCCCGAGCCACACTACTTAATCTTTCTCCTCTCCAAGCTTGACCTCTAACCTCCATTTTCCTCAATATTTGTCTAGGTTTAGCGGTTCGTCACGCCCCGTCCCCGTCTTCACCGCCGTCGATCACCCGCGCCGATCTCATCGCCAGCACCACCGTGGTGAGCCTCTTGTTCTTATCTTCTTTCTGAAAGGAAAAATATTCTTACTTGTATTATTTTCTTACTTTTATTATTGCATCTTATATAGTGCGATGGTTTTGGTATCCGCCCCCGTCGGCCCTCGTCCTGTCTATGATTCGGATGTGGTATATATTATCTTTTCATAACTATTGGTTCATTTATTGTTTATGAAAATTATGCCGACCAACGTGACATAGATTTTATTTATCTAGGAGGTTGTTGAACCGGAAATTCCAACCGACCCTATTGTCGAGAGGTTAAATTTAGTTGAAGAAGAAAATAATTTCTTGAAGAAAAAAAAAACTTGAGGAGGAGAAGATGATATTGGAGTTGCATGTTGCGGATGTCGTCGATGATCACAAGATCAAGATGGATGCAATGCGCTTGAAGATGAGAAAGATTAGAAAATATGCCATTCATACCGAGGCTTGGTATCATTATGCCGTTGGATCAGTTATTACCTTGGTTGCGATTATGATCGTATTTGTTTTCACATTGAAATGTTTTACATAGTTTCAATGTATGGTTTAATTAATTTAGATGCTCTGCAGAGCTTTATGTTGTTAGATGAGAACTATGTATGTACTTTGGTTTTATGTGATGATGAACTTCTATTAATTTGGTCACTTAATTATCTATTCATGATGTTCTGTAATGATTTTTGACACTTAATTATATATAATGCATGCAGATGAACCGCAATGGATGTACGGTGTGAGACACACCTCCGAGTACATTAAGGCGTGCATGCTTTTCTCAAGTGGCTGAGGCAAACAAGCAGAATGGTTTTATGTGTTGTCCATGCCCTATATGTGGGAATCTGAAGTCTTACTCGACCGGAAAATCCTTCACACCCACCTGCTTTACAAGGGTTTCATGCCACACTATAATGTTTGGACGAGGCACGGAGAAATAGGGGTTATGATGGAAGACGGCGAGGAAGAAGAGTACGATGACAACTATGTGCCCCCTGAATACGGTGATGCTACTGAACATCAAGATGCACAGACGATGTGCACGATGGTGCTGCAACGGGCTAAGCTGCTGAAGATCAAGAGGAACCAGACGATGTGCCCCATGATGATGATCTCCGCCGGGTCATTGTCGATGCAAGGACACAATGCGAAAGTCAAAAGGAGAAGCTGAAGTTCGATCGCATGTTAGAGGATCACAAAAAAGGGTTGTACCCCAATTGCGAAGATGGCAACACAAAGCTCGGTACCGTACTCGAATTGCTGCAGTGGAAGGCAGAGAATGCTGTGCCTGATAAAGGATTTGAGAAGCTATGAAAATAATGAAGAAGAAGCTTCCAAAGGATAACGAATTGCCCGACAAGTACATACGCAGCAAAGAAGGTCGTATGCCCTCTAGGATTGGAGGTGGAGAAGATACATGCATGCCCTAATGACTGCATCCTCTACCGTGGTGCCTACAAGGATCTGAACGCATGCCCGGTATGCGGTGCATTGCGTGATATAAGATCGACGAGATGACCTGGTGATGTTGTGGCGAGCCTCCCGGAAGAGGGTTCTGCGAAGGTGATGTGGTATGCTCCTATAATACCACGGTTGAAACGTCTGTTCAGAAACGGAGAGCATGCCAAGTTGATGCGATGGCACAGTGAGGACCGTAAGAAAGACGGGAAGTTGAGAGCACCCACTGACGGGTCGCAGTGGAGAAAAATCGAGAGAAAGTATTGGGATGAGTTTGCAAAGGACCCAAGGAACATATGGTTTGCTTTAAGCGCGGATGGCATTAATCCTTTCGGGGAGCAGAGCAGCAATCACAGCACCTGGCCCGTGACTCTATGTATGTATAACCTTCCTCCTTGGATGTGCATGAAGCGGAAGTTCATTATGATGCCAGTTCTCATCCAAGGCCCTAAGCAACCCGGCAACGACATTGATGTGTACCTAAGGCCATTAGTTGAGGAACTTTTACAGCTGTGGAATGGAAACGGTGTACGTACGTGGGATGAGCACAAAAAGGAGGAATTTGACCTAAAGGCGTTGCTGTTCGTGACAATCAACGATTGGCCCGCTCTCGATAACCTTCAGACAGACAAACAAGGGATACCACGCATGCACGCACTGTTTACTTGACACCGATAGTATATACCGGAAGCTGCAGGAAGAATGTGTACCAGGCCATCGTCGATTTCTTCCGACCAACCATCAATGTCGAAAGAAAGGCAAGCATTTCAAAGCGAGGCAGATCACGGAAGAAGCCCGCCATGCGCATCGGTGATCACGTACTTGCTATGGTCAATGATTTACACGTAATCTTTGGAAAGGGTCCGGCGGACTAGCTGTTCGAATGACGGCGAGAATCACGCACCCATGTGGAAGAAGAAATCTATATTTTGGGACCTACCTCACTGGAAAGACCTAGAGGTCCGCTCTTGATCGACGTGATGCACGTGACGAAGAACCTTTGCGTGAACCTGCTAGGCTTCTTGGGCGTGTATGGGAAGACAAAAGATACACCGAGGCACGAGAGGACCTGCAACGCTTACACGAAAAAGAGGGCATGCCTCCGAAGCAGTATGAAGGTCCTGCCAGCTACGCTCTACGAAAGAAGAGAAAGAAATATTCTTTCAATGCCTGCTCAAGATGAAGGTCCCGACTGGCTTCTCGTCGAATATAAAGGGAATAATAAATATGTCGAGAAAAGTTCCGAACCTAAAGTCTCATGACTGCCACGTGATTATGACGCAACTGCTTCCGGTTGCATTGAGGGGCTTCTACCGGAAAACGTCCGATTAGCCATTGTGAAGCTATGTGCATTCCTCAATGCAATATCTCGAAGGTGATCGATCCAGAAATCATAGCAACGCTAAGGAGTGATGTGGCGCAATGTCTTGTCGATTTCGAGCTGGTGTTCCCACCATCCTTCTTCAATATCATGACGCACGTCCTAGTTCATCTAGTCGACGAGATTGTCATTCGGGGCCCGTATTTCTACACAATATGTACCCTTTGAGAGGTTCATGGAGTCCTAAAGAAATATGTTCAGAATCGTGCTAGGCCGAAGGAAGCATCTCCATGGGCCATCAAGCAGAGGATGTCATCGGGTTTTGTGTTGACTTCATTCCTGGCCTTAATAAGATAGGTCTCCCTAAATCGCGGTATGAGGGGAGGTATTTGGAAAAGGCACGCTTGGAAGAGACTCAATAATATGCAGGGACGGATATTCTTGGTCTCAAGCACACTACACAGTTCTCTGAGAACTCTACCTTGGTGACCCCGTATGTCGATGAACACAAGAACGATCTGCGCCCAAACACCGGAGCAAAGGCGACAACTGGATTACATGTGAACACATCAGGACTTTCAGCAGTTGGTTGGAAACACGTCTCAGAGGTGACAGCACTGTTTGTGATGAGCTGTACTTGTTGTCCAGGGACCATCTTCGACTGTAATGATTTGGAAAGGATACGAGATAAATGGGAATACATTTTACACGATTGACCAAGATGAAAAGAGCACCAACCAAAACAGCGGTGTCCGCTTTGATGCAGCAACCGACAAGGGAAATGACACATATTATGGTTACATAGTAGACATATGGGAACTTGACTACGGAGTAGATTTTAAGGTCCCTTTGTTTAAGTGCAAGTGGGCCAATCTGTCAGGAGGCGAGTGCAGGTAGACCCACGAAGACGGAATGACAACAGTGGATCTGAAAAATCTTGGGTACACCGACGAACCGCTCGTCCTAGCCAATGATGTGGCACAGGTTATCTATGTGAAGGACATGTCTACGGACGAGGAAAAGAAAAGATAAGGAAGCGAATACATCATACAATGAGCCAAAGCGCCACATAGTTCTTTCAGGAAAAGGGACATCCGGGAGTGGAGGGCAAGACAGACATGTCTCAAGAGTATGAAAAGTTTCATGAAATTCCCCCTTCAAAGTCAAGGCTGACCCAAGCATCCCGATAAACGATGAAGATTATCCATGGTTACGGCGCAATAAGCAAACGACACAAGCGAAGAAAAAGTGAAGACTTTCTCCGCAACTATTATGATGATACCATGCCAACTTTGTAACACACAGTATGATACCATTGTCCGTTTTGTTCATGAACATGCTATGCCAACTTTTTCAGAGTTCATTTGAAAACTATGAATTTGAAAACCTCGCCAACCAAGGGCGCCACACCGGTTTATAAGCCCGTCCCTCTACGCCTTGTTGAGCTCACAAACTTGTGATTCACACAAATTTCAAAGAATTCAAATTTTATAAAACTAATGGCACAAACAGAAAGTTTATAATTGTTCTAAAACAAATGGCACTAACAGAAAGTTTATAATTTTGCTGACCTAAAAGCAAAAAGAATTAAAAATAAAGCAAAAACCAAAAGAAAATAAATAATGCAGAAAACAAAACAAAAAACTTGAAAAATAATAATAATAGCAACAATAAGCATTTTCTTGTAAGTAGAAACAAAATAAAATAAATAAAGCAACAAAGAAAACAAAAAAAGTGCCACCTAAAACTAAAAGAAAAAAAGAAATAAAATATAAAGCAAAAAAAAGTTCCACCCATTGGGCCCAAAACGGCCTGAATACGACTAGAAACCCTACATGGGCCAGGATTCAGGCCCGCAGAGGCCCAATAGGCCCACAGGCAGTAGCAAGATTAGGCCCGAAAGCCTGCATTAGAGAGGAGCTCGAAGGGGAGGCACACCAGCTTATAAACCAGTGCAGCGCCTTCAACTAGCGAGGTGGGACTAAACATTTGCGCTGGGCAGCACAAGGCCTTTGGTCGGTTGGCGGCACCAACGGGACTAAAGGGGCATTAGTCCCGGTTCGTGGCACCAACCGGGCTAATGCCCCACTTCAGTCCCGGTTGGTGCCACCAACCGGGACCAAAGGTCGCCGCTTCCGCCCTTTGGGCTGCTGAAATTTGCTTTGGTCCCGGTTGGTGGCACCAACCGGGACTAAGGGGGGCATTAGTCCCGGTTGAGCCACGAACCGACTAATGCCCTTGCTATATAAGAAAACACTTGGGATATTTCAGATTCATCGCCCATTTGCCCCTCAACCTCCCCGACGCTGCCGAGGCTGCCCCGACGCCGCCGACGCCGTCGCCGCCACCCACGCCTGTCGTCACCATCGCGTCGCCGCCGCGCCGTTGTTGTCGCCATTGTCGTCGCCTTGCCGCGTCGCCGCCCGTCGTCCTTCGCCGTCGTCGCCGCACGTGATCTGCCCAGCGCCATCGCCTGCCTCGTCGTCGCCGTCCCGCCCGTCGCGCGCCCTGCGCCGTTGCCGCAGCTGCCTCCGCGACCTCGCCGACCTCGCCGTTGCCGCCCCTGCCTCCCGACCTCCGCCGCCGCCTCCGCCTCCCGACCTCACCGTCGCCTCCGCCTCCCCGCCCGCCTCTCGACCGACCGCCGTCGCCTCCGCCCTGATGAGCCCCAGCGCACACTGCCCTGCCCTGCCGCCGCCGCCATGATTTTTTTTTCATAAATGTTCATGATTTTTTCATAAATGTATATATATTGATGTATGGATATATGTATGATGCTTTTTTGCAGTGTTGATCTAATGTTTTTATTTCTGCATATATATGTGATTTTTGCATGTTGATCTAATGTTTTTTTTCTGCATATATATGTGATTTTTTTGCATATATAGATATGATCATATATATGATGTATGCATGGATCGATGTGGATGGAATATGATGTTTTTTGTTCATAGAATATGATGTTTTTTTATTCATAGATTTTATTTTGTTCATTAGAGAGAGCGGGGCGTCGAGGAAGTTGTACTGTTTAGAGTTAGGGTGGAAATGAGGAAGAAGGAAAATAAGGAAAAGAATAAAAGAGGAAGAAGGAAGAAGGAGAAGAAGAGGAGAAAAAAAAAAGAGGAAGTAGAAGAAAAAGAAGAAGAAGAAGGAAGAGAAGAAGAAGAAAAAATTCTATTTTTTCTTCTTCTCCTTTTCCTTCTTCTTCTCTCTCTCTTTTTCTTCTATTTTTTTCTTCTTCTTCTTCTTCTCTTTTCTTCTTCTCATTTCTTCTTCTTCTTCTTCTTCTTCTTCTTCTTCTTCTTCTTCTTCTTCTTCTTCTTCTTCTTCTTCTTTTTTATCGGGAACGAGGGTGTCGAGGATCGCTGAGGGGTCGACGGTCGGGAACTAGGCTAGAGGGTCGAGAGGGTCACAGAGGGGTCGAGGGTCGAGGGTCGTCGAGGCTGATCGAGGTTTCGAGGCACAAGGGTTTGAGGGTTCGAGGGTTCTAGGGTCGAGGGTTCGAGGGTTCTAGGGTTCGAGGGTTCTAGTGTCGAGGGTTCGAGGGTTCTAGGATCCGAAGGAAGAAGGAAGAAGAAGAAGAAAAAGAATGAGAGGAAAAAGAAGAAAAAGAAGAGGAGAAGAAGAAAGGAATAGAGGAGAAGAAGAAAAAATAGAATTTTTTTCTATTTTTTCTTCTTCTCCTCTATTCTTTTCTTCTTCTCCTCTTTTTTTTTTCTTATTCTTTTTCTTCTTCTTCTTCGTTCTTCCTTCTTCCTCTTTTCTTCCTTTTCCGATAGGGGGGTACCGATAGTGTCAAAGTATTGAAGAAATCCATGGCTTCATCATTAGCGGAAGTAACCATGGCATGATGGTATGAAGTCCTCAAAGTTGTTTCGGAATGGAGTCCGGATAGGATAATTTGCCTTTTGCTGAACTTTGTACCAAAAGCTAATTATCCTATCTCGGGACTCCGCTCCAAAACAACTTTGGAGAGCTTGCACCATCATGCACCTGTTACTTTTGCCTAATGATGAAGACATGGTTTTGTTGAATCCTTTGACACTAGGCAACCTCCCGACCCTCGGCGATCTTGACCCTTGACCTCGACCGCTCGGCGATCCACGACCCTCTACCCTACATGGGCGCCGATGCCCACGTCACTTGTGGGACATAGATGTACTGTTCAACGCCGACCCCTCCCGATAGCTTCAACACGTGGGGGGTCGATATTACGTACCCCCTCCTAGCTTGAAGCGTTCTCGAGGCCACCCCCTAACCCTTGAAGCGTTGTCGAGGCCACCCCAAACCCTAGAGAAGCAGCGTCGAGGCCACTAATATGATTCCTTATTGTGATTAGCTAGCTAGTTCTACGTTGGCACTAATATATCCATATCTATCATGTTTGAATAATAATTGCCATGTTGTAAATATTTGTAGAAACTATGGACACCCCCCGAGACGAAGCACAAGAAGCGTTGTTGAGGGACATAATCGCACACGAAAGTGATGCCGTCTCCTCGATGATGTTTCTCAACGTCGACAACGATGGTCTGGAAGGAGAGGGTGAAGAAGCAGCTGGCTATGATTTACATGGCTCCGATGACCCAATGCCGGTGCAAGAAGGAGAGGGTGAAGAAGTAGACCGTGAGGACGGCTCCGGTGATCACCAAACCGAGTCCGGCCAGGTATATATATTAGTTAAGCCTGTCTTGACTAGCTCTCGTCTTTGTTTTGGTATATATGTACACATATTAATTAACTCTCGTCTTTGTTCTTTTTCTAGCCCTCCGGATCGAGCACAACCGTAAAGAGACGAGGCCCAAGAAAAAGTTGAGCTCGGATGAAAAGTTTGAGATCATACAAATCGCGCGACGGCCAACCGATTGAACCCTACCGGACAAAGAAGGCATTTGTTGCTCGGTCACGGGGTTCTAGTTAGGGACAAGATCCCGATCAGCATCCACCAATGGTATAAGCCTAAGAACGAAGACCCCGAGGTGTCTTGTGTCAATGATATGCGAAAAATGATCTTTGGACTGAGCTGAAGTCAAATTTTACCCTACCGCCAGAGGATGATCCGGAGAAGCCAGTAATAGAGCCATTAATCAAGTCTTTTGCTCTTAAGAAGATGGCAGAACTATTCAGGAATTGGAAGAAAGACCTCAATACGTATGTCGAAAAAATGAGACACCAGAATTCACGGGCAAATATGAGAAGATCGAGATGATGGCCCGCATTTGTGGCCTACAAGACATCGGAAAAGAGTAAAAAGATGTCAGCGACAAACAAGAGAAATGCTGCGAAGAAGAAGCTTCACCATCGCACGGGTCGGTGGCTACCTCATAGCCCGCCTAAGTGGGCCAAGGCTGAGAATGATCTGCTTGATAAAGGGATCGAACCGAGACAATGAATGGCGAGACCGTTGCGGACTTGGTTCTTGGGGCGGCGGATCCTTGGACCCTATAACGGGAAGTGCATTTGGACGGACGAACAATTGGACATACCACCAAGAGGCTTAAGCATTATATCGAAGCAGCGCAGCAAGGGAAGTTCGTTCGAGACGGGGAGAAGGACGAGCTCACAATGGCCCTCGGGAATCTGAGCACCTCGGACGGACACGAGGCACGCCAGCTCCCTTTCGTGGAAGGCTGGATTTCGGACGCAGGGGTTACAAAACCCATGAGAGGAGGAAGAAACTGGAGCAGAGCCTAATGCAGGCGCTGCACGAAAGGGTAATGGGGCTAGAGCAACGAGAAGAGGAACGAGAAGCAGCCGATCACAACAAACGACCTGCCGAAGCTTCCCCCGAAGCTATCCCGCCATCTCAGCGGAGAAGCAGTGTGGCTTCCACCGAGCTGCTTCAGCCATAGCAGCATGCCTTGATGGCTCCTGCCAGCTATCCCGTGGATGCTATCACGAATGCTGAAAGTTTCCACCTTATGGCGCAATGGAGCAATTTGAAGGTCAAGGCGGCTGTTGGCTCTGTTTATCCCACTAAACCCGACTCAACTTTTCACCGCCGCCGATTTCGAAGGATATGCTAAGGTGATGGTCGATGAAATAACGGAGGATTTGAGGAGCTCGGCTTGACCACCCTACCGTGAAGGGAGTATCGGCTGGGTTCGCGCTCAAGACTCCATGCCTATGGCGGAAGGATCTCATCAACCTTCCGAACTGGACGCCTCCGCCTCCTCCTCCTCCTCCGCGAGTCAGGCACTCCGCCTCCTCCTCCTCCTCCGCGAGTCAGGGCACTCCGCCTCCTCCACCGCCTCCTCCTCCGGCGAGTGACGATCAGGGCACTCGGCCGGCTCCTTCTCCGCGCGTGGCGGCACTCCGTCTCCTTCTCCGCCTGCACCGGCGTCCGGGCAGCCAGCCTCCTCCTTCTCGCCTCGTCGGCAAGGCGGAAGAGACCGCCGCCGCTCCGGCTGCTCCCGCGTCGTAGTCCTTCTCCTCCGCCTCGTAAGCAAGGAAAGAAGACATCCGCTCCGTCTGCTCTGCCGGCGTCTAGCAAGACAGCCAAAGGCGGGAGGAGATCTGATTCGGTCCTTCTTGAAGACTCGGAGAAGTTACCGTCTGAGAGGAGCGAGGAGGAAAACGCGAAGATCGTGCAGACCGAAGTGGATGACTGGTTTCAAGGGTTGAAAGCAAAGAGACATCCACCTCCGGAGGAGAAGGTAGATCCGGTCAAAGCAAAGCGCACTCTGGCTGCCCTGACAAAACCACCCAAGTCTCCGCCGAAAGGCAACTATGAGCGCATTATTGGAAAGGCATTTGCCGAAGCGGAGAGATCGGGAAGTACTGTCAGTGATCAAAGGATGAAAGAACGACGAGCTGGGAAACAAATTGCCCAGCTCGGCGAACAAGCGAAGCAATCGTGCCCCCCGCTCAAGGTGCCTGCTAGCGACATCGTCGATCCGAGGATGGTGCCCGTTTATGGCAATCCTGAAGATTACCTGCCCGACGATGTACAATTTGATTTCTTGGAGGTGCAGATACAAAGATACGAGTACGGGAAGCCTCTCGTCAAAGATGAAAGCTCTCTAACAACGATGATGCGAAGATTGCATGATTGGTACATGAAAACCTGCAAAGAGTCTGAGGGGAGGAATACTTTGTATGTGAGAGTTAAAAAGGAGCATGACCTCCTTGGAATTGAACTGTTGCCTATTCCATTTGAGGAGTTCTATCAGTTTTCAATCAATTGGCCCTCGATAAAGCAACGGTCACCTGCTACTGTTTGTAAGTAGTACTACTTCTGTCATTAAGTATCTCTATATAACTCAGCTCTTTCATTGCATGTATTTATAAATATCCTCACTATATTATGCAGATTGAAGATCGCAGAAATGAAGAAAAAACAAGTGGGTGATATTGGGTTCATTAACACATATCTCATCGATGCAAATGAGGTTAAATATCGTGCCAAGGAAACCGAGGCCAACTTGCTACGATCGTTGGAAATAAATGAACACAAAAATACAATACTCTTTCCTTACAACTACACGTGAGTGTTACTGTCTTGTGGCATATTCGGTTTCCTTATTTAGTCCAGGTTATAGAAATGTAATATTGATGAGTTATGCATGCGTGCAGGTTCCACTATATTCTCCTAGAGATTAAGCTTGAGCAGGAGTAGTAACTGTCTTAGACTCGAGACGAAAAGATCCCAAGGAGTATGCGGACATGACTGAAATGCTCGAGAAGTAAGTTAAATCGATCATTATCCACCATATCAGCAACTTTGTTCATTTCGATATCAAGTAATTGTTTTCTTTGTATGGCAGGGCTTGGGAAAATTCACCAAAAAGCTCCGGACTACCGAAGAAGCTGCAATTTAGACACCGAAGTAAGTACTATATAGTAGCATATTCCACGCGATCTCCTAGTGATTCAAGCGCTAGTTTCATCAATACCATTTAGCATGTGCTTGCTAATTATCAGTTTGATTGACCTCTGTTTCTTGTAAAGTGGTTGTGGCAGGAACAAGGGAATGATTTCTGTGGATACTACGTTTGAGTCCATCCGCCACACGACCTGTGAGAGGGCTACTCCGACAAACAATTTGAAGTGCGTAAATAAAATATTCACAATTTTATTTTATTACCATCATTTGTGTTGAGTTTCATTCATTCATATATATATATATATATATATATATATATATATATATATATATATATATATATATATATATATATATATATATATATATATATATATATATATATATATATGTATTGACCCTTTCTTAAAATTAGATGTTTTGAAGCGGGATGAACTCCTAGCACCAGATCGCATACGAGCAATTCAAGAGGAATTGGCGGCATTCTTTCTTGACTATGTGATCGCTGAAGACGAGGAATACCATGTGGACCACGCGTCCGTATTGTAAAAGATAATTATTGTATATATGTAGCCGGTAGTGTCGGATAGATATACGAGAACTTGTTGTTCGACCAATCTCTCGGAGAAGGAGAGGTGGTCGATATCACTTCTCTCTGTATGCATATATGTTCATGACGATCTTCATTTGCTTAATTACTAGCTAGCTAGCATGTCTAGTTAGTCCTCTCTATACGTATGTATAGTACGTAGAGTCGACCAAGCACGGACAAAAGAAAGGACACTTTTCTCTATTAATTAGCTAGCTATAGCACAATATATGAAACACCTAAATTAACCCCCAAAACCCCCAAACCCCCCTTTTGAAAAAAAAACCAGAGCCAAAGAAATGTCGACGTGTGGATGCCTATTGGTCCCGGTTGGTGCCACCAACCGGGACCAAAGGCCCTCCCTGCCTGGGCTCAAATGGACAGGCCACGTGGAGGCCCATCTGTCCCGGTTCGGATAGAACCGGACTAAAGGGTGAGGGTATTAGTATCGACCCTTTAGTCCCGGTTCATGAACCGGGACTAAAGGCCCTTACCAACCGGGACTATAGGCCCTTTTTCTACTAGTGCCACTGCGCCGACGATGACCTCTCGAGTCATCAAAACCAATCTCCATATTAATTCGGAACTTGCCGAACAGTTAGATCCGATCGAGCTCTCCTCCAGAACGAGCTCTTGGATCGCATCGCCGCTCAGGAGTCGCCACAGACTACGACCGGATCGGGCCTAAAACCGATCTGAGAGAGATCAACTCTCCCCAGGCTACCCATCATGTTGCTGTGATAGAGGAGCAATGCGGCGATTCTTCTTCTATCTTAAGGACTAGCTACGTCCGGATTCCCGATCCATCTATGCCGGATTCCCGCAGAGGGACAGATGTCGATCAAGCCCTGAACTTAAAGTCAGGCGGCGGGTTGGACTCATTGGATAACACTCAAAAAACCAAACTTTCGAGTTCGGAAACTTCTCGGCCCCTGAGTCCTAAATTGGACGGGGTTCCGGATCCAGTTCCACCCGCCCACCCAAACATTAGCGATCTATCCCGAATTCGGCAAGAGCTCGCTGAAACAGTACATCAATACTGGGCCAGATTCCTCCTGGTTATGGATAGGATAAAGGACTGCCGAGAGGAGGACGCAATCCCAATTTTCTGCAATAATTGCACGGACAAGGGAATCCTAAGCGCCATAAGTCGTCGCGAAATTACACGCTTTGCTGACTTGGTGACCATAGTAAAAAGTACTGTGCGATGGAGAGCGCCTGGAAAACCGAAAGTAAATTTTGGGATAATCCAGCCCCGAATACATCCCTAGTACGAAATAAAAGGGTGCATCATTATCAAGCACCTGGGTTAAACACCAAAAAACCAAAAACCCCTAAAGGGTACGGAACCGTACTGGAGGGTTGGCTAAACGGACCCTGCAAAATTCATAGTACAGAGGGCGCCACTCCAACTCATAGCCTTCGAGCATGTTGGATACTATGGCAGGTGGCCAAAAGTGGCGAAGAGCTTCTAGCTTCGTAACCCCAGCCCAAAGAACACCAAGACGATGTTAATAGTCTTGAGACTTTCGATCAAATAACATGCTAAAACGAACAGTCCGCAACCTTGTCAAGTCTACCAAGTAGCAACAATAAATCCATGGAGGACACGGCTATCACCTTCAATGCCAAGTGATTTAACCTAAATTCGAACAGCCCGAGCACCAGCCGCATTGGTCCTCGGTCCGATAGTGGACGACCGCCTTACTAAGGTACTCATGGATGGCGGCAGCGGACTAAACCTCATCTATGAGGAAACCCTCCGAAAAATGGAAATAGACTGGAACCACATTGAGCGAAGCAGCACAACCTTTAGAGGAATAATCCCTTGCCGGGAAGCATGCTGCACAGGAAAAATCACACTGGATGTAGTGTTCGGCTCGCCGGACAATTACAGGTCCGAGGATGTCACATTTCAAGTGGCCCCGTTCAACAGCGGATATCATGCTTTATTAGGACGAGAGGCATTCACAATTTTTCAAGCTATACCCCATTATGGGTACATGAAGCTTAAAATGCCCAGACCTAGCGGAATCATCACTCTCGCTAGTGATCCGAACATAGCACTCCGCGCCGAAAACAAGACAGCCGCACTAGCCCTCAAGGCACTATCCTAAGCCCTAGCGGCCGAGGAACTCACCGCGATGCGCTCCACGGTGAACAGGGACGATGTGATACTTGATAAAAGATCCAAGTCCACCTCTTTTAAACCAGCGGACGAAATAGTCAAATTCCAAGTCCACCCAACGGACCCTGCAAAGACGGCCCCCATTGGGGCACAATTAAACCCTGATGTTGACGCCGCACTACGAGAATTTCTACAAGAAAACTGGGACATCTTTGCCTAGCACCCTTCAGACATGCCAGGAATCCCACGTCGGCTGGCCGAGCACAGCCTAAATATCCTAAAAGGATTCAAGCCAGTCAAACAGGCTCTTCGGCGCTTTTCTGAACCCAAGAGACAGGCCATGGGAGAGGAGCTAGCCAAACTTTTGGAAGCCGGATTCATCAGAGATATAAAACATCCGGACTGGCTAGCAAACCTAGTGATGGTACCAAAGAAGGATAAATCCTGGCGCCTATGTGTTGATTTTAAAGACCTTAATAAGGCTTGCCCAAAGGATCCCTTCCCCCTCCCTCGAATTGATCAAATTATTGACGCTACAGCAGGACACGACTCATTGTGCTTCCTCGACGCGCACTCGGCTACCACCAAATCAAGATGGCGGAGCTGCACAAGCTGCAACAGCTTTCATCACTCCATACGACCCGCTCGCTTCAACACAATGCCCTTTGGGCTCAAGAACGCCGGCGCAACATATCAGCGCATGATCCAGACATGTCTGGCAAACCAGATCGGCAAAACAGTGGAAGCATATGTAGATGATGTGGTCGTCAAAACCAAGCACGTCGAAACTCTAGTAGACGACTTGAGGATCACATTCGACAATCTTCGAAAATATGACATCAAGCTCAATCCGGAAAAATGCGTCTTCGGCGTTCTAGCCGGAAAGCTCCTGGGCTTCATTGTGTCCGGTAGAGGAATTGAAGCAAACCCAGCCAAGATCCGAGCTCTGTCACAATTGGATATTCCAAAAGACCTCAAACAAATACAAAAATTGACTGGATGCGTAGCGGCTCTAAGCCGCTTTATTTCCCATTTCGGAGAAAAGGCGTTACCCCTTTACCGCCTCCTCCGCCGCATCGAACACTTCAAGTGGACGGATGCCGCCACGGCCGGACTCGAAGAGATAAAAGCCATATTGGCAAAAAATCCGGTCCTGGCCGCGCCCAATGTGGGCGAACCAATGCTATTATATATCGCCGCAACACATCAAGTTGTCAGCGCGGTGTTCGTTGTCGAACGAGAAACGGACGGACACCGGTTCCCTCTTCAAAAACCGGTTTACTAAGTGTCCACTGTCCTAACTCCATGCAAGTCCCGGTACCCACACTACCAAAAGATAGCATACACGGTGTTCATGGCATCCCGGAAGCTGCGACACTACTTTCAAGAGTGTTCGATAACGGTAGCCTCCGAAGTACCTCTTAACGACATTATAAACAACCGCGACGCGACGGGCTAAATGGGCCATAGAGCTCCTTCCATTCGACATAACTTATAAGCCACGACGAGCTATTAAGTCGCAGGTTTTAGCCGACTTCCTGGCCGAATGGACCGAAGCCGAACTCCCTAAAGAGTACGGCGCATACTCCAATTGGATCATGCACTTTGACGGCTCCAAAATGTTGGCTGGCCTGGGGGCTGGCGTCGTCCTGACGTCCCCAACCGGGGACACAGTCCAATACGTCCTTCAGATAATGTATACGGACTTCAACAACACAGCCGAATACGAGGCCCTTCTGCACGGCCTCCGGATGGCAGTCTCCATGGGCATTCAACGCCTAGAGGTGCGCGGGGATTCGAACCTCGCAATATCTCAAATAAATAGAGACTTTGATGCCAAAGATCCAAAAATGGCAGCATACCGCAATGCGGTCCTAAAAATGTCAGCATGGTTCGAAGGGCTCGAATTTCATCATATAGCTCGGGATAACAACCAGGCGGCGGATATATTGGCACGCATCGGTGCAAAACGCGATGCCGTCCCACCCAATATCTTTCTGGAACGGCTGTTCAAGCCATCCGTACTATGGGAAGGAGAGTCCGGCAATAACAATCCGGACCCAACCGCACCGCTCGACGCCGAACACTCGACACAATCGGAGGCTCGCCACCGAGATAACACCCTCGCCCACGAAATAATGGCGGTTATCGCCCGTGGGCGGAACCATTCCTAGCCTACCTAACTAGGCAGGAACTCCCCAAGACCAAAATGAGGCTCGCTGCATAGTACGGCGATCTAAAGCCTATAAAGTCCATGAGGAGAGCTTTATAAGAAAAGCACTACCGAGTCCTTCAAAGGTGTATCTCCAAGAGGAAGGGTGAAACCTCCTGGCTGAAATTCATGCCGGACTGGGTGGGCACCACGCCGCAGCCCGGCCCTTGTAGGCAAGGCCTTCCAGAGGATTTTATTGGCCGACGCCCGGCAGACGCGCAGGACTTAGTCCAACGATGCGTCGGTTGCAAGCTTTTGCTAACCAAAGCCACATGCCACCCACCGCCCTCAAAACTATACCCATCACCGGCCGTTCGCATGCTGGGGCTTGACATGGTTGGACCCCTTAAGGAGGAACCCACAAGCAAAAATACCTATTGGTCATGGTGGATAAATTCACCAAATGGATAGAGGCCAAGCCTATTAAAACGGCCGAATCCGGACCGGTGATAGACTTCATATCAGGGGTAGTGCATCGTTACGGTCTCCCCCACAGTGCCATTACTGATAACGGCACCAACTTTATGGCCGATGAGGTCAAATTATGGTGTAAAAACATGGGCATCAAGCTCGATTACGCCTCAGTCTATCACCCTCAAACCAACGGCCAAGTCGAACGAGCAAATGGTCTAATCATGAGCGGCATTAAACCCAGACTAGTGCGGTCCTCAAGGAATCTAACACGACTTTGGGTTGAGGAGCTCGACCAGACTGGGGATGCGGACCACGCCGAATCGTACTACGGATTCACACCATTCTTTATGGTGTACGGCGCAGAGGCAGTCTTGCTCTGCGACATAATACATGACTCACCTCGGCGGCGCATGTATGAAGAAAGAGAAGCCGAGCTTGATCGGCAGGACAGTTTGGACGCATTGGAGGAGGAGCGCGACGTGGAAAAAGCTCGTTCCGCATTCTATCAACAGCAGGCTCGAAGATATCAAAGCAGGGAAGTACGGGCCAAAGCTTATAACGTTGGCGAACTAGTTCTACGCCTGCCGGACAAGAAAAAGGACAAACTCAAGCCCAAATGGGAAGGTCCCTTCATCATCGACCAGGTCCTGACCGGCGGAGCATACCATCTGCGACACGCATCGGATAACCGACTCGAGCCGAACCCATGGAATGCAGCCCATCTACGAAGATTCTACGCCTAAGCACCGGACTCCAAGTTCGTCTCCTTCCTCCGTCCACATTTTCTATTTTTGCTGTCTTTTATTTCTCTCCTTCCTCCTCCTTCTTCTTGACGCCTCTAGAGGCTCGTTTGCGCTTTTTCAAGACATACTTGACGCTACTGTCCGCTCATTATACACGGGGCTTCTTTAATGAAGCTTATTTATACGTGCTTCATGCCCAACACATGCGTTAAACTTCCGCATGTACCTTTTATTCACCATTATATGCATCGATATGACTTAAGTTTTGGCCAAGCTGGGTTGCTCGGCTCCTGTGCTTACCCCTCGTTCCCGATTGTTCGCTAGGTGGTAAAGGAGCACCTCTGCGATTATTACGCGGTTCAGCCGGATGTGTACCTCAGTGGGTGAAGCCAAAGCTAAGCGTTCTTAGGGAATATTCGGTCGGTGAACTGAAAGATGATTTTAACTATTTACCCATTTGCCCCGTGATGATTTTACGCTTTCATAGCAGCTTTGACATGCACTTTAGGGCATGTATCCCAGCGAAAGGAACCCTTAATGGAACTATTCTCCCTGGAAGATGTTTCTTACTATCCATGTAATATAACATAACTAGTTGGGCACTTGTCTGATACAACAACAATGACCCCTATGCCTTGTCTCCATGCATACCCCGGTTCTTATATAACCACGAAGGTATTCGGACACACTGGACTATTGGGTCCCGAGGTCGGCTTAAAAGGTCCGCTATGACAAACGATCTACAATCCGCTAGAAGACATTTTTCATGTCATATTTTTACATAGTCAACTCGACTCATTGTATTCCTCCTCAATGCCATCTAATAGGCTATCTAATTTACAATCTTGCTGGGAATACTTGGCGGCCAATTCTACTTGGCGTACACTAACTTACAGGATCTCCATCCCATCAGCCCCACAGGTCCGACCTCAGCCATGTGGCTTGGGTAAGCCTTCGTGTACCGCGTCTTTACCATGGCCCAGGCCTCCCTGGCGCCTTGACGGCAGGCCGATATCTTCCATAGTTGGAAGCGCCGCCGTGCTCCTTGAAGCCGCTCTGCCAGCTCCCCAATGCCTTGGGCAGGGAGATAGATAGCCACAAGGCACGGCCGATGCCTTCCATCACTGCCGGACTTGTTCGTGCGGTGGCCGACGAATTCGGGAAGAAGATCACCAAGAACTGGGCATCTCCTCCTCGGGACGGCCTGTGAGCAAACCTACATACATGTTTATGTTAGTCGCCTTCCTCGCGAACTCTTTCAAAGTTCGCTCAAGCACTTATTGAAAATGCCGCGACGAAGCCGCCGATTCTCCTTCGGAGTCGACATAACCGGGCACGAACATCCTTTAGTTCCTCACCCAGCTTGGTGTTGGCATCTTGGAGGTTATTTTTCTCCTGCCGCACCCTAGTAAGCACGCTCTCGCCAGCCTTTAGCTGGCGCAAGAGTTGTTGCTTGTCCGGATCTAGTCCGGCGCCATCTGCAATGTTTCTGTCAGATTTACACACCCGCCGCACTTCATAAACTATTTATCTTTTGAAGCGTATATTACCAGAGGGGTCTCTGTGGCTCCCCATGTAGCGGCTAGTGCGACCTCAAGTTGGGCCTTGCACTCTTCAAGCTCCTGGGACAGTCGGGTATTCCTTTTTGTAAGATCCTGCATAACAAATGATCCTTAAATCAGTTATTCTAACTATTTTAAGTCTCGGGCTCTTGGCATATATAATCACAAATTTCCTTACACGTATGTCCTTTACATACTGCTCCGTGGCTCTGGCTAGACCATCTTGAGCGGCACGGAGGTGCGCATCTGCCGAATTGAAGGCATTCAAGGCCTCTTGGGAGAAACATGCGTCACGAAGAACTGTCCGGCGGCGCCTGTGATTCAAGGCGCTCTCCACCTCGGAGTTGGTGGCGGACAATCTGTCGGCATCCTCTGTCGGAAGAGCATCCGACGTACGCCTCGTGTTCGCCTCCGCTTCTGGACCCGGCTTTGGAGCCTGACCGGCGGAGGTTCGATTGGCAACCTCTCCGGACTTAGTCCGGCGAGCGCTCTTTTTCCTGAAAAGAGCGTCAGCGTTAGTACGCCTTCCAGGAATCAATCCTAGGAACATGGTGACACGCCATACCGTTGCGGCGGAGTTTCGATCCGGACCGCACTCCTTTTTAGCCTGTGTGGGGCGTCTGCCCTTGTTGGCTAGCGCATGGCTCGGCTTCCTGCCTCAAGGTACCCCTGCGAAACACCATTGGTATACGGTGATCAAGAAATAAGCACGGATGGGTCATTATCAGTATATTGGGACCTTGGTCTCAGTTACCTGTGAGGCTGGAAGTATTCCGGGGTAATCGGCCGTAATGGCAACCAAAGCATTGTCGATGCTAAGTTGGTGGAATACCCCGTCGATCAACTCCATCTTTATAGCCGGTTCCTCTTCGGAGGTCGGATCGAGGGACCGTTCCGGATCCTCGGGTTGTGGGGGCGGGCTGTGTATCTTCTCCACAGTCCGGCGCAGTTCCTGCGCAGAAACCATAAAATGAGATATTTAACTACGGGAACATGGATCGGACAGGTCACAAAGATGTTTGCTTACCCAGCTTCGAGGATTATTCGAAGAAAACTCCTTCAATGGATTGACGCGGAGGAAATCCTTCTCCTCCCCTTTATACATGGCAGACAAGATCTTCACCAGTTCGGCGACCGATCCCGGCCCTTTGCGGCCATGGCGGGTGGCATCGTCCTCCCCGTTGAAGTCCCACATGGGGTGGCCCCTATATTGGAGCGGCTGCACTCCCCTCATAATGCAGATTGCCATGACTCCAATCACGGTAAATCCGGCATGAGCCAGTAATCTTATTCGGCTCATCAAGTAGAGGACATCCCGGTCATTTTCCCTCCGGGGGCTCCGAGGGCGCCAGCTTAGGCGCTTCTTCAGAGGAGCATTGCTGAACTCCGGAAGGCCGATCCGAATAGGATCCGGCAGCGGGACGTCCTCCATGTAAAACCATTCCGAAGGCAAGTCTTCGGACGCCTTCTTCGGGGTTCCGGATAGGTATCCGGTCCCAGCGATGCGCCATAGCTCGACTCCGCCCACTTGATATATTGACCCCTCATGAGAACGGGGTACTAGGCAGAATAATCTCTTCCACAGCCCGAAATGAGCCTCGACGCCCAAGAACAGTTCACAAAGGGCCACGAAGCCCGTGATGTGCAAAATGGAGGCAGGCGTAAGGTGGTGCAAGCTGGAGGCCGAGAACTCCAAGAGCCCCGGAGAAATGGATGGATTGGAAATCGAGTCCTCTTACTAGATAAGAGATGAAGCATACCCGCTCTCCTTTAGAGGGATCGGGACACTCTCCGCTTGCTTTCCGCCCTTGTAGGTGGCAAGTCCGCTCGAACGGAACCATGAAGGCGGGGAAGAAATCCCTTGGCTTGAGTATAACTAGCTCGCTATGTGGGACTGAGCATCTCTCCCAATTTCCAGGCTCGAGGGCTGGGAGCGCGAGAGGAGGAGCCAGCGTCGGTGTCCATGATGGAATGGGCTTTGGTCGAGGTGCTCCGATGAAAGCTTCTTGAAGGGGGATGGTGTGACTCAGATCTAGAACCTCGCCTTTTATAGGCAGCTCATTTATGCAGCTAGGGGGTAATTGTAAAATACCGGCTTTTCAGCATTCATTCAAACACGTGGAAGATGGCCATTATTGGGCGAGAAGCCAAGGGCGCAGCATTTATCGAAGCGGACACTATTCGACAAGTATATGAATTTGGAGAAGAACCCGCCCGCAATGCCGAAGACAATCAACGCGCCGGACTCATCGTCATTGAAGCCTGGTTAAGGGGCTACCGAGGAGTCCCCGATTAGGGGTGTCCGGATAGCGAACTATCATCACGCCGGACTCACGGACTATGAAGATACAAGATTGAAGACTTCGTCCCATGTCCGGATGGGACTTTCCTTGGCGTGGAAGGCAGGCTTGGCGATACGGATATGTAGATCTCCTACCATTGTAACCGACTCTGTGTAACCCTAACCTATCCGTGTCTATATAAACCGGAGGGTTTTAGTCCGTGGGGCGAACAACAATCATACCATAGGCTAGCTTCTAGGGTTCAGCCTCCTTGATCTTGTGGTAGATCTACTCTTGTACTACCCATATCATCAATATTAATCAAGCGGAGTAGGGTATTACCTCCATCGAGAGGGCCGAACCTGGGTAAAACATCGTGTCCCTTGTCTCCTCGTTACCATCCGCCTAGACGCATAGTTTGGGACCCCTACCGAGATCCGCCGGTTTTGACACCGACGACAGCGCTTCACCACCGCACTGAGCTACCTCATCTACCCTCGTCCACCGCAGACGGGTGGTCCATCGACAACGTCGCCGCAACCGACGTGCCTCACAGACACCGAGTTCCACCGCATCAGGTGCGCTTCACCGACGCCGTCTCCCAGCTCACCGGGGCTACTTCACCGAGCACATCGTCGCACCTCCGCCCCCCGAGGCCGTTGGGGCTTCACCAACGGTCTCGTCCACCGCATCGTAGCGCTCCACTGCCACTCAAGATCTGCATCCGTGGGCGGCCAGCCAACGCCAGTGCATCACCCTCAACGGCTTTGAAGTGACCCGCACTCTAGCTAGGCAAGCATGCGCAAACATCGTCCTGAACTAGGTATCCACACATCACTCCCTTGTGCACTGCGAGGGAGCCCCCCCTTTTCGAAAAAAACTCCCTTGTGCACTGTTCCGACGATGTTTGCGTATCCTTTCACTGCTCTCTTAGCTTACACGCCTATGAAACTCTGACTTTAACTCTTATTTCTTCTGGAGATATCATCTGAAACAAGGAAATCCATTTTTTAGTGAAGCATGACGGCACTACAGGATCTGGTACACATCCTGCACACCCGTATAACCTTGTAAGTATCTGTCCTCCAGTACAACATCAAGGTCGATTCCTCTTATTTGATCAACCATTCGCCGTGTCAAAAATGCAGAGGGGGGTGCAAGGAGCACAAGGCCTGCACATACAAGCAAGTGGTAACCTGGACTTGTACATGGAACATCCCAAGCGCAAGTAGAGCAGCAGTGAGCCTGTACAATGAGCTAGCGTAAGTCCCTGCATTTCATTTAATTCGTACTGGCATTCGTGTATGATTTGTGTGCAGTGGCTGATCCACGAATTCAAGTTACCAGGGGAGAATATTTAACTTAAAAAATATGAAGGCACTTGCACTCCGGAAATCAACATAACTTGAGAAATGTGAAGCTACATGCACTTTGAAAACCAGCTAATGATCCAAAGTAGTTCAGATTCTAAACACTAAATGATGCAAGCACCAAAAAAACCCAAAATGCAACATGGTGTACAAGGACTACAAACATGGTCTGTACCTGCTTGAATTATTCATTCTCTGGCTGAAAATATTGAAGTGTAATTGCACGTATAACCAGTGCGCAAACTGCATATCAATATATCTACCCTGCACAAGTATGCCAATAGTTTCAAACAACATATTAGAAAAGTATTTATGCTATGTTGTCATGATACGGGACTTTCGGTAGATGGCCTCGACGCTTCCTCAAGCTATGAAAATGCACTATAATTTGCTTGTCATCAATGCTCGCAAATATCTGTCTCTCTCAACATAGTAGATCATCATTAGACACTAAATCCTTCAATGAGCTTGCAAAATGCTTGCATTAGATCCCTCATTAGACACTATATGTTCATCACCAGGAGCATGTAAAATGTTTGCATCAAATCCTTCATTAGCGATCTGTTCATTAGACACTTGGCTCAAGAACAACATGAGCTTGTATGTTTGCACGGAAACTTGATTAGATACATCAGATTGATCGATTCAGTATTGATTGGGGAGTTATAAAATAAGTAGAAATTGGTTTCATTTTCTCATAGATTCCCTACATACAAGCAGTTTTACAACACCGTCAGGTTTAACTATTGGCCAGAAACTAAAGAGTTGAATTAGATATAATTAGCGATGTGATGTACCTGCTCGTTGCGCATGCTACTCTTGAAGCTGCGACTGTCCGTTTGCGCAAGCTCGATGCCATGCCCGTGTTGCCGCCGCTGCCTCCCACGCAGGCTACACCCAGGGTTGGATCTTCATCTTCTTGTCCTTCAGTTCACTTGAAGCCCGGCGATCGCCCTCCAACGAGGGCACGAGGAAGTGTTGTGTCGGTCTGTTCAGCCGCGACTAGTTTAGGAGCGAACCAGACTGGAGGCTGGAGCGAATGAATTGGGATTTTTCCTGCTGTCGATCGATATGGGAGGCGCTCGTTTGGGCCGCGAGCCTGTTATAGGGCCTGCCTTGCACTTATGTAATTGGCCCATCCAAATTGAAACATTTTTCTTCATTTTTTACATTGCCTGCTCGTGCGTTGGGAAGAACAAAACTAGCATGGGCCAACCTAGATGACTCAAACTAGGTGCACACTTTCCAGCCACCTGACGCGGCCGCCCATACCAGCCCCTATGGTGGCGTCGCCCCTTTTTGCGTGTATGATTGGATGGTGAAAAATATTCTAGTGGCGCTTTTGTTTTACCCACAGAATGGTTGAATTGCTTGTTTATATGAACTGAGTTCGTCAATAATGTGAAGGATGCCAGTCTTTTCATCCTATTGTAGATTGCTTAGATCTCGATATGCCAAAAGTAATCGCATGAAATATACAGTAAAAGCCAGTGTGATGTGTTTGGCTACAACTAATCTGACTACACGTCCTCATATAACATATCAAGGACGCACCAGCTTACCAGATTAACCATTCGACTTACCCATGCAGTGTGGGAAGAAAGAAGTATTGGGACTACGTATCCAAGCAATTGATGCCATGGACTCCTTCGTACAACCTTGTAAGTGAAAAAGAAGTTGCAGTGTACCTGTACAAAGAACTAGCGTAAGTTCAGTTACCTACTTCTCCGAATTTGAGTTAGCCACTTATTGCAAAATTGTTCAATTACGTGGCTTGGCTTAATTTAGTTTGCTACTGATTACATAATGGCACAGCATGTTAATCATATTGTAGACTGCGCCCATCTATGTGTTTGATACTTACTGTTAAGAATTACCTGTTTGCCTTAACTTCAATATCTACTTGTTTGTTTAACTGCATTGCTGCTGCAACAGCGGGGTTACAATGATGTTAATAACTACTTTTCAACATCCAATTGAAACTCTTTAATTCCTTGTTTGTTTAACTGGTTTGCTGTTATAACTCCCAGTTGAGATGTTTTGCTAACTTCAACTTTTCTGAATCCAATCGGAACTTTAATGGCAAAACAGGTTAGCCCAAGATCAAAGAGCGAGGTCCCCATGGACGTTGCATCATCCCACAGCAGTGGCATCGGCCCAATCGTGCATTATGAATTACCAACTGCTGATGCTCTAGAGGCTAAACTAGTGGTAGAAAGAGATTCTGCTTCTGCACTTAGAGATGAAGTTGACATGTTGAGGAAGCAAACAACACAATCACAAGCAGTACTCAAGACAACCATTAAATATTTGGTGGATTTCAAAACGAAGCAAGCTGAGACTGACCAGATTGTTAAGGTCCTGAAGGAAAAAAGGAAATTAAATTCCTACTTGGTAAATCATAGGTGAAATGTTCTTTCCATAGTTGAATAACCTTTGTGTTGTCTGTTCATGTAATCAATCAAACCATTTGTTTTAGAGATCATGTAATGATTGTTTTTTGGTTTGTAATTTTATTTGAGCACAAGTCTGTATTAATTGATAAGACTCGGAGACATTTCATTTGGATTGCTGTGCCAGACCTACAAATATGCCAATCGGGCTGAATGTGCATTCAGCAATAGTAGTAGTATAGATGGACCATAAGTGGCACGCATCAGAAAGGGCCAAGATGCTGACTAAAAAAAGGATGCTATTGTAACCAAAAAAAGTACAGCGGCCTGGCTTATGTATGTTAGTTGATATTATTGATCCATATACTATATAAGTGTTTTATATGTTCGTTAGTCGTGTACATTATTGGTTGATTGACTCGGTATTTGAATCTTGATACATCGCTTGTGTACATATCTAAATGGGAGTACACATTATGCTGCGTGTGACATTTGAGTTGGACATAAAGTGTTCCAAATATTCGAATTCACCTTAAATTGGATTCTAGTTTCTGAATTCGAGTATCGGCATTTGTAAATCATATTCATATATGACAGTGGAATACATCTTTGTCGTGCTTTTGAAGATATATAAAAACACATAGAATGATTTATAAAGATTCGTATAGGAATACAAAATGGATTCGAATTTAGTAGCCAGGGTAAACGTGGATGCTTATTGTCCCAAAATTCGAAAGAAGCGGCAAAATCTCCACTCCCACGTCGTCTGCCCGAAACCAAGTGTTTGTGAGATGGAATTTACTGTCTACCCCTTACACAGACAATCCATCGGCCCGATTTCCACTGCTCTCAATAGGGGTAGGTTAGTAACTTCAAGTAGACGTGACACGACCGCCTGTGAGCCCATTCTGACACGGTGGGCGCCAAACATGGGCGGCAAAACACATTTGATTCAAGCTCGTCCAAAAGACCTCTGTTTCTCCCTCCATTTCCCCATTCATACACGGTGGGCGGCAAAACAAACTCGACTAGGCCGAAATCGATGTAGGCAAATATTCTCAATAGGGGCAGGTTTGTAACTTTACTTAGACGTGACACAACCGCCCTACCTATCAGCCCCGTTCATACACCGTGGGTGCCAACCATGGGCGCCAACCACCCTCTCCTCGCCCGAAATCGCTCTAGGCAAATATTGGCGAGATGCGAGATTACCGTCCTATCCCCAACTAACGAGACGTCCAAATTTTAAACGGGGGCTAAGTTCGTAACTTTCCCATATTTCAGACAGGCGCGTCCCAAAAACATGGTTCCCCGTACCTCTCCCTCCATTTTCCCATTCATACACCATCCGCGCTAGAACTCCCCATCCCCACACCAGCCTCCGTCCGCCACCCCATCCATCGCCGCCGTCCTCCACCACATCCATCGCCACCGTCCTCCACCATGTCGGCGAACCTACCAAGACCACGTCGTCCACTGCTAGAGATGGTCGTTTCTCATCCACGACGACGGACCAATAGCCTTGCATCGCGTCCTCTCGCTTCATCGGCGCTGTCGTCCTCTTTGTCGGAGCCGCTCACACGACCTTCTCTTCCACCGCAACGGGACTTATCCCCCGATGCACCCGTCTACCGTCGCAGATCTCCTTCAACGCCACCGACAACCATCGCACCCCCGATGCCTACACGGCACCGCAAGAGAGGTGGTACTTCATATCTCCTCAACTTTTTGATCTCAACCAGAAAATAGATCTTAACTTGGTTACTCTACTTTCTTTTCAGCTCTTAGAATTTAGTTCTTAGTTCGAAGCAAACAATGGATGCTAAATATCATTTCTCTGGTTTGTAGCTTCAAATCTGCCATGACACAGCCATAATACGGTTTAATTGATCATGCTTAGGGTTTAATTGATCATGTTGGTTCCGTGGTGGTTTCTTTAATTGAAATCGGAGGGGAAACCCTCTTTTGCTAAAAAAATATGCTTAGAGTTTCCCCCTTTTATGATCACTATACGATCAGAATACGTGCTTCGTGTCATAATAACACTGCTCCAGCCATCAAGCTAAACAAGCTTAGTTGTTCAAATACGAATATGATATTATTAAAACAGAGTTGTTTAATTGGTCAGCTAAATGTTCCTAAATTAGTTTCGAAAATGCATGTTCGTCGCTCGGGTGTGTATCTCTACAGGGTGCCCACGGTGGGCCGGCCCACCCTGGGATTTTGGGTCGTCCCAGGCCCGATTCCCCTCTGTTTCATCAAGGCTCCGATCTCTACTCGCTCCCAGCCGCCTGCCTCGCCGGCGAATTGCCGTCCCCGGACAGCATGACTCTAGGAGGAGACGCGGACTAACAGAGGCCAGGAGCCGCTCGCCAAGCAGCGTCACCGCTGCCCGGCGCGCCAGGCCTACCTTCCGAGTCCGTTCAGGCTCAGCGTGCAGCACCCACCAAGCCAACCCTATTTATCCCGAGATCGTCCTCAACACTCGCAGCCACTCCTCATCACCCATTTTCTAATTGATTCATTACTCATTAGGCAGGACTGTCACTAGGGTTTGTTGTGTGCTCGGTGCTACCTACACTTAATGGTTCAGATGTATTTCGTAATCTTTAGTATCTCTAAAGTTCATGTGGTTTTCAAAATTCGCCCTCGAATGTAAACTAGTCATTTTGGATTGTTGGTCGAGTGACATTGACCCAGATTACTACTGCAAGCCAGGTTTGTTGACAATTTTACTTGTCTTTCTTACTCATTTGATATAATATCCAATTATTCACGTCGATTAGTTGCAAACAATAAGTGCTAGACAAACTTCTTCATTCAGATTTTGGACGGTCTCTTACTGCAGTTACAATTCTACATACTTGTCCTAATAAACTCACAAGTAAATGATTGATTCACTACATCTATGCTTGCCTTGTCATATTTGTTGTCAATATTGTTTTAGGGTGGACCACCCTGTTTCTAAATACTGGAACCGTAGACATGAGTGAATAGTATTTCTCTATGTGATCTCTGCCATCATGTGTGGGTAACGAACACTGCATTGTATAGAAACAAAGTGTCATTTCCAGCTTTTACATAGGTTTCGATCTTTTACATGGAATACAATCTGCCTACTTGCTTTGTGTCGCACTACCAACACTCCACCCTTGAAGCTAAACATTACGCCACTCATAATTGCTTAGTTTATTTGTTCAAATACGAATTTCATATGATTCCAATGTTCCTACTTCAGTTTTGAAATGTGTGCCTGCCTGTTATAGAGACGTAAGGGGTTTGTATTTCTGTGTGTGGTCTGGTCAGCACGGTTGGGGAGGTGAACTTTGCATATGCAGGGGTTTATATGGAGACACTCTCCGAGTTGAATCCGCAATGCATTCCATAGATAATCTGACTACTTTTTATGTTTTCATGAATCTCAGATTCTGAACAGCATCATAATGATTATGAGCTTGCGCGCATGAAAAGAATAAAGCAGAACAATGCCATGGCTGTCAAACTTGGCATTAAGGGACTGAAATCAAGTCTAGATGCAATGCAATGCAAACGCTCTCCACCTACAGATTCATGCTCAGAATATGATCCTAACAGTGATTCTGAGCTAGAGGGAGACCTAAGTCAATGTAGCTCCCTAGTGGAGGAGTCAGAGGAAGATGCCCTATCTTATTCACACATCAAGGTACTTGCTCTAACTTTCCAAGGTTACATTGCTCGCACATATCTTGCAACTGATGCTTTGCATTGCTTCTACTTTGTTGAACTGCCATTAGCTTAGTTTACACATCGTATGTGAATACGCCCTGCCTATCCATTTTCAATACATATTCCATCCGTCATCATACCATATTTATCCATTCAAATGTTGTTCTTGTGTATCGACGCTCAAAAGGAAGAGGGCGATTGCTGATCGTGGAGGAGCACAAGCAAAGTATTTGGAAAAGGTAGTAGCACCTGATAAATCAAATAGCCCATTAGGTGTAGTTGCAATATCACCTGACCCACAAAATACCCCAACTCTAGCAGACTCTAGCCCTACTACACTGGTCATTTCTGATGCCCCAACTCAGCAGACCCCAACTGCAGCAAACAGTATGATTACGCCAGTTGACATACCACCAGTTGTACGACGCAAAACCCCCATTCCAGCAAAGAGTACACCAAACCCAGTTGCAAAATCCCTTTTCCTACCAGAGAGAGCCCCAATTGCAGCAAATAGGACCCCTGTTCCATTTCTTCCCAGTTTAGAAGACCAAGCTTATGTTGTTGTCAGGAACTTTGTGCGCATCTTTCCTTCATGGAAAGATTATACATGAGCACACGTAACAATTTCTAGTCTTCCTCCGCAACTTACGCGTAAGTAATGTACTAATGTTATTCATGGTCATTACTACATATGTTTCTGCTGACAGAAGACACAAGATTTCGTTCTTTTAAATAGGCGAGGAGCAAACTGGATTGTGATGACGAGCAAGGGTTGGTTGCGCTTTTCAAGCACTTGTTGATGAAGTATCATTCCTACCTGAGGCAAGCGCACTTTGATGGCAAGCCTCTGAACGAAATTTCTGTAAAGTCTCCGGTGCTACATTTATCCGACCGTGACTGGAATAATCTTGTTACACATTGGTCTCGGCTGCAGCGTAAGGTACTGTCTATGATATCACATCACAATTTGAACTACATTTCGCATTTGCCTTAATGTCTCACTTGTATGAAAACTGTTAGCGTAAGAACATCCGTTCTCAAGGGACCATGTAATCTCGCAACTATACCGCATAATCGCATTGCTCTTGTGAGTACCTTTTGCCCTGTATGAACATACTTACTTTCATAGTTGTTTGATTATGTAGCATCACCGCACATGTTAGCCTCAGAATCGTCCATTTGGTGGACATTATAAGATCCGTATGGACTCTTACATAAATTTAGAATCAACCCAATGCTTTTGAAGAGGTTTAGCTCTGCAGTCCTCTTGTAAGGACTGAACGTGGTCTATCACTGTACTTACATTAACAGCTACTTCCAGGGATTGGTAGTTGATTATGTAGCATCAATCTGCATCTTATCTTCATTATCCTCTATCCCTTCCAGTATTATCATATCTATAATTACTCTCTACAAAATGTAGAGTACAGGCAATGCTTATGATGAACATTTTGTGCTGAAATTCTTGAGTACGGTATCCTTCCCTTGAAATGGAGAAGGGCATTATAAAGCCGGTGTTAACTGTTAATGTAAGTTAGTCCTTCTAAAGCCTTTATCCTCAACTGCTGTTTAATTTGCTCATACTCCCTATCGTCTACTGCTGTTTAATTTGCTCATACTCCCTATCGTCTACTGCTGTTTAGTTTGCTGTTTCTACCAAAATGCATGTTCGTAAGAACCGTAAGTTCTAAGTTGTACTTGTAAAACCAAATTCCTTATTCATACCATGCACATTACTTAATACTCCCTATATGTATGCTTGTTTTTGTCGATCTATAATCCAGTGTGTGGTGAAGCAGCCCACGTTTGCACCTTGTCATCTCCTGTTTTATCTTACTGATGTGGCTGATGATATGAACAACATGCCATGCACATTATCCAAAATAGATACAATGATTTTCTTTGCCCTTCATCTTTGCTTGTTATGTTGACATGGTAATCCAGTAGTGTGGTGAAGCTCCCCGCATTATGAACAATACCAAATTATGCTATTGATATTTTGAACTTACTCTTTATTTTCTAATTTGAAATTGGATAGAATTGACAGAACAGTTATCATCTTTGTTTATAGACATGCAAACCTGTCATCTCTCTGCTTTGTTTCACGGTGATATGCCTGATGGCATGCACAAGTCTGCTGAAAGCTGTGAGACAAACCCAACATATATTGCAGCAAAGAAGGCAAAACATCTTGAAGATAGCGAGACAACCCCAAAGTCTTGTCTTGATGCAGTGTTCAAGTTACTTGAGACTAACAGTCAGACAAGCTCATAGAATTTGTTGTCTGAATCAATTCGAATTCTTCAGTCCCAAGTTCTAGCAGAAAGGCATTCTGCAACTCAACTTTGACTTGAAGTCCTATCTCTAAGAAAGATTGCGGAGAACACCAATGAGAACCTCATCGCTAAACAGCTACACCTGGAAGCTATGGCCGATATGCTAGGCCGGTCTCACAGCCTTGGTCAGTAGCTTGCGCAGCAGTTCCCCCGCAAGGGTAACCTTTCTTGAACTGTCTTGGAAGTGGTCTCGGTTTAGTATTATTTTGTTACGCTGCAATGGTGCCCAGTTTTTGTAACTGCTTCTTCATTGCGCTTTATGATCACTGGTGGCGAACTTCGATGCCCACTGGATGTAATATACCTTAAATCCTTTATTGTATAGTGTAGGTTTATTCTTAGTTACTATGTCGTAATTTCTTTATTGTATAGAGTAGGTTTGTTCTTAATTCCTACTAGTTACTGCCATCATTCGCTATCTGAAAAAAATCAGATGCAGTCGGCCGGACCGAAACATTCGACTCTAACGGGCCAGGTTTTTAGCGGGCCACAATTGGGCCGGCCTGCGTCTTTCTTGGGCCCGAATGATTGGGGCCTTCACACATTGCGCCAGGCCCAAACTTACACCGGCCTATATTTTAGTTGGGCCTTTTGTCGACCTAGCGCTTAGTTTGGCCCAGGTAGTGTTGGGCCATTAACAGGCTGAATATTGTACTGGCCTGTTACGGTCGAGATGAAACCACGGGCCTTTAGTAGGCCAAAATGCATGTTGGGCCTCAATTTTCACTAGTCATCGACGGGCCTTCAGCAGGCCGAAATGTAGACCGGGCCGTTTTGGGCCCAGTTAGCTCACGGGCCGTTACCAGGCCGTAACATATCTCGGGCCCTAGTTGGCCCACTGATATCATCGGCCTTTAAGAGGCCGAAAGCTTAGTACAGGCATCAACGAGCCGAATTACGCGACAGGCCTTTAACAGGCCCAAAGTCACGTTGGGCTTAACTGTTGCCACCTTTAGCATGGGCCGTTAGTGGGCCCGATGTCCCGTCGGACCATATATGGCCCATGGACAGCACGGGCCATTCCCAGGCCGAAAGTCACACCGGGCTGAAATGGGCCCATGTCTACATCAGGCCTCTAACAGGCCGAAAGTCACTGGGCTGTAGTTGGGCCCAAATATTCGGTGAACAATTAGCGGGCCAGATCTGCTTCGGGCCGCAAATGGGCCCAAATATTGGGCAAACAATTAACGGGCCAGATTTGGCTTCGGGCCGTAAATGGGCCCAAATATTGGGCGAACAATTAACGGGCCAGATCTGGCTTTGGGCCGTAAATGGGCCTTTATTAAGCAGGCCGTTATTGGGCTGGCCCACTAGTACCTGATTAAGTTCTACGGGCCTTTGACTGGGTCGGTCTTTTAAACCTATATGGGCCTCTGTTGGGCCAAGCCACATGTCGACGTATCATGGGCATGTCTCCTCCAATGGACGGGCGACATCTGGCCCACTGACGAGCTGACAGTTGTTCCCTTCGGCCAATCAGAATTTTACACGTGGAAATTTCCCATTGGTCAGGGCTGTTAACGGGTTATCGGATCCAAAATCCGACCCGATAGCTTAACGGCGTTCCGTTACGGTGGATGCCACGTGTCGGTCACCCTTCACGAAAGCACTTCTGTGACGCGCGATTTACCGTCATGGAAGTGGACATTTCCGTGATGATAATTTTGGTAATGTCATGGAACACTTCTACGACGGCACAGGTATGACTATCTTGATTCTGTCATAAATTTGTCATGGATGTACATGCATGACAAAAAACGCGACCTACTGTGACAAACAAGTATCATCACGGACGTGTATTTTTTTTGTAGTGTATATAGGCATCACGTCCGTGACATGTAGACCGACTCCTGCCTGCATCTACTACTATTACTCCACACATCGACCGCTATCCAGCATGCATCTAGAGTATTAAGTTCATAAGAACGGAGTAACGCTTTAAGCAAGATGACATGATGTAGAGGGATAAACTCATGCAATATTATATAAACCCCATCTTGTTATCCTCGATGGCAACAATACAATATGTGCCTTGCTGCCCTTCTTGTCCTTTGGGAAAGGACACGCAAGATTGAACCCAAAGCTAAGCACTTCTCCCATTGCAAGAAAGATCAATCTAGTAGGCCAAACCAAACTGATAATTCAAAGAGACTTGCAAAGATAACCAATCATACATAAAAGAATTCAGAGAAGATTCAAATATTGTTCATAGATAAACTTGATCATAAACCCACAATTCATCGGTCCCGACAAACACACCGCAAAAGAAGATTACATCGAATAGATCTCCAAGAGAATCAACGAGAACTTTGTATTGAGATCCAAAGAGAGAGAAGAAGCCATCTAGCTAATAACTATGGACCCGAAGGTCTGAGGTAAACTACTCACACATCATCGGAGAGGCTATGGTGTTGATGTAGAAGACCTCCGTGATCAATGCCCCCTCTGGTGGAGCGCCGGAAATGGCCCCAAGATGGGATCTCACGTGTACAGAAGGTTGCGGCGGTGGAATTAGGTTTTCGTGGATGCCTTTGATGGTTTGGGGGTACGTAGGTATATATAGGAGGAAGAAGTACGTCGGTGGAGCAACATGGGCCCCACGAGGGTGGAGGGCGCGCCTGGGGGGTAGGCGTGCCCCCTGCCTCGTGCTCTCCACGTTGATTGTTTTACGTAGACTCCAAGTCCTCTGGATCACGTTTGTTCCGAAAATCACGTTCCGGAAGGTTTCATTCCGTTTGGACTCCGTTTGATATTCTTTTTCCGTGAAACACTGAAATAGGCAAAAAAAACAGCAGTTTGAGATGGGCCTCCTGTTAATAGGTTAGTCCCAAAAATAATATAAAAGTGTATAATAAAGCCCATTAAACATCCAAAACATAATATAATATAGCATGGAACAATCAAAAATTATAGATACGTTGGACACGTATCACCCCCGCTCCCCATCTTCCTCACTCTTCCAAAAAAACGCTCACCTTCTTCCTCACTCATACAAAAAACGCCTGCTCCTCTTCTTCCACTCCTACAGAAAAGCCCAGCCCTCCTTCTTCCCCACTCGCACTGCCACTAGGCTCGTCTCTGGCTACTCTGCTCAAACCTGTGAGCTCGGCGCGACGCCCACAAGGAAAATGGAGTCGGCTGGCCCCAGCGCCAGGAATATGAGGCTCCCGACAGCGGCGACGCCCGTTGTAGATCCCGCACCCGGCATCGCGAAAAAAGCGAGCCCCCCCGCCCATCGAATCTGAGGAACCGATAGAATCTCGGTGGACCGCCATGAACTCCGGATGTCAACCTTGAGGAGATCATCTCGCTTCTCCCCACCAAGGATTGCTGCCGCACACAAGTCCTCTCAACTTGGTGGCGCCCTCTATGGCGCACCGCACGCCTCAATCTCGACTGTCGTCTGATATCTGTCCTTCCTGAATTTGATCTCCTCAGAGCCATCGTCTCCTCTCACCAGTAGGGCCCCGTTCAATGCCTCTGCATCCCGACACGCTACCTGCTGTCCTTACCCGGCATGATGGACGCTTGGTTGACATCCCCTGAATTCGGAAAACTCCAGCAGTTTGAGTTCTACCATTACCACGAAAGTTTCATACCACGAACATACCAAGAATTTGTGCCCACACCACCGTTGTCCATCTCGCGGTTTTCCTCCTCTCTCCACACCATCACCTTCATCCGGTGCCATCTACCAGACGATCTGGTACAAATGCTTCGACTCCCACTGCTAAAAAGACTTCCGCTTGTGGTGGTTTATCTGTCGGAGGCCTCACTGCACAACATCATCCACTCCAGTTGCCCTACCCTGGAGCGCTTGCTGATTGTTTAGGGAATAGAAATCCCGATCAGTTGTCCCCAAATAAAGTCGCCTCACCTTAAAAGCATTGGAATTTGTTTTGAAGGACAACAGCTCATCATCGAAGATGACCCTTCACTTGAAAGGTTGGTCCTTGATATTTGTTATAAACCTTCGCAAATAACTATCGTCTCTGCGCCCAAACTTGAGACCTTGGGTGTAATTCGTGATCCGTTTAATGATCACAAGAAGTTGGTGTTTGGCTCCTCACTTTTTCAGGTACCGTATATTATCATCTACACATTTGTAATCATAAGCTGCATTTTTCATTTGTGCGCATAAGTTTTATATCATCTTGGAGTACACTTTGGGTACTAATATTATGTTATGTGCTCAATGATGAGTTCGTCCATGGATAGCCTATCAATGATGCTGGATTCTGTCAAGATCTTATATATCGGAATGTATAGTTATGATATGAACATAATTATTGGCTTGCTGCGATGCGTTCGGTCTCTGGAGAATTTATATATGGAGGTGATGATTTCATGCACATTGAAAGACTGTATATATTGTACTAGAATTAACCATTCAACTATTGCTCTTTCGACATACTCCTTTTTCAGACCTTAACTGTTTTCAAATCTTCATGTCTACTTAGGTACTTGAAGTACATGGACAAAAACGTATAACCAATCGGTGGCATAAGAAGCACAAGGATTTTCTCAGTTCTGATGAAATTCGTTTGAGGACAATAACGATGGAAGGATATACATCCACCAAGGCAAACAGAAGCTTTGTCACATTCTTCCTGTTGAATGCGAGGTTACTATTGTCCCTGAGGCTTAAGTTTTACCACAAGATATTTCTCATGGACGGACACGTTGAAGAGCAAAAAAAGAAGTTTCAGGTGGACAAATGGGCTTCTAAACGTGCTTGGCTTCTATTTACAACAAGTTGTAGTCATCGTGCAATAATTTTTTATGCACAGGATGTTGATTTTATGGATCAGACCGACCCATTTGTTTGTGACTGCAAAAAAGAGTGGTTGGGTTAGATGGTACCGCCATGTTCAATCTAGGTTTTGTCTAAAAATTTAATGAACAATTAATCCTTGGGCTTTTTGTACCGTTTGTAAGCTTGAGTTGCATGTTGTTGCCCTCGTACTCCCCTCCACCTGCCACTACACTGCCGCATCTTCCACGGCTGTTGTTCCTTCCCGTCTGAGGCCTCGTCGTTGTTCTCCGCCTTGGTTCTCTCGTTGTGCCCGCCTCCGTATGGCGTTGTCAACATGGTTAACAACCAAGAGGAATCAGGAGATGACTGTACGTGGAGAGGCTGACAGTAGGGACCCACCAGGGTCATTGCATTACGCAAGCAGGTGCCTTGTTATTACAAGCAAAAAAAAATACTTCCTCCTAATTCCTCAGTGCTACAAAATCACTTAAATGTCTTAAAAGGTCAAATGACCCCTGAAATTTTCCAAAATTTGACATGACAGTTGTATTAGTACTGCAAAATTTCTTGTTCATTTAAAACACCATCCGTTGCAACTTGACTCCAAATTCGTCTTTCACAGCTAATAAAAAATATGTACAACATCACACACAGTTGTCTTCTAGGAACCGTTTGTGATGAAAATATCTGGGTCTATTTAAGTCTCCCTCCTTAAGCTTCGCCGGCTCGTCTGCTCCAGTGCCGGCAACCCCCAAATCCACGAATCCCAATCCCCATTCCCGCACCCCCTTCTTGCAAAGATGACGCCATGGAAACGCTTCGCGAAGGCCCGTATGATGGTCGCGTCCCCCCACCCCGAGCGCCGCCGCCTGCGCCGAGAGCGCGGCCGCCTACGCCGAGAAACGGCTGCAGCTGCTACTGCGACGGCGGCTGCAAACACCGAGAGCGCTTGAGCTGCCATCCGTGCCGCCGATGCCGCCCTGGCCCGGGTCGAGGCCATCCACGCCAAGATCGAGGATGCACATGCCAAGTTATTCCAGGCCACCTCGGACTCTAGCATGCAACCCACGTCTGAAAAGGCGGCGGTGGCCATGGAGCACCTGCTTCCTCATGAGGTCACCGAGCAGGAGCTGGAGATGCGGGAGGCGGCGGAGATCGAGGAGCGTCCGGAGGAGGAGTTGCGCGTGGCTGAGGTCGAGGCAGAGAAGAGTCTGTCCGTCAAGGAATCGGCGGTGGAGTACCAACGCAAGCTCTGGTGCAGCCACTACTACGAGTACTACAACCTTGAGGGCGGCGCCGACGACGAGGTCGAGGACGCGGTCGATTTCAGCAAGGGGGACGCGGAGTCCACCAACAGCGACTGATGTCTACTACACAACCTTCTCCTTGTAGACGTTGTTGGGCCTGCAAGTGCACAGAATTGTAGGACAGTAGCAAATTTCCCTCAAGTGGATTACCTAAGGTTTATCAATCCGTAGGAGGCGTAGGATGAAGATGGTCTCTCTCAAGCAACCCTGCAACCAAATAACAAAGAGTCTCCTCTGTCCCCAACACACCCAATACAATGGTAAATTGTATAGGTGCACTAGTTCGGCGAAGAGATGGTGATACAAGTGCAATATGGATAGTAGATAAAGGTATCTGTAATCTGAAAAATATAAAAACAACAAGGTAACAAGTGATAAACGTGAGCACAAACGGTATTGCAATGATAGGAAACAAGGCCTAGGGTTCATACTTTCACTAGTGCAAGTTCTCTCAACAATAATAACATAACTGGATCATATAACTATCCCTCAACATGCAACAAAGAGTCACTCCAAAGTCACTAATAGCGGAGAACAAACGAAGAGATTATGGTAGGGTACGAAACCACCTCAAAGTTATTCTTTCCAATCAATCCGTTGGGCTATTCCTATAAGGGTCACAGACAGCCCTAGAGTTCGTACTAGAATAACACCTTAAGACACAAATCAACCAAAACCCTAATGTCACCTAGATACTCCAATGTCACCTCAAGTATCCGTGGGTATGATTATATGATATGCATCACAAAATCTCAGATTCATCTATTCAACCAACACATAGAACCTCAAAGAGTGCCCCAAAGTTTCTACCGAGAATCGACGAAAGCGTGTGCCAACCCCTATGCATAGGTTCATGGGTGGAACCGCAAGTTGATCACCAAAACATACATCAAGTGGCACGTGATATCCCATTGTCACCACAGATACGCACGGCAAGACATACATCAAGTGTTCTCAAATCTTTAAAGACTCAATCCGATAAGATTACTTCAAGGGGAAAACTCAATTCATTACAAGAGAGTAGAGGGGGAGAAGAAACATAAGATTCAACTATAATAGCAAAGCTCGCGATACATCAAGATCGTGCCAAATCAAGAACACGAGAGAGAGAGAGAGAGATCAAACACATAGCTACTGGTACATACCCTCAGCCCCGAGGGTGAACTACTCCCTCCTCGTCATGGAGGGCGCCGGGATGATGAAGATGGCCACCGGTGAGGGTTCCCCCCCTCCGACAGGGTGCCGGAAGAGGGTCCAGATTGGTTTTTGCTGGCTCTGGAGGTTTTGCGGCGGTGGAACTCCCGATCTATATTCTGTTCTGGAAGTTTTACGATACGTAGGTATATATGGGTGCAGGGGGTACGTCGGTGGACCGAAGGAGGGGCCACGAGGCAGGGGCGCGCCCCCTACCCTCGTGAGCACCTCCCTTCTTTCCTGACATGCACTCCAAGTCCATCGGGTGGCTTTCCTTCCAAAAATAACTTCTCCAGTTGATTTTGTTCCATTTGACTCCGTTTGATATTCTTTTTCTTCGAAATACTGAAATAGGCAAAAAAACAGCAAATCTGGGCTGGGCCTCCGGTTAATAGGTTAGTCCCAGAAGTAATATAAAAGTGGAAAATAAAGCCCAATATTGCCCAAAATAGTAGATAACATAGCATGGAGCAATCAAAAATTATAGATACGTTAGAGACATATCAGCGACATGTCGCCAGGACAAGTCATCGACGTCTCATCTCACACCGGCGATGCATAGGCCGGCGTGGCGGTGGATTTGTTAAAATTACACAACAAGCGGATAACACCAGGGACCCAGCGGCTCGCCCAGTTGTTTTTTGAGTTTCAGAGACGGAGCACAACTGCGCGCTGTGCGGGGGCTGTGGCCTGTCTAGCCCATGCTTGCGCTTTTATTTAAGCACATGACGAGCCCAGTTGGTATCTTTTTTCTTTCTAAAAATGGCTAGCCCAGTTTTTTTTTTTGAGAACACCAAAACTGAGGCCTACTTGCTTTTGTCAGCCCTGCTGGGCAGCAAATCTTTCAAGACGAGGAGGGAGGGATGTAAAGTAGTAAGAAATGGGCGTCCCCAGAAAATGGGCTATAAGTTATAAGAAATGGGCTGTAAATTTTTAAACCAAAGCCAACCGGCAATTACATTAAATATCAGTTTTTTCTGGATTTTTGTACTCTCTACTCTTATAAAAACCAAAGCCAACTGGCAATTACATTAAAAGATCTTCTTTTCTCCCACAAGATAAACTACTCATACAAATGCATCTTCATGTTCCGCGCAACGCACGGGCATCTTGCTAGTTAAGATTTTAAATTTTATTCATTTTTTTGCGGAGAATTGTTTTTTGAATTTTATTTTGACATAATTTTTAAAAAAATATTTTTAACGCGACTCGAAATTCCGTGATTAAAGGAGTTCAGACCCCACCAAAATATGAAAAAATTCATTGAATTTTTTAGCAGTGCCCAGAATATATGGTCTGCAATGCTAATAAAAATTTTATGGGCTTCAAATATCCTTAAGAATTAGCAAATGGGCTGTAAATTATTGAAAATAATGGCTAATGAGCTGTATTTTGTTTTCCACGGATTTGGAGGCTGACTTCTGAGCCTACTAGGTTGACGATGACGATGTCCTAATTTTTTTGACGCGTACGCAAGGCTTTGTCAACTTAGTCAAAACAGAGCAGTGACTGTTGGATGTCCATCCAACAGCCGCCGTGGTTCTTCAATCTCTGATCTTCCTGCTCCAGCCGCCCAAACCAGCGCCGGCGGGACTGCCTGCTCCTTCCTCCAGTGGCTGGCTGTGCTGCCGCCAGGCCATCCCTCTACACACCCGCACATCCTGTTATTTTTCGGCGACGTCAGCCTCACCCCGCAGCCGACCAGTCAGCACTCGTACACCCCTCAGTATGGGCATTCGCTGCAGTTGCTTCGTCGGCTCTGGATCGTTCCCTTCCTGGGCCTCACGCTCGTCCACCGCGTTTGTGCTCTCGGCGCGGCGAGGTCAACATGGTCAACAAAACAACAGCCATCGGAAGAGGTTGACAGTAGGGGTCCACACAAGGAAATGCCTCCTTATTACGCGCAAAATAATGATTCCTCCACCTGACAGCTGGGACCCACCGGAAGGGCCTCTGTATTTCTTGAAAAAAATGTTCCCCCCGCTGTCAGCTCGGACCCACCAGCTATATCTTCGCACACAAGGAAGTGCCTCCTTATTACGCACAAAAAAATGAATACTCCCCCTGCTAGCTGGGACCCACCATTGTGGGAGGCTGACTTGTGGGCCTACTAAGATGATGGGGACGGAGGGCTTTGTCAACTTAGTCAATATGAACGATTCTAGCTCCAGTTATCGTATGGTGTCCATCCAACGGTGGTAGTGCTTCTTCAACCTCTCGTCTTGTTGCCCCAGCCGCCCGAACCAGCGCCGGTCGTGCCGCGTGCTCCTGCTTCCCGTGGCTGGCTGTGATGCCGCGGAGGCCTCACCGCCTCTACTACTCCCACCGCTGGCCAGGCCCTGCAGCGACGGCAGCCTCACACCGCAGTCGAACCAGTGAACCCTCGTACTCCTCTCCGCGTGGGCATCCACTGCCGCGTCTTCCTCGGCTCCACGTCGTCCCCTTCCTAGGCCTCGCCGTCGTCCACTGCCCTGGTGCTCTCGGCGCAGCGTGGTCAAGGACCGACTTCCATCGGAAGAGTACTGTACGTGGAGAGGCTGACAACTGGGTCCACGGCCGCAGCAAGGAAGTGCCTCCTTGTTACGCGGAAAATAATGATTCCTCCACCTGACAGCGGGGACCCAACAGACGGGCCATCGTATTTCACAAAAAAAACTTTTCCCCCTGTCAGCTGGGACCCACCAGCTACATCTTCGCACACAAGGAAGTGCGTACATATTACAGGCAAAAAATAATTCGCCCCCCTGACTTCTGGTACCCACCAGCTACATCTTCGCACGCAAGGAAGCGCCTGACAGTCAGGACCCACCCGGTCGAAGCGTACGTAGTATTGTCATTCTGGTCGCGAACGTGTACGTACATACTGGTCGATGTAGAGTCGTGCACGTGTGGTAGTAGAGGCACACACGTGTGGTAGTAGAGGCACGCACATGTGGTAGTAGAGGCGCACACGTAGCATGTACATGTACGTACAGCGGCCAGGGTGTAAGAAAGTAAATATGGCCACGTACGTACATACGGGCGGGGTCTCGAACGCCTACTCACGCATACGTACAGTCAGGGCTCGCATACATGGCTGTGGCTGGGTCGGAGCGGAGAAACTGCGTCGTTGTCGTGTTCATGGGGATCCAACGGAATGCGTCGCGTTCATCGGGCGGCAACGGAACACGTGTTGTTCATCGGGAGCCAACTGGCTTGGGCGGAATAGGCGATGGGAACGAGGCCTGGCGTACCGCAGAACAGAGGAAACGGCCTTGTGTCGATCGGCCACGGGGGAAACGGGATCTTGTTCGCCGGGAGAAGTGCCGCGCATCAAAAGCGGAGGAAACGGACCTCCTACGGTCGAAACGGGGTCCTGTTGATCGGGAGGGGTCTGGCGTACCGCAAAACGGAGGAAACGGACTCCAAGGGATATTGTTCATCTCCACCATCGACTGCCTGCACGGCCTCCTGTTCATCCACCGTCGACCTCCTCCAGCCTCCACCTGTGACTGTTCATCCACGGGCTCCTGTTCATCCAGCCTCCACCGCGCGCTCCTCCACCGGCTACTGTTCAACCAGCCCTCTCCACGAGGGTCCTGTTCAACCACCACTCCATGGGCTACTGTTCATCCAGCCCTCCACCGGCTACTGTTCAACCAGCCCTCCACCGGCTACTGTTCAACCAGCCCTCCACAGGGTCCTATTCATCCAGCCCTCCACGGGGTCCTGTTCATCCACCGGCTCAATCGATCAGGGTACTGTTCATCCAGCGACAACGGCCTCTACTACCATGGGGTCCTGCTCATCCAACCCCCACCGGGAACTGTTCATCCAAACCCCCAACAACGCTCACTGTTCATCATGGGAAGGAGGCAGCAGTGTTCGATCGGCTTCAGTTAGCAGCAGTAGCGAAGGAATCACTCGGGTTCAGTTAACAGCAAGGGATCAATCGATCGCTCAGGTATAGTAACGCGTAGCCTGCAATGCAATCGCTCGGGTTCAGTTAGAGCCCAATGATACATCCATTTTGCATCATGCTTTTATATCGATATTTATTGCATTATGGGCTGTTATTACACATTATGTCACAATACTTATGCCTATTCTCTCTTATTTTACAAGGTTTACATGAAGAGGGAGAATGCCGGCAGCTGGAATTCTGGACTGGAAAATGAGCAAATATTAGAGACCTATTCTGCACAACTCCAAAAGTCCTAAAACTCCACGGAAGTTGTTTTTGGAATTAATAAAAAATACTGAGCAAAGAAAGTACCAGAGGGGGGCCACCCACCATCCACGAGGGTTGGGGGCGCGCCCTACCCCCCTGGGCGCGCCCCTGGCTCTTGGGCCCCCTGGCAGGCCTCCGGTGCCCATCTTCTGCTATATGAAGTCTTTTACCCTGGAAAAAAATAAGCAAGCTTTCGGGAAGAAACTCCGCCGCCACGAGGCGGAACCTTGGCGGAACCAATCTAGGGCTCCTGCAGAGCTGTTCTGCCGGGGAAACTTCCTTTCGGGAGGGGGAAATCATCGCCATCATCATCACCAACGATCCTCTCATCGGGAGGGGGTCAATCTCCATCAACATCTTCACCAACACCATCTCCTCTAAAACCCTAGTTCATCTCTTGTATCCAATATTTGTCCCAAAGCCTCAGATTGGTACCTGTGGGTTGCTAGTAGTGTTGATTACTCCTTGTAGTTGATGCTAGTTGGTTTATTTGGTGGAAGATCATATGTTCAGATCCTTTATGCATATTAATACCCCTATGATTATGAACATGAATATGATTTGTGAGTAGTTACGTTTGTTTCTGAGGACATGGGAGAAGTCTTGCTATAAGTAGTCATGTGAATTTGGTATTCGTTCGATATTCTGATGAGATGTATGTTGTCTCTCCTCTAGTGGTGTTATGTGAACGTCGACTACATGACATTTCACCATTATTTGGGCCTAGAGGAAGGCATTGGGAAGTAATAAGTAGATGATGGGTTGCTAGAGTGACAGAAGCTTAAACCCTAGTTTATGAGTTGCTTCGTAAGGGGCTGATTTGGATCCATATATTTCATGCTATGGTTAGGTTTACCTTAATACTTCTTTTGTAGTTGCGGATGCTTGCAATAGGGGTTAATCATAAGTGGGATGCTTGTCCAAGAAAGGGCAGCACCCAAGCACCGGTCCACCCACATACCAAATTATCAAATTAACGAACGTGAATCATATGAGCGTGATGAAACCTAGCTTGACGATAATTCCCATGTGTCCTCCTGAGCGTTTTCCTTCATATAAGAGTTTGTCCAGGCTTGTCCTTTGATATAAAAAGGATTGGGCCATCATGTTGCACCTTATTTACTTTCATCACTTGTCACCCTTACAACTTACCTTATCACAAAACTATCTGTTACCGATAATTTCAATGCTTGCAGATAATACCTTACTGAAAACTGCTTATCATTTCCTTCTGCTCCTCGTTGGCTTCGACACTCTTACTTATCAAAAGGACTACGATAGATCCCCTATACTTGTGGGTTATCAAGACTCTTTTCTGGCGCCGTTGCCGAGGAGTGAAGCGCCTTTGGTAGGTGGAATTTGGTAAGGAAAAATTTATATAGTGTGCTGAAATTTACTATCACTTGTTATTATGGAAAGTAATCCTCTGAGGGGCTTGTTCGGGGTATGTTCACCCTGACCAGTAGAGAAAAGAGTTGCTCCTCAACCTACTGAACCTACTGAAAATGTTTACTTTGAAATTCCTTCGGGTATGATAGAGAAACTGCTAGCTAATCCTTTTACAAGAGATGCAACATTACATCCCGACTTGCACCCAATCTATGTGGATGAAGTTTGTGGATTATTTAAGGTTGCAGGTATGCCCGAGGATGTTATCAAGAAGAAGGTCTTCCCTTTATATTTTAAGGGCGAGGCGTTGACATGGTTTAGGCTATGTGATGATATGGGATCATGGAACTACAACCGATTGAAATTGGAATTTCATCAGAAGTTTTATCCTATGCATCTTGTTCATCGTGATCGTAATTATATATATAATTTTTGGCCTCACGAAGAAGAAAGCATCGCTCAAGCTTGGGGGAGGCTTAAGTCAATGTTATATTCATGCCCCAATCATGAGCTCTCAATAGAAATGATTATTCAAAATTTTTATGCTCGGCTTTCTCTCAATAATCGCTCCATGCTCGATACTTCTTGTACTGGCTCTTTTATGATGAAGACTATCGAATTCAAATGGGATTTATTGGAAAGAATTAAACGCAACTCTGAAGATTGGGATCTTGACGAAGGTAAGGAGTCAGGTATAACACCTAAGTTTGATTGTGTTAAATCTTTTATGGATACCGGTGTTTTCCGTGAATTTAGCACTAAATATGGACTTGACTCTGAGATAGTAGCTTCTTTCTGTGAATCCTTTGCTACTCATGTTGATCTCCCTATGGAGAAGTGGTTTAAATATAATCATCCCACTGAATTAAAAGTAATTGCACCTATTAAAGTTGAAGAAAAGACTATCACTTATAATGATCCTGTCGATCCTACTGCTTATATTGAGAAACCACCTTTCCCTGTTAGAATAAAGGATCATGTTAAAGCTTCAATTGTGGTCAACAAAAGTAACATTAAGACATCCAAACCCCTGAGCAAATTAAAGTTGAACCTAGTGTTGCTATAGTTAAAGATCTCTTGGCTGATAATATTGATGGGCATGTTATTTACTTCTGTAATGAAGCAGCTAGAATTGCTCGACCTGATACTAAAAATACACATAGACCTATTGTAGGCATGCCTGTTATTTCTGTTAAGATAGGAGATCATTGTTATCATGGCTTATGTGATATGGGTGCTAGTGCAAGTGCAATACCCCATTCCTCATACAAAGAAATTATGCATGATATTGCACCTGCTGAGTTAGAGGAAATTGATGTTACAATTAAGCTTGCCAATAGAGACGACACTATTTCATCAGTTGGGATAGTTAGAGATGTTGAAGTCTTGTGTGGGAAAGTTAAATATCCTGCTGATTTTCTTGTTTTTGGTTCCCCACAAGATGACTTTTGTCCCATTATATTTGGTAGTCCCTTCTTGAATACTGTTAATGCTAAGATAGATTGCAAAAAGGATGTTGTTACTATTGGTTTGGGGGATATGTCTCATGAGTTTAATTTTGCTAAATTTCGTAGACAACCCCATGATAAAGAGTTGCCTAGTAAAGATGAAATTATTGGTCTTGCTTCTATTGTCGTGCCTCCTAATGATCGTTTAGAACAATATTTGCTCGACCATGAAAATGACATGTTTATGAATGAAAGAAGGAAATAGATGAAGTATTCTTTAAATAGGGACCTATCTTGAAACACAACTTGCCTGTTGAAATCCTAGGGGATCCTCCTCCACCCAAGGGTGATCCCGTGTTTGAGCTTAAACCATTACCTGATACTCTTAAATATGCTTATCTTGATGAAAAGAAGATATATCCTGTTATTATTAGTGCTAACCTTTCAGAGCATGAAGAAAAGAAATTATTGAAAACTCTGAAGAACAACCGTGCTGCTATTGGATATACTCTTGATGATCTTAAGGGCATTAGTCCCACTCTATGCCAACACAAAATAAAATTGGAGAAAGACGCTAAACCGGTTGTTGATCACCAACGACGGTTAAATCCTAAGATGAAAGAAGTGGTAAGGAAAGAAATACTAAAGCTTCTGGAGGCAGGTATAATTTATCCCGTTGCTGATAGTTAGTGGGTAAGTCCTATCCATTGTGTCCCTAAGAAGGTAGGTATTACTGTTGTCCCTAATGATAAAGATGAATTGATCCCACAAAGAATTATTACAGGTTATAGAATGGTAATTGATTTCCGCAAATTAAATAAAGCTACTAAAAAGGACCATTACTCTTTACCTTTTATTGATCAAATGCTAGAAGGATTATCCAAACATACACATTTTTGCTTTCTAGATGGTTATTCTGGTTGCTCTCAAATACCTGTGTCAAAAGAGGATCAAGAAAAGACCAGTTTTACTTGCCCTTTCGGTACCTTTGCTTATAGACGTATGCCTTTTGGTTTATGTAATCCACCTGCTACCTTTCAAAGATTCATGATGGCTATATTCTCTGATTTTTGTGAAAAGATTGTTGAGGTTTTCATGGATGATTTCTCTGTATATGGAACTTCTTTTGATGATTGCTTGTGCAACCTTGATCGAGTTTTGCAGAGATGTGAAGAAACTAACCTAGTCTTGAATTGGGAGAAGTGTCACTTTATGGTTAATGAAGGTATTGCCTTGGGGCATAAAATTTCTGAAAGAGGTATTGAAGTTGACAAATCTAAAGTTGATGCTATTGAAAAGATGCCATGTCCCAAGGACATCAAAGGTATAAGAAGTTTCCTTGGTCATGCCGGTTTTTATAGGAAGTTCATTAAGGACTTCTCTAAATTCTCCAGGCCTCTGACTAATCTCTTACATAAAGATATTCCTTTTGTCTTTGATGATGATTGTGTAGAAGCATTTGAAATACTTAAGAAAGCTTTGATTTCTGCACCTATTGTTCAGCCACCTGATTGGAATTTACCCTTTGAAACTATGTGTGATGCTAGTGATAATGTTGTAGGTGATGTTCTAGGACAAAGAGTTGATAAGAATTTAAATGTTATCCAATATGCTAGTAAAACTCTAGACAATGCCCAGAGAAATTATGCTACTACTGAAAAAGCATTTTCAGCAGTTGTATTTGAAGGAAATATGCCCTAGAGGCAATAATAATGTTATTATTTATTTCCTTATATCATGATAAATGTTTATTATTCATGCTAGAATTGTATTAACCGGAAACATAATACATGTGTGAATACATAAACCTACAGAGTGTCACTAGTATGCCTCTACTTGACTAGCTCGTTAATCAAAGATGGTTATGTTTCCTAACCATGAACAAGGAGTTGTTATTTGATTAACGGGATCACATCATTGGTTGAATGATCTGATTGACATGACCCATTCCATTAGCATAGCACCTGATCGTATAGTTTGTTGCTAGTGCTTTTCTTCATGACTTATACATGTTCCTATGACTATGAGATTATGCAACTCCGTTTACGGAGGAACACTTTGGTACTACCAAGCGTCACAGCGTAATCGGGTGATTATAAAGGAGTACTACAGGTGTCTCCAAAGGCAGATGTTGGGTTAGCGTATTTGAGATTAGGATTTGTCACTCCGAATGTCGGAGAGGTATCTCTGGGCCCTCTCGGTAATGCACATCACATAAGCCTTGCAAGCATTGCAACTAAATGTGTTAGTTGTGAGATGATGTATTACGGAACGAGTAAAGAGACTTGCGTAGCGAGATTGAACTAGGTATTGGATACCGACGATCGAATCTCGGGCAAGTAACATACCGATGACAAAGGGAACAAAGTATGTTGTTATGCGGTTTGACCGATAAAGATCTTCGTAGAATATGTAGGAACCAATATGGGCATCCAGGTTCCGCTATTGGTTATTGACCAAGAATAGTTCTAGGTCATGTCTACATAGTTCTCGAACCCGTAGGGTCCGCACGCTTAAGGTTTCGATGACAGTTATATTATGAGTTTATGAGTTTTGATGTACCGAAGGAGTTCGGAGTCCCGGATGAGATCGGGGACATGACGAGGAGTCTCGAAATGGTCGAGACGTAAAGATCGATATATTGGACGACTATATTCGGAGTTCGGAAAGGTTCCGAATGATTCGGGTATTTTTCGGAGTACCGGAGAGTTACGGGAATTCGCCGGGAGAAGTATTGGGCCTTATTGGGCCCTGCGGGAAAGAGAGAGGGGCTGCCTAGGGCAGGCCGCGCGCCCCCCCAAGGCCTAGTCCGAATTGGACTAGGGGAGGGGGCCGCACCCCTTCTTCTTTTCCCCTTCCTTTTCTCCTACTCCTACTAGGAAAGGAGGAGTCCTACTCCCGGTGGGAGTAGGACTCCCCCTTGGTGCGCCTCCTCCCTTGGGCCGGCCACCTCCTCCTTGCTCCTTTATATACGGGGGCAGGGGGGCACCCCATGACACACAAGTTGATCATTGAGATCGTTCCTTAGCCGTGTGCGGTGCCCCCTTCCACCAAACTACACCTCGAATATACCGTTGCGGAGCTTAGGCGAAGCCCTGCGCCGGTGGAACATCATCATCGTCACCACGCCGTCGTGCTGACGAAACTCTCCCTCAACACTCGGCTGGATCGGAGTTCGAGGGACGTCATCGAGCTGAACGTGTGCAGAACTCGGAGGTGCCGTACGTTCGGTACTTGGATCGGTTGGATCGGGAAGAAGTACGACTACTTCCTCTACGTTGCGTCAACGCTTCCGTTGCTGGTCTCACGAGTGCGTGAGACAACACTCTCATCTCGTTGCTATGCATCACCATGGTCTTGCGTGATCGTAGGAAAATTTTTGAAATTACTACGTTCCCCAACAGTGGCATCCGAGCCTGGTTTTATGCGTTGATGTCATATGCACGAGTAGAACACAAGTGAGTTGTGGGCGATACAAGTCATACTACCTACCAGCATGTCATACTTTGGTTCAGCGGTATTGTGAGATGAAGCGGCCCGGACCGACATTACAGCGACGCTTACGCGAGACTGGTTTCACCGCTGTGAGCACTCGTTGCTTAAAGGTGATGGCGGGTGTCTGTCTCTCTCACTTTAGTTGAACTGAGTGTGGCTACGCCCGGTCCTTGAGAAGGTTAAAGCGAGTCTATTTGACGAAATATCGTTGTGGTTTTGATGCGTAGGTAAGAACGGTTCTTGCTCAGCCCGTAGCAGCCACGTAAAACTTGCAACAACAAAGTAGAGGACGTCTAACTTGTTTTTGCAGGGCATGTTGTGATGTGATATGGTCAAGGCGTGATGCTATATTTTATTGTATGAGATGATCATGTTTTGTAACCGAGTTATCGGCAATCTGGCAGGAGCCATATGGTTGTCGCTTTATTGTATGAAATGCAAGCGCCATGTAATTGCTTTACTTTATCACTAAGCAGTAGCGATAGTCGTAGAAGCATAAGATTGGCGAGGCGACAACGATGCTACGATGGAGATCAAGGTGTCGCGCGGTGGCGATGGTGATCATGGCGGTGCTTGGAGATGGAGATCACAAGCACAAGATGATGATGGCCATATCATATCACTTATATTGATTGCATGTGATGTTAATCCTTTATGCATCTTATCTTGCTTTGATTGACGGTAGCATTATAAGATGATCCTTACTAAATTATCAAGAAGTGTTCTCCCGAGTATGCACCGTTGCGAAAGTTCTTCGTCTGAGACACCACGTGATGATCGGGTGTGATAGGCTCTACGTTTAAATACAACGGGTGCAAAACAGTTGCACACGCAGAATACTCAGGTTATACTTGACGAGCTATGCATATAAGATATGACCTCGGAACACGGAGACCGAAGGTCGGCGTGAATCATATAGTAGATATGATCAACATATTGATGTTCACCATTGAAACTACTCCATCACACGTGATGATCGGTCATGGTGTAGTTGATATGGATCACATAATCACTTAGAGAATTGAAGGATATTTTTCTAAGTGGGAGTTCTTAAGTAATATGATTAATTGAACTTTAATTTATCATGAACTTAGTCTGGTAGTATTTTGCAGATTATGTTGTAGATCAATAGCTCGCGTTGTTGCTTCCCTGTGTTTTTATATGTGTTCCTAGAAAATTGTATTGAAAATGTTAGTAGCAATGATGCGGATTGGATCCGTGATCTGAGGTTTATCCTCATTGCTGCGCAGAAGAATTATGTCCTTAATGCACCGCTAGGTGACAGACCTATTGCATGAGCGATCTGAGGCGTTATGAGCGTTTGGCCAGCTCAATATGATGGCTACTTGATAGTTTAGTGCACCATGCTTAACAGCTTAGAATCGGGACTTCAAAGGCGTTTTGAGCGTCATGGACCATATGAGATGTTCAGGAATTGAAGTTAATATTTCAAGCAAATACCGAGTTGAGAGATATGAAGTCTCCAACAAGTTCTATAGCTAAAAGATGGAGGAGAATCGCTCAACTAGTGAGCATGTGCTCAGATTATCCGAGTACTTCAATCGCTTGAATCAAGTGGGAGTTAATCTTCCGGATAAGATAGTGATTGACAGAATTCTCTAGTCACCATCACTAAGTTAGTAGAACTTCGTGATGAACTATAATATGCAAGGGATGACAAAAGAAATTCCCAAGCTCTTCGTGATGCTAAAATCGACGAAGGTAGAAATCAAGAAAAGAGCATCAAGTGTTGATGATTGACAAGACCACTAGTCTCAAGGAAAAGAGCAAAGGGAAGAAGGGAACTTCAAAAGAGCGGCAAGCAAGTTGCTACTCGAGTGAAGAAGCCCAAGTCGGACCTAAGCACGAGACTAAGTGCTTTTGCTGCAATGGAACTGGTCCTTCGAAGCGGAACTACCCCAAGTATTTGGCGGATAAGAAGGATGGCAAAGTGAACAAAGGTATATTTGATATACAGATTATTGATGTGTATTTTACTAGTGTTAATAGCAACCCTCGGTATTTGATACTGGTTCGTTGCTAAGAGTAGTAACTCAAGCAGGAGTTCTGAGAATAAGCAGAGACTAGTTGAAGGGAAGTGACGATGAGTGTTGGAAGTAGTTCCAAGATTGATATGATCATCATCGCACACTCCCTATACTTTCGGATTAGTGTGGAACCTAAATAAGTGTTATTTGGTGTTGAGCATAAATATGATTTGATCATGTTTATTGCAATACGGTTATTCATTTAAGTAAGAGAATAAATTGTTGTTCTGTTTACATGAATAAAACCTTATATGGTTACACACCCAATGAAAATGGTTCATTGGATCTCGATCATAGTGATACACATATTCATAATATTGAAACCAAAAGATGCAAAGTTAATAATGATAGTGCAACTTATTTGTGGCACTTGCCGTTTAGGTCATATTGGTGTAAAGCGCATGAAGAAAACTCCATGCTGATGGACTTTTGGAATCACTTGATTATGAATCATTTGATGCTTGCGAACCGTGCCTTTTGGGCAAGATGACTAAAACTCCGTTCTCGGAACAATGGAACAAGCTACTGACTTATTGGGAATAATACATACCGATGTATGCGATCCAATGAGTGTTGATGCTCGTGGCAAGTATCGTTATTTTCTGACCTTCACAAGATGATTTGAGCAGATATGGGTATATCTACTTGATGAAACATAAGTCTGAAATAGTTGAAAGGTTCAAAGAATTTCAGAGTGAAGTGGAAAATCATCGTAACAAGAAAATAAAGTTTCTGCGATCTGATCGTGGAGATGAATATTTGATTCTGAGTTTGGTCTTCAATGAAAACAATGTGGAATGGTTTCACAGCTCCGCCACGGAACACCACAGCGTTATGGTGTGTCCGAACGTCGTAACCGTACTTTATTATGATATGGTGCGATCTATGATGTATCTTACCGATTTACCACTATCGTTTTGGGGTTATGCATTAGAGACAGCTGCATTCACGTTTAATAGGGCAACCATCTAAATCCGTTGAGATGACACCGTATGAACTATGGTTTAGCGATAAACCTAAGCTGTCGTTTCTTAAAGTTTGGAGTTGTGATGCTTATGTGAAAAGGTTTTCACCGATAAGCTCGAACCCAAATCGAGAATGCGTCTTCATAGAATACCCAAAAGAAAATGTTGGGTACACCTTCTATCACAGATCCGAAGGCAAGTTTTTTGCTAAGATGGATCCTTTTCTAGAGAAGAAGTTTCTCTCGAAAGAAGTGAGTGGGAGGAAAGTAGAACTTGATGAGGTAATTGTACCTTCTCCCTTATTGGAAAGTAGTTCATCACAAAAATCAGTTCGATGATTCCTACACCAATTAGTGAGGAAGTTAATGATGATGATCATGAAACTTCAGATCAAGTTGCTACCAAACCTCGTAGGTCTTCGAGTAAGATCCGCACTGAGTGGTACGGTAATCCTATTCTAAAAGTCATGTTTGAGACCATGATGAACCTCGAACTATGAGGAAGCGATGATGAGCCCAGATTCCGCGAAATGGTTTGAGACCATGAAATCTGAGGCGGGATCCATGTATGAGAACAAAGTATGGACTTTGGTTGACTTGCCCGATGATCGGCAAGCCATTGAGAATAAATGGATCTTCAAGAGGAAGGCGGACACCGATAGTAGTGTTACTATCTACAAAGCTCGACTTGTCGCAAAAAGGTTTTGACAAGTTCAAGGTGTTGACTACAATGAGATTTTCTCAATTGTAGCGATGCTTAAGTCTGTCGAATCATGTTAGCAATTGCCACATTTTATGAAATCTGGCAAATGGATGTCAAAACTACATTCTTTAATGGTTTTATTAAAGAAGAGTTGTATATGATGCAACCGAAGGTTTTGTCAATCCTAAAGGAGCTAACAAAATGTGCAAGCTCAGCGATCCATCTATGGACTGGTGCAAGCATCTCGGAGTTGGAATAAGCGCTTTGATAGTGTGATCAAAGCATATGGTTTTATCTGACTTTTGGAGAAGCCTGTATTTACAAGAAAGTGAGTGGGAGCACTACAGCATTTCGATAAGTATATGTGAATGACATATTGTTGATCAAAATAATGTAGAATTATTCGCAAAGCATAAAGGAGTATTTGAAAGGAGTTTTTCAAAGAAGGACCTCGGTGAAGCTGCTTACATATTGAGCATCAAGATCTATAGAGATAGATCAAAGACGCTTGATAAGTGTTTCAATAAATACATACCTTGACAAGATTTTGAAGTAGTTCAAAATGGAACAGTCAAAGAAAGAGTTCTTGCCTGTATTACAAGGTGTGAGATTGAGTAAGACTCAAAACCCGACCACGGCAGAAGATAGAAAGAGAATGAAAGTCATTCCCTATACATCAGCCATAGGTTCCATAAAGTATGTCATGCTGTGTACCAGATCTATTGCATACCCTACCACTAAGATTGGCAAGGGAGTGCAATAGAGATCTAGGAGTAGATCAATGGACATCGGTCAAAATTATCCTTAGTAGAATAAGGATATGTTTCTCGATTATGGAAGTGAAAAAGGTTCGTCGTAAAAGGTTACGTCGATGCAAGTTTTAACACTAATCTAGATGACTCTGAGTCTCAATCTGGATACATATTGAAAGTGGGAGCAATTAGCTAGAGTAGCTCCGTGCAGAGCATTGTAGACATAGAAATTTGCAAAATACTTACGGCTCTGAATGTAACAGACCCGTTGACTAAAATTATCTCACAAGCAAAACATGATCACACCTTAGTACTCTTTGGGTGTTAATCACATAGCGATGTGAACTAGATTACTGACTCTAGTAAACCCTTTGGGTGTTGGTCACATGTCGATGTGAACTATGGGTGTTAACCACATATAGATGTGAACTATTGATGTTAAATCACATGGCGATGTGAACTAGATTATTGACTCTAGTGCAAGTGGGAGACTGAAGGAAATATGCCCTAGAGGCAATAATAATGTTATTATTTATTTCCTTATATCATGATAAATGTTTATTATTCATGCTAGAATTGTATTAACGGAAACATAATACATGTGTGAATACATAAACCTACAGAGTGTCACTAGTATGCCTCTACTTGACTAGCTCGTTAATCAAAGATGGTTATGTTTCCTAACCATGAACAAGGAGTTGTTATTTGATTAACGGGATCACATCATTAGTTGAATGATCTGATTGACATGACCCATTCCATTAGCATAGCTTTTGATCGTATAGTTTGTTGCTAGTGCTTTTCTTCATGACTTATACATGTTCCTATGACTATGAGATTATGCAACTCCGTTTACGGAGGAACACTTTGGTACTACCAAACGTCACAGCGTAACTAGGTGATTATAAAGGAGTACTACAGGTGTCTCCAAAGGCAGATGTTGGGTTGGCGTATTTGAGATTAGGATTTGTCACTCCGAATGTCGGAGAGGTATCTCTGGGCCCTCTCGGTAATGCACATCACATAAGCCTTGCAAGCATTGCAACTAAATGTGTTAGTTGTGAGATGATGTATTACGGAGCGAGTAAAGAGACTTGCGATGCGAGATTGAACTAGGTATTGGATACCGACGATCGAATCTCGGGCAAGTAACATACCGATGACAAAGGAACAAAGTATGTTGTTATGCGGTTTGACCGATAAAGATCTTCAGTAGAATATGTAGGAACCAATATGGGCATCCAGGTTCCGCTATTGGTTATTGACCAAGAATAGTTCTAGGTCATGTCTACATAGTTCTCGAACCCGTAGGGTCCATGCACGCTTAAGGTTTCGATGGCGGTTATATTATGAGTTTATGAGTTTTGATGTACCGAAGGAGTTCGGAGTCCCGGATGAGATCGGGGACATGACGAGGAGTCTCGAAATGGTCGAGACGTAAAGATCGATATATTGGACGACTATATTCGGAGTTCGGAAAGGTTCGAATGATTCGGTATTTTCGGAGTACCGGAGAGTTACGGAATTCGCCGGGAGAAGTATTGGGCCTTATTGGGCCCTGCGGGAAAGAGAGAGGGCTGCCTAGGGCAGGCGCGCCCAAGGCCTAGTCCGGGTGGACTAGGGAGGGGCCGCACCCCTTCTTCTTTTCCCCTTCCTTTTCTCCTACTCCTACTAGGAAAGGAGGAGTCCTACTCCCGGTGGGAGTAGGACTCCCCCTTGGTGCGCCTCCTCCCTTGGGCCGGCCACCTCCTCCTTGCTCCTTTATATACGGGGGCAGGGGGGCACCCCATGACACACAAGTTGATCATTGAGATCGTTCCTTAGCCGTGTGCGGTGCCCCCTTCCACCAAACTACACCTCGAATATACCGTTGCGGAGCTTAGGCGAAGCCCTGCGCCGGTGGAACATCATCATCGTCACCACGCCGTCGGTCGACGAAACTCTCCCTCAACACTCGGCTGGATCGGAGTTCGAGGGGCGTCATCGAGCTGAGCGTGTGCAGAACTCGGAGGTGCCGTGACGTTCGGTACTTGGATCGGTTGGATCGGGAAGAAGTGCGACTACTTCCTCTACGTTGCGTCAACGCTTCCGTTGCTGGTCTCACGAGGGTGCGTAGACAACACTCTCATCTCGTTGCTATGCATCACCATGGTCTTGCGTGATCGTAGGAAATTTTTTTGAAATTACTACGTTCCCCAACAGTATTTGCTTGTGATAAGTTCAAACCTTATATTGTTGATTCTAAAGTAACTGTTCACACTGATCATGCTACTATTAAATACCTTATGGAAAAGAAAGATGCTAAACCTATACTTATTAGATGGGTTCTCTTGCTACAAGAATTTGATTTGCATATTATCGATAGAAAGGGAGTTGAGAACCTCGTTGCAGACAACTTGTCTAGGTTAGAGAATGTTCTTGATGACCCACTACCTATTGATGATAGCTTTCCTGATGAACAATTGGTTGTCATAAATGCTTCTCGCACTGCTCCATGGTATGCTGATTACGCTAATTATATTGTTGCTAAATTTATACCACCTAGTTTCACATACCAGCGAAAGAAAAAGTTTTTCTATGATTTAAGTCATTACTTCTGGGATGACCCACACCTTTATAAAGAAGGAATAGATGGTGTTATTAGACATTGCATACCTGAGCATGAACAGGAAGAGATCCTACGCAAGTGTCACTCCGAAGCTTATGGAGGACACCACGCTGGAGATAGAACTGGGCATAAGGTATTGCAATCCGGTTTTTATTGGCCTACTCTCTTCAAAGATGCCCGTAAGTTTGTCTTATCATGTGATGAATGTCAAAGAATTGTTAATATTAGTAGACGTCAAGAAATGCCTATGAATTATTCACTCGTTACTGAACCATTTGATGTTTGGGGCTTTGATTATATGGGCCCGTTTCCTTCCTCTAATGGGTATACACATATTTTAGTTGATGTTGATTACGTCACTAAGTGGGTAGAAGCTATTCCAACTAGTAGTGTTGATCATAACACCTCTATCAAGATGCTTAAAGAAGTTATTTTTTCGAGGTTTGGAGTCCCTAGATATTTAATAACTGATGGTGGTTCACATTTTATTCATGGTGCCTTTCGTAAAATGCTTGCTAAGTATGATGTTAATCATAGAATTGCATCTCCGTATCACCCACAGTCTAGTGATCAAGTAGAATTGAGTAATAGAGAGATCAAATTAAATTTTCAAAAGACCGTTAATAGATCTAGAAAGAATTGGTCCAAGAAACTTGATGGTGCATTATGGGCCTATAGAACTGCATATAAAAATCCTATGGGTATGTCTCCGTATAAAATGGTTTATGGAAAAGCATGTCACTTACCTCGAACTAGAACATAAGGCATATTGGGCCATTAAAGAGCTCAATTATGATTTCAATCTTGCCGGTGAGAAGAAGCTATTTGACATTAGCTCACTTGATGAATGGAGAACCCAGGCCTATGAGAATGCCAAACTATTTAAAGAAAAAGTTAAAAGATGGCATGACAAAAGGATACAAAAGCGTGAGTTTAATGTAGGTGACTCTGTGTTGCTATTCAACTCTCGTTTAAGATTTTTTGCGGAAAACTTCTCTCTAAATGGGAAGGTCCTTACGTTATCGAGGAGGTCTATCGTTCCGGTGCCATAAAAATCAACAACTTCGAAGGCACAAATCCAAAGGTGGTGAATGGTCAAAGAATCAAACATTATATCTCAGGTAATCCTATAAATGTTGAAACTAATGTTATTGAAACCGTAACCCCGGAGGAATAAATAAGGGACACTTTCTAGAACGTTTCAAACTCCGAAAAGGAATAGGTACGTGGTACGGTAAGTAAACCAACTCCAAAACAACTCTAATGGCAATTTTTCTCTTTTTTGTTTAAGAAAATAGGAAAATAAGAAGTAGTCCGGGAAGGACACGAGGCGTCCACGAGGGTGGAGGGCGCGCCCTACCCCCCTGTGCGTGCCCCCTGCCTCCGGACTCTGTTTTCTTGCACAATACTTCTTTTGGTCGGTAAAAATTCATTATATAATCTCCCGAAGGTTTTGACCACCGTACCATGCAAATATCCTCTGTTTTTGTTTTGAGCTATTTCTGCCGCAGATTAGAGCAAGATGTCATCTCAGGACTCCGACAGAGAGAGCTATGTCTCACATCTCATTGCTGACCCAAAGACCTATGGGGATCTATCTCCTTGTGGTCGAACTACGGATGACGAGGAGGATGCTCATTCGAGGAGGATCAATGATTCAAGTTCAGTGGAGGAGGATGTTCCTCTACCTCAATCTGGGGATATGCACATGAAGTTCAAGAAGTCTAGTCTCCCTAAGAGGGCTAAACTGTCTAACAACCGATCTATTCCTTATCGTTTTCGGCAAAAAAGCAAAGGGGATTTGTGTGACAAGATTTTGAAGCTGGAATCCGAGGTCGATGATTTGAAGGAGGAAATTGCTCTCCTCAATTACAATATGAAAAAGCTAACGGCACAGTTATCTTCATCATCACCATCCTCTTCTGTAGCGACCCGACCCAAAATCGGTCAAGTCTCTGTGTTTGTACCATCCCAAGATCATGCTGGCACTCACAGTACATTGATGAAATAATCAAAGTTCAATCACACCTGAATTTATTACACGATTCTCATATCGAGTCTTTATTACAATAGAATAAATTCGGCCGAAGGCCAACTCATGAGAAATAAACTAAATAAGTTGCGGAAGCGTAGAAGAATAGTGAGTCCATCCGACTCCAAAGGGCAATCGCCAAGCGCGGATCGTAGCCTCACTCCTGATCGGAATACTCCTCTGCAACATAAGACGTTGCAGCCGTGTAGGTCAGCATTTTGAATATGCCGGCAAGTCATGAAGAGAGAACAATAATAAAATTACTAATACTATATGCAATTTGGCTGTGGGGCTCTAAGTTTCATCATTTTGCGAAAAGCCAGTTTTTCCCTACAATATGGACTTGTTTGCAAAAACTACAAAATTGTTGGTAGTTATTGAGATGGTTCCACCAACCAATGTCTCATTCCCAAATTATTAAGTCATAACCCCCTCAATTAATTTATTAATTTCAATGTTGAGATTTCCGAATACTTCCAAGTTCCAGAGGCTCAAATTGTCCGTAACCGGGGACACGGCTAATCGATTAGATTTTTCTCTGCAGAGGTTTGTGCACTTTACCCGCAAGAATCGTTCCCTCCTTTTAAGTCTTCGCACTTCATGGTGTTTGAAGGCGGACGAACGAAACAGGGTCTTAGAAGAGTTCCTCCGCCACCGCGGTACCCATCCAATCCTACCGTTCTTCTACATCTCGTAGCACCGTCCGGCCAGAGTCACAACTAGGGTTGACCAAGCCAGAGCCCATAATGGCTTGCGGCTGCACAGGTAAGCTTCCGGTCAATGGGGTATACATCCATCTCTTCGTGGCTGGGTGAAGCTTTCCGCAAGATGTCATGGCGCTTCTCCATGCATCCCGCCAACCTTTGGGTTCTCCAGGTGCCCGTCAACCGTCCTCCACCCAGTAGTGAATTCCGAAGTCCATCTTGATCTTGAAGTCATGGGGTTGTCATCATCTTGACTCTCACATCTCCCTTATGATTCACTCAACCAACCCCGTCTACGAGCATAGCAAAAATAAACTACTTCGTCCCGGGTCATGGTAACAAGGGGAATTGGTTCATCCTACCTCATGATACTACTCAAGAACATAACTTCAAATTCTCCAACTGCATGCATGGTGGGGAGGTATAATTCTAATGCAATAAAATCATAGGTATTGAAAATATGATCAATGACTTGCCTTGCTGACGATCTTTGAAAGCTAGGGACTCGTGGTAGCAAGCTTCGCACTCTGGAAATTCTACCGAGGCAAACAACAATCATAATAAGCATATAGCATATGATCACTTAACATAATAGCATGCTAACATAACACACAAAACAAACGAATGAAAAACCAAAGAAAACTCGAAGAAAACCAAATCAAAGCTTTTGCCACATCAAACAACTACCATGAAATAGTTTTACACAACAAAATTTTTCTTAACAGAACCTAAGCATGGGTTTTTGCTAACTAACAGAAAAGAATTCATCATGCAACTAGGAGCAAAAAGAATCACCTTAAAATCTATTATAAAACTCCTATTAGGCCTAAAACAATCCTAGCAAGAAAAATAAAAATAAAAGCTTTATTTATTATAAATAAAAGTTCATGCTCTAAAGTTACAGAAACTAACCTAAAATAAACTATCACATAAAAGAAATAAAATTATTTGCTAAGTAAAACAATAGGAAAACAGTAGCTAGTTAAATAAATAGGAATAACATGATTCTGATTAAAACTATTTTTATTAATTTCTAAAATGCCCAAATAAATTCCTACGGTTAGGCAATGTCAAAACAAAGTTGTGACAAAAAGAATCACTAAAAATAATATTCCTAACTCATTTTATAGCAGAATTACTATTCTGTCTAAATCTAAAATAAAGCAATTTTAAATAATTTTAAAATGACTAATTATATTTTCTACAGAAACTACAATAAATTTGCAAACCAACAAAAAAAGAATCACTTAAAAATATTAAGTAGATTAAAAGATATGAATTTTACAAAACTGAAACTATTCTGTTAAAACAGAAAACGAAAAATAAAACTAAAACGAAAAACTGGCTAATGGGCCTATCTAACGCTTCGGCGTTAAATAACTAAACTACGCACACGGTTTAACAGAAAACAAACCACGTCGGCCGGTCCAACTAAACCCTAATAAAAACCGATCTAAACCGGAATAAAACCGGTTCACTTAAACTAAACCCTAAAATAAAACGTACCCCTTCGGGCTTCTAATCTAAACCCTACGTTTAGATCTAACGGTGGGGGAGAACTCCGGCGACTTACCGCGGCTCGACGGCGACGGCGGCTCGGGCGACGACGGCTCCGGCGGCTCCGGTGGTCGGGGACGACGGCGGAGAGGTCCGGCGAGTGCGGCGTGGCGAGGGGGTTCGGGTGGTCGACTCGGTGGAGCTCGGGGGCGATCGGAGGTGGCCGGGTGGAGAAATGGTGGCGGCGTGTGGTCGGGTCTCCGGCAACGAATCGCGCCGAGGAGGGTTAGCGAGGGGCGAGGGGGGAACGGGTCGAGGGGGGTATTTATAGGGGAGGCGTCGACTTGGGCGAGGGGCGAACAGGAAAGGATCGGGATGAGATCCCGGGGATCTCGGGGTTCCGGCGAGCGGCGGCGCGGGTGACTTGGGCGAGGGGAAGAAGGAGGGGTGGGACCCGGGTGTCGGAGAGAGAGAGAGAGAGGGATCGGGTCGGGCGACCGGTCGGAAAGGGGTTCGGCGCGGGGGACTCGGCTGGGCCGGCTCGCTGGCGCGGCTGGGCCGTTCGGTCGGGCTGCGCCTGGTGCGCTCGGTGGGCCGCCCAGGTGCTGGCTGGGCCAGTCGGCCTGGCTGGCGCCTGGGTCCTTTCTTATTCTTTTTTTTTGAATATTTGAGAGAGAAAAAATATATATAAATATAAATATTTTATATAGGACATATATATATATATCAAAATGATCAGGGGAATATTCCCTACAATTTGAACATTTTTCCAGGGGCAAAACTCTAACTTTATAAAAAAAATCATTTTTCTAAAATTCCAAATAAATCTCAAATTTGAATTCAAACTTTTTGGCAATGTTTTTCCTCTGATATTTTTGGAGTGTCATGTTTACTCCTCTCATACTTTTCCTCAAGTATTTATCAGGTATTGATTTGAAATTAATTTCAACTGCCAAATTTTGAATTCAAATTCCAACAACTCCAAAACTTCTGAAACTTCAAATGCCACTCAAATTCAAACAATATGCATAGATGCTTAGCTATAATTGTAAAACATTCCAAATAGGAAATTTGGGATGTTACAAACCTACCACCTTAAGATGAATCTAGCCCTCGAGATTCGGGTTGGCTAACAAATAGGTGCGCGTGGTCTCGGCGGAGGTCTTCTTCTCGCTCCCAGGTGGCTTCCTCCTCGGAGTGATGACTCCACAGCACCTTGCAAAACTTGATGATCTTGCTGCGGGTGACTATGTTCACAGTCTCGAGAATTCGGACGGGTTTCTCCTTATAAGTCAGATCACTGTCGAGTTGTATGGCCTCTAGGGGCACTGTGTCTCTCAACGGAATATCGGCCATGTTGGCATGGCATTTCTTCAGCTGAGAAACATGGAAGACATCATGAACTCCGGACAATCCTTCCGGAAATTCCAACTTGTAAGCAACTTCTCCACGACGTTCGAGGATTTTGTAGGGGCCAATGAATCGGGGTGCTAACTTTCCTTTGACACCAAACCTCTTGATTCCACGAAGTGGAGACACACGGAGATATGCTCGGTCTCCCGCTTCGTAAGTTACTTCCTTGCGTTTACTGTCGGCATAACTCTTCTATCTCGACTGAGCTATCTTGAGTCTATCTCGAATCAGTTTGACTTTCTCTTCGGAATCTCTGATAAGATCGGAACCGAAAAGTGTTCGATCTCCAACACCATCCCACAGCAATGGTGTTCTGCACCTCCTTCCGTATAGAGCTTCGAAAGGGGCCATCTTCAGACTGGTCGGATAACTGTTGTTGTATGAGAATTCTGCATATGGCAAATTATCATCTCAGCTAGACCCATAGTCTAGCACACAAGCTCTCAACATGTCCTCCAAGATCTGGTTGACTCTCTCGGTCTGTCCATCTGTCTGCGGATGAAAAGTTGTACTGAACTCTAGCCTCGTACCCAAAGTTTCATGCAACTGATTCCAAAACTTTGAGGTAAATTGTGTTCCTCTATCTGACACGATACTCCTCGGAACTCCATGCAGACATACGATCATGTTCATGTATATCTTAGCTAACTTAGCACTGGTATAGGTAGTCTTCACGGGAATGAAGTGAGCTACCTTGGTCAAGCGATCAACCACTACCCAGATGGAATCATAACCTGAACGGGTCCTGGGTAATCCTGTGATAAAATCCATCCCAAGTTTTTCCCATTTCCACTCGGGAATCGGCAAAGGTGGAAGTAACCCTGCTGGCTTCTGATGTTCTGCCTTTACTCGTTGACAAACATCGCATACTGCTACGTACTCGGCAATATCCTACTTCATACCTGTCCACCAGAAACTTTCCTTCAAATCCAGATACATCTTGGTGTTACCGGGGTGAATCGAGTACGGTGAGTCATGAGCCTCCTGAAGAATTAGCTTCCTGAGTTCGGGATCATTGGGTACATAAATACGATCCTCGAACCATATAGCTCCGTGTTCATCCTTACGAAATCCTTTAGCTTTTCCTTCATTCATCTTTTTCTTTATCTCATCAATTTCCTTGTCCGACTTTTGGGCTTCACGAATCCTTTCGGCCAAAGTGGACTGAACTTCCAGAGTTGCAACATATCCTCTCGGAACTATCTCCAGTCGGAGATCTCTGAGGTCATCGACTAACTCCTGGGGTAATCCTCCTGCTATAAGAGTATTCACATAACTCTTACGGCTCAAAGCATCTGCTACAACATTAGCCTTACCTGGGTGGTAATGCAATCTCATGTCATAGTCCTTGATTAACTCTAGCCATCTCCTCTGCCTGAGGTTCAACTCTTTCTGCGTGAAAATATACTTCAAGCTCTTATGATCTGTGTAAACATCACAACGGTTTCGATAAGGAAATGTCTCTGGTCTTGAGTGCATGCACTATCGCTGCTAACTCCAAATCATGTGTGGCATAATTCATCTCGTGTGGTCGTGGCTGTCCGGAGGTATAAGCTACAACTTTTCCTTCCTGCATGAGTACTCCTCCGAGTCCACGACGAGAAGCGTCACAATATACCGTAATCCTTGTGTATGTCCGCAAAATCAATCTTGAGGCTGTAACCAAACGTTTCTTCAATTCCTGAAGCGGCTTCACAATCCTCGGTCCAAATGTACTTGGCTTCCTTCTTCAACAGCTCGGTCATGGGCTTGGCAATCTTCGAAGTTCTCAATAAACCTCCGATAATATCCTGCGAGTCCGAGAAAACTGCGGATCTCCTTGGTCGAGGTGGGTGATCGCCAATCGGTGGTGATTCAACCTTGGCGGGGTCAACTGCTATTCCTTCTCCTGAAATAACATGTCCGAGGAATCCAACTTCCTTCAGCCAAAATTCACATTTACTAAACTTGGCATACTGGCCGATGTTCTCGAAGTTTCTCGAACTAGGCATAAATGTTCCTTATGCTCTTCCTCGCTCTTGGAGAAAATCAGTATATCATCGATGAACACCACAACAAACTTGTCCAGATATTCCATAAATACCTTGTTCATCAAATTCATGAAGTATGCAGGGGCATTAGTCAATCCGAATGACATGACTGTATACTCATATAAACCATACCTGGTGGTGAATGCTGTTTTGGGTATATCCTTTTCATGGATCTTCAACTGATGATACCCTGATCGAAGATCGATCTTGGAGAATACCTTGGCTCCAACTAGCTGATCAAATAGATCATTAATCATCGGCAGAGGGTACTTGTTCTTGATGGTCACGTCGTTTAGCGAACGATAATCCACAACCATTCTCAAGGTTCCATCCTTCTTCTCTACCAAAAGAACTGGGGCTCCCCAAGGTGATGAGCTTGGCCGAATATATCCTTTCTCCAATAGCTCATTAATTTGATTCTTGATCTCTTTCAAATCGTTCGGGGGCATCCGATAGGGTCTCTTGGATATTGGGGCTGTGCCGGGCAATAACTCAATCAGAAATTCAATGTCCCTATCCGGTGGCATTCCTGGTAATTCCTCCGGAAACACATTGGGAAAATCTTGCACTACTGGCACTTCCTCTGAACAACTCCGTGAGGGAATTCACTGATTCTTCATCCGCTACGTCGGATACATACTTGATCCTCTTACGCTCCGGGGTGGTGAGCGAGAATCGACTTCTTGAGCACAGTCTATGTTTCCTTCAAACTTGGTCAACCAATCCATGCCTAGGATTACATCCAAGGTCCGGGTTTCCAATACTATGAGGTCTGCGGAAATTTATGATTTCGATGTTGAGGTTGCATGACAGCCTAAGCTCGCCATCATTTATCCTCTGCGGGCCCGACGCGAAGGGGCTTCTAAGGGTTTTAGTGGGCAACCCGTACTTTTCCACAACTACCCTTGATATGAATGAATCGTTGCACCGAATCAAAGAGTACCAATCTGGATGTGAATTTAATAAAAACTTACCAACCACGATTGTACGGCTGATCATAGGCGTCCTCCACGTCAATGTGGTTCACCGAGCACGAGGAAAAGGATTGGGCTTCTTCGCTGAGCTTCCATTGCCGTTTCCATTCCTCTGCTTGGCCTCCGGGCAGTCGGTGGCATAGTGCCCTGTTTTCTGGCACTTGAAACAGGTGATGTGACTCAGATCTTTCTGAGCCGGGGCAGGATGATGCTGGTTTCCATTGCCGTTTCCATTGCCATTTCCATTGCCTGACTTGTTGTCCTGGTTGCGGTTGTTCCCATTTCCTCCATGGTTATGTCCTCCATGGTTATGATGGGTATGCCCTCCCGAGTATGGGGCATATCGGGGCTTCTGCTGAGCTCCAGAGTTGTACTTCCCCTGGCCATACTTCCGCTTGCGGCTATCAATCTGCTGCTGCTTGCCTTCAAGTATGGTGGCCTTGTCTACCAGCTCCTGGTAGTTGGTGAAGGTAGCCACCATTAGCTGCATACCCAGCTCGTCATTGAGTCCCTCGAGAAACTTTTCCTGCTTTGCGGCATCTGTGGCCACATCATCCGGGGCATAGCGAGCTAACTTGCTGAACTCATCCACGTCGCCCCACAAGACGGTTCCCTCGGCGTAAGTTGCGGAACTCACACTTCTTGAGACTCATGGCTCCGGTGATACATGGCGGTGCGGAAAGCTTCTGGAACTGATCCCACGTAATGGTGGCGATGGGATAAGTGGCGGTGTAGTTCTCCCACCAAGAAGCTGCAGGTCCATCAAGTTGATGTGCGCAAAGCGCACTTTCTCTGCATCGGTGCATCCAACGGTGACTAACTCCTTCCGACCTTGCGGAGCCAATCATCGGCCACAATCGGCTCGGTCTGCTAGAGAACACTGGCGGATTCAGCCTTAGGAATCGAGTCAAGTTGTCAACAGGGGGTGGTGGCGGTGGATTGTTGTTGTTGTTGTTGTTGTTGTTGTTCTGGTTCTGAATGAGCATCTGCATGAGGGCATTCTGCTGCTGGATCAGCTGAGTGAGCTCCGGTGGAAAGTTGAGACCGGGGTCACGTCTCGGAGGCATCTGGTGTTTTGGAGTGGATGAGAAAATTAGAATAGAACAATGGTCTAATGAGAAATATCACTTCCCATATGAATGCACAAACATAATCACACCAATCATTTATTCAATCCACTCAAACATGGTTCAAACTTGATTACAAAATTTTCACGACTAATCGAAAATAACGACCTAACTGATCGACGGAAAAAATAACATGGCGGTCGACTAAAGGTCTTCATCAATTATCCTTGCGTCCTTTGGTGCGGTGTCCTCCGGTGTGGCGTCCTCTGATGCGGCGCCTCCTCTTGCGGCTTTCTTCAGTGGAGCTCCCTTCATAATCCTGATCATTGCTCACGAGAGGTCCGTCATCTCCACTCGGAAAAAGGTCCTCTCCGATGTCCTTCTTTTCCTCTAATGCGGCAACATTCATCTTCAGGTTGTCGACTCTCTCCATGAAATCCGCGATTTCTTCCTCATGGTCAAGGAAGTCTGCGTGTGCCTTCTCCTCCAGTTCCAGTTCACAGAACAACAGCCTCCTGTGTACCTTCGAGTTACGGCGAGTCTGGATCTCCCGTTTCCTGAGGAGACACTCCAAGTCTTGGACATATGAGAGAATGGAGTCGTCCTCTACGGTAAGGATGATATCTCCGTTCCTCGCTCTGCGAGAAATCATGGCGAGATCTGATGGGTCGAGCTCGGCCCTATACTCTTCTCGGAGATGTCCAAGTGCACGATAAATCACCATGTCTCTTCCGAGGATCCAATTGAAATCGGTAAACTCAAAGTCAATAGGCTCTGTATGTCCTCCGAAGGTTCTCCCTGGAATGTGCACCTCAATCCTGTAGCGGGTATCCGTCGGAAGCGCATTGGTAGGCTTCCCGGTGATCGAGGGCAGAGCAATCTTCAGCCTCTTCACGATCTGGACCAGCTTCTTGCCGAAAGGCATCGTCTCATCTGGTGGCAAAACTCCGTAGCAAAACTGGGGTGAACTCGTGCCATCTAGAATGTTGAAAATCGGAGAGAAGTCGAAATGAGCAGGGAGAATTACGGAATGATAAGGACATGAAATAAATAGTCTCTTCCTATGGCTTTCCGATCCTAGGGGTTCGTCCCACGGTCAGCGTGTGCTCGATACCATCTCATAGCGACCCGACCCAAAATCGGTCAAGTCTCGTATGTATGCCATCCCAAGATCATCTTTGGCACTCACGGTACATTGATGAAATAATCAAAGTTCAATCACACCTGAATTTATTACGATTCTCATATCGAGTCTTTATTACAATAGAATAAATTCGGCGAAGGCCAACTCATGAGAAATAAACTAAATAAGCTGCGAGCGTAGAAGAATAGTGAGTCCATCCGACTCAAAGGGCAATCGCCAAGCGCGGATCGTAGCCTCACTCTGATCGAATACTCCTCGCAACATAAGGCGTTGCAGCCGTGTAGGTCAGCATTTTGAATATGCTCGCATGTCATGAAGAGAACAATAATAAAATTACTAATACTATATGCAATTTGGCTGTGGGGCTCTAAGTTTCATCATTTTGCGAAAAGCCAGTTTTTCCCTACAATATGGACTTGTTTGCAAAAACTACAAAATTGTTGGTAGTTATTGAGATGGTTCCACCAACCAATGTCTCATTCCCAAATTATTAAGTCATAACCCCCTCAATTAATTTATTAATTTCAATGTTGAGATTTCCGAATACTTCCAAGTTCCAGAGGCTCAAATTGTCCGTAACCGGGGACACGGCTAATCGATTAGATTTTTCTCTGCAGAGGTTTGCGCACTTTACCCGCAAGAATCGCTCCTCCTTTTAAGTCTTCGCACTTCATGGTGTTTGAAGGCGGACGAACGTAAACAGGGTCTTCGAAGAGTTCCTCGGCCCTTGCCTGTACCCATCCAATCCTACCGTTCTTCTACATCTCGTAGCACCGTCCGGCCGAGTCACAACTAGGGTTGACCAAGCGAGCCCATAATGTCTTGCGGCTGCAGGGTAAGCTTCGGTCAATGGGGTATACATCCGTATCTTCGTGGCTGGGTGAAGCTTTCCGCAAGATGTCATGGCGCTTCTCCATGCATCCCGCCAACCACTGGGTTCTCCAGGGGTGCCCGTCAACAAATCCTCCACCCAAGAGTGAATTCAAGTCCATCTTGATCTTGAAGTCATGGGGTTGTCATCATCTTGACTCTCACATCTCCCTTATGATTCACTCAACCAACCCCGTCTATGAGCATAGCAAAAATAAACTACTTCTTCCCGGGTCATGGTAACAAGGGGAATTGGTTCATCCTACCTCATGATACTACTCAAGAACATAACTTCAAATTCTCCTACTGCATGCATGGTGGGGAGGTATAATTCTAATGCAATAAAATCATAGGTATTGAAAATATGATCAATGACTTGCCTTGCTGACGATCTTCGAAAGCTAGGGACTCGTGGTAGCAAGCTTCGCACTCCGGAAATTCTACCGAGGCAAACAACAATCATAATAAGCATATAGCATATGATCACTTAACATAATAGCATGCTAACATAACACACAAAACAAACAAATGAAAAACCAAAGAAAACTCGAAGAAAACCAAATCAAAGCTTTTGCCACATCAAACAACTACCATGAAATAGTTTTACACAACAAAAATTTTCTTAACAGAACCTAAGCATGGGTTTTTGCTAACTAATAGAAAATAATTCATCATGCAACTAGGAGCAAAAAGAATCACCTTAAAATCTATTATAAAACTCCTATTAGGCCTAAAACAATCCTAGCAAGAAAAATAAAAATAAAAGCTTTATTTATTATAAATAAAAGTTCATGCTCTAAAGTTACAGAAACTAACCTAAAATAAACTATCACATAAAAGAAATAAGATTATTTGCTAAGTAAAACAATAGGAAAACAGTAGCTAGTTAAATAAATAGGAATAACATGATTATGATTAAAACTATTTTTTATTAATTTCTAAAATGCACAAATAAATTCCTACGGTTAGGCAATGTCAAAACAAAGTTGTGACAAAAAGAATCACTAAAAATAATATTCCTAACTCATTTTATAGCAGAATTACTATTCTGTCTAAATCTAAAATAAAGCAATTTTAAATAATTTTAACATGACTAATTATATTTTCTGCAGAAACTACAATAAATTTGCAAACCAACAAAAAAGAATCACTTAAAAATATTAAGTAGATTAAAAGATATGAATTTTACAAAACTGAAACTATTCTGTTAAAACAGAAAACGAAAATAAAACTAAAACGAAAAACTGGCTAATGGGCCTATCTAACGCTTGGCGTTAAATAACTAAACTACGCACACGGTTTAACAGAAAACAAACCGCGTCGGCGGTCCAACTAAACCCTAATAAAACCGATCTAAACCGGAATAAAACCGGTTCACTTAAACTAAACCCTAAAATAAAACGTACCCCTTCGGGCTCCTAATCTAAACCCTACGTTTAGATCTAACGGTGGGGAGAACTCCGGTGACTTACCGCGGCTCGACGGCGACGGCGGCTCGGGCGACGACGGCTCCGGCGGCCCCGGTGGTCGGGGACGACGGCGGAGAGGTCCGGCGAGTGCGGCGTGGCGAGGTGGTTCGGGTGGTCGACTCGGTGGAGCTCGGGGGCGATCGGAGGTGGCCGGGGTGGAGAAATGGCGCGGCGGCGGCGTCGGGTCTCCGGCGACGAATCACGGCCGAGGGGAGGGGTTAGGCGAGGGGGCGAGGGGGGAACGGGGTCGAGGGGGGGTATTTATAGGGGGAGGCGTCGACTTGGGCGAGGGGGCGAACGGGAAAGGATCGGGATGAGATCCCGGGGATCTCGGGGTTCCGGCGAGCGGCAGCGCGGGTGACTTGGGCGAGGGGAAGAAGGAGGGGTGGGACCCGGGTGTCGGAGAGAGAGAGAGAGAGGGATAGGGTCGGGCGACCGGTCGGAAAGGGTTCGTGAGGGGACTCGGCTGGGCAGCTGGCTGCCGGGCTGGGCCGGTCGGTCAGGCTGCGCGCCAGTGCGCTTCGATGGGCCGCCAGTCTTGGCTGGGCCGATCGGCTGGCTGGCGCCTGGGTCCTTTCTTATTTATATATTTTTTTGAATATTTGAGAGAGGAAAAAATATATAAATATAAATATTTTATATAGGACATATATATATCAAAATGATCAGGGAATATTCCTACAATTTGAACATTTTCGAGGCAAAACTCAAACTTTATAAAAATCATTTTCTAAAATTCCAAATAAATCTCAAATTTGAATTCAAACTTTTTGGCAATGTTTTTCCTCGGATATTTTTGGAGTGTCATGTTTACTCCTCTCATACTTTTCCTCAAGTATTTATCAGGTATTGATTTGAAATTAATTTCAACTGCCAAATTTTGAATTCAAATTCCAACAACTCCAAAACTTCTGAAACTTCAAATGCCACTCAAATTCAAACAATATGCATAGATGCTTAGCTATAATTGTAAAACATTCCAAATAGGAAATTTGGGATGTTACATCTTCACCTCTGAAGAAAGAGATATAATCACATTGGTACGGGCACTCCCCTTGCCAACTACCAAGCTTGGGGAGGTGCCCCGTATCGTATCACCATCACACTCCTATCTTTATCTTTTTATTAGTTCAATCCTTTTGGTAATATCTTGATCTAGTAGAATAAAGTTTTAGTATGATTTAGTTTTGAGTTTTGCTTTATGATCCTTCTATGTAATCGAGTCCGTGAGCTATATATAATAAAGATTAGTGTTGAGTCAAGGGCTTGATTATCTTGCTATGATCTTGAGGGAATAAAAATAAAAGAGAAAGAATAAAAGAAATAAAAGAGATCATATTGATCTTATGGAGAGTAATGACTTCACATGTAAAGAGTATGATGAATAAAAGTTGTTGAGAGTTGACAAACATAGTTTTGGTCATCGTTGCAATTAATAGGATGTAACAAAGAAAGAGAGGTTTTCACATATAAATATACTATCTTGGAAATGTTTTATGATAGTGAGCACTCATTAAAATATGACATGCTAAAGAGTTGATGTTGGACAAGGAAGACAACATAATGGGTTATGATTTCTTATATCCGAAATAAAGTATATTGGCATGGATCATCCAACATGTAGGGCTTGCCTTTCCCCCTCATGCTAGCCAAATTATTTGCACCAAGTAGAGATACTACTTGTCCTTCCAAATATCCTTAAACCCGGTTTTGCCATGAGAGTCCACCATATCTACCTATGGATTGAGTAAGATCCTTCAAGTAAGTTGTCATGTTGCATGCAATAAAAATTGCTCTCTAAATATGTACGATTTATTTGTGTGGAGAAAATAAGCTCTATACGATCTTGTGATGTATAAGCAATAAAAGCTACGGACTGCATAATAAAGGTCCATATCACAAGTGGCAATATAAAGTGACATTCTTTTGCATTAAGATTTCGTGCATCCAACCATAAAAGCACATGACAACTGATGTATACCATGCAACCTTCTTGTAGACGTTGTTGGGCCTCCAAGTGCACAGGTTTGTAGGACAGTAGCAAATTTCCCTCAAGTGGATGACCTAATGTTTATCAATCTGTGGGAGGCGTAGGATAAAGATGGTCTCTCTCAAACAACCCTGCAACCAAATAACAAAGAGTCTCTTGTGTCCCCAACACACCCAATACAATGGTAAATTGTATAGGTGCACTAGCTCAGTGAAGAGATGGTGATACAAGTGCAATATGGATGGTAGATATAGGTTTTTCTAATCTTAAATAATAAAAACAGCAAGGTAACAAGTGGTAAAAGTAAGCGTAAACGGTATTGCAATGATAGGAAACAAGGCCTAGGGTTCATACTTTCACTAGTGCAAGTTCTCTCAACAATAATAACATAGATAGATCATATAACAATACCTCAACATGCAACAAAGAGTCACTCCAAAGCCACTAATAGCGGAGAACAAACGTAGAGATTATGGTAGGGTACGAAACCACCTCAAAGTTATTCTTTCCAATCAATCCGTTGGGCTATTCCTATAAGTGTCACAAACAGCCCTAGAGTTCGTACTGGAATAACACCTTAAGACACAAATCAACCAAAACCTAATGTCACCTAGATACTCCAATGTCACCTCAAGTATCCGTGGGCATGATTATATGATATGCATCACACAATCTCAGATTCATCCAACCAACATAAAAGTACTTCAAAGAGTGCCCCCAAGTTTCTACCGGAGAGTCAAGAACGTGTGCCAACCCCTATGGGCATAGGTTCATGGGCGGAACCCGCAAGTTGGTCACCAAAACATACATCAAGTGGCACATGATATCCCATTGTCACCACAGATAAACACGGCAAGACATACATCAAGTGTTCTCATAAAGGACTCAATCCGATAAGATAACTCAAAAGGGGAAACTCAATTCATCACAAGAGAGTAGAGGGGGAGAAACATCATAAGATCCAACTATAATAGCAAAGCTCGGGATACATCAAGATCGTGCCATAGAGGGAACACGAGAGAGAACACGAGAGAGAAAGATCAAACACATAGCTACTGGTACATACCCTCAGCCCTGAGGGTGAACTACTCCCCTCCTCGTCATGGAAAGCGTCGGGATGATGAAGATGGCCACCGGTGATGGGTTCCCCCTCCGGCAGGGTGCCGGACCGGGCTCCCGAGAGGTTTTTGGTGGCTACAGAGGCTTGCGGCGGCGGAACTCCCGATGTATCTTCTGTTCTGGAAGTTTTACGATACGTAGGTATATATGGGTGAAAGAAGTACGTCGATGGACCGAAGGGGGGGCCACGAGGCAGGGGGCGCGCCCTAGGGGGGTGGGCGCGCCCCCACCCTCGTGAGGACCTCCCTTCTTTCCTGACGTGCACTCCAAGTCCATCAGGTGGCTTTCCTTCCAAAAATAACTTTTCCAGTTGATTTCGTTCCGTTTTGACTCCGTTTGATATTCTTTTTCCTCGAAATACTGAAATAGGAAAAAAACAGCAAATCTGGGCTGGGCCTCCGGTTAATAGGTTAGTCCCAGAAATAATATAAAAGTGGAAAATAAAGCCCAATATTGCCCAAAACAGTAGATAATATAGCATGGAGCAATCAAAAATTATAGATACATTGGAGACGTATCAACAACCTCTGCTTCCCTCTATGAAGGGCCTATCTTTTACTTTTGTCTCTTACCTTATACAAGAGTCATGATGATCTTCACCTTTCCTTTTTTACAGTTTATCCTTTGGCAAGCACCTTGTGTTGGAAAGATCCTGACAAATATGTCCAATTGGATGTAAGTTAGCATGAATTATTATTGTTGACATTACCCTTGAGGTAAAAGGTTGGGAGGCAACACTATAAGCCCCTACCTTTCTCTGTGTCCGATTAAAACTCCATACCCGTAAGTATTGCATGAGTGTTAGCAATTATGAAAGACTAAATGATAGTTGAGTATGTGGACTTGCTAAATAGCTCTTATATTGGCTCTTTCCGATGTTATGATAAGTTGCAATTGCTTCCATGACCGAGATCGTAGTTTGTTAGTTCTCAATGAAGTTTCTGATTCATACTTGACATTGCGAATAGATTATTACTTGAGCATAAGAAATCATATGACAATATCAATATATGTTGTTGTTATAAGGAAGATCATGATGCCCTCATGTCTGTTTTTTATTTTATCGACACCTCTATCTCTAAACATGTGGACATATTTATCGTTATCGGTTTCCGCTTGAGGACAAGCGAGGTCTAAGCTTGGGGGAGTTGATAAGTCCATTTTGCATCATGCTTTTATATCGATATTTATTGCATTATGGGCTGTTATTACACGTTATGTCACAATACTCATGCCTATTCTCTCTTATTTTACAAGGTTTACATGAAGAGGGAGAATGCCGGCAGCTGGAATTCTGGGCTGGAAAAGGAGCAAATATTAGAGACCTATTCTACACAACTCCAAAAGTCCAGAAACTCCACGGAAGTTATTTTTGGAATTGATAAAAAAATATTGAGCGAAGAAAGTACCAGAGGGGGCCACCCACCATCCACGAGGGTGGGGGCGCGCCCTACCCCCCTGGGCACGCCCCCTGCCTCGTGGGCCCCCTTGCAGGCCTCCGGTGCCCATCTTCTGCCATATGAAGTCTTTTACCCTGGAAAAAATCATAAGCAAGCTTTCGGGAAGAAACTCCGCTGCCACGAGGCGGAACCTTCGCGGAACCAATCTAGGGCTCCGGCAGAGCTGTTCTGCCGGGGAAACTTCCTTGCGAGAGGGGGAAATCATCACCATCGTCATCACCAACGATTCTCTCAACGGGAGGAGGTCAATCTCCATCAACATCTTCACCAGCCCCATCTCCTCTAAAACTCTAGTTCATCTCTTGTATCCAATCTTTGTCCCAAAGCCTCAGATTGGTACCTGTGGCTTGTTAGTAGTGTTGGTTACTCCGTGTAGTTCATGCTAATTGGTTTATTTGGTGGAAGATCATATGTTCAGATCCTTTATGCATATTAATACCCCTCTGATTATGAACATGAATATGATTTGTGAGTAGTTACGTTTGTTCCTAAGGACATGGGACAAGTCTTGCTATAAGTAGTCATGTGAATTTGGTATTTGTTCGATATTTTGATGAGATGTATGTTGTCTCTCCTCTAGTGGTGTTATGTGAACGTCGACTACATGACACTTCAGCATTATTTGGGCCTAGAGGAAGGCATTGGGAAGTAATAAGTAGATGATGGGTTGCTAGAGTGACAGAAGCTTAAACCCTAGTTTATGAGTTGCTTCGTAAGGGGCTGATTTGGATCCATATGTTTCATGCTATTGTTAGGTTTACCTTAATACTTCTTTTGTAGTTGCGGATGCTTGCAATATAGGTTAATCATAAGTGGGATGCTTTTCCAAGAAAGGGCAGCACCCAAGCACCGGTCCACCCACATACCAAATTATCAAAGTAACGAACCTGAATCATATGAGCGTGATGAAAACTAGCTTGACGATAATTCCCAGGTGTCCACGGGAGCATTTTCCTTCATATAAGAGTTTGTCCAGGCTTGTCCTCTGCTATAAAAAGGATTGGGCCATCTTGCTGCACCTTATTTACTTTCATTACTTGTCACCCGTTACAAATTACCTTATCACAAAACTATCTGTTACCGATAATTTCAGTGCTTGCAGAGAATACCTTACTGAAAACTGCTTATCATTTCCTTCTGCTCCTTGTTGGGTTCGACACTCTTACTTATCGAAAGGACTACGATAGATCCCCTATACTTGTGGGTCATCACCCAACACCTTGCACACACGCCCGTACGTACCAGAGAAACGCGCATCGCTAGGCCCCCGACCACCCACCGTAACCGAGAACTCCCTCGATATTTTCCTCGCCCTCGCTTCTACCATGGTTTTCTCCGTCATGGACGGCCCAATGAATGTCATGCAGCTGCGTCTCTGGCCCGCCCAAAGATGAAAAGCCCATTTTCTAATTTTTTGTCATAGAAGCATTGTTCAAAAAAATTTCCAATTCAGCGATTAATCTTCCGATTTATCGCTACTCGTGGGGTGACCGATAAGATTATACCTTATCTGCACCATTTATCTTTTGGACCGATTTGTCGGGAATCTACCGATAAATCGGACCTATTCATAGCACTATGTTTGCTAAAACTATGTTTATTTATGTTTTCTGGACCTTGTTACGCAATATGTATTGTTGTCCTATTTTGTTTGTCATTATACGAGGATTCAATGGCTAGGAATCGAGGTAACACTTCTGTTAAATATTGTTTGGTGTTGAATATAGCGTATTTTAGTGTTGGGGACCTGGGATATGCAAAAAAATGTCCGATTAATAGTTGACCGATAAAATCGATTAATCGGCCGATTTCCGATTAATCTCCAATCCTCTGCTGACCGAGAGGCTAACGATAAGCGATATCCTCAACATTGCATAGAAGTAGGAGCCCACCACATCTATGATGATACCGGGTTTTGTCACAATTATCGTCATAGAAGTGTCATAAGTATGATAGAAAAAAATTTCGTTCGGCCCTAAATGTCACGGATGTGTCTTTTTTTTGTAGTGTAGGTATCCACACATCACTCCCTTGTGCACTAGTCCGACGATGTTTGGATATCCTTTCACTGCTCTCTAAGCTTACATGCCTATGCAACTCTGACTTTAACACTTATTTCTTCTGGAGAAATCATCTGAAACAAGCAAAACCATTTTTTAGCAAAGCATGAAGGTGCTACGGGATCTGGTACACATCCTGCACACCCGTATAACCTTGTAAGTATCTGTCCTCTGGTACAACAGCAAGGTCGATTCCTCTTATTTGGTCAATCATTCGCCGTGTCAAAAATGCAGAGGGGGATGCAAGGAGCACAAGGCCTGCACATCCAAGCAAGTGGTAACATGGACTTGTACATGGAACATCTCGAGCGCAAGCAGAGCTGCAGTGAGCCTATACAATGAGCTAGCGTAATTCCCTGCATTTCGTTTAATTCGTACTGGCCTGCGTGTATGATTTGTGTGCAGTGGAGGATCCACGAATTCAAGTTACCAGGGGCAAACATTTAACTTAAAAACATGAAGGCACTTGCACTCCGGAAATCAACATAACTTGTGAAATGTGAAGCTACATGCACATTGAAAACCATCTAATGATCCAAAGTAGTTCAGATTATATCATTATAAAACACTAAATGATGTAAGCACCAAAAAACACAAAATGCAACATGGTGTACAAGGACTACTAACATGGTCTGTACCTGCTTGAATTATTCGTTCTCTGGCTGAAAATATCGAAGTGTAATTGCACCTTAACCAGTGCGCAAACTGCATATCAATATATCTATCTTGCACAAGTATGCCAATATTTTCAAACAACAGATAAGAGAAGTATTTGTGCTACGTTGTCATGATACGGGTACTTTCTGGTAGATGGCCTCGACGTTTCATCAAGCCATGAAAATGTACTATAATTTGCTTCTCATCAATGCCTGCAAATCTCTATGTCTCTCTCAACATAGCAGATCATCATTAGACACTAAATCCTTCAATGGGAGCTTGCAAAATGCTTGCATTAGATCCCTCATTAGACACTATATGTTCATCACCAGGAGCATGTAAAATGTTTGCATCAAATCCTTCATTAGCATTCTGTTCACTAGACACTTCAGGCTCAAGAACAACATGAGCTTGTATGTTTCCACCGGAAACTTGATTAGATACATCAGATTTAGTCAGTTCAGTGTTGATTGGGGGAGTTATAAAATAAGCAGAAATTGGTTTTATTTTATCATAGATTCCCTACATACAAGCAGTTTTACAACACCGTCAGGTTTAACTATTGGCCAGAAATTGAACAGTTGAATTAGATATAGTCAGGGATGTGATGTACCTGCTTGTTGCGCATGCTACTCTTGCAAGCTGCGACTGTCCGTTTGCACAAGCTCGATGCCATGCCTGTGCTGCCGCTGCTGCCTCCCATGCAGGCTACACCCAGGGTTGGATCTTCATCTTCTTGTCCTTCCATTCGCTTGAAGCTCGGCGACCGCCCTCCAACGAGGGCGTGAGGAAGTGCTGTGTCGGTCTGTCCAGCGGCGGCTAGGTTAGGAGCGAACCAGACTGGAGGCTGGAGCGAACGAATTGGGATTTTTCCTGCTGTCAATCGATATGGGAGGTGTCGTGGAGTTGTCACAACAGATGTCCTAGGAAAGGACATAGTTGTGGAGCCATGGCGACGAGGTTAGCTTAAAGGGGTTAAGCGGGACAAAGGACACTAGGAGTTTATACTGGTTCGGCCCCTTGCGGTGAAGGTGAAGGCCTAATCCAGTTTGAGGTGTTGTTGCTAGGGTTTCGATTACCAGGGAGCGAATACGCTTTGCCTGGCTTTTGATCTGTTTGCCCTAAGCCGCTGCCGGGTCGTCCCCTTATATACATGGGTTGACGCCCTACGGCCTACGGAGTCCCGGCCGGCTCATACAAACGTGTCCGGCCTGGTGACTTATCTTACATGCCTTACAATACAAGTTTACATATACATGGCGGTTTACACTTACGGTTCTTAAGCCGCCTTCGGGTTTGGGCCCTTTAACAAGCCTGTCTCATGAACCGCCATCTTCAATATACTCTTGGGCTTCATTTAGATGAACCGCCATTGGGATAACACGGCCCCTCCTGGGCGGGTCATATCTAATAGTCATATGCCCAACATTAGGCCCCAGGTTGATTTGAACATGTTCATGTCAACCTTCAACACTTAGAAAAAATCCTTCTTCATCTTCCTGTGTATTCTGTAACCTGCCATGACGTCATCTCCTGAAATTGCGGCAACCCGCCATGACGTCACCTGTTATTAATATTACATATGGCCCAAATCTTAATAAATTTTTTCCTTTACTGAACCTCCAAAAATCGAGGCGTCCGCACCGTCACATATCCATTTTCTTGTCTCCTCGATTCCCCCGCATGCCACTTATCCTTCCAGCCTTATAAATAGGCCACGGGTCCTCTTTTCACTCTCCCCCTTTTGCCTTCTCGCCTTCTTCTTCCTCCTCGCAACGCTCCAGTGCGCCCGAGCTCCGCCGCCGTCGACCTTCGTCTAGTGCTTCAACTTCGGCCGCTGCATCACCCTGAACGCACTAGAACATCGCGGTGTTCTTCCGCTATTCATCAGCATCGGTAAGCCATTATCTTTCCTCTTTAACAGATCTATCTTAGGGTTTCCCTGTTCGTCGGTGTTCATCACCGTTCCTCCTTCTCTTTCTTAGATTGCATACTGTTGATCTGAAAAACGACCCCAATATTGTGCGGTAGTAGTTTTAGCACTTGGTTTTAATATCATAATATATCCTCATTGCAATAGATCTCATCTGGGCATCCCCACTTTCCTGGTGCCGCCACCTTAGGTTTAGATTTTATTTCATTTTTCTGAACAGCTGCAGATCCAATCTTATAGTTTCAATCTGTGTAATCTTTTTTCCCCAATACTTAGTAAAATTTTCTCTTTATTAGATCTCGAACACCAGTACCCGTCATGGCAGCTTACATCACCGGTTTATAATTACCCATATATCATTAGGCCCCATTTAAGCCGCTATTCTGAATATATACTACAGCTTTTAGTTCCAGCTTAATGAATGAATTTGAACAGGCAAAAATTTTCTTTCCTTTCGGCTTCTTTCTTCACAATGACACCAAAGACAGTTACTTCATGTAACTGGGTTCCCTCCATCATCACAGAGAGCACTCTCAAAGACTTTGTCAAAATTGGGTACTTGCCAGCAAAGAATGCCATGCATTATCGCGCCCCTAATCCAAGCGAAGAAAGACCTAAGCCAAAAGATGACGAAGTTATTGTGTTTACGGATCACATGAATCGGGGCTTCTCACCGCCCGGTTCTAAATTTTTCCGAGATGTTCTGCACTTCTTTCAACTCCATCCTCAAGATATCGGACCCAATTCCGTGTCAAACATCTGCAATTTTCAAGTCTTCTGTGAAGTATACCTTCAAGAGGAGCCCAGTGTTGAACTCTTTAGGGAGTATTTTTATTTAAACCGCCAAAACGAGTTTACGAACGGCCCCAGCTTGGAACTGGGCGGAATCTCGATTCAACAAAGAAGAGATGACATCTTCCCCTATGCTTACCTGCCGAGTCACCCAAAAGATTGGAACAAAACATGGTTTTATTGCAAAGACACTTCTCCGGCTAATCAGAATCCATTGTCGGGTTATCGTTCCCAACGCCTTGACACAAAACATCATCTTCCTGAAAAGCTCACCACTGCTGAACGTAAAAAACTTGCTCCTACTATTGCGAAGGTCAAGGCTCTGCTGGGAAACGGTTTAACTGGCATTCATTTGGTTTGGTGCTGGGTTGCCTGGCAAATTATCCCTTTAAGCCGCCGACCCGGCTTAATGTGTACTTACACGGGTGGCCTAAAGGATCATCTACGCCACAGCTCCGTGCATTTGACTGATGAAGCGATCACCGAAATGACAAAGACTCTTCTGAATGAAGATCTAGAAGACTGTAGCAAAGTGGGTCTAAATCCTTTCTGCATGCTTAACCCGCCACCGGATGTGAGTCTCTAACTTTCTTTACTTTTATCTCATGAGTCAAATATTCTATTAACTCAACTTTGCTGACTTCCACCGGCTGAATCTAATTTCTGGAAGGCAAAGTATGACCATGAAGCTACCAAAAAGGCCAGGGCTGCCAAGAAAGCCGCCAAGAAACCCACCAAGAGAACCAAGAAGAAATAAGCGCTTCTGATATGTTTGAACTGAATGACAATTCTGAGTTGGAGGTAGCCCTTGACTCCCTTGGCTCCTTTTTCATTTATATTATTGACACTGATTATTGTCAGGATGATACGGGGGCCAGCCAAGCAGTTGAAGAAGAGGTAATGATTATTTCCTCTGACTCAGAGCCTTTGCCAAGACAAAAATTTCAACGAGTAACCCGGAAAGTAAGGTTTTCACACTCCTTAGATTATTTGGATCCTCACTTTCTTTTGAAGCAACAGCAGCACGAGAACCGGCGACAGACTCGGAACAGCGGAGCTGAAGAATTATCCTCCGGTTTACCAAATACTCCAGCTCATCGTAAACGTCAAAATGAGGTCCTTCAAACTTAAACTCTTTTTATCTGCTGGCGGGCCTCATTCGCCAGCCACTTAATTCATCCGATTCAAATTACCAGGAGATTTCTCGCTCTTCCTCTGGCGATTCATCACGGACCCAGCTTCCGGCTTTCAAGACTGCCCCTGAGTAACAACAATTACTTTTTATTTTATGCTTCTTTATACTCTTACAATTATACTAACTTATCACAACCCGTGCAGCGGACAAGCAAAGCCTAGTAAGAAGGCAAAGGTGACCAAGCCAGCTGATGATCCTGAAGTTATTGAACCGGAACAACAAGTCTCTGCACCTGAAGTTTCTGAAAAATAGCCAGAAGGATCTGCCCCTGACGTTCCACACCTCTCCACCGATCACACCAATACTGACTCTTTAAACACTAAACCATCAAGCTCGCTTAAGCCGTTGGGGACTCATGCTGATGACGTTCTGATCACTGGCGCCGGTTTTACATAACCGGGAAATCCAACTGTCTTGGCCAAGCACTCCACCAAGCAAGAGGTTATTGAGAGGCGGAAAGTGAGGTTTGATGTCTCCCACTATGCTCAATTGAGCAGCATCGAAATTCTGTTTGGTTACCTCAACCAAGTACACTCCAACCGCGATGTTGAAATCGATATGGTGAAGCAGATGCATCAAAAGTATGAGGTATGACTTCTGGCTTTAAATAATTTATGTACATCCTGCCAGCCCCCAAGTCTAGTGGGTATGATAAGATTGAATATGCTGAAGACTTAGAATAATCCATAAGCATCTGTAGTAGAATCTTTCCAAGGTCGGTTATCATAGTTAGAATTAAACCGGATGTTTAAACAATTTAGCATTGCCTCCGTAGTCCCCAAGGGCCAGTTTAATCAACATGAATGAGCCGGTCCTGTTGACCATTGTTGAAAAAAGAGAGCTTATCTGTGTAGCCCCCATGAGCCTGTTGTGATTGTTTACAGAACAACCGGGTCATCATAGTAAAAAAGGGACACAAGCGATATGCATTAGCCCCCAAGTGTCAAGTACTCTTGCTTGCAAAGTGCTTGGGACTTTACTGATATGAGTCGTTTGCATGAAGAATGTTTCGTCAGGCATTAGCCCCCAAGTGCCAAGTGTTATATCTTGCAAAAGACTTGGGATTTATACTCTCGTAACCCTGATATGATTGTGTTGATAAGTCTATGCTTCATGTAGGCTGCTACCGCTAAACTTGAATTACAATTGACTGATGCAAAGGCCCGGCTCAAAAATCAGGAAATTGAGACCCGGAAAGCTGAGTCAAAATTCCAGTTTAGCATAGTTGAGCCGGAAAAACTGAAGACCAGCTTTGAGGTGGAGAAAAACACTTGGACTGAAGAAAAGACTACTTTAATGCAGCAAGCTGAAAAAGCAGAGGCGTCTCTTTAAGAGGTGACCACTGAGCTCACCGGTTTAAAACACCGTGTATCTCAAATGGTTTCTGCTATCTTTGATGAGTCGCCTTGCTAATCATCAAAAGTGAATCCATTTCATGATAATATACACCGCCATCTAACCAATCTGTGATTTATTCAGGTCCCAGGAGCAGCAACCTTAACCAAGATATGCTTGTGAAGCTCAAGGCTGTCTACACACTTGTCGAACAGCTGTACACCGGAGCTCAGCATGCACTGGCCATGATTTCTCCAACTAATCAAGCACCTACTCTCTTGATAGATGTCTTGAAAAAACTTTTTGTGCTGCCTGCTAGGATGGATGAGATGAAACGTTCATCTGCAAAAGCTGGTGCCGTGACGGCTTTGAGCCGGGCCAAGGCATGGTCACCAGAGCTAGACACATCTGAGGTGGCTACTGGATATCCAAGTTTGAAAGAAGATGGCACTTCATTTGATCAAAAGGACTTTGCTGCCTGTGTAAAAGAAATACATCCTCTGGCCAGTTTGATTGCCAATGAAACGGACCTGTCAAAATACCATCCAGCTTACAGCATGGAGAATCAGAAGATGCCGACGCCAACCTATAAAGTGATGGATTTACCCCCCAATCCATAAGCATACTTTTGCCCCTGAAGTTGAGCCATCTGATCTTATAGATGATGAAGCTGAATTTCAAGCTTTGTCTGGCATCGATTGGTCATCACCAAATTTTCAGACGGCGGAGGAGGACGAAGAACCAGAAAAGGATGAGCCAGAGGCCTCAAATCAGCAAGGCCAAGAAGAGTGAACCGCCGGGCGGTTTATATATTTGATCCCTTAAAAACACTTGATCTTTGTTTGACTCGCGGATTCATGTAATAGAGTAGTAAAACTTTAGTCTGCCGTGCCATCGTGCACGTTTCTGCTTTTGTGCAATACTGCTGGTCCACAAATTTGAGAAACTATCCTTGTATGCTTATGATAGTATTGATTTATGCAGATCAGATTTGATAATTATCCTGCACACAAACAAATCACAAGTGCCCTGGCGGTTTATCGCCGGGCGGGTCATGATACCCAATTGAAACCATTGGGGATGAATAGTCCATAACCAGGGCCAGTCTGACCATAATGCTGACATAATAAAATATCATACCTGTGGTGTATGTTTAGACTGCCGGTTTAGCAACCTTATGCAGTTAGAGTTTGTAGAGCTATAACTCCAAACATAAGATTATGATACTCTGGCGACTTAGAGTCTGCTATCCTGGCGGGTTGTAGAGACCCAAAAGATGCTTCAAATATGATCCATAAATAGGGCAGCTTGGCCCGATTTGTAAAAACCATATGGCCAAAAAGAGATCATATAAAGAAAAGAAATAAGAAACCAAAAACTCAAGGCTTTTGCAGGCCGCCAAGACAAAGTTTCTTCTTCAATGAAACTAGCATGATGGCCCCTGGAAGGTATGCGCTTGCTGTGAGCCGGCACTCACAGTACCCAATCAACATTTGAACCCAGATAAGTTCAGGTCTTATTTAAAGATAGACTAATCAGGAGTACGCGGGGTCAGAGTAGCAGCATGCATCACAGGCAATTTATCCAAGTTTCAAGGAAGGCGGCTTATGAAGACTGGATCTATCCTGACTATCTATAATCCGTGCTCTCACATGACAGACCGGCATTTTAACCTTAACAAGCTCAGGATCTTTGCTGAATACACCGTAAAAGATTGATTGTTAAGAGTTCGACGGGTCAATCAGGATTACCCGATGGAGTTGAAGCAGCTGGTATACAGGTAGGATGACCCGGAAAGGGTATGTCCTCTTTGGTCGAATACGCCTATGTTTGAGCAAGATAACCTGGTCAAGAGGGTAGTAACGCTATGTTCTCTTTGGTGAATACACCTATATTTGAATAGGAAGCCCCCAAGTGACATACTTACGAATTCTGCTTGTTGGGGACCTATGTTTGAGATGTGATGTGCATCCGACTCCCTTTGGTCCCTGTAGTTTGGACGTCAAGCCTTTAAATGAACATGTAAGATGATGATAAAGACTCAGCTTCGAGGAAGTGAAACGACAGAGACCTTGAATTATCAGGGATGCCGGCTTTATGATGTCTACTACGCAACCTTCTTCTTGTAGACGTTGTTGGGAATCCAAGTGCAGAGGTTTGTAGGACAGTAGAAAATTTCCCTCAATTGGATGACCTAAGGTTTATCAATCCGTGGGAGGCGTAGGATAAAGATGGTCTCTCTCAAACAACCCTGCAACCACATAACAAAGAGTCTCTTGTGTCCCAAACACACCCAATACTATTGTAAATTTTATAGGTGCACTAGTTCGGCGAAGAGATGGTGATACAAGTGCAATATGGATGGTAGATATAGGTTTTTGTAATCTGAAAATATAAAAACAGCAAGGTAACTAGTGATAAAAGTGAGCGTAAATGGTATTGCAATGCTAGGAAACAAGGACTAGGGTTCATACTTTCACTAGTGCAAGTTCTCTCAACAATAATAACATAATTGGATCATATAACTATCCCTCAACATGCAACAAAGAGTTACTCCAAAGTCACTAATAGCGGAGAACAAACGAAGAGATTATGGTAGGGTACGAAACCACCTCAAAGTTATTCTTTCCGATCAATCCAATGGGCTATTCCTATAAGTGTCACAAACAGCCCTAGAGTTCGTAGTAAAATAACACCTTAAGACACGCATCAACCAAAACCCTAATGTCACCTAGATACTCCAATGTCACCTCAAGTATCCGTGGGTATGATTATACGATATGCATCACACAATCTCAGATTCATCTATTCAACCAACACATAGAACCTCAAAGAGTGCCCCAAAGTTTCTACCATAGAGTCAAGACGAAAACGTGTGCCAACCCCTATGCATAGGTTCATGGGCGGAACCCGCAAGTTGATCACCAAAACATACATCAAGTGAATCGATAGAATAACCCATTGTCACCACGGTTATCCCACGCAAGACATACATAAAGTGTTCTCAAATCATTAAAGACTCAATCCGATAAGATAACTTCAAACGGAAAACTCAATCCATTACAAAAGAGTAGAGGGTGAGAAACATCATAAGATCCAACTATAGTAGCAAAGCTCGCGATACATCAAGATTGTATCACCTCAAGAATAGAGAGAGAGAGAGAGAGAGAGAGAGAGAGAGAGAGAGATCAAACACATAGCTACTGGTACATACCCTCAGCCCCAAGGGTGAACTACTCCCTCCTCGTCATGGAGACCGCCGGGATGATGAAGATGGCCACCGGTGAGGGTTCCCCCCTCCGGCAGGGTGCCGGAACAGGGTCCCGATTGGTTTTTGGTGGCTACAGAGGCTTGCGGTGGCGGAACTCCCGATCTATTCTGTTTCTCGATGGTTTTAGGGCATATTGGTATATATAGGCGGAAGAAATACATCAGGGGAGCCACGAGGGGCCCACGAGGGTGGAGGGCGCGCCCAGGGGGGTGGACGCGCCCCCTGCCTCGTGCCTTCCTCGTTGCTCCCCTTACGTACACCCCAAGTCTTCTGGATTGCTTTCTTTCCAAAAATAACTTTTCCTAAGGTTTCATTCCATTTGGACTCCGTTTGATATTCCTTTTCTGCGAAACACTGAAACAAGGGAAAAACAGAAACCGGCACTGGGCTCTGGGTCAATAGGTTAGTCCCAAAAATAATATAAAAGTGTTTAATAAAGCCCATAAACATCCAAAACAATTATATAATAGCATGGAACAATCAAAAATTATAGATACGTTGGAGACGTATCACTTTATTATACTGTTTATAATACATACATCATCGAACTATGTACATCAAGAGAGCCGGTGGCTCAAGTATAGTAGGGCCAAAGATGACCAATATTCCACGGCCGACGGGTCTCCTCCTCGACTTGCGTGAGTCCTTGTGGTCTCGCACATCGATAAGATAGTATGACCCATTATGCAGATTCTTGCTGACCACAAAAGGTCCTTCCCAAGGAGGTGAGAGCTTATGCATATCCGTTTGATCCTGGATGAGCCGGAGCACTAAGTCGCCTTCTTGAAAGGTTCCGGTTTTGACCCGGCGGCTACGATAACGATGTAAGTCTTGCTGATAAATTGCCGAACGAGCCGCCGCGAGGTCACGCTCCTCATCCAACAGGTCAAGTGCATCCTAACGTGCCTTTTCGTTATCAGCTTCAACGTAAGCCGCCACACGGGGTGAATCGTGTCGGATATCACTAGGGAGAACCGCCTCTGCCCCATAAACCATGAAAAAAGGTGTGTAACCCGTAGAACTGTTGGGGGTTGTATTGATAATCCATAAAACCGAAGGCACCTCCGCCACCCAACAACCCAGCGTTCTTTGCAAAGGAACCATAAGCCGGGGCTTGATACCTCGTAGAATCTCTTGATTAGCTCGTTCCGCTTGACCATTGGACTGAGGGTGAGGTACAGAGGAGACGTCAAGCCGAATATGCTTCTATTGACAAAATTCTCTCATAGCACCTTTAGAGAGGTTAGTACCATTATCTGTTATAATGCTGTGTGGAAAGCCAAAACGGAAGATCACCTTTTTGATGAATTGAACCGCCGTTGCTGCATCACACTTACTGGCCGGCTCTGCCTCAACCCACCTAGTAAACTTGTCAACTGCCACCAAAAGGTGTGTCTTCTTATCCTTGGACCTCTTGAAAGGCCCCACCATGTCAAGCCCCCAGGTCGCAAAAGGCCAAGTGATTGGAATCATTCTCAACTCTTGAGCTGGCACATGAGCGCGGCGTGAAAACTTTTGACAACCATCACATTTGCTGACCAAATCCTCCACATCGGCATGAGCCGTCAACCAATAAAACACGTGACGAAAAGCTTTGGCTACAAGAGACTTCGAGTCGGCATGATGACCACAATCTCCTTCATGAATCTCTTGCAGAATCTCACAACCTTCTTCAGGAGAAACACAACATTGAAATGCCCCTGTGACACTGCGATGGTGCAACTCCCCATTAACAATTGTCATTGACTTAGACCGTCGGGTTATCTGCCTGGCTAAGATCTCATCCTTAGGTAATTCGCCCCAGGTCATGTAAGCCAAATACGGCACTGTCCAATCAGGAATAACATGAAGAGCCGCCACCAATTGCGCTTCAGGGTCAGGAACAGCAACATCCTCCTCCGTAGGTAATTTGACAAAAGGGTTGAGCAGAACATCCAAGAACATGTTAGGTGGGACCGGCTTACGCTGAGACCCTAACCGGCTTAAAGTGTCAGCCGCCTCATTCTTCCTACGGTCAATATGCTCAACCTGATAACCCTTAAAATGACCCGCAATGGCATCAACCTCTCGACGATAAGCCGCCATGAGCGGATCCTTAGAATCCCAAGTACTAGAAACTTGCTGAGCTACCAGATCTAGGTCGCCGAAGCACCTCACACGGCTTAAATTCAACTCCTTAGCCATCCGAAGACCGTGAAGCAAAGCCTCATACTCAGCTGCATTGTTAGAAAGGGGAACATCAACCAGAGAACATAAGAAATTTATCACCTCGTGGGGAAGTCAAGACAACTCCAACCCCCGAGCCTTCCAACTGCCTGGACCCGTGAGAGTGAATTGTCCAATAAGTATTATCCGGCTTTTCCTCGGGCGTCTACAACTCTGTCCAATCATTGATAAAATCCACGAGTGCTTGGGACTTGATGGCCGTACGAAGCACATAGTTCAGACCATGGGGTCCAAGCTCAATGGCCCACTTGGCAAATCGGCCCGTGGCTTCTCTATTTTGGATGATATCCCCTAAAGGAGCAGAGCTGACCATAGTAATGGGATGACCCAAAAAATTTGCTTGAGCTACCGACTTGCCATGACCCCATACACAAGTTTCTGCCAATGCAGATACCTCTGTTAGGACTCAGTAAGTACCTCGCTGATCTAGTAAACCGGCCATTGAACCGGATACTCCTTGCCTGCCTCTTTCCTTTCCACCACAATAGCCACACTGACGGCTCGGCCATTACCAGCCACATACAACAACAGAGGCTCCTTATCAATGGGAGCAGTAAGAACCGGCGGCTCAGCCAGCTGCTTCTTAAGCGCCCAAAATGTCTCATTAGCAGCATCACTCCAGACGAAATTATCTGTCTTCTTCATCATCTGAGATAGAGGGATAGCGTTCTCTCCCAACCGGCTTATAAACCGGCTTAAAGCTGCAATGCGACCCGCCATACGCTAAACATCATTAAAACATGCCAGCTTAGCCAAAGAAGTAATGGCTTTGATCTTCTCCGGGTTAGCTTCAATGCCTCGGTTAGAAACCAGAAAACCCAAGAGCTTGTCGGCTGGTACACCAAAAACACATTTGGCCGGGTTAAGCATCATCTTGTAAACCCGGAGATTGTCAAATGTCTCCTTTAAATCATCAATCAAGGTCTCCTTTTTCCAGGATTTCACCACAATGTCATATACATAAGCATGAACATTACGCCTGATCTGATTGTGAAGGCAATTTTGCACACACCGCTGGTAAGTCGCCTGGGCACTCTTGAGCCCGAAAGGCATAGACACATAGCAGAAAGCTCCAAACGGAGTAATGAAAGTTGACTTCTTCTGGTCCTTAACTTCCATCTTGATCTGATGATAACCAGAATAAGCATCCAAAAAACTCAAACGCTCACAAGCAGCCGTAGCATCAATGATTTGATCAATAGGAGGGAGAGAAAATGGATCAGCCGGACAAGCCTTATTTAAGTCTGTGTAATCTACACACGTTTGCCAAGTGACATTCTTCTTGAGCACCAACACCGGGTTAGCCAACCACTCAGGATGAAGAACTTCAACGATAAACCCGGCCGCTAAGATCCGGGCCACTTCTTCACCAAAGGCCTTCCGCCTCTCCCTCGTTGAAACGACGAAGGAATTGCTTGACCGGCTTAAACTTTTGATCAATATTAAGAGTGTGCTCAGTGAGTTCCCTCGATACACCCGGCATTTTTGAAGGCTTCCATGCAAAGATGTCCCGGTTCTCACGGATGAACTCGATGAGCGCGCTTTCCTATTTCGGATCCAGATTGGCACTGATGTTGAACTGCTTAGATGAGTCGCCAGGAACAAAATAAACCAACTTAGTGTCATCTGCCGACTTAAACTTTAGCGAAGGATCATGCTCCGTGGTTGGTTTTTTCAAGGACGTCATGTCTGCCGGGTCAACATTATCCTTGTAGAATTCAAACTCCTCCATTGCACAAACAGACTCAGTGTAAGCAGCGTCGCCTTCTTCACATTCCAAGGCCACCTTGTGACTCCCATGTACTGTGATGGTGCCCTTGTAGCCCGGCATCTTAAGCTGCAAGTAAACATAATAAGGTCTCGCCATGAATTTAGCATAAGCCGGCCGCCCAAACAGAGCATGATAAGGGCTCTTGATCTTGACCACTTCGAAGGTTAGAGTCTCAGACCTGGAATAGTGCTCATCTCCAAAGGCAACTTCCAAAGATATCTTACCCACTGGATAGGCTGACTTACCCGGCACCACACCATGGAAAATAGTGTTTGATGGCTTAAGATTCTTGTCAGTCAGTCCCATGCGACGAAAGGTCTCATAATAAAGTATATTAATGTTGCTGCCTCCATCCATGAGTACCTTAGTAAATTTATAGCCCCCAACCTGAGGCACCACCACCAAAGCCAGGTGACCCAGATTATCAACCCGGGGCGAATGATCCTCACGACTCCACACAATAGGCTGCTCTGACCATCGTAAATAACGTGGCACCGCCGGCTCAACAACATTCACTGCCCTATTATGAAGCTTCTGATCCTGCTTGCACAAGCTGGTGGTGAAGATGTGGTACTGTCCACTATTCAATTGCTTCGGGTTGCTCTGATAACCAGACTATTGTTGCTGTTAATTTCCCTGACTATTCTGCTAGTTGTGGCCACCCTGGTTGCCGTGGCCTTGAAACCTGGAATTTGAACCGCCGCCGCCATGACCTGGACCATGAGAGCCGGACCCTGAACCGCCGTTCGGGCCAGTGCTGTATGGACTCCCTAAAGAGTCTCATGATACTGCAATCCTTCCATAGATGGGTAGCCAGTTTCTGCTCTGTTCCGTGCTTCGGACATGGCTGATTCAGCATTGCTTCAAGATCAAAGTTTGTCCCATGAGCTGGCCTCCCCTTACGACGCTGGTTATAACTCCATGCACCGGTGTTAGCCACAAAATCATTTGCTTTGCGCTTACCATTGCCTCCTTGATTGGCCTGGTTGTGATGCTGTCCCCTCATACCGCCACTCTTTTTTCCCTTTCCCGATCTTTCATCGTCAGAATCGGGGTCCTTGGTACTATCAGAGTCGGCATACTTGACAAGAGCCTCCATGAGCTCCACCATGTCGCTGCAATGACGCTTAAGCCGCCCAAACTTCTGCTTGAGTGGAAGGAAACGACAATTTTTCTCCAACATTAAAACCGATGAGCTGACGTTGATATTTTCTGAGGAATGTATGACAGTCGAGACCCAGCGCACCCAGCTGGTCGTTGACTCGCCCTCAGCTTGAACACAAGAAACCAAATCCACGATCGACATGGGCTGCTTGCACGTGTCTTTGAAATTCTGGATAAACCAGGCCTTCAGCTCTGCCCATGACCCGATGGAGTTGGCCAGCAACCCCTTCAACCATGTACGAGTCGTCCCTTCCAGCATCATGGTGAAATACTTAGTGTATGCAGCCTCGCTGACATCCAGCATCTTCATAGCCATCTCATAACTCTCCACCCAAGCCTCAGGGGGCTGATCCGCTGTGTAATTAGGCACCTTACGAGGGCCCTTGAAATCCTTGGGCGGACGCTCGTTTCGTAGAGCCGCCGTTAAACACGGCACACCCCAAGCTCTAGAAGTCACACCTGCCTCCACTGAAGCCGTTGGGTAAACCGGCGCGTGCTGATGAGCCGCCAGCTGAGCCGTTAGCTCGGCCTCCCGGCGCTCTCTGCCCTGGTCCACCAAGTCCTGTGCATTGGCACCATTGCATGCCGGGTCATGCCCATGATGCTGGTTACAGTGCTGCTTAGTACTTGAGACTGCTGGCGAGTCAATGTGCCTACTGTAGCTCCGGCTTGGACGAGGGGTCGAATGAATCTGGTCATGGCTATAAGAATAAGCCTGCTGTTGTACCAAAGCTGTTTGAAGAAGCTCCCTGGCCCTTCGGGTTTCAACCGCCGTTGGGGTCTCGCCCTTGACTGGCAGAGCCACCAATCGTGTAGCTGTAGCAATCATATTGTTTAAAGGGTTGGAATAATGACCCGGCGGTGTTAACACATGCAGAGACGGGGTGTTATTCATGTGCGGAGAACCTGTCATGCATGGCTGAACCGGCACTCCACCCCCTAGCGCTTCAGTCAGCCGGTTCATCATTGGCGGGTTACTAGCCCCCGCTCCGGGTGTGTTGAAGAGGTTCCTCGACTCATAAACCGAGGGCAGACGACTCCGGTGTTTTCTCCTCAAGACTTCGGTCGAAGCGTTCTGATCCACCATAAGCCGGTATGAATCTTCTTGAATCCTCTGTGCTTGGGCGTTTAAAACGGCCCGCTCTGCAGCCATCCTAGTGTTTTCCACCGCCAGCTCGATCTTGGCTTGCGCTATCTCATCGCGCAGTTTAGCCACATCCACCTTGTGTTGTTCCTGGTTATCTGGGATTACCTCCGATCCACCCCCATCAGAGTCGCCAGATCCTCCAACAGATCCGTTAAAACTTCAGCCGGCGGGCGTGCTGACCTGCCAGCACCTGCTGCCGTTACCATCGCTGCACTGGAAGTCTTGGCCATGGCGGCTGTCGAACCGAGAACCGGCTGGGTGCCAGCCATGAAAATCGCCACCCTGTTCGGCGGCTCATGGGGTCCGGAATGCTGTCGCCATCGGAACAGCCCCATGGCCGTCCGTCTTGTAGTTGATACATTGAGTTAGTCTCGCCTGTGGACAATTCACCATCAGAGTAGATGGCCATCTCACCGCCAGACACAGAGCCTTCTAGTTCAGCCCCATGGATAAATCCAACAAAGGCACACTCCACGACGGGCTGAACCCGGGCGGGTCGTGCACGCTGAGCCGTCTCGATGATGTCGGTGCAGATGTCCGGCTCAGGGCCCGGTTCGCCGATCTTGCCGATGAAGACGTGGATTCCGCCGAAGGGGACCCGGTACCCGTACTCAATTGAGCCGGCCTCGGGGCCCAGCCCGCATCGTCGATGTAGAGCTTGCCGCGACGACTCTTGGTCATCCGGCCCATAGCGTATCGTTTAAGCCCTTCAAACCTGCCCTTCAAGAACTCAAAACCTCCGTGCGCGAGCCCCACGGTGGGTGCCAACTGTCGTGGAGTTCTTACGGCAGATGTCCTAGTGAAAGGACTTAGTTGTCAAAGCGTATTCTTATTTACATGGGTTGACGCCCTGCGGCCTACGGAGTCCCGGCCGGCTCATATAAATGTGTCTGCACTGGTGACTTATCTTACATGCCTTACAATACAAGTTTACATATACATGGCGGTTTACACTTACGGGCCTTAAGCCGCCTTCGGGTTTGGGCCCTTTAACAAGCCTGTCTCATGAACCGCCATCTTCAATATACTCTTGAGCTTCATTTAGATGAACCACCATTGGGATAACTCAGCCCCTCCTGGGCGGGTCATATCTAATAGTCATATCCCCAACAGGAGGCGCTCGTTTGGGCCGCGAGCCTGCTATAGGGCCTGCCTTGCACTTACGTTATTGTCACATCCGAATTGGAACATTTTTCTTCATTTTTTACATTGCCTGCTCGTGCGTTGGGACGAAAAAAACTAGCCTGGGCCAACGTGGACGACTCAAACTAGGTGCACACTTTCCAGCCACCCGAGGCGGCCGCCAATACCAGCCCCTATGGTGGCATTGCTCCTTTTTGCGTGTATGATAGGGGTAGTGAAAAATATTCCAGTGCACTTTTGATTTACCCACAGAATAGTTGAATTGCTTGTTTCTATGAACTGAGTTCGCCAATAATGTGAAGGATGTCAGTCTTTTCATCCTATTGTAGATTGCTTAGATCTCGATATGTCAAATGTAATCGCGTGAAATATACAATAAAATCCAGTGTGATGTGTGTGGCTACAACTAGTCTGACTAGACGTCCTCATATAACATATCAAGGACGCACCATCTTACCAGATTAACCATTCGACTTATCAATGTAGTGTGGGAAAAAAGAAGTATTGGGACTGCGTATCCAAGCAATCGATGCCATGGATTCCTTCGTACAACCTTGTAAGCGAAAAAGAAGTTGCAGTGTGCCTGTACAAAGAGCTAGCGTAAGTTCAGTTACCTGCTTCTCGGAATTTTAGTTAGCCATTTATTGCAAAATTGTTCAATTACGTTGCTTGGCTTAATTTAGTTTGCTACTGACTACATAATGCCATAGCCTATTAATCCTATTATAGACTGCGACTATCTATGTGTTTGATACTTACTATTAAGAATTACCTGTTTGCCTGAACTTAAATAGCTACTTAAGCACATAGATAGCTGGTCATATGTACTTCTAAGGTGCAGCAGAATTCACGTGTAATTTACATTCTGATACCTGTTTGTTTAAATGGTTTGCTTTTATCACTTGTTGCACTAGTAATGTTTGCATGTTCATAGATAGACAACTGTCAGGTTTATATGAGGGACACCGTCTTTTTAACTTATATATGTCTTAGAATCATTTTGCTTACGTCAAAGAAATTTACAGATGTCTGTGTTGCTGGTAAACGGTACCGACTTGTTACTTTAATACGTTGCCAAGAACTTGTTAGTTTTACTAGTTCATGTGTAATTAAATATGTTGCCAAAACTGATTAGTTTTACTAGTTTGATGTTAGTTTTTATCGCCCTTGCAAAACTTTATTTATTGATTGCTAACATTAAAGTTTGCAGGATCCAACTGAAACTCCGTTGGCACAACAGGTATGTTTTCAGAAACTTCCTTGTTTATCTGGTTTGCTGCTGTAACTTGTTGTTGTAATCATCTTACCAACTTCATGTTTTCAGGATCCAATTGGAAGTCCAATTGCACAGCAGGTACATTTTCAGAAATATATTTGTGTAACAGGTTTAGTGTTGTAACTTGTTGCTCTAATCAAGTTACTGACTACTCAACTTTTCAGGATCCAAGAGAAACTCCAATGCCACAACAGGTTCCTTTTGCAAAACTTGTTTGTTTAACTGCTTTGCTACTGCAACCAGTTGCTCTAATCATGTTACTCGCTACTCAACTTTTCAGGATCCATGAGAAACTCCAATGCCACAACAGGTACCTTTTGGAAAACTTGTTTGTTTAACTTCTTTGCTACTGCAACAACCAGTTACAATGATGTTAATAACTACTTTTCAGCATCCAATTGAAACTCTTTAATTCCTTGTTTGTTTAACTGGTTTACTGTTATAACTCCCAATTGAGATGTTTTGCTAACTTCAACTTTTCGAAATCCAATCGGAACTTTAATGGCAAAATAGGTTAGCCCAAGATCAAAGAGCGAGGTCCCCATGGACGTTATATCATCCCACAGCAGTGGCACCGGCCCGATCGTGCATCATGAATTGCCAACTGCTGATGCTCTAGAGGCTAAACTAGTGGTAGAAAGAGATTCTGCTTTTTCACTTAGAGATGAAGTTGACATGTTGAGGAAGCAAACAGCACAATCACAAGAAGTACTCAAGACAACCAATAAATATTTGGTCGATTTCATAACGAAGCAAGCTGAGACTGACCGCATTGTTAAGGTCCTGAAGGAAAAAAGGAAATTAAATTCCCACTAGGTAAATCATAGGTGAAATGTTCTTTCCATCGTTGAATAACCTTTGTGTTGTTTTTTCATGTAATCCATCAAACCATTTGTTTTAGAGATCATGTAATAATTGTTTTTTTCTTTTTTGGTTTGTAATTTTATTTGATAACAAGTCTATATTAATTGATAAGACTCGGAGACATTTCATTTTGATTGTTGTGCCAGACCTACAAATATGCCAATCGGGCTGAATGTGCATTCAACAATAATAGTAGTATAGATGGACCATAAGTGGCACGCATCGGAAAGGGCCAAGATGTTGTACTAGCTTCGCTAGAAGAAGGATGCTCTTCTAGCAAAAAAATACACCGGCCTGGCTTATGTATGTTAGTTGATATTATTGATCCATATCTATAAGTGTTTATATGTCTGTTAGTTTTGTACATTCTTGGTTGATTAACTTGTATTTGAATCTTGATACATCGCTTGTGTACATATCTAAATGGGAGTACAAATTCTGCTGCATGTGACATTTGAGTTGGACATAAAGTGTTCCAAATATTCGAATTCACCTTATACTGGATTCTAGCTTCTGAATTCGAGTATCGGCATTTGTAAGTTATATTCATATATGACAGTGGAATACATCTTTGTCGTGCTTTTGAAGATATATAAAAACACATAGAATGATTTATAAACATTCTTATAGGGATACAAAATGGATTCAAATTTAGTTGCCAGGGTAAACGTGGATGCTTATTGTCCCAAAATTCAAAAGAAGCGGAAAAATGTCCACTCCCACGTCGGCTGCCCGAAGCCAAGTGTTTGGGAGATGGAAATTACTGTCTACCCCATACACGGACAATCCTTCGGCCCTATTTCCACTGCTCTCAATAGGGGTAGGTTAGTAAGTTCAATTAGACATGACACGACCGCCTCTGAGCCCATTCGGACACGGTGGGTGCCAAACATGGGCGGCAAAACACATTTGATTCAAGCTCGTCCAAAAGACCTTGGTTTCTCCCTCCATTTCCCCATTCATACATGGTGGGCGGCAAAACAAACTCGCCTCGGCCGAAATCGATGTAACCAAATATTTTCAATAGGGGCAGGTTTGTAACTTCACTCAGTCGTGACACAACCGCCCTACCTGTCAGCCTCGTTCATACATCGTGAGCGCCAACCATGGGCGCCAAAACACCGTCTCCTCGCCAGAAATCGCTCTGGGCAAATATTGGCGAGATGCGAGATTACCGTCCTATCCCCAACCGACGGGACGTCCAAATTTTAAATGGGGGATAAGTTTGTAACTTTCCCATATTTCTGACAGGCGCGTCCCAAAAACATGGTTCCCCGTACCTCTCCCTCCATTTTCCCATTCATACACTGTCCACGCTAGAACACCATCCCCACACCAGCCTCCTCTGTCCGCCATGCCATCCATCGCCGCCGTCCTCCACCCCATCCATCACCACCGTCCTCCACCATGACGGATCGCTTACCAAGACCACGTCGTCCACTACTAGAGATGGACATTTCTCATCCACGGCGACGGACCAAGAGCCTTGCATCATGTCCTCTCGCTTCATCGGCGCCGTCGTCCTCTTTGCCGGGGCCGCTCACACGACCTTCTCTTCCACCGCAACGGGACTTATCCCTTGATGCACCCGTCTACGCTCGCAGATCTTCTTCAACACCACCCATAGCCATCGCACCCCCGATGCCTACACGGCGCCGCAAGAGAGGTGGTACTTCGTATCTCCTCGACTTTTTGATCTCAACTAGCAAATATATCGTAACTTGGTTACTGTACTTTCTTTTCAGCTCTTAGAATTTAGTTCATAGTTTGAAGCAAACAGTGGATGCTAAATAGCATTTCTCCGGTTTGCAGCTTTAAATCTGCCATGGCATAGTCATAATAGGGTTTAATTTTTCATTCTTAGGGTTTAATTGATCGTGTTGGTTCCGTGGTGGTTTCTTTAATAGAAATCACAGAGGAAACCCTCTTTTGCCCCAAAAAATGCTAGCAGAAGAACACTCGGGTGTGTATCTCTACAGGGTGCCCAAGGTGGGCCACGCCCCACCCTGGGATTTTGGGTCGGCACATGCCCCGATTCCCCTCGGTTCTGCTGCGCGCTTCCGATCTCTACTCGTCCCCAGCCGCCTGCCTCGTCGGCGACTTGCTGTCCCCGGACGGCATGACTCTAGGAGGAGACGCCGGACTAACAGGAGGTCACGAGCCGGCCACCCAACAGCGTCACCGCTGCCCGCGCGCGCCGCCGTACCTACCTTCCCAGTCCGTTCAGGGCTCAAGCGTGCAATACCCACTAAGCCAACCCAATTTATCCTGAGATACGTCCTCAACACTCAGCAACCACTCCTCATCACCCATTTTCTAATTGATTCATTACTCATTAGGCAGGACTGTCATTAGGGTTTGTTGTGTGCTGAGTGCTACCTACACTTAATGGTTCGGATGAATTTCAATAATCTTTAGTACCTGTAAAGTTCACACGGTTTCAAAATTCCGGCCCTAGGAACAGACACTAGTCATTTTGGATTGTTGGTCGTAGTGACATTGACCTAGATTACTACTGCAGGCCAGGTTTGTTGACAATTTTACTTGTCTTTCTTACTCATTCGATATGATATCCAATTATTCACGTCGATTAGGTGCAAACAATAAGTGCTAGGTAAACTTCTTGATTCAGATTTTGAACGGTCTCTTACCGCAGTTACAGTTCTGCATAGTAGTCCTAGTAAGCTCACAAGTAAATGATTGATTCACTACATCTATGCTTGCCTTGTCATATTTGTTGTCAATATTATTTTAGGGTGGGCCACCCTGTTTCAAAATACTGGAACCGTAGACATGAGTGAATAGTATTTCTCTGTGTGATCTCTTCCATCATGTGTGGGCACCGAACACTACATTGTATAGAAAGAAAGTGTCATTTCCAGCTTTTACATAGACTACGATCTTTTACATGGAATACAATCTGCCTACTTGCTATGCATCGCACTACCAGCACTCCACCCTTGAAGCTAAACATTATGCCACTCAAAATTCCTTAGTTTATTTGTTCAAATATGAATTTGATATGATCTAATGTTCCTACTTCAGCTTTGAAATGTGTGTCTACCTGTTATAGAGACATAAGAGGTTTGTATTTCTGTGTGGTCTGGTCAGCACGGTTGGGGGGTGAACTTTGCATATGCAGGGGTTTATAGGGAGACACTCTTCGAGTTGAATCCGCAATACATTCCATAGATAATCTGACTACTTTTTATGTTTTCATGAATCTCATATTCTAAACAGCATCATAATGTTATGAGCTTGCGCGCATGAAAAGTATCAAGCAGAACAATGCCATGGCTGTCAAACTTGGCATTAAGGGACTTAAATCAAGTCTAGATGCAATGCAATGCAAACGCTCTCCACCTACAAATTCATGCTCAGAATATGATCCTAATAGTGATTCTGAGCTAGAGGGAGACCTAAGTGAATGTAGCTCCCTAGTGGAGGAGTCAGAGGCAGATTCCCTATCTTATTCACCCATCAAGGTGCTTGCTCTAACTTTCCAAGGTTATATTGTCGCACATATCTTGCAACTGATGCTTTGCATTGCTTCTACTTTGTTGCATTTGTTGGGGAACGTAGTAATTTCAAAAATTTCCTACGCACACGCAAGATCATGGTGATGGCATAGCAACGAGAGGGGAGAGTATTGTCCACGCCCTCGTGAGACCGTAAGCGAAGCGTTATGACAACGCTGTTGATGTAGTCGACGTCTTCACGATCCGACCGATCCAAGTACCGAACGACGGCACCTCCGAGTTCAGCACACGTTCAGCTCGATGGCGATCCCGGACTCCGATCCAGCAAAGTGTCGGGATGAGTTCCGTCAAGACGACGGGGTGGTGGCGATGATGATGCTCTATCGCGCAGGCTTCGCCTAAACTCCATGACGATATAACCGAGGTGGAATATGGTGGAGGGGGCACCGACACGGCTAAGGAATGATCCGTAGATCAACTTGTGTGTTATGGGGTGCCCCTGCCCCGTGATATAAAGGAGGGAGGGAGGTGCGGCCGGCCCCTGGGGTGCGCTGGAGGAGTCCTAATCCCACCGGGAGTAGGACTCCCCCCTCTTGCCTTATTGGAGAAGGAAAGGGGGGAGGGGAAAGAGGAAGGGGGGCACCGCCCCCCTCTCCTTGTCCTATTCGGACTAGGCGGGGAGGGGGCGCGCGACCTGCCCTGGCCGGCCCTCCTCTTCTCCCTCATGGCCCACTAAGGCCCATTATCCCCCGGGAGGGTTCCGGTAACCCCCCGGTGTTCGGTAAAATCGATTTCACCCGAACCATTCCGATATCCAAATATAGGCTTCCAATATATCAATCTTTATGTCTCGACCATTTCGAGACTCCTCGTCATGTCCGTGATCACATCCGGGACTCCGAACAAACTTTGGTACATCAAAACTTATAAACTCATAATAAAACTGTCATCGTAACGTTAAGCGTGCGGACCCTACGGGTTCGAGAACTATGTAGACATGACCTAGAACTATTCTCGGTCAATAACCAATAGCGGAACCTGGATGCCCATATTGGTTCCTACATATTCTACGAAGATCTTTATCGGTCAAACCGCATAACGACATCGTTGTTCCTTTGTCATCGGTATGTTACTTGCCCGAGATTCGATCGTCGGTATCCAATACCTAGTTCAATCTCGTTACGGCAAGTCTCTTTACTCGTTCCGTAATACATCATCTCGTAACTAACTTATTAGTTGCAATGCTTGCAAGGCTTATGTGATGTGTATTACCGAGAGGGCCAGAGATACCTCTCCGACAATCGAGTGACAAAACCTAATCTCAAATACGCCAACCCAACATGTACCTTTGGAGACACCTGTAGTACTCCTTTATAATCACCCGATTACGTTGTGACGTTTGGTAGCACCAAAGTGTTCCTCCGTAAACGGAGTTGCATAATCTCATAGTTACAGGAACATGTATAGGTCATGAAGAAAGCAATAGCAATATACTAAACGATCAAGTGCTAGGCTAACGGAATGGGTCATGTCAATCACATCATTCTCCTAATGATGAGATCCCATTAATCAAATAACAACACATGTCTATGGTTAGGAAACATAACCATCTTTGATTAATGAGCTAGTCAAGTAGAGGCATACTAGTGACTATATGTTTGTCTATGTATTCACACATGTATCATGTTTCCGTTAATACAATTCTAGCATGAATAATAAACATTTATCATGATATGAGGAAATAAATAATAACTTTATTATTGCCTCTAGGGCATATTTCCTTCAGTCTCCCACTTGCACTAGAGTCAATAATCTAGATTACACAAGAATGATTCTAACACCCATGGAGTCTTGGTGCTGATCATGTTTTGCTCGTGGAAGAGGCTTAGTCAACGGTCGCAACATTCAGATCCGTATGTATCTTGCAAATCTCTATGTCTCCCACTTGGATTTGGTCCTGGATGGAATTGAAGCATCTCTTGATATGCTTGGTCCTCTTGTGAAATCTGGATTCCTTTGCCAAGGCAATTGCACCAGTATTGTCACAGAAGATCTTCATAGGTCCCGATGCACTAGGTATGACACCTAGATCGGAAATGAACTCTTTCATCCTGACTCCTTCATTTGCTGCTTCCGAAGCAGCTATGTACTCCGCTTCGCATGTAGATCCCGCCACGACGCTTTGTTTAGAACTGCACCAACTGACAGCTCCACCGTTTAATAAAAACACGTATCCGGTTTGCGATTTAGAATCGTCCGGATCAGTGTCAAAGCTTGCATCGACGTAACCATTTACGACTAGCTCTTTGTCACCTCCATATCGAGAAACATATCCTTAGTCCTTTCCGGTATTTCGGGATGTTCTTGACCGCTGTCCGATGATCCACTCTGGATTACTTTGTACCTTCCTGCCAAGCTTATTGCTAAGCATACGTCAGTCGGTACACAGCATTGCATACATGATAGAGCCTATGGCTGAAGCATAGGAACATCTTTCATTTCTCTCTATCTTCTGCTGTGGTCGGGCATTGAGTCGACTCAATTTCACACCTTGTAATCTGAGATAAAATCCTTTCTTTGCTGATCCATTTTGAACTTTTTCAAAACTTTATCAAGGTATGTGCTTTGTGAAAGTCCAATCAAGCGTCTTGATCTATCTCTATAGATCTTGATGCCCAATATGTAAGCAGCTTCACCGAGGTCTTTCATTGAAAAACTTTTATTCAAGTATCCTTTTATGCTATCCAGAAATTCTATATCATTTCCAATCAATAATATGTCGTCCACATATAATATCGAAATGCTCTGAGCTCCCACTCACTTTCTTGTAAATCAGGCTTCTCCAAAAGTCTCATATAAAACCATATGCTTTGATCACACTATCAAAGCGTTTATTCCAACTCCGAGAGGCTTGCACTGACCATAAATTGATCGCTGGAGCTTGCACACTTTGTTAGCACCTTTTGGATCAACAAAACCTTCTGGTTGCATCATATACAACTCTTCTTCTAGAAATCCATTCAAGAATGCAGTTTTGACATCCATTTGCCAAATTTCATAATCATAAAATGCAGCAATTGCTAACATGATTCGGACAGATTTAAGCATCGCCACGGGTGAGAAAGTCTCATCGTAGTCAACCCCTTGAACTTGTCGAAAACCTTTCGCAACAAGTCGAGCTTTATAGACAGTTACATTACCATCGTCGGTCTTCTTCTTAAAGATCCATTTATTCTCAATGGCTTGCCGATCATCGGCAAGTCAACCAAAGTCCATACTTTGTTCTCATACATGGATCCCATCTCAGATTTCATGGCTTCCAGCCATTTTGCGGAATCTGGGCTCACCATCGCTTCTTCATAGTTTGTAGGTTCGCCATGGTCAAGTAACATGACTTCCGAATAGGATTACCGTACCACTCAGTGCGGATCTTACTCTAGTTGACCTCACGAGTTCAAGTAGAAACTTGATCTGAAGTTTCATGATCAATATCATTAGCTTCCTCACTAATTGGTGTAGTTGTCCTTGGAACCGGTTCTTGTGATGAACTATTTTCCAATAAGGGAGCAGATACTGATTATCTCATCAAGTTCAACTTTCCTCCCACTCACTTCTTTCGAGAGAAACTCTTTTCTAGAAAGGATCCGAATTTAGCAACGAAAATCTTGCCCTCGGATCTGTGATAGAAGGTGTACCCAATAGTCTCTTTTGGTATCCTATGAAGACACACTTCTCGATTTAGGTTCGAGCTTATCTGGTTGAAGTTTCTTCACATAAGCATCGCAGCCCCAAACTTTAAGATACGACAACTTTGGTTTCTTGCTAAACCATAGTTCATAAGGTGTCGTTTCAACGGATTTTGATGGTGCCCTATTTAACGTGAATGCGCCATCTCTAAAGCATAACCCCAAAACGATAGCGGTAAATCAGTAAGAGACATCATAGATCGCACCATATCTAGTAAAGTACGATTCTGACGTTCGGACACACCATTTCGTTGTGGTGTTCGGGTGGCGTGAGTTGCGAAACTATTCCGCATTGTTTCAAATGCAAACCAAACTCGTAACTCAAATATTCTCCTCCACGATCAGATCGTAGAAATTTTATTTTCTTGTTACGATGATTTTCCACTTCACTCTGAAATTCTTTGAACTTTTCAAATGTTTCAGACTTATGTTTCATCAAGTAGATATACCCATATCTGCTCAAATCATCTGTGAAGGTGAGAAAATAACGATGTCGGCCGCGTGCCTCAACATTCATTGGACCACAAACATCAGTATGTATGATTTCCAACAAATCAGTTGCTCGCTCCATAGTTCCGGAGAACGGCATTTTAGTCATCTTGCCCATGAGGCATGGTTCGCAAGTACCAAGTGATTCATAATCAAGTGATTCCAAAAACCCATCAGTATGGAGTTTCTTCATGCGTTTTACACCGATATGACCCAAACGGCAGTGCCACAAATAAGTTGCACTATCATTATCAACTCTGTATCTTTTGGTTTCAACACTATGAATATGTGTATTACTACTATCGAGATTCAATAAAAATAGACCACTCTTCAAGGGTGCATGACCATAAAAGATATTATTCATATAAATAGAACAACCATTATTCTTTGACTTAAATGAATAACCGTCTCGCATCAAACAAGATCCAGATATAATGTTCATGCTTAATGCTGGCACCAAATAATAATTATTTAGGTCTAAAACTAATCCCGATGATAGATGTAGAGGTAGCGTGCCGACCGCGATCACATCGACTTTGGAACCATTTCCCACGCGCAGCGTCACCTCGTCCTTAGCCAATCTTCGCTTAATCCGTAGTTCCTGTTTGAGTTGCAAATATTAGCAATGTAACCAGTATCAAATACCTGTGTACTACTGCGAGTATTAGTAAGGTACACATCAATAACATGTATATCACATATACCTTTGTTCACTTTGCCATCCTTCTTATCCGCCAAATACTTGGGGCAGTTCCGCTTCCAAAGGTCCGATCGCTTGCGGTAGAAGCACTCGATCTCGTGCTTAGGTCCAGACTTGGGTTTCTTCTCTTGAGCAGCAACTTGTTTGTTGTTCTTCTTGAAGTTCCCTTCTTCTTCCCTTTGCCCTTTTCTTGAAACTGGTGGTCTTTTTAACCATCAACACTTGATGCTCCTTTTGTATTTCTACCTCGCGGCTTTTAGCATTGCGAAGAGCGGGAATAGACTTGTCCATCCCTTGCATATTATAGTTCATCACGAAGCTCTTGTAGCTTGGTGGCGTGATTGAAGAATTCTGTCAATGACACTATCATCGGAAGATTAACTCCCGGTTGAATCAAGTGATTATTATACCTGCACATTTTGAGTATGTGTTCACCGTGAACTATTCTCCTCCATCTTGCAGCTATAGAACTTATTGGAGACTTCATATCTCTCAATCCGGGCATTTGCTTGAAATATTAACTTCAACTCCTGGAACATCTCATATGCTCCATGACGCTCAAAACGTCGTTGAAGGCCCGGTTCTAAGCCGTAAAGCATGGCACATCGAACTATCGAGTAGTCATCAGCTTTGCTCGCAGACGTTCTTAAGGTCGTCGGTTGCATTAGCAGCAGGCTGGCACCCAGCGGTGCTTCGGGGCGTAATTCTTACGTGCAGCAATGAGGATAATCCTCGGTTACGGACCCAGTCCGTGTAATTGCTACCATCATCTTTCAACTTTGCTTTCTCAAGGAACGCATTAAAATTCAACGGAACAACAAAGACGAGCCATCTATCTACAGTAAACATAGACAAGCAAAATACTATCGGTACTAAGTTCATGATAAATTTAAGTTCAATTAATCATATTACTTAAGAACTCCCACTTAGATAGACATCTCTAGTCATCTAAGTGATTACGTGATCCAAATCAACTAAACCATGTCCGATCATCACGTGAGATGGAGTAGTTTGAATGGTGAACATCACTATGTTGATCATATCTACTATATGATTCACGTTCGACCTTCGGTCTCCGTGTTCGAGGCCATATCTGTATATGCTAGGCTCGTCAAGTTTGACCTGAGTATTCGCGTGTGCAACTGTTTTGCACCTGTTGTATTTGAACGTAGAGCCTATCACACCCGATCATCACGTGGTGTCTCAAAGACGAAGAACTTTCGCAACGGTGCATACTCGGGAGAACACTTCTTGATATTTAGTGAGAGATCATCTTATAATGCTACCGTCAATCAAAGCAATATAAGATGCATAAAGGATAAACATCACATGCAATCAATATAAGTGATATGATATGGCCATCATCATCTTGTGCTTGTGATCTCCATCTCCAAGCACCGTCGTGATCACCATCGTCACCGGCGCGACACCTTGATCTCCATCGTAGCATCGTTGTCGCCTCGCCAACTATTGCTTCTCGACTATCGCTACCGCTTAGTGATAAAGTAAAGCAATTACATGGCGTTGCATTTCATACAATAAAGCGACAACCATATGGCTCCTGCCGATTGTCGATAACCGGTTACAAAACATGATCATCTCATACAATAAAATATAGCATCACGTCTTGACCATATCACATCACAACATGCCCTGCAAAAACAAGTTAGACGTCCTCTACTTTGTTGTTGCAAATTTTATGTGGATGCTACGGGCTGAGCAAGAACCGTTCTTACCTACGCATCAAAACCACAACGATAGTTTGTCAAGTTGGTGTTGTTTTAACCTTCGCAAGGACCGGGCGTAGCCACACTCAGTTCAACTAAAGTGAGAGAGACAGACACCCGCCAGTCACCTTTAAGCAACGAGTGCTCGCAGCGGTGAAACCAGTCTCGCGTAAGCGTACGCGTAATGTCGGTCCGGGCCGCTTCATCTCACAATACCGCCGAACCAAAGTATGACATACTGGTAAGCAGTATGACTTGTATCGCCCACAACTTACTTGTGTTCTACTCGTGCATATGACATCTACGCATAAAACCAGGCTCGGATGCCACTGTTGGGGAACGTAGTAATTTCAAAATTTCCTACACACGCAAGATCATGGTGATGGCATAGCAACGAGAGGGAGAGTATTGTCCACGCCTCGTGAGACCGTGAAGCGAAGCGTTATGACAACGCTGTTGATGTAGTCGACGTCTTCACGATCCGACCGATCCAAGTACCGAACGACGGCACCTCCGAGTTCAGCACACGCTCAGCTCGATGACAATCCCGGACTCCGATCCAGCAAAGTGTCGGGATGAGTTCCGTCAAGACGACGGTGTGGTGACGATGATGATGCTCTATCGGCGCAGGCTTCGCCTAAACTCCGCGATGATATGACCGAGGTGGAATATGGTGGAGGGGCACCGCGACACGGCTAAGGAACGATCCGTAGATCAACTTGTGTGTTATGGGGTGCCCCCTGCCCCGTATATAAAGGAGGGAGGGGAGGTGCGGCCGGCCCCCAGGGGGTGGCCGAGGAGTCCTACTCCCACCGGGAGTAGGACTCCCCTCTTGCCTTGTTGGAGAAGGAAAGGGGAGGGAAAGAGGAAGGGGCGCCGCCTCTCCTTGTCCTATTCGGACTAGGGGGGGGGGCGCTGCCTGCCCCGGCCGACCCTCCTTTTCTCCCTCATGGCCCACTAAGGCCCATTATCCCCGGGAGGTTCGGTAACCCCGGTGTTAAGTAAAATCCCGATTTCACCGGAACCATTCCGATATCCAAATATAGGCTTCCAATATATTAATCTTTATGTCTCGACCATTTCGAGACTCCTCGTCATGTCCGTGATCACATCCGGACTCGAACAAACTTCGTACATCAAAACTTATAAACTCATAATAAAACTGTCATTGTAACGTTAAGCGTGCAGACCCTACGGGTTCGAGAACTATGTAGACATGACCTAGAACTATTCTCGGTCAATAACCAATAGCGGAACCTGGATGCCCATATTGGTTCCTACATATTCTACGAAGATCTTTATCGGTCAAACCGCATAACGACATACGTTGTTCCTTTGTCATCGGTATGTTACTTGCCCGAGATTCGATCGTCGGTATCCAATACCTAGTTCAATCTCGTTATCGCAAGTCTCTTTACTCGCTCGTAATACATCATCTCGTAACTAACTTATTAGTTGCAATGCTTGCAAGGCTTATGTGATGTGTATTACCGAGAGGGCCAGAGATACCTCTCCGACAATCGAGTGACAAAACCTAATCTCAAATACGCCAACCCAACATGTACCTTTGGAGACACCTGTAGTACTCCTTTATAATCACCCGAGCCACGTTGTGACGTTTGGTAGCACCAAAGTGTTCCTCCGTAAACGGAGTTGCATAATCTCATAGTTACGTAAACATGTATAGGTCATGAAGAAAGCAATAGCAATATACTAAACGATCAAGTGCTAGGCCAACGGAATGGGTCATGTCAATCACATCATTCTCCTAATGATGTGATCCCATTAATCAAATAACAACACATGTCTATGGTTAGGAAACATAACCATCTTTGATTAATGAGCTAGTCAAGTAGAGGCATACTAGTGACTATATGTTTGTCTATGTATTCACACATGTATCATGTTTCCGGTTAATACAATTCTAGCATGAATAATAAACATTTATCATGATATGAGGAAATAAATAATAACTTTATTATTGCCTCTAGGGCATATTTCCTTCAGCATTGCCATTAGCTTAGTTTACACATCGTGTATGTGAATACGCCCTGCCTATCCATTTTCAATACATATTCCATCTGTCATCATACCATATTTATCCATTCAAATGTTGTTCTTGTGTATCAGACGTTCAAAAGGAAGAGGGCGATTGCTGATCGTGGAGGAGCACAAGCAAAGTATTTGGAAAAGGTAGTGGCACCTGATAAATCAAATAGCCCATTAGGTGTAGTCGCAATATCACCTGACCCACAAAATACCCCAACTCTAGCAGACTCTAGCCCTACTACTGGTCATTTCGATGCCCCAACTCAGCAGACCCAAAGCGCAGCAAACAGTATGATGATGCCAGTTGACATAGCACCAGCTCTATGACGCAAAACTCCCATTCCAGCAAAGAGTACACCAAATCCAGTTGCCAAATCCCTTTTCGAACCAGAGAGAGCCCCAATTGCAGCAAATAGGACCCCTGTTCCATTTCTTTCCAGTTTAGAAGACAAAGCTTATATCGTTGTCAGGAACTTTGTGCGCATCTTTCCTTCATGGAAAGATTATACCGCGGACACGGAACAATTTCCAGTCTTCCTCCGCAACTTACGCGTAAGTAATGTACTAATGTTATTCATGGTAATTACCGCATATGTTTCTGCTGACAGAAGACACAAGATTTCATTCTTTTAAATAGGTGAGGGCCAAACTAGATTGTCAAGACGAGCAAGGATTGATGAAGTATCGTTCCTACCTGAGGCAAGCGCACTTTGATGGCAAGCCTCTAAACGAAATTTATGTAAAGTCTCCGATGCTGCATTTATCAGACAGTGACTGGAATAATCTTGTTACACATTGGTCTTATCTGCAGTGTAAGGTACTGTCTAGGATATCACATCACAATTTGAACTACATTTCTGCATTTGCCTTAACGTCTCACTTGTACGAAAACTGTTAGCAGAAGAACACTCATTCTCAAGGGAGCACAGAATCTCGCAACTATACTACACATTGCATTGCTCTTGTGAGTACCTCTTGCCCTGTATGACCATACTTACTTTCATAGAAGTTTGATTATGTAGCATCACTGCACATGTAAGCCTCATTATCGTCCATTTGGTGGACACTATAAAATCCGTATGGACTCTTACATAAATTTAGAATCAACCCAATGCTTTTGAAGAGGTTTTGCTCTGCAGTCCTATTGTAAGAACTGAACGTCGTCTATCACTGTACTTACATTCACAGCCACTCCCTCCGTCCCATAATATAAGAATGTTTTGTACAGTAGACTAGTGTTCAAAACACTCTTGTATTATGGGAAGAGGGATTGGTTCATTTTGTAGCATTCCACATCTTATCTCCCTCGCCCACCATTTACTAAAAAATATCAAATCTATATTTAATCTTACCAAAAAGTTGAATACACAGACAATGCCAATGCAGAAGTGTAGCCCATTGCTCTTGTCAGTACATTTTGTCCTGTAACGCTTGTACTTCCAGGGATTGGTACTTGATTATGTAGCATCAATCTGCATCTTATCTTCATTATCCTCTATCCCTTCCAGTATTATCATATCTAAAATTACTCTCTACAAAATGCAGAGTATAGGCAATGATTATGAACAAGATTATGTGATGAAATTCTTGAGTTATCCTTCCCTTGACATGGAGAAGGGCATTATAAAGCCGGAGTTAACTATTAATGTAAGTCAGTCCTTCTAAAGCCTTTATCCTCAACTGTTGTTTAATTTGCTCATACCCCCTATCGTTTACTGCTGTTTAGTTTGCTATTTCTATCAAAATGCATGTTCGCAAGAACCGTAAGTTCCAAGTTTTACTTGTAAAACCAAATTCCTTATTCATACCATGCAGATTACTCAATACTCTGTATATGTATGCTTGTTTTTGTGGATCTATAATCCAGTGTGTGGTGAAGCAGCCCACATTTGCACCTTGTCATCCCCTGGTTTATCTTACTGATGTGGTTGATGATATGAACAACATGCCATGCACATTAACCAAAATAGATACAATGATTGTATTTGCCCTTCATCTATGCTTGTTATGTTGACATGGTAATCCAGTAGTGTGGTGAGGCTCCCTGCATTATGAACAATGCCAAATTATGCTATTGATATTTTGAACTTATTCTTTATTTTCTAATTTCAAATTGGATGGAATTGATAGCACAGTAATCATCTTTGTTTATACACGTGCAAAACCTGTCATCTCTCTGCTTGTTTCATGGTGATATGCCTGATGGCATGAACAAGTCTGCTGAAGGTTGTGAGACAAACCCAACATATATTGCAGCAAAGAAGGCAAAACATCTTGAAGATAGCGAGATAACCCCAAAGTCTTGTCTTGATGCAGTGTTCAAGTTACTTGAGACTAGCAGCCACACAAGCTCACAGAATTCGCTGTCTGAATCAGTTTGACTTCTTCAGTCCCAAGTTCTAGCAGAAAAGCATTCTGCAACTCAACTTCGACTTGAAGTCCTATCTCTAAGAAAGATTGCGGAGAACACCAGTGAGAACCTCATTGCTAAACAGCTACACCTGGAGGCTATGACCGACATGCTAGGCCGGTCTCACAGCCTTGCTCAGCAGCTTGCGCCTGATACGTCTCCAACATATCTATAATTTTTGATTGCTCCATGATATATTATCTACTGTTTTTGGAACATATTAGGCTTTATTTTCCACTTCTATATTACTTTTGGGACTAACCTATTAACCGGAGGCCCAGCCCAGAATTGCTGTTTGTTGCCTATTTCAGTATTTCGAAGAACCAGAATATCAAACGGAGTCCAAACGGAATGAAATCTTCGGGAACGTGATTTTCTCATCAGATAAGATCCAGGAGACTTGGACCCTCAGCTAAGAAAGGAGGGAGGCGGCCACGAGGGTGGAGGGCACCCCCCTAGGGCGCGCCCCCTGCCTCGTGGGCCCCCAGAAGCTCCACCGGCGTACTCCTTCCTCCTATATATACCTCACGCACTTCAACAGATCGAATCTGAGCCAAAACCTAATTCCACCGCCGCAACTTTCTGTATCCACGAGATCCCATCTTGGGGCCTGTTCCGGAGCTCCGCCAGAAGGGGATTCCACCATGGAGGGCTTCTACATCATCATCATAGCCTCTCCAATGAAGTGTGAGTAGTTTACTTTAGACCTTCGGGTCCATAGTTAGTAGCTAGATGGCTTCTTCTCTCTTTTTGGATCTCAATACAATGTTTTCCCCCTCTCTCGTGGAGATCTACTCGATGTAATCTTCTTTTTGGGGTGTGTTTCTTGAGACCGATGAATTGTGCGTTTATGATCAAGATTATCTATGAGCAATATTTGAATCTTCTCTGAATTCTTTTATGTATGATTGGTTATCTTTGCAAGTCTCTTCGAATTATCCGTTTGGTTTGGCTAACTAGATTGGTAGTTCTTGCAATGGGAGAAGTGCTTAGCTTTGGGTTCAATCTTGCGGTGTCCTTACCTAGTGACGGAAAGGGTTGCAAGGCACGTATTGTATTGTTGCCATCGAGGATAACAAGATGGGATATTTATCATATTGCATGAATTTATTCCTCTACATCATGTCATCTTGCTTAAGGCGTTACTCTGTTTTCATTAACTTAATACTCTAGATGCATGCTGGATAGCGGTCGATGAGTGGAGTAATAGTAGTAGATGCAGGCAGGAGTCGGTCTACTTGTCTCGGACGTTATGCCTATATACATGATCATACCTAGATACTCTCATAACTATGCTCAATTCTGTCAATTGCTCAACAGTAATTCGTTCACCCACCGTAAAATACTTATGCTATTGAGAGAAGCCACTAGTGAAATCTATGGCCCCCGGGTCTATTTTCATCATATTAATCTTCCTACGCTTTATTATTGCTTTGTCTTTTTACTTTGCCTTTTATTTTACTTTGCATCTTTATACAAAAAATACCAAAAAAATATGATCTATCATCTCTATCAGATCTCCTCTCGTAAGTGACCGTGAAGGGATTGACAACCCCTATTCGCATTGGTTGCGAGGAGTTATTTGCTTTGTGTAGATACGAGGGACTTGCGCGTGGCCTCCTACTGGATTGATACCTTGGTTCTCAAACACTGAGGGAAATACTTACGCTACTCTACTGCATCATCCTCTCCTCTTCGGGGAAAACCAACGCAAGCTCAAGACGTAGCAAGAAGGATTTCTGGCGCCGTTGCCGGGGAGGCTTACGCAAGGTCAAGTCAAGATTTGGACTCCCGACAACGAGCCATTTCTGGCGTCGTTGCCGGGGAGTCTACGCAAAATTCAACATATCAAGTACCCATCACAATCCCTTATCTCCCGCATTACATTATTTGCCATTTGCCTCTCGTTTTCCTCTCCCCCACTTCACCCTTGCCGTTTTATTCGCCCTCTCTTTTCCGTTTGCCTTCCCGTTGCCATGGCCGAATCAAAAAGAACTAAGGGTCCTTTCCAGGGTTCTGTTACCTTGGATAACCCCTCTATCCTCTCTAAGCTCATAAATAATGATGCTACGGAAAGACCCACCGGGGTTACCAATGAGAGCTTAAATAATTTTGATGAAGATGACTCTAGAATTTTTCGTTATTTACTTGATGAGTCTTTAAAAGATGCTTGGGATAGGTTATTAATGATTCTAGCTAGCTTTGTACCACAATATCAAATTGAGGTTTACTTAAAAGGTTTCTATGTTGGATTGCCCGCTTCTTTCAAACAAGTTCTAGACTCTATTTTTTATGAAGGTTTTCTTGAAGGGGATGCTATAGATACCTATGAAAAAAATGAAAACTATATTTGGGCACCCCATGAATGATAAGGTTGAGTCTACAACTCTCTTATGCTTCTATCAAAACGAAATTATTAAAGAGATGAAATCTAGTTTAGATGCAAATTTCCGTAACGTGCTTAATCTCACTTCCTCCATTAATGTCAATGTGCTTTCCCAAAATAGAAGGATGAGCATACATAGAAAGGATTTTTTCTTTTCTCCGAGTACCAAAGATGGCAATACCTAGATCTATCCTTGCTTTTATGCCTAGCTAGGGGCATTAAACGATAGCGCTTGTTGGGAGGCAACCCAAATTTATTTTAGTTATTTGTTTTTGTTTCTGTTTAGGAATAAATAATCCATCTACCTTCTGTTTAGGTGTAGTTTTATGTTAATTAGTGTTTGTGCCAAGTTAAACCTATAGGATCTTCTTGGATAATAGTTATTTGATCTTGCTGTAATTTCCAGAAACTTTCGGTTCACGAAAACAATTGTTAAAAATCACCAGAACGTGATAAAATAGTGATTATAATTTCTGCTGATCAATAAACAAATTGCCTAGGTCTTACTATTTTGGCTGAATTTTTGGAGTTCCAGAAGTTTGCGTTAGTTATAGATTACTACAGACTGTTCTGTTTTTGACAGATTCTATTTTTCGTGTGTTGTTTGCTTATTTTGATGAATCTATGGCTAGTAAAATAGTTTATAATCCATAGATAAGTTGGGATACAGTAGGTTTAACACCCAAACAAATAAAGAATGAGTTCATTACAGTACCTTGAAGTGGTCTTTTGTTTTCTTTCGCTAACGGAGCTTACGAGATTTTTGTTGAGTTTTGTGTTGTGAAGTTTTCAAGTTTTGGGTGAAATTTTGTGATGGATTATGGAACAAGGAGTGGCAAGAGCCTAAGCTTGGGGATGCCCATGGCACCCCCAAGATAATCCAAGGACACCAAAAAAATTCAAAGCTTGGGGAGGCCCCAGAAGGCATCCCCTCTTTCGTCCACTTCCATCGGTAACTTTACTTGGAGCTATATTTTTATTCACCACATGATATGTGTTTTTCTTGGAGCGTCTTGTATTATTTGCGTCTTTGCTTTTTAGTTTACCACAATCATCCTTGCTGTACACACCTTTTGAGAGAGCCATACATGAATTGGAATTTGTTAGAATACTCTATGGGCTTCACTTATATCTTTTTGAGCTTTATAGTTTTGCTCTATGTGCTTCACTTATATCTTTTGAGCTTTATAGTTTTGCTCTAGTACTTCACTTATATCTTTTAGAGCACGGTGGTGGACTTATTTTAAAGAAACTATTGATCTCTCATGCTTCACTTAGATTATTTTGAGAGTCTTAAATAGCATGGTAATTTACTTGAAATAATAATATGCTAGGTATAAAAAAATAGTAAAAACTTTCTTTTGAGTGCGTTGAATACTAAGAAAAGTTTGATGCTTAATAATTGTTTTGAGATATGGAGGTGATAATATCAAAGTCGTGCTAGTTGAGTAGTTGTGAATTTGAGAATTGCTTGTGTTGAAGTTTGCAAGTCCCGTAGCATGCACGTATGGTAAACGTTATGTAACAAATTTGAAACATGAGGTGTTATTTGATTGTCCTCCTTATGAGTGGCGGTCGGGGACGAGCGATGGCCTTTTCCTACCAATCTATCCCCCTAGGAGCATGCGCGTAGTGCTTTGGTTTTTGATGGCTTGTAGATTTTTGCAATAAGTATGTGAGTTCTTTATGACTAATGTTGAGTCCATGGATTATACGCACTCTCACCCTTCCATCATTGCTAGCCTCTTGATGCACGTGCATTGCCCTTTCTCACAATGAGAGTTGGTGCAAACTTAGCGCAAAAGGCCCAAACCCCGTGATATGATACGCTCTTTCACACATAAACCTCCTTATATCTCCCTCAAAACAGCCACCATACCTACCTATTATGGCATTTCCATAGCCATTCGAGATATATTGCCATGCAACTTTCCACCATACCGTTCTTCATGACACATTCATCATTGTCATATTGCTTAGGATGATCATGTAGTTGACATAGTATTTGTGGCAAAGCCACCGCTCATAATTCTTTCATACATGTCACTCTTGATTCATTGCATATCCGTATTACACGCGGAGGCATTCATACAGAGTCATACTTTGTTCTAGTATCGAGTTGTAATCATTGAGTTGTAAATAAATCGAGGTGTGATGATCATCATTTTCTAGATCATTGTCCCCAAAAAAAGGGAGAAAGGCCAAAAGAAAAAAAAGGCCCAAAAAAAGAAGGATAAATAAAAAGGGGCAATGTTACTATCTTTTTTTCCACACTTGTGCTTCAAAGTAGCACCATGTTCTTCATATAGCGAGTCTCATATATTGTGCTTCAAAGTATCACCATGTTTTTCATATAGAGAGTTTCATATTTTGTCACTTTCATATACTAGTGGGAATTTTTCATTATAGAACTTGTCTTGTATATTCCAACGATGGGCTTCCTCAAATGCCCTAGGTCTTCATGAGCAAGCAAGTTGGATGCATACCCACTTAGTTTCTTTTGTTGAGCTTTCATACATTTATAGCTCTAGTGCATCCGTTGCATGGAAATCCCTACTCCTTGCATTAACATCAATTGATGGGCATATCCATAGCCCGTTGATTAGCCTCGTTGATGTAAGATCTTCTCCTTTTTGTCTTCTCCACATAACCCCCATCATTATTCTATTTCACCCATAGTGCTATGTCCATGGCTCACGCTCATATATTGCGTGAAAATTTATAGGTTTGAGATTTCTAAAGTATAAAACAATTGCTTGGCTTATCATCGGGGTTGTGCATGATGAGAGCATTCTTGTGTGACAAAAATGGAGCATGACTAAACTATATGATTTTGTAGGGATGAACTTTCTTTGGCCATGTTATTTTGAGAAGACATAATTGCTTAGTTAGTATGCTTGAAGTATTATTATTTTTATGTCAATATGAACTTTTGTCTTGAATCTTCCGGATCTGAATATTCATACCACAATTAAGAAGAGTTACATTGAAAGTATGCCAAGTAGCACTCCGCATCAAAAAATTTCTTTTTATCATTTACCTACTCGAGGACGAGCAGGAATTAAGCTTGGGGATGCCTGGTACGTCTCCAACGTATCTATAATTTTTGAGTGCTCCATGCTATATTATCTACTGTTTTGGACCATATTGGGCTTTCTTTTCCACTTTTATATTACTTTTGGGACTAACGTATTAATCGGAGGCCCAGCCCAGAATTGTTGTTTTTTGCCTATTTCAGTATTTCGAAGAAACGGAATATCAAACGGAGTCCAAACGGAATGAAATCTTCGGGAACGTGATTTTCTCATCATATAAGATCCAGGAGACTTGGACCCTCGGCCAAGAAAGGAGGGAGGTGGCCACGAGGGTCGAGGGTGCCCCCCCCAGGGCGCGCCCCTGCCTCGTGGGCCCCCCGAAGCTCCACCGACGTACTCCTTCCTCCTATATATACCTACGTACCCCCAACAGATCAGATACAGAGCCAAAAACCTAATTCCACCGCCGCAACTTCTCAGATCCACGAGATCCCATCTTGGGGCCTGTTCCGAGCTTCACCGGAAGGGATTCACCACGGAGGGCTTCTACATCATCATCATAGCCTCTCCGATGAAGTGTGAGTAGTTTACTTCAGACCTTCGGGTCCATAGTTAGTAGCTAGATGGCTTCTTCTCTCTTTTTGGATCTCAATACAATGTTCTCCCCCTCTCTCGTGGAAATCTATTCGATGTAATCTTGTTTTTGCGGTGTGTTTGTTGAGACCGATGAATTGTGGGTTTATGATCAATATTATCTATGAGCAATATTTGAATCTTCTTTGAATTCTTTTATGTATGATTGGTTATCTTTGCAAGTCTCTTCGAATTATCCGTTTGGTTTGGCCAACTAGATTGGTAGTTCTTGCAACGGGAGAAGTGCTTAGCTTTGGGTTCAATCTTGCGGTGTCCTTACCCAGTGACAGAAAGGGTTGCAAGGCACGTATTGTATTGTTGCCATCGAGGATAACAAGATGGGGTATTTATCATATTGCATGAATTTATTCCTCTACATCATGTCATCTTGCTTAAGGCGTTACTCTGTTTTCATTAACTTAATACTCTAGATGCATGCTGGATAGCGGTCGATGAGTTTAGTAATAGTAGTAGATGCAAGCAGGAGTCGGTCTACTTGTCTCGGACGTGATGCCTATATACATGATCATACCTAGATACTCTCATAACTATGCTCAATTCTGTCAATTGCTCAACAGTAGTTCGTTCACCCACCGTAAAATACTTATGCTCATGAGAGAAGCCACTAGTGAAATCTATGGCCCTGGGGTCTATTTTCATCATATTAATCTTCCTACGCTTTATTATTGCTTTGTTTTTTACTTTGCCTTTTATTTTACTTTGCATCTTTATACCAAAAATACCAAAAAAATATTATCTATCATCTCTATCAGATCTCACTCTCGTAAGTGACCGTGAAGGGATTGACAACCCCTATTCGTGTTGGTTGCGAGGAGTTATTTGCTTTGTGTAGGTACGAGGGACTTGCGCATGGACTTCTACTGGATTGATACCTTGGTTCTCAAAAACTGAGGGAAATACTTACGCTACTCTGCTGCATCATCCTCTCCTCTTCGGGGAAAACCAACGCAAGCTCAAACGTAGCAGCGCCGCAGTTCCTGCGCAAACCTAACCTTTCTTGATCTGTCTTGAAAGTGGTCTCGGTTTAGTATTATTTTGTTACGCTGCAATAGTGCCCAGTTTTTGTAATCTGCTTCTTCGTTGCGCTTTATGGTCACTGGTGGCGAACTCCGATGCCCAGTGGATGTAATATACCATAAATCCTTTATTGTATAGAGTAGGTTTGTTCTTAATTCCTACTAGTTACTGCCATCATTCACTATCTGAAAAAAAAATCTAATGTAGTCGACCGGACCGAAACATTCGCCTCTAACGGGCCTGGTTTTTAGCGGGCCATAATTGGGCCGGCCTACATCTTTCTTGGGCCTGAATGGCCATTGGGGCCTTCACACTTTGCGCGTGGACCACAACTTACTCCGGCCTATATTCGGCCCAAATTTTAGTTGGGCCTTTTGTGGACCCAGCGCTTAGTTTGGCCCATGTAGCGTTGGGCCATTAACAGGCTGAATATTCTGCTGGCCTGTTACGGCCCAGAAGAAACCATGGGCCTTTAGCAGGCCTAAATGCATGTTGGGCCTCAATTTTCACTAGTCATCGACGGGCCTTCAGTAGGCTGAAATGTAGACCGGGCCTTTTTCGGCCCAGTTATATGACGGGCCGTTACCAGGCTGAAACATATCTCGGGCCTTAGTTGGCCCACCGATATCATGGGCCTTTAACAGGCCGAAAGCTTAGTACAGGCATCAATGGGCCGAATTATACAACAGGCCTTTAACAGGCCCAAAGTCACGTTGGGCTGAACTGTTGCCACCTTTATCACGGGCCGTTAGTGGGCCGGATGTCGCGTCGGACCATATATGGCCCATGGGCAGCACGGGTCATTCCCAGGCCTAAAGACACACCGGGCTGGAATGGGCCCATGTCTACATCGGACCTCTAACAGGCCGAAAGTCACTGGGCTGTAATTGGGCCCAAATATTTGGCGAACAATTAACGGGCCAGATCTGGCTTCGGGCCATAAATAGGCCTTTATTAAACAGGTCGTTATTGGGATGGCCCACTAGTACCTGAGTAAGTACTACGGGCCTTTGACTGGGCCGACCTTTTTAACCTATATGGGCCTCTGTTGGGTCGTGCCACGTGTCGACGTATCATAGGCGCCTCTTGTCCAATGAATGGATGACATCTGTCCCAACGGTGAGGCAACACGTGTTTCCTCTAGCCAATGAGAATTTTACACATGGAAAATCCTCATTGGTCCGGGCTGTTAGCGGGTTATCGGATCCAAAACCGGACCCGATAGCATAACGGCGACCCGTTACGGTGGATGCCACGTGTCGGTCACCCTTGATGAAAGCACTTCCATGACGCGGCATTCATCGTCATGGAAGTTGACACTTCCGTGATGATAATTTTCGTAATGTCATGGAACACTTCTACGACAGCATAGGTATGACTATCTTGATTCTGTCATAAAATTGTCATGGATGTACATGCATGACAGAAAACATGACCTACTGTGACAAACACGTATCATCACGGAAGCTTATTTTTTTTTGTAGTGATGTACTGCGCCACAGTACGATTTCCCTGGCGTAAGTTACAAAACTCACGCTTCTTCATACTCATAGCTCCAGCTGAGACATGTGCAGTGCGGAATGCTTGCTCAAATTGATCCCAAGTGGCATTGGCCACGGGGAAAGTGGTAGTGTAGTTCTCCCACCATGAGGCTGCGGGTCCATCCAGTTGATGTGCGGAAAAGCGCACCTTCTCAGCATTTGTGCAACCTACGGTGGCCAGCTCCCTTCCAATCTTGCGGAGCTAGTCATCAGCAACAATTGGCTCGGTGCTACTAGAAAACACCAGCGGATTCAACCTTAAAAATAAGGCTAAGTTGTCAACTGGAGGTGGTGGCAGTGGGTTGTTGTTGTTGTTGTTGTTGCCTTGGTTTTGGACTAGCAACTGCATCAAGGCATTCTGCGTTTGGATCAACTGAGTGAGCTCCGGTGGGAAGACAAATCCGGGGTCACGTCTCGGAGGCATCTGATAGGTTTAGAGGGGTGAGAATAGAATAGAGTGAGGTCTAAAGAGAGATCACTACCCATATGCACATGAGATAAACACATTCATTTCACACCACTCGATTCAAACAAGATCATACAATCGATCTAAACTACCGTTACAAAATACTCGAACTATTACTATATACATGGGGGAATACTACTGATAATATGGTGGTCGACTAGAAATTTTTATCGGTGGAAGACTCCATGATATCCGCTCCAGCTTCGTCTTTGTAATCATCATCGCTATCTTCATCATTGCGGTCGGGGTCGGAGTCGGTGTCGTCTATTATAATGTAGTCTTCAGGATGGTTGTCCTCCTCAGGTTCGGGATCTCCCATGAATATTCCTAGCTTCTTCTTTAGGTCTTCATTCTTCTCCAGTAGTACTGCAATTTCTTCTTCATAGCCATCGGGTGTAGACTTGAGTTCTTCTTCTAGCTCCATGTTCCTGGCCATCACCTTCTTCATGTCTATCATGCTGGCGCACATCTGGTTCTCCTGACGACGAATGTGCTGATTTACTCCTGGATGTAGGCTGCAATGGATTTATCCCTCCTGGTGCTAATCATCTCCCATTGCTCATCTCGGCGTCCACATATTTGGTGGATGGTGTCCTTAAGATCCTTGTTGTATACTTCGCCGATGCGTCCGATGGCGATGTGGGCGGCCATGCTCTTTCCTTGACTCCAGGTTGGTGCATCAAAGGAAAACTCTATGGGCTCAGTAACCGGTGCGAACGTCCTTCCTGGAACATGAACTCAAATCATCCAACACTCCTCTTCTGGTAAAGTCGATGTGTAGCTCCCGGTGAAACTTGGTATTCCGATGCTCAGGTACCTAGTGACTTCCTTCAAGTGTCGTCCAGAGGGTGTGTCCTCATATGGTTGAGTGAACTTGTTCCTTGGGTCCGCCATCTATAGAGTAGAAAATGGAGAAGAGTCAGAAATGAGTAGAGAATAGTATCTTGTGGCTTATCCTAGAGGTCGCGTCCTACAGTCAGCGTGTGCTCTGATACCATCTTGTAGAGACCCGACCTCAGACGGTCAAGTCTCTATGCTTAAATGTCATCCCTGGATCGGTAATGCTGACACACACAGTACTCGAGGATTTGTAACAGAGTTAAATCACACACTTATCCAGTGTCTCGAAAAGAGAACTTGTTACAATTATATGACTGAAGGCCATCTAAATAAGATAACTGCGGAAGCTTCGAAGGTAAACGAGTCCATCCAACTCCACGGCAAAACTGAGTGCACACAACGACCTAGCGCACCTTACTCTTTGTCTGAAAATTCTGCAACATAATACGTTGCAGCCTGTGTAGGTCAGCACATGGAATATGCTGGCAAGATAACACTATCGAGCAATGAACAAATAACAGCTATCACTACATGCATATATGTGAAGGAAATATGCCCTAGAGGCAATAATAAAGTTGTTATTTATTTCCTTATTTCATGATAAATGTTTATTATTCATGCTAGAATTGTATTAACCGGAAACATAATACATGTGTGAATACATAGACAAACAGAGTGTCACTAGTATGCCTCTACTTGACTAGCTCGTTAATCGAAGATGGTTGAGTTTCCTAGCCATGGACATGAGTTGTCATTTGATTAACGGGATCACATCATTAGGAGAATGATGTGATTGACTTGACCCATTCCGTTAGCTTAGCACTTGATCGTTTTGTTTGTTGCTATTGCTTTCTTCATGACTTATACATGTTCCTATGACTATGAGATTATGCAACTCCCGTTTACCGGAGGAACACTTTGTGTGCTACCAAACGTCACAACGTAACTGGGTGATTATAAAGGAGCTCTACAGGTGTCTCCAAAGGTACTTGTTGGGTTGGCGTATTTCGAGATTAGGATTTGTCACTCCGATTGTCGGAGAGGTATCTCTGGGCCCACTCAGTAAAGCACATCACTATAAGCCTTGCAAGCATTGTAACTAATGAGTTAGTTACGAGATGATGTATTACGGAACGAGTAAAGAGACTTGCCAGTAACGAGATTGAACTAGATATTGAGATACCGACGATCGAATCTCGGGCAAGTAACATACCAATGACAAAGGGGACAACGTATGTTGTTATGAGGTTTGACCGATAAAGATCTTCGTATAATATGTGGGAGCCAATATGAGCATCGAGGTTCTGCTATTGGTTATTGACCGGAGACGTGTCTCGGTCATGTCTACATAGTTCTCGAACCCGTAGGGTCCGCACGCTTAAAGTTCGATGACGGTTATATTATGAGTTTATAGTTTTGATGTACCAAAGGTAGTTCGGACTCCCGGATATGATCACGGACATGACGAGGAGTCTCGAAATGGTCGAGACGTAAATATCGATATATTGGACGACTATGTTTGGACACCGGAATGGTTCCGGGAGGTTTCGGACATTTATCGGAGTACCGGGGGTTACCGGAACCCTCCCCGGGAAGCTATTGGGCCTTATGGACCTTAGTAGAAAGGGGAGAGGGAGGCCAGGAGGTGGCGCACGACCCCCTTGCCCCAATCCGAATTGGGAAAGGGAAGGGGGCGGCGGCCCCCCTTCTCCTTCCTTCTCTCCACCTCCTCCTTCCCCCTTCACCTACTTGGAATAGGAAAGTGGGGGCCAAACCTACTTGGAGTAGGATTGCCCCCCATTGGGCGCGCCTATCCCCTAGGCCGGCCCTCTCCTCCTCCCCCCCTTTATATACGGAGGAGGGGGCACCCATAGACACAACAATTGATCCTTTGGATCTCTTAGCCGTGTGCGGTGCCCCCCTCCACCATAATCCACCTTGGTCATATCGTAGCGGTGCTTAGGCGAAGCCCTGCGTCAGTAGAACATCATCATTGTCACCACGCCGTCGTGCTGACGGAACTCTCCATCAAATCTCGGCTGGATCGGAGTTCGAGGGACGTCATCGAGTTGAACGTGTGCTGAACTCGGAGGTGTCGTGCGTTCGGTACTTGATCGGTTGGATCGTAAAGACGTACGACTACATCAACCGCGTTGTGCTAACACTTCCGCGTTCGGTCTACGAGGGTACGTGAACACACTCTCCCCTCTCATTGCTATGCATCACCATGATCTTGCGTGTGCGTAGGAATTTTTTTGAAATTACTACGTTCCCCAACAATATGGCCGGTGGAGGCTCCATGGTTATCATTTGCATAAAGCTAGTTTTTCTCTACAACAAAGGAATATATTTTATTTAACTACAAAGTTTGTTGATAAATATTGAGAATGGTAACCCCATCTCAATCCCAAAATAATAATGAATAACCCAACAAATTAATTAAGTAAAGTGATGAGATCAAATCAATAATTCAAGTACTAGATACTCAAGATGTCCATAACCGAGGACACGGCTAATCATGATCAGTCTGTACACTCTGCAGAGGTTTGCGCACTTTTCCCCACAAGACTCGATCTCCTCCGTTGAATTTCTCACACTGCATGATGTTTGAGAAACGAATGACCGAGACACAGTCTTTCCGAAGAGGTCCCCTTAACCTATAGATAGGTCGGTACACCTACAATCCCCTACATCTGCTAGCCCATCATGGAAAGGTTTCCCACAACTTACTCAACTATGCTAGTGTTGGGGAACGTAGTAATTTCAAAAAATTTCCTACGAACACGCAAGACCATGGTGATGGCATAGCAACGAGAGGGGAGAGTGTCCGTCCACGTACCCTCGTAGACCGAAAGCGGGCGTTATAACAACGCGGTTGATGTAGTCGACGTCTTCACGATCCGACCGATCCAAGCACCGAACGTCGGCACCTCCGAGTTCGCACACGTTCAGCTCGATGACGATCCCGGACTCCAATCCAGCAAAGTGTCGGGATGAGTTCCACAAGACGACGGTGTGATGAAGATGTTGATGCTCCACCGACGCAGGGCTTCGCCTAAGCTCCGCGACGATATGACTTCTCCCAAGCAGGCTTTCTAAGCCTAAGCCACGACGATATGACCGAAGTGGAATATGGTGGAGGGGGCACCGCACACGCCTAAGGAATGATCCGTAGATCAACTTGTGTGTCATGGGTGCCCCTGCCCCAGATATAAAGGAGCAAAGGGGGGGTGCGGCCGGCCCTAGGGAGGCGCGCCTGGAGGAGTCCTACTCCCACCGGGAGTAGGACTCCCCCTCCTAGTTGGAGTAGGATTGGGGGGGAAGAGGGAAGGCCCCCCCCCTCTCCTTGTCCTATTCGGACTAGAGGGGGGAGGGGGGCGCGCGGCCTGCCCTGGCCGGCCCTTCCTCTTCTCCCTTGTGGCCCATTAAGGCCCATATACCCCCGGGGTTCCGTAACCCCGGTGTTAAATAACTTCTGTTTTCATTCGAACCCTTCCAAGTCCAAACATAGGCTTCCAATATATCAATCTTTATGTCTCGACCATTTCGAGACTCCTCGTCATGTCCGTGATCATATCCGGACTCGAACAACCTTCGTGCATCAATACTTATAAACTCATAATGAACTGTCATCGAAGCGTTAAGCGTGCGGACCCTACGGGTTCGAGAACTATGTAGACATGACCTAGAACCATTCTCGGTCAATAACCAATAGCGGAACCTGGATGCCCATATTGGTTCCTACATATTCTACGAAGATCTTTATCGGTCAAACCGCATAACGACATCGTTGTTCCTTTGTCATCGGTATGTTACTTACCCGAGATTTGATCGTCGGTATCCAATACCTAGTTCAATCTCGTTCTTCGTAAGTCTCTTTACTCGTTCCGTAATACATCATCTCACAACTAACTCATTAGTTGTAATGCTTGCAAGGCTTAAGTGATGTGTATCACCGAGAAGGCCCAGAGATACCTCTCCGACAATCGGAGTGACAAAACCTAATCTCAAATACGCCAACCCAACAAGTACCTTTGGAGACACCTGTAGTACTCCTTTATAATCACCCGCCACGTTGTGACGTTTGGTAGTACCAAAGTGTTCCTCCGTAAACGGAGTTGCATAATCTCATAGTTACAGGAACATGTATAGGTCATGAAGAAAGCATTAGCAACATACTAAACGATCAAGTGCTAAGCTAACGGAATGGGTCATGTCAATCACATCATTCTCCTAATGATGTGATCCCATTAATCAAATGACAACACATGTCTATGGTTAGGAAACATAACCATCTTTGATTAATGAGCTAGTCTTGTAGAGGCATACTAGTGACTATCTGTTTGTCTATGTATTCACACATGTATTATGTTTCCGGTTAATACAATTCTAGCATGAATAATAAACATTTATCATGATATAAGGAAATAAATAATAACTTTATTATTGCCTCTAGGGCATATTTCCTTGATCTCCCACTTGCACTAGAGTCAATAATCTAGATTACACAGTAATGATTCTAACACCCATGGAGTCTTGGTGCTGATCATGTTTTGCTCGTGGAAGAGGCTTAGTCAACGGGTGCGCAACATTCAGATCCGTATGTATTTTGCAAATCTCTATGTCTCCCACTTGGACTTGGTCCCGAATGGAATTGAAGCATCTCTTGATATGCTTGGTCCTCTTGTGAAATTTGGATTCCTTTGCCAAGGCAATTGCACCGAGATTGTGACAGAAGATCTTCATTGGTCCCGATGCACTAGGTATAACACCTAGATCGGAAATGAACTCTTTCATCAGACTCCTTTATTTGCTGCTTCAAGCAGCTATGTACTCCGCTTCACATGTAGATCCCGCCACGACGCTTTGTTTAGAACTGCACCAACCGACAGCTCCACCGTTTAATAAAAATACGATCCGGTTTGCGATTTAGAATCGTCCGGATCAGTGTCAAAGCTTGCATCGACGTAACCATTTACGACTAGCTCTTTGTCACCTCCATATACAAGAAACATATCCTTAGTCCTTTTCGGTATTTCGGGATGTTCTTGACCGATGTCCGATGATCCACTCTGGATTGCTTTGGTACCTTTCTCGCCAAGCTTACAGCTAAGCATACGTCAGTCTGGTACACAGCATTGCATACATGATAGAGCCTATGGCTGAAGCATAGGAACATCTTTCATTTCTCTCTATCTTCTGCTGTGGTCGGGCATTGAGTCGACTCAATCTTACACCTTGTGTCTGGTAAAAACCTTTCTTTGCTCGATCCATTTTGAACTTCTTCAAAACTTTATCAGGTATGTGCTTTGTGAAAGTCCAATTAAGCGTCTTGATCTATCTCTATAGATCTTGATGCCCAATATGTAAGCAGCTTCACCGAGGTCTTTCATTGAAAAACTTTTATTCAAGTATCCTTTATGCTATCCAGAAATTCTATATCATTTCCAATCAATAATATGTCGTCCACATATAATATTAGAAATGCTACTGAGCTCCCACTCACTTTCTTGTAAATACAGACTTCTCCAAAAGTCTGTATAAACCCATATGCTTTGATCACACTATCAAAGCGTTTATTCCAACTCCGAGAGGCTTGCACCGGACCATAAATTGATCATTGGAGCTTGCACACCTTGTTAGTACCCTTTGGATCGACAAAACCTTCTGGTTGCATCATATACAACTCTTCTTCTAGAAATCCATTCAAGAATGCCGTTTTACATCCATTTGCCAAATTTCATAATCATAAAATCGGCAATTGCTAACATGATTCGGACAGACTTAAGCATCGCTACGGTGAGAAAGTCTCATCGTAGTCAACCCCTTGAACTTGTCGAAAACCTTTCGCAACAAGTCGAGCTTTGTAGACAGTTATATTACCATCGGCGCGGTCTTCTTCTTAAAGATCCATTTATTCTCAATGGCTTGCCGATCATCGGCAAGTCAACCAAAGTCCATACTTTGTTCTCATACATGGATCCCATCTCAGATTTCATGGCTTCCAGCCATTTTGCGAATCTGGGCTCACCATCGCTTCTTCATAGTTTGTAGGTTCTCCATGGTCAAGTAACATGACTTCCGAATAGGATTACCGTACCACTCAGTGCGTATTTTACTCTGGTTGACCCACGAAGTTCAAGAGTAACTTGATCTGAAGCTTCATGATCATCATCATTAGTTTCCTCACTAATTGTTGTAGTTGTCACATGAACCATTTCTTGTGATGAACTACTTTCCAATAAGGGAGCAGATCTGATTATCTCATCAAGTTCTACTTTCCTCCCACTCACTTCTTTCGAGAGAAACTCCTTCTCTAGAAAGGATCCGAATTTAGCAACGAAAATCTTGCCTTCAGATCTGTGATAGAAGGTGTACCCAACATCTCCTTTGGGTATCCTATGAAGACACATTTTTCCGATTTGGGTTCGAGCTTATCTGGTTGAAGTTTCTTCACATAAGCATCGCAGCCCCAAACTTTAAGAAACGACAACTTTGGTTTCTTGCCAAACCACAGTTCATACGGTGTCGTCTCAACGGATTTAGATGGTGCCCTATTTAACGTGAATGCGGCCGCCTCTAAAGCATATCCCCAAAACAATAGCGGTAAATCAGAAGAGACATCATAGATCGCACCATATCAAGTAAAGTACGACACGACGCTCGGACACACCATTTCTCTGTGGTGTTCGGGTGGCGTGAGTTTGAAACTATTCCACATTGTTTCAAATGTAAACCAAACTCGTAACTCAAATATTCTCCTCCACGATCAGATCGTAGAAACTTTATTTTCTTGTTACGATGATTTTCCACTTCACTCTGAAATTCTTTGAACTTTTCAAATGTTTCAGATTTGTGTTTCATTAAGTAGATATACCCATATCTACTCAAATCATCTGTGAAGGTGAGAAAATAACGATTCCGCCGCTGGCGTGCCTCAACATTCATTGGACCACAAACATCGGTATGTATGATTTCCAACAAATCAGTTGCTCGCCCATAGTTCCGAGAAGCGTCTTGGTCATCTTGCCCATGAGGCACGGTTCGCAAGTACCAAGTGATTCATAATCAAGTGATTCCGAAGCCCATCAAGATGGAGTTTCTTCATGCGTTTTACACCGATATGACCTAAACGGCGGTGCCACAAATAAGTTGCACTATCATTATCAACTCTGCATCTTTTGGCTTCGACATTATGAATATGTGTATCACTACTGTCGAGATTCAACAAGAATAGACCATTCTTCAAGGGTGCATGACCAAAAAGATATTACTCATATAAATAGAACAACCATTATTCTCTGATTTAAATGAATAACCGTCTCGCATCAAACAAGATCCAGATATAATGTTCATGCTCAACGCGGCACCAAATAACAATTATTTAGGTCTAAAACTAATCCCGAAGGTAGATGTAGAGGTAGCGTGCCGATCGCGATCACATTGACTTTGGAACCATTTCCCACGTGCATCGTCACCTCGTCCTTTGCCGATGCTGCTCGTCTATTCCGTAGTCCCTGTTTGAGTTGCAAATATTAGCAAGTAACCAGTATCAAATACCCAGTGCTACTACGAGCTCTAGTAAGGTACACATCAATAACATGTATATCACATATACCTTTGTTCACCTTGCCATCCTTCTTATCCGCCAAATACTTGGGGCAGTTCCGCTTCGATGTCCATCGCTTGCAAGAAAACACTCGATTTCAGGTTTAGGTCCAGACTTGGGTTTCTTCTCTTGATCAGCAACTTTCTTGCTGTTCTTTTGAAGTTTCCTTCTTCTTCCCTTTGCCCTTTTCTTGAAACTAGTGGTCTTGTTGACCATCAACACTTGATGCTCTTTCTTGATTTCTACCTCCATGGCTTTTAGCATTGCGAAGAGCTCAGAATTGTCTTAGTCATTCCTTGCATATTATAGTTCATCACGAAGCTCTTGTAGCTTGGTGGCGTGATTGGAGAATTCTGTCAATGACACTATCATCCGGAAGAGTAACTCCCAGTTGAATCAAGTGATTATTATACCCGGACATTTTGAGTATATGTTCACTTGTGTAACTATTCTCCTCCATCTTGCAGCTATAGAACTTATTGGAGACTTCATATCTCTCAATCCGGGCATTTGCTTGAAATATTAACTTCAACTCTTGGAACATCTCATATGCTCCATGACGCTCAAAACGTCGTTGAAGACCCGGTTCTAAGCCGTAAAGCATGGCACATTGAACTATTGAGTAGTCATCGCTTTGCTTTGCCAGACGTTCACAACTTCTCGCTCAGCTCTGCAGCAGAACTGTCACCCAGCGGTGCTTCCGGGGCGTAATTTTTACGTGCAGCAATGAGGATAATCCTCGTTACGGACCCAGTCCGTGTAATTGCTACCATCATCTTTCAACTTTGCTTTCTCAAGGAACGCATTAAAATTCAACGGAACAACAAAGACGAGCCATCTATCTACAATAAACATAGACAAGCAAAATACTATCGGTACTAAGCTCATGATAAATTTAAGTTTAATTAATCATATTAAAAACTCCCACTTAGACAGACATCTCTCTAGTTATCTAAGTGATTACGTGATCCAAATCAACTAAATCATGTCCGATCATCACGTGAGATGGAGTAGTTTCAATGGTGAACATCACTATGTTGATCATATCTACTATATGATTCACGTTCGACCTTCGGTCTCCGTGTTCCGAGGCCATATCTGTTATATGCAAGGCTCGTCAAGTTTAACTTGAGTATTCAGCGCGTTCAACTGTTTTGCACCGTTGTAGATGGACGAGAACTTATCACACCCGATCATCACGTGGTGTCCGGGTACTACGAACTTTGGCAACGGTGCATACTCGTGGAGAACACTTCTTGATAATTTTAGTGAGAGATCATCTTATAATGCTACCGTCAATCAAAGCAAGATAAGATGCATAAAGGATAAACATCACATGCAATCAATATAAGTGATATGATATGGTCATCATCATCTTGTGCTTGTGATCTCCATCGCCAAGCACGGTCATGATCACCATCGTCACCGGCGCGACACCTTGATCTCCATCGTAGCATCGTTGTCGTCTCGCCAACTATTGCTTCTACGACTATCGCCATTGCTTAGTGATAAAGTAAAGCAATTACATGGCGTTGCATTTCATACAATAAAGCGACAACCATATGGCTCTCGCGATTGCCGATAACTCGGTTACAAAACATGATCATCTCATACAATAAAATATAGCATCACGCCTTGACCACATCACATCACAACATGCCCTGCAAAAACAAGTTAGACGTCCTCTACTTTGTTGTTGCAAGTTTTACGTGGCTGCTACGGGCTGAGCAAGAACCGTTCTTACCACGCATCAAAACCACAACGATAGTTTGTCAAGTTGGTGTTGTTTTAACCTTCGCAAGGACCGGCGAGCCACACTCGGTTCAACTAAAGTGAGAGAGACAGACACCGCCGGTCACCTTTAAGCAACTAGTGCTCGGAGCGGTGAAACCAGTCTCGCGTAAGCGTCGCGTAATGTCGGTCGGCCGCTTCATCTCACAATACCGCTGAACCAAAGTATGACATGCTGGTAAGCGGTATGACTTATATCGCCCACAACTCACTTGTGTTCTACTCGTGCATATGACATCAACGCATAAAACCTGGCTCGATACCCATGTTGGGGAACGAGTAATTTCAAAAATTTCCTACGAACACGCAAGACCATGGTGATGGCATAGCAACGAGAGGGAGAGTGTCCGCCCACGCACCCTCGAGACCGAAAGCGGAAGCGTTATAACAACGCTGTTGATGTAGTCGACGCCTTCACGATCCGACCGATCCAAGCACCGAACGACGGCACCTCCGAGTTACGCACACGTTCAGCTCGATGACGATCCCGGACCGATCCAGCAAAGTGTCGGGATGAGTTCCACAAGACGACGGCGTGGTGGACGATGTTGATGCTCCATCGACGCAGGGCTTCGCCTAAGCTCATGACGATATGACTTCTCCGCGCAGGCTTCGCCTAAGCTCTACGACGATATGACCGAAGTGGAATATGGTGGAGGGGGCACCGCACACGCCTAAGGAACGATCCGTAGATCAACTTGTGTGTCATGGGGTGCCCCCTGCCCCAGATATAAAGTAGCAAAGGGGTGCGGCCGCCCTAGGAGGCGCGCTGAGGAGTCCTACTCCCACCGAGTAGGACTCCCCCCTCTCCTAGTTGGAGTAGGATTGGGGAGGGAAGAGGAAGAGCGCGCCCCTCTCCTTGTCCTATTCGGACTAGAGGGGGGGGGCGCGGCCTGCCCTGGCCGGCCCTTCCTCTTCTCCCTTGTGGCCCATTAAGGCCCATATACCCCGGGGTTCCGTAACCCCGGTGTTAAATAACTTCTGTTTTCATTCGAACCCTTCCAAGTCCAAACATAGGCTTCCAATATATCAATCTTTATGTCTCGACCATTTGAGACTCCTCGTCATGTCCGTGATCATATCCGGACTCGAACATCCTTGGTGCATCAATACTTATAAACTCATAATGAACTGTCATCGAAGCGTTAAGCGTGCGGACCCTACGGGTTCGAGAACTATGTAGACATGACCTAGAACCATTCTCGGTCAATAACCAATAGCGGAACCTGGATGCCCATATTGGTTCCTACATATTCTACGAAGATCTTTATCGGTCAAACCGCATAACGACATACGTTGTTCCTTTGTCATCGGTATGTTACTTACCCGAGATTTGATCGTCGGTATCCAATACCTAGTTCAATCTCGTTACGTAAGTCTCTTTACTCGTTCCGTAATACATCATCTCACAACTAACTCATTAGTTGTAATGCTTGCAAGGCTTAAGTGATGTGTATCATCGAGAAGGCCCAGAGATACCTCTCCGACAATCGGAGTGACAAAACCTAATCTCAAATACGCCAACCCAACAAGTACCTTTGGAGACACCTGTAGTACTCCTTTATAATCACCCGATTACGTTGTGATGTTTGGTAGTACCCAAAGTGTTCCTCCGTAAACGGAGTTGCATAATCTCATAGTTACAGGAACATGTATAGGTCATGAAGAAAGCATTAGCAACATACTAAACGATCAAGTGCTAAGCTAACGGAATGGGTCATGTCAATCACATCATTCTCCTAATGATGTGATCCCATTAATCAAATGACAACACATGTCTATGGTTAGGAAACATAACCATCTTCGATTAATGAGCTAGTCTTGTAGAGGCATACTAGTGACTATCTGTTTTTCTATGTATTCACACATGTATTATGTTTCCGGTTAATACAATTCTAGCATGAATAATAAACATTTATCATGATATAAGGAAATAAATAATAACTTTATTATTGCCTCTAGGGCATATTTCCTTCAGCTAGAGCCCATAATGGCATGTGGCTACACACGGAAGTTTCTAGCATGAATAATCTTATGATCCCTTTGAACCTGGGTGGCGAACCATAGGATGATCACACGGATGCCCCTGGGATCTCCTTGGACAACACTGGATTCCCCAGGTGCCCACAAAAAATCCACCCAGATGTGTATTAAAGTAGCCACCTTAAGTTATCCCTTAATTCATAATAATACTCACATCTGTCATGAATCACTCAAAACCAAACCACGTATACGATCATAGCATAGCAGTATAAGCATAACGTAGTAACTCCCCAGGGTTTGATATAAGTCAATAGGTTCTACCTCATCAACTACTTCCCAATACCCACATGTTATCAATCCTACTCATGCAATGTTTGAGGGTTGAAACTAATGCATAAAAACTAGGTAATAAAGGGATATGATCAAAGTGTTACTTGCCTTTCTGACGATCAGAAAACCCTAGATATTCGTAGTAGGAGGCCTCGCACTCCGGAAATTCTATAGTGAACAAACAATAGCATACATAAGCACTCAAGCACAAGATGCAACGGTAAAACCGAGAGAAAAAGATCTGAACACAAAGTACAAGAGAAGAGCTTCGATTTTCAAAAAGAATCAATCGAATCGGAGATATGAAACTCAAACTACGATCAAAAGAAACTCAAATTCAAATAGGCTTGAAACCAAATTTTAAAATTTCCAAAACCATGTTCAACTTCTTTATCTGAACAAAGGGGATCGAGATGAAGATTTTGGCATTGGTTTCACTTGTTTTGGATAAACGAGCAAAAAGTAACGAGGGTTTGAAAATCTGGTACTAATCTGTAAGAAAAGTATTCACGGATAGGTCTCTGGCCAAAAATAAAACTAAAATGAAAAAACTACGGAAAGAACATTCGCTAACAGAACTAAACAAACGAACATGTTCGCTAACAGAGAGAAACAGGTGAACGTTCGCTAACTAGCGAGCCCAAAAAAACCGATCTAACGAATAACCAAAAATAAACCGGGGCGGGTTTTCATGGTTTTTACCGGTTCGACGGTTTTCGACGGAAAAGCGGTGGCGGATCCGGACGGCGACAGTTATGGGCGGCTCCCGTGAACAGTGAGGCAATGGCAATGCAGGCATGAGGCGTGGCGTGATGGGCGGCGGCTTCTACTGACCGAGGCGGCGGTGGTGCTGGTGGTGGCGGCAATGGCATGCTGGCGAAGCGGCGGGCTTGGGCGGCGGTCTGATCAAGGGCAATAACTCTGGGTTTAGTGGAAGGAGAGAGCGGCGGTGGCGGCGGTATTTAAAGGAGGGAGGGTGGTCCGGCTTGCGGGGAGGGCAAGCTGGCGGCGGCGAGGCGGACTCCCACCGAGTCCCCGCCAATCACCCGGCGTGGCGTGAGGGAAGGCGGGCGCTCGGCTGGGCCGTGGCCCGGTTTGGCTGGGCCGGCCCAGGAAACTTTTTTTTTTAAATAAATTTCGCCGCGAACAAAAATCCAAATAAAATATAAAAAAATTAAAATTCCAGAAACAATTTTCACCTTCCAAATCTAATATTTAGGACAAGATGAACATTTTTTTTGAACTAAAATGCAATTTTCAATAATGCATGTTTTTCTCTAATTCAAATAAAATAGCAAATAAAATATCAATAAAAATAATTTGATTTTAAAATTTCTTCTCCAATATTTCTCCTCTGTTAAAGAAGTCATTTTATCTTCTCTCATTTATTTTTTTGTTATTAGAAATATTTGGAGAGAAAATTATAAAATCAACTTGATCCTCTTTTCGAATTTGAACTAAATTTAAATATGAAAATTTGTGAAACCTCCAACTCTCTTTTTGGGTCCTTGAGTTGCTTAAGATTTCTAGGATCACAACCAAAATGCAAATAAAATATGATATGCATATGATGATCTATGTATAACATTTAAATTGAAAATTGGGATGTTACATGTTACCAGCAAAAAATATCTAATAACTTTTGCGAAGGTACGCCTTAATCAGCCATTTCGCCGTCTTCTCGTATTGTATCAATCCGACTCATACTGGACGATCTGTTGAAGGAACGGACTCGTCGTGTGGAGCATTGGGATGTCGGTGAAGCATTTCGGATGATATGGAAAAAGTCCAAAACAAACATTGAATTTATAGGCGAAAGCTAAATCAAATCCTAAACTCTCAATCCCTGAAATCAGCACACCAAACTTCCTAATCCCGGTCTATTTTGAAGTTTGAGAGCACTTAGCCAGTATTTGCTGAATTAGTCAGGCCTATTAGCGCAGTCGCTCGCGCATGCACTGTTGTGGGTTTTCTTTGTTTTTTCCTTTTCATTTTCTGAAACTCGTGAACATTTTTGAAATATTACATTTTTTTTGAACGTACAAAACATTTTTATGAATCACACAAATATTACTATACATTGTATAATCATTTGTTTGAATTTGCCCACACATTTTCTTAAAACTTGTGATATTTCTTAGATGTCACAAAATATTTTTAGGTTTCAAAAAATGTTTATGTTTCAAAAAGTGTACGTACCTTAAAATTTTGTTCAGGTTTTAAAAAATTATGTTTCAAAAAGTATTCATAATTTTTAAAAGTGCTCGACTTTATTATTTTTTTGAATATTTTAGAAAAGAAATACGTTTTCAATACTAGATATATTTTTTCCCTAAAAAATGTTTTGAAAGTTTGACTCTTTTGTTTTTGATTAAATAGTTAGGGCCTCTGATTATGTCAGTCAAAGTCGTCTGATTAAATAGTTCAGGCTTTTATTAGAAAGCGGAATGAGGTCAACCCTGCCAGGTCCCAAGTTTGGCTCCACGGTAGAAGTTTTTTGTTTTGGAATTATTACATCGCGCATTAAGGAAAAGAAAGAAAGAATTTTACGGCGCGTGTTAAGAAAAAGAAACTCGCTTCATGTCGGCTGGGCCGGCCCAGTCTAGTCCGCACCAAACAATCTGAAACATTATTTATGAAATAATTTATGAAATTACAAAATTATTATTTAAAAAATGTGACACAATTTTTAAAATCCGAAACATTTTTCGTAGTATGTGAAAATCTGTTGGAAACCTTTTTTTATTTATTTGAAATCACGAACAGTTTTTTAAAATATGAATAGAATTTCAAATTCTAAATAATTTTTTTAAAATAAAAAAGGTATTGAATTTTTGCCAAAAATAGAAAATAGGAACATTTTTGAACTTCTGGACAATTTTAGAAATGGGTTAACATTTTTTCCACTTCATGAATTCTTGTTGTTTTATAGTGGGCCGGCCCAAATTATTGTTCGTGAGAATAGCAGATAATCCCGGTCGGGATTGTGGCATTCCCAGCATGCCAAACGGGCCTAGGGTCCAAAATAAACCGGGATTACAAGTTCAGAGTGCCAATTTCCAGGATTTAAAGTTTAAGGTTTGATTTAGCTTTCGTCTACAACTTCAAGGTTTGTTTTGGACTTTTTCCTTCGGATATATTCTCATATTTGTCTCGTCTCCGGAGCTCCTGTGCTCCCCTACTCACCTACCGATCTCGTCTTCCCAAGATTTCCAGATCAAGCAGAGAGCCATGGCGAACCTCCTCTCCTCGGCCCGGTCCCACGCGACGCTCCCGGACTGCTTCGTCTTCCCGCCGACCCGCCCGATCAGCGCCCGCCGGCCTCCTCTCAGGCTGTCTCCCTCCCGGTCATCGACCTCTCTCGCGGCCGCGACGAGGTCCACCGCGCCGTCCTCGACGCCGGCAAGGAGCTCGGGTTCTTCCAGGCCAGTCCAAACTCACAGATCCCTTTCAATTAGGTACTCTGTATCTCGATGTTTCGTGGTCAAAGCAGCTGACTGTCTGACCGCCGCGCCGTGGTGTGTGCAGGTGGTCAACCACGGCGTCTCTCCGGAGGCGATACGGGACATGGAAGCCGTGTGCGAGGAGTTCTTCTGGCTTCCTGCGGAGGACAAGGTGGCCTTCTACTCGGAGGACACGGACAAGCACAACCGGCTCTTCTCCAGCACCACCTACAGCTCGGCGGCGAGAAGTACCGGCGGGACTGCCTCCGCCTCGCTTGCGGCTCGCCCGTCGGCGACACCAAGAACAACTGGCCCGACAAGCCCCAAAAGCTCCGGTAAATTATTATTTGATTTTTTATTTGACTAATTTTGGTGTTGACTGCACGGAGGTGGTGGAGAAGTTCGTGGAGCCGACGAGAGGCGTGGGGATGGAGCTGCTGCGGATGCTGTGCGAGGGGATGGGGCTCCGGCCGGACTACTTCGAAGGGGACCTCACCGGCGGCGACGTGATCATCAACGTTAACCATAAGGATGGCAATTTTGCCCATGGGTATGGGTACCTGTGGGTACCGTACCCGCATGGGCAGGGTATGGGCACACTTTTATACCCATGGATAGTACTCCATACCCTACCCGTTAAGTCGTGGGTAGAAGACGGGTATAGCCTTGTAACATGAGATACCCATACCCTGCCCGCTTATGAATTAATGTTATTTTGTCATCAATTAGTCATTAATTTTTCGTGTGACTCGCCTACTCCCATTGACTTAAGAGTGTGTTATGGTTTATAAATTTTGAATTGGTCATTTACTCATCTACCTATTATTTAGCTGAGATAATTTATTTTTGTCAAATGTGCTATCAATGAGCGTAAATTGTGAACAACTTGTGTACTATTTGTTCTACCGTTGGGTACCCAATGGTACGCAGTACCGTCGGGTATGGGTATGGGTGCGATTTCATACCCATGGGTACGGGTATGGGTAGAATTTTGTACCCATCGACTATCGGGTATGGGTATGCTATTGTTGTACCCTACCCATACCCTACCCATTGCCATCCTTAGTTAACCACTACCTGCCGTGCCTCGCCCGGCCTCGACTTTCGACTGCCGCCCACGGCGACCGAACCTCATCACTCTCTGGTCCGAGCAGTGCGTACCTCCGTGTCTCCTACAAGGGCGATCGATCAACGCCGAGTCCGTGCTCAACGCCTTCGTCGTCAACTTCGCCACCGCCGAGGCATCCATCGATTGACACTAGTAGAAAAGGGTCAAATGTGAGACACATTAGTCCCGGTTAGATGACAGAACCGCACTAATGTGGCCATTAGTGCCGGTTCCAACGGCTAGCCGGGAGGAGCTCTTTAGTACCGGTTCGTGGCAAACCTTTAGCACCGGTTCGTGCTACGAACCGGTACTAATGAGAGTGGTGGCAGGATGTTGTCGAATGGGGCCCTTCCAAGATTTTTAGTACCGGTTCGTGGCATGAACCGGTACTAAATGTCGTCCTATATAAATCCTTCGTCCACCCGCACTCTGTTTTTCCCCCTTTCCCCTCTCCCTCTCCTCTGTTCTTCCCTTCTTCCTCTCGAGTTCATCACAAAATTGCCCCAAATTTGTCAAGATTTGCAGGCCCTCATCCATTCAAATGATCATCAAGGTTAGCAACTTTGTCCTTTCATCTCTCATTGCTAGATTAGCTCTTGCATTGGTTTATATAGTGATTAATTGTGGGTATTAGTAATTTGGGAGGAATTATATGTGGTAGTATTTGATTTAAATGCAATTTGAGGTCAAAATAACACTTAGTTTGCATATGTAGGTGTGGTTTACTTAGTGCCTTCTAAATCTCTGTCGTAACCACCGTCGATCGCCCGCACCGTCCCGTCGCCGGCACCACCTTGTGTTGAGCCTCTTGTTCATGAAATTTTATATAAAAAATTGATGTTTGTGTGATTTGGATATATAGTTACTCGTATAATAATTATCTTACCCGTACGTTATTTGTTATACATAGTGCCATGGTTTTGATATCTGTCCCCGTCGGCCCTCGTCCTTGTTATGATTCGGATGTGGTATATTCTCTTTTTGCATTTCGTGTTTATGACAAATTATGCCCATCAAGTTGACATAGATATTTTTATCTAGGAGGTATGTGAACCGGAAATTCCAACCGACCCTATTGTCGAGAGGTTAAATTTAGTTGAAAGAGAAAACGAGTACTTGAAAGAAAAATTGAAAAGAATTGAGGGAGAAGATGGAATTGAGTTGCATGTTGCCGATGTCGCCGATGATCACAAGATCAAGATGGAGAAAATGCTTTGAAGATTAGAAAGATTAGAAAATATGCCATCGATAGTGAGGCTTGGTATCATTATGCTGTTGGATCAATTGTTACCTTAGTTGCGATCTTGATCGCATTTGTTGTTGCATTTAAATGCTTTAGCTAGAGAGTTATTTGTTTGTTGCATTTAAGTGTTGTATGAACTTTATGTATGAACTTGTATTAATTTGGTCTATTCGGTGTTGTGTAATGAAGATGAGCCGCAATGGATGTACGATGACCGATGCTCTCCCCAGTTCGTTGAGGGCGCATACTTTTCGCTATGGTGAGGCAAACAAGCGGGCGGATGGTTTTATGCCTTGTCCATGTGCTGGCTGTAAGAATGGTCGCAATTACTCTCGCCAAGAACCATTCACGCCCACTGTTTGAGTCCGGTTTCATGCCCCACTATAATGTTTGGACCAAGCACGGAGAAAGAGGGTTATGATGGAAGACAATGAAGAAGAAGAGGACGACGACAGCTATCCTGGCCATGGGTTCCCTGAATACGATGATACAACAATGGGGAAGAAGCTGAGCCGGTAATGCGGAAGAAGTGGGCGGCAATGCGGAAGAAGCTGAAGAAGAGGCATCGATGAGCCCGTTGATGATCTAGGTCGGGCCATTGCCGATGCAAAGAGAAACTGCGCAAGTGATTTGGAGAAGAAGAAGTTGCAGCGCATGTTAGAGGATCACAAAAATTGTTGTACCCAATTCGAGGTGACAAGAAAAAGCTGGGCACCACTCGAATTGCTGCAATGGAAGGCAGAGAATGGTGTATCCGACAAGGGATTTGGAAAGTTTTGGTAATGATAAAGGATATGCTTCCAAAGGACAACGAATTGCCCGAGAGTACGACGAAGCAAAGAAGGCTGTCGCCCTCCGGGTTAGAGGTGCAGAAGATACATGCATGCCCTAATGATTGCATCCTCTACCGCGGTGAGTACGAGGATTTGAACGCTGTCTCGGTATGTGGTGCATTGCGCTATAAGATCAGCCGCGATGAGCATGGTGATGTCGAGGGCGAGCGCCCCAGGAAGAAGATTCCTGCCAAGGTGATGTGGTATTCTCCTATAATACCACGGTTGAAACATTTGTTCCAAAACAAAGAGCATGCCAAGGCGATGCGATGGCACAGAGAAGACCGTAAGAAAGACGGAAAGTTGAGAGTACCAGCTGACGGGTCGCAGTGGAGAAAAATCGAAAGAAAGTACGGGAAGGAGTTTGCAGATGACGCAAGGAGCGTATGGTTTGGTCTAAGCGCAGATGGCATTAATCCTTTTGGGGAGCAGAGCAGCAACCATAGCACCTGGCCTGTGACTCTATGTTTGTATAACCTTCCTCCTTGGTTGTGCATGAAGCGGAAGTTCATTATGATGCCAGTGCTCATCCAAGGCCCTAAGCAACCGGGCAACGACATTGATGTGCATCTAAGGCCATTAGTTGAAGAACTCTTACAACTGTGGAATGGAACAGGTGTACGTGCGTGGGATGAGCACATGGGGGAATAATTTGACCTAAAGGCGTTGCTGTTCGTGACCATCAATGATTGGCCTGCTCTCAATAACATTTCAGGACAGACAAACAAGGGATACCGCGGATGCACGCACTGTTTGGATGATACCGACAGTATATATTTGAATAGTTGTAAGAAGAATGTGTACCTGGGACATCGTCGATTTCTTCATAGCAGGCATCCCATAAGAAAGAAAGGCGAGCATTTCAAAGGTGAGGCGGATCACCGGACGAAGCCTCGCCACCGCATCGGTGCTGATGTACATGATATGGTCAAGGATTTGAAGGTGATATTTGGAAAGGTCTGGCGGACAACCTGTTCCAAAGGACGCCGACGGACGCGCACTCCATGTGGAAGAAGAAATCTATATTTTGGGACCTGCCATATTGAAAGACCTAGAGGTCCGCTCCGCAATCGACGTGATGCACGTGACGAAGAATCTTTGCGTGACCCTGCTTGGCTTCTTGGGCGTGTATGGGAAGACAAAAGATACACGTGAGGCACGGAGGACCAGCAACGATGCACGGAGAAGACGGCATACATCTGGTCATGCAAGCTACGCCTTACCAAAGAAGAGAAGTAAATCTTCTTTGAATGCCCGCTCGAGATTAAGTACCGTCGGCTTCTCATCGAATATAAAGGAATAATAAACATGGCAGAGAAAAGTTCCGTAACCTAAAGTCTCATGACTGCCACGTGATTATGACGCAAGCGCTTCCGGTTGCATTGAGGGGCTTCTACCGAAAACGCTCGATTAGCCATTGTGAAGCTATGTGCATTTCGCAATGCAATCTCTCGAGGTAATCGATCCAGAAATCATACCAAGGTTACGAATGATTTGGTGCAATGTCTTGTCGGTTTCAAGTTGGTGTTCCCACCATCCTTCTTCAACATCATGACGCACGCCCTAGTTCACCTATGAGAAGAGATTAACGTTTTGGGTCCTGTATTTCTACACAATATGTTCCTCTTTGAGAGGTTCATGGAGTCTTAAAGAAATATGTTCATAACCGTGCTAGGCCGAAGGAAGCATCTCCAAGGGCCATCAAAATGAGGAGGTCATTGAGTTTTGTATTGACTTTATTCCTGACCTTAAGCCGATTGGTGTTCTGAATCGCGGCATAAGGCAGACTGGATGAAAAGGCACGCTAGGAGGGGAACAAATAATATGTATGGACGGACATTCTCTCACTGAAGCACACTACAGTTCTACGAATTCCGCCTTGGTGGCTCCGTATATGGATGAACACAAGAGTTTGCTACGCCCAAACACCGGAGCGGTCTCGATGATTGGATTACACGTGAACAAACCGGGAGTTTCGCCCACTGGTTGCGAACACGCACCATGCATGACACCTCTATTGAAGATGACCTATACTTGCTGTCCCAGCTACCATCTTGAATATAATGACTTTCAAAGGGTACGAGATAAATGGTAATACATTTTACACGATCGCCCAAGATAAGAAGAGCACCAACTAAAACAGTGGTGTCCTTTGATGCGGAAACCAAGACGGAAAGGAAACATATTATGGTTATATACAGGACATATGGGAACTTGACTATCGACGTGGTTTAAAGGTCCCTTTGTTTCGTGCAAATGGGTCAATATGACACGAGGCGGGTAACGGAAGACCCGAGACGGAATGACAACGGTGGATCTCAACAATCTTGCGATGCGACGAACCATTCGCCCTAGCCAATGATGTGGCACATGTTTTCTATGTGAAGGACATGTCTACCAAGCCAAGAAAAAGAAAAGATAAGGAAGCGAATGCATCGCACGATGAGCCAAAGCGCACATAGTTCTTTTCGGGAAGAGAAACATCGTGGGAGTGGATGACAAGATGACAAGTCGAAGATTATGAAAAGTTTGATGAAATTGCTCCATTCACAGTGAATATTGACCCGAGCATCCCGTTAAATGATGAAGATTTTCCATGGTTACTGGCGCAAAGGGACACACGCCAAGAAAAAGTTTCACACCCAAAGATCTCGGTATGTGATCGGCTTCACTAGCTATCATCACTTTCTTACGTGTTTCACACCGAGAGGGGAATCTCTGTAATAGTTAGGGTAGTTATGTGTTTTGGCATTTGAAACGTGAAGAAATTTTATGTGCAAACAAATTCACACTAATTTCAAATAATTCAAAATTTAAACTATTCAAATTTAAAACTACGGGCACTAACAGAAAGTTTGTAATTTTTGTACCTAAAGAGGCTGTGTCAGCCTCCGGTCAAGCTATGGCCCCACCATCACTATTTAGTGCGGTTCGCACTACTAACCGGTACTAATGAGGTTGTGTCGTAAGGCTGGGGCCCCACGAGCACACCTTTTAGTGCGGTTCATGGATGAACCAGACGTAAGTTGTTTTTAGTCCCACCTCCAAGTGAGAGGGACTAGGAGCGGTTTATAAGCCCTGACTGCAGAGACGATGAAGAAGAGGATCAATTCTCACGTTGCTTAGCTTCAAGCCTTCAGGAATACGGTACACTTCACGGAGCTATGCACAGTGCAGTTTACACTATTCCGAAAGGCTTGAAGCAAATTAACGAGCATTGCACCTCTTTTTTATTTTTAATAACTTATTACAACTCCGGACTTCTTCATTATGGCAAAAACTAATTGCACGTCGACATTTCTTTTTTAAGTTATAACTCCAGACTTTGACCATCAAATTTTGCGAGAAAAGAAAAATAGCAGAAAAGAAAGAAAAACTATAGCTGAAAAGAAAAAACTATATAAAAACTACTCAAAAATAAATAGAAGAAAATAAATATAGCAGAAAAGAAAAACTACTCAGAAATAAATAGAAGAAAAATAAAGCAGAAAAGAAAAAATTATATTTGCTATTTTTCAATCGTTTACAAAATGACCGTGAAATTGAAAATCACTACAAAATGAACTCTGAAAATGTTGAATTTTGGCAAACTACATGAAAAACTACTCACAAATAAATAGAAGAAAATAAATATAACAGAAAAGAAAAACTATACAAAAACTACATAAAAATAAATAGAAGAAAATAAAGCAGAAAAGAAAAAACTATAAAAAATTGGGGCTGCCTGTGGGCTGATAGGCCACATGTGTGTAATTACAGGCCTTAAAGGCCCAGCAGACTCACTGTGGCAGCACGCAGAGTTTAGGCCCACAAGCCTGCTATCTGAGGAGTTCAAGTGGTAGCTGTGGCTGGGTTTATAAACCAGTCGGCTGCCTTCGCCCGGCGAGGTAGGACTAAACTTTGGGGTGGCAGCGCGAGGCCTTTAGTACCGGTTGGAGCCACCAACCGGTACTAAAGGGGGGGCCCTTAGTACCGGTTTGAGCCACCACCCGGTACTAAAGGGGGTCGCTTCCCGCCGCTTGGGCTGGCCAAAACTGGCCTTTAGTACCGGTTGGTGGCTCCAACCGGTACTAAAGGTGCCTTCTATATATACAACACTTCAAAAAATTTATTCCCCCTCTGTTTCTTCCTCTGTTTCCGTCGTCTCCGTCGCCGTTGCCGCCCCCGTCCCCGTCGCCGCCCTCGTCTCCGTCGCCGCCACCGCCCGCTCTTCGCCGCCCGTCCCCTCGCCGCCGCCTCGCCGTTGCCGCCCTCGTCTCCGTCGCCGCCTTGCCCGTCCCGTCGCGCCGTCCCCACGCCGCCCTTGCCCGTCACCGCCTCGCCGTCGCCTCGCCGTCGCCCGCTGTGAGCTCTCCCCTCTAACCCTCTCCTCGCCCATGGCCACCATGGCGCCGCCTCCCCGAGCCCATACACACACACACACAAGCATGATGAACACACACACACACACATATGTATGAATTAATGCATGTATATATTAGTATATACGTATTTTGTATGTTTAATTAGTTTAGATTATTTAGATTATTATTTTTCACTATTATATATGTATGAATGCATGTTAGATGGATATAATTAGTGTTCAATTAGTATGGAAATTTTTATATAATGTTGTTTTTCAGTTTTTAATGGATGTATAGAAGTTGTGTTTTCTGTTTTAGTGTTAGATGCTTAATTAGTATGAAATAGTATATAGATTTTTGAAATAGTAGAAATGTTAGAAATTTTAGTTATCAAAATCCAATCATTAAAAAATATTACTTTTTATGGGCATATAGCTAGTATTTGTTCTCGACGATGCCCGCCCGCATCTCGCCGTCGACCCGTCATGACGACATCCAGCCGACCCATGTCCGGACTGGGCTCACTGGCTGGCACCTGGAGGTGCTGCTCGGAGGGGCGCCGCTTGATGAGGAACCCGCCCGGGTCCCGTCGTCGACCCCGATCTCGTTTGGTGGCGTTCGCGTGGGCCAGTTTTGGTGCGGAGGGACCCGGCCCACTGGAGGAGGTACGTCGCCGTGTCGAGGAGGACGAGCACGCCCATCGCTACATGGTTGCGTTAGAGGCGGCAGGTTCTCCAATACTGGCAAGATCTTCGGGATCTCACTTCAGCTATGATCCTGTGAGGGTTCCTTCTCTTTGGGTGTCCACCGCGCGCGCAGAACCATGAGTGTCCTAGATTCTTCAGTAGTATTCGTTCTTTAATTAGCTAGCCAGTGATGTACTATTCAATATTATATATTATCCGATACGATGTATTCGAGATTATATCTATTATTCTAGACGAAGTATTCGAGATTATATCTATTATTCGAGACGATGTAATTTGAATACTAAATTGTTTTATATTTCTTTTGAATTAGTTAAATAAAAGCTATGGCAGACAATACCGACAGAGAGGGAGAGCAGACCATGTTCGATATGATACGCGGGCCAGATGATGATCAGAATGAATAAGATTATGACGGCTCCGAATTTCTAAACAACGCCGGAGAGGGTGATATGATATTCGATCGCGACGACCAAATTGATGAAGTCATGAACTACGATTATGACGATGACGAAGAACATGTTGATCCTGAAACAACAAAGACCGGCGAGGTATATATATTTATATAAGCAGGTATCTGGTGATCATCACATGTTTTAAATGACTTGAAGATATATTAACGAATCGATCTTTGTTCTTTCAGCCATCCGGATCGAGCAAATCTTCAGGCAAAAGAACGAAACGAGGCCTGAACAAAAAGTTGAAGGAGGGCGTAAAGTACAATATCGAGGCAGTCAGACCTAATGGCGAACCATTAGAGCCTAAGAAGATTGCGGACAAGTTCGTTCGTCAGTGCGGAGTTCTTGTGAAGGACCAACTCCCGATCTCCCTTCAAGAATGGAGAGAGCCAGCAAAAGACAAAATACAAAAAGGCAAAGAGGACGCTGCTCCACGTCCATATGTTACTTTTGTCGACAAGAATCAAAAAGATCTGCTTTGGGATACTCTCATGGAACATTTCACCCTACCGGATCATTTCACGTAAGCGAGATGTGTAGAAAGTCAAGGACGCTGCTCTTAGGAAGATGGCGGTTGCATTCAAGAACCACAAGAATCGTGAATGGGACAAGTACGTCAAGGGAGGAAGGAAGACTCCAGATTCGAGGGAACACTAGAGAACCAACGTGCTCATTGGGACGATTTCGTGAAATTCAAGGATTCGGAATTAGCTAAGGAACGGTCGAGAATAAACAAGAAGAATGCGAAAAAAGGATAAGTTCCATAAGTGGGGCCGGTGGCTATGCGGTGGCAATGCCTAAGTGGGATAAGTGTGAGAAAGAGATGGAGGATGCGGTGCCACTCCGGTTACTAAGAGCTGGCCCCGTGGTCGGGACTTGGTTCTATGCGCATGGGGGAGTTGGACCCAAGACGGGCAATGTTTCGACGAGGGCAAGTCTGAAGGAGCCGACGATGCGATACTTGTTGCAATAGAAGAGGCACGATCGGGGTGTTCCAGCCCAACAGAGAGAACGACGAGCTTACTCGTGCCACGGGAAATCTGAACACCGGGAAGAACACGAGGCAAGGGCGCTATTCCGTGGTATGAGGGTTTTCAGACCGAACACCGACTACGAACCCGTGCGAGAAAGAAGATTGCGGAGGAGAAGAAGAGGAAGATGGAGGAGGAGAAGAGGCGGGACTATGAACGCCTTCAAGGCCTAGAAGCAAGTCAAGCGGAATTGGTAGTCAAATTCTAGCGGCAGCAGGAGCAGATCGACTCACTTACCCAGCAAAGGGGTCTCAAGAGCTGCAGCAGCTAGCGAATGATCCAGCATTGGATAGCACCGCCCCATCCATGCCGAGAAGCAGCGTGGGTTCCGCCCCGGACGACACAATGCTGGGTAGATACCCCGTGGATGACATCACGGAGAACACTAGCTGCGAGCTACACGTCAAAATGAAGAACATATCCATGAAGGTGGTGGACGGCGTTGCTTTTCGATTACCCCAAAGCAAACTACCATTGCATCCCGATTCCAGAGGGCTATGCTCGTGTCATGGTTGACGGTGGTGCACCCATATTCGGGCTAGAGCTTGACATTCACGGAGGTGACGACGCGCTTTCTCAAGACGCCAACCATCGTATCATTCTATGGAAAAAGGATTGCATCATCTTTGAAGGCCATCGACACGCGTCATCCGACTCCTCGTCAAGTCCGCCACCGAGTCAGCAGTCTCCCGCTCCTGCAAGTCCACCAAGTCCGCAAAGTGTCGCCACTCCTCCTCCAAGTCCGCAAAGTGTCGAGCCTCCTCCTCCTCCAAGTCCGCCCAGCGTCCGACGTCCACTCCTCCTCCAAGTCCGCACAACCTCAGGCCACTCCTCCTCCAAGTCCGCACAGCTTCAGCGGCCTCCTCCTCGTCCAACTCAGCCCCGTCACTGTCTCCGCCGCCTCAGCAATCGCAGAAGAGACACCCCGCAGCTATGGTGCGTAGCGGTACGAGTCGAGGAAGTACAGGCGGAGGCAAGCGATATAAATATGGTCCAAGCCTCACGCCTCTTCCGCAGAGGGCTTATGACAGGCCCGAGGAAGAAATCGCAGCCATATCAAAGTCCGGGGTGGAAGCCCATTTTGCACCGAAACCGCCACCGCCGCCAAGGGAGAAAGTTCATGAGGAAACGATTGACCACTTCATTTGTATGGCTCAACCACCAGCTCCCAAGCCTGTTGACACAGACTATGAGAGCCACATCAGGAAGTTAAATCGAGCACGTCTACGTAAGGAGGCGAGCTCGGGATCGAGCAAACAAGAAGCAACTGTCAAAAAATGCGGGAAAACCATTCCCCAGCTGGGAGAACAGGCGGCGCAATCGATCCCTCGCTTGTTGTGCCAACAACACGTGATAAAGATCTGTGGCCAATATTATTGTGGGCAAACAGTTTACGTTCTGAGGTGGGCAATTTGGTAATAACGGAGGACCATATAATGCAGGCTGAAGTTCTCAAAATCACTGTTGGACAACTCCTCGAGATCGAGCCCATGCCTGTGCTTAGAGAGGATGAAATAAAACGGAAATATGTCCGGGGCCAACCTTTGGTCGAGCCAGATAAGGTCAAGAACCTCCCAACGAGAATGTATGAATTGCATCAATGGTACATGAACATTACCAAGATTTTCGATCGATTGTACCTCATGGTGAATGTCAAGGAGGAGCATTACTTCCATGAGAAAGCTATGTCCGTTGAGTATTCTGAAATGTTTCAGTTATACAATCAAGATGCACTCGACAAATCTATCGTCAGTTGCTATTGTCTGTAAGTGATTTCTTTCTGTAATTTAAGTCTCAAGCTAGCTGTAGTGATCCTTTTGATCAATCATTACCTGTAATTATCCTCACTATATTCTTTTCTGTGGTATATATGCAGGATGAAGATGTATGAGAAAAGGTGGACGCTTTGGCATTGGGTTCATTGACCCAAATACCGTTAATTAATACACATGGAAAATAAATCCACGTCATCAAAAGGCCGTAGAGGACAACATGCTAGAGTTCTTGAAGCGCCTCAAATACAATGAAGATATACTACTTCCTTACAACTTCCAGTGAGTCACACTGTCTTGTACTACAAATTCTCTGTTTTTGCCTACTAGCTAGCTACATGTTTTTGCTTACATATGCCCGCTTAATTAAGACATGCAAACGTGTGCATGCAGATTTCACTGGGTCTTGTGTATCATTAAAGTTGGCCTTGAACAGTTGAAATCTGGACTCACTACTTAAATAAAAACTTACTATAACATCTTGTTTGGGATAGTCAACAGGTAATTTCAATCATTATTAACTATATATCTCGCCTATTTAGTTCGCTCATTTTCATGATATGAACTATTTAATAACCCCTTTATTCATTTTCTTTGTCGGCGGGCAGGGCTTGGGCAAGGTTCATCAGCAGTGACCCAGGAGAATGGCAAAAAAAGCTTAAATGGTTTCACCCAAGGTAAGTAATTATAGTACTAGCTAGCTAGCTAGCTGCCATCTCTTTAATTATCATGCTTGATTAATTATTATCTAATCAAATTCCATTCTCGTAAAGGCCTGAAGCGGCAGCGAGGGACTGATCTGTGTGCATTCTGCGTTTGCGAGAACATTCGCATGATGGCGTCCGAAAGGAGCAGATCTCAAAAACAGGAATGGGTACGCTTGTCAAAACGCTATTCACAATTTTTACACCATTATTGATATCTAGTCACACAACTAATACACATGCATATTGATCTCATTCTTAACAGTTCAAAGAGGTGCGGAGAAGCTCCTAGAAACGGAGCGCCAGAGAAGCACTTCAAGAGGAAATAGCGGATTTTTGCTCGACCAGGTCATAAATCCGAAGGAGAATACTATTACCCACTACCGCCCCCATGAAAACCACTTCCAATTGTCATCGTGCTCAAGGCACCAATTAGGCTAATGTCACTGGCTCAAGGCAACATGCATATGTAGGAGAAATTGTATATAGCTATACATGTGTGTATGTGTGAATTAATTAATATGATGGTTTAAATATATATATATATATATATATATATATATATATATATATATATATATATATATATATATATATATATATATATATATAACGTGTACAATGTGTAGTATCATAAAATACCAGCAAACTAAAAAGAATTAAAATGAAAACACAAAATTAAATGAAAAGAAATCATAAAACTGAAAACCCCCAAACCTTATAGTACCGGTTGGTCTTACCAACCGGTACTAAAGGGCTCGAGCCCCGGAGCTGGCTCGTACACGTGAGTTTTTAGCACCGGTTCATGCTGAACCGGTACTAAGGGGGGCTTTAGTGCTCACACTTTAGTGCGGTTATGGAACCGGCACTAAAGGGCCTTACGAACCGGTGCTATTGCCCGGTTCTGCACTAGTGTGATCACTTCCCCCATTACCTCCAATTGCTCATTTTTCAATGTGGGGTCGATCGATCGATCGACACAAATCATAACCAGGCTGATCGATCGATCGACACAAATCATAACCAGGCTGATCGATCGATCGACACAAATCATAACCAGGGCGACTGGATCAACGTCGAGTCCGTGCCCAATAGTACCTCGACTTTTTTTTTCTCACGAAAGCAAATGTGTGCCTAGACGAGAAGTAAATATGTGCTTCTTGTGAAAATATATATTTTTTAGAAGTACAGTTGTGCTTCTCATAAAAACACATATATGGCACGAGAAATAAATCAGTGTCTGATGGAAGCATGGGTTTTTCTTTCCCTTTTCTGGGAAGCATAGATGTGCTTCTTGCGAAAGCAAATATGTGCCTTCATGAAGCATAAATTTTTCCCTTTTCTGAGAAGCATGGTTGTGCCTTTCACAGAAACATAAACTTTTTCGCGCAAAAAAACGTATGTGATTTTTCTCAGCAAAACATGGGGAGAACCTAGCGAAAATCAAAAGGCTAAAAGTACCAGGAAAAACTATATAAAATGCGTAAGGAAAAAACAAAATTCAGAGCACCAAATATGCGACATATGGCGCGCACCACTTGACGTGCTCCCAAGGCACCAAAAGTGCCCCTTGGAGGCCTCAACAAGGGTAACTTCCAGTTAGTTGCCCAAAAAAAACTCATCTCTCTTTGTGTTTTTTTTATTAAAACTCTCAAATTATGACAACTAATAACATATAATAAAATGTGACACTTGTCACCATCAGAAAAGACCTGATAACTTTTGCTAAAGGTACGCCTTAATCAGCGATTTCGCCGTCGCCTCGTATTGTATCAATCCGACTCGTTTTGTGAGAGTACGATTTCTTGACGGAACGGACACGTCGTGTGAAGCATGGGCTCGCCGGCTCGTGGGCCGAATAAGAGGGCCACATCTTTAAGCTTTGGGATGTCCGTGAAGCATTTCGGATACATCGCATTTGTCTCCTCTCCCGAGCTCCTGTGCTCCCCTGCTCACCTACCAGTCTCGTCTTCCCAAGATTTCCAGATCAAGCAGAGAGCCATGGCGAACCTCCTCTCCTCGGCCCCGATCCACGCGTCGCTCCCGGACTGCTTCGTCTTCCCGCCCGATCAGCGCCCGCCGGCCTCCTCTCAGGCCGTCTCCCTCCCGGTCATCGACCTCTCTCGCGGCCGCGACGAGGTCCGCCGCGCCGTCCTCGACGCCGGCAAGGAGCTCGGGTTCTTCCAGGCCAGTCCGAACTCACAGCCCCCTTTCAATTAGATGTTTCGTGGTCGAAGCACCTGACCGGCTGACCGCTGCGCGGTGATGTGTGCAGGTGGTCAACCACGGCGTCTCTGCGGAGGCGATACGGGACATGGAGGCGGTGTGCGCGGAGTTTTTCCGGCTCCCTGCGGAGGACAAGGTGGCCTTCTACTCGGAGGACACGGACAAGCCCAACCGGCTCTTCTCCAGCACCACCTACGAGCTCGGCGATGAGAAGTACTGGCGGGACTGCCTCCGCCTCGCTTGCGGCTCGCCCGTCGGCGACACCAAGAACAACTGGCCCGACAAGCCCCAAAAGCTCCGGTAAATTCACGATGGCAACTCAAACTCAATCATATGATACCCGATTTTTGATTTGACTAATTTTTGGTGTTGACTGCAGCGAGGTGGTGGAGAAGTTCGTGGAGCCGACGAGAGGCGTGGGGATGGAGCTGCTGCGGCTGCTGTGCGAGGGCATTGGGCTCCGGCCGGACTACTTCGAAGGGGATCTCACCGGCGGCGACGTGATCATCAACGTTAACCACTACCCGCCGTGCCCTGCCCCGGGCCTGACGCTCGGCCTGCCGCCCCACTGCGACCGGAACCTCATCACTCTCCTGGTCCAGAGCACCGTGCCCGGCCTCCAGGTCTCCTACAAGGGCGACTGGATCAACGTCGAGTCCGTGCCCAACGCCTTCGTCGTCAACTTTGGCCACCTGCTCGAGGCATCCATCCATTGATCACTTCCCCCTTTACCTCAAATTGCTCATTTTTCAATGTGGGGTGGATCGATCGACACAAACCATAACCATGCTGATTGATGGTCTATTTCTTGCCGTTGATGATGCAGATTGCGACCAACGGGGTTTTGAAGAGCATCGAGCACCGGGCGATGACCAACGCGGCGCTGGCACGGACGTCGGTGGCGACGTTCATCATGCCGGCCGCGGACATCCCCATCGGCCCCGCGGAGGAGCTCGTCGGCGAGGGCAACCCGCCGCGCTACCGCACTGTCACTTTCGACGAGTTCATGCGCGTGTACAAGACCGTCGGCGCGCGGAGGGAGAACGTGGAGAAGGCCTTCAAGCTTTAGACCTCAGCTCACCTATATCTGATTTGGAGATCAGTTGCAGAGCAGCAAAGAAACTTGATTGGTGATCTAGCTACTGGGAATAATAATGCCTGTACTGCTGATTGCTGATGATGCATAGGTCGGAGTAAAATAAAAAAAGCAACTCGTGATTGTGAGGTGGAAATCACGTTTCTGCTATATCAACGCCGCTTGGTTCGAGAATACAAGTTCAATGTGTGTCCCTGTATCATTTACCATGGGTGGGTAAAATCATCGAAACATGACACACAGATCTTAGATTCTGAAGATTTTTTAGGGTACATCATAATGCCTATTTCCATTGGCCAAAGAATGCAGTCGACACCACTGCAACATTCTTCGCCCGAGAGCCAAATGTGCAGCCTGCCACCAGGGTCGCCGCCCCGACGTCCAAAACCTTGAGACTCTGCCCACTGCCCACATTGGACACTCGTCAACCACGAAAGGAAGAGTAGGAAGACGCCTCTTTCCGGCCCTTACTCGACATCAGCCACCGAATCATGACGGATTGGCGACGAAGGCGCCCACACGACGTCCCCAACTAGTACCACTTGAATCGGGAGGGAACACGATCCCGTGGCTGTCAACGGCCCGTCGCCGAGAATGTCACAAATGCGGCGGACATGCGTGTGGTGAGCAGTCTGTGTTACCAAAATGATTTGCTTTTTTCCAACTTAAATTTGCTTGTATGGAAACATAAACATATGATGTTAGTTTATTGTCGCTTCTTGTAAATAAACATTTTTTTTCTTTAGATAGTGCAACCAACACACGTGACTGAGCACGAAGTGTTGCTTGGGATAAAAACACAAAGCTTCAATCCGGGCTCACTTGCTTGTGCATGTGCGATTTTCTTTTGGAGCGAGGCACGCGCGCGCCGGTAGGCTAGCTGGCCGGTTATTTTTGCTCAACGTAACCTGGTAATAAAACGAAATTAGTTTGCTTCACCTCCTGCTTGATATTTTCTTCTTTTGAGCTCTCTCATGTGAAGAGATTCAAGGATGTATTTGGTTACCTGCATGCATTTTTACTTTTTTAGAGGTTGTATGTGGTGAACGATGCAGGCTCACCGAGATATGAAACAATGAAAACAGGCTAAAAAATGATGTGCACATATTGTTTGGTTGCATGCATGGCTGTTGATGAAGTTTGGAAGCATTAATGGTCACTTGTTTTGTTGTAATGGCCTTTTGCATGTACTGTGAAAGGATGAGACTACCCACAGTGAGAGTAATATATTCCCTCCGTTCCTAAATAATTGTCTTTCTAGAGATTTCAACAGGTGACTACATACGGAGCAAAATGAGTGAATCTACACTTTAAAACATGTCTACATACATCCGTATGTTGTAGTCTATTTAAGATGGCTAGAAAGACAAATATTTAGGAACGGAGGGAGTAGATAGTAATATCACATATATTTAGATAAAGTAGATGATGTGGCAAGCAATAAATGAGGAAAGAAAGCAAAGTAGTAACATAGCTAGTTTTTTGATAGTATTTTTTTTAATAATAAGTAATAACATAGCTAGTTACTAGTAGTATGAGTAACATCATACATATCAAGGCAAAATGTGTCTATAGGCTAATAAATGAAGTATTGCATCTTAACGCATAAAAAAAGAGGGTAGGTTTTTCATAGCATGGTCGGTGTGAGGCAAGTTGAGTGGAAATGATCGATTCGGCAGTTCCTCCTCATTGCCGATCACACTGATTCGGCCATGCTCTATGCTACTTTGTGAGGCGTGTTAGACTGCATGTGAGCTCAATACATGTAATTAAACACGGTGCAAAGTAAAAGAATTTTTTCTTTGTAGCTTACCTACCACCAGCGTGTGGACAACCAAACACATTCCAATCATGTGGTGCGACATGATGTCACGTCTCAAAACACTTGGTGTGATCTGACAAGGAAGCGTGCGAGTTTCATGTATGAAGTTGTAGATGTGTCTACCGGGCCATGGCCAAATTTCTTTTTTGGGAATACATAAAGCTTGCATATCATTCCATTGTAGAAAAAGTTAAGAGTGAGTACGTGGAGTGGTACAACACATGACACGAACACAGGAGGTGTGAACATGGCGACTCTAAAGATGGATATGAGATGCTCAGCCCAACTAGAAAAATAACACGGCTAAACTCGCCACCTTGGGACGCAGCCCGAACCAAACTAACAGGACAGCGAAAATCCACAAAACTACCACCGTGGACACCGCGAGCAAACAAGACGGCGCCTTCAGAAGAAGAATGATGCCGGGCACCTTCAAGAAGAGGACGATGTGAAATATGGAAGCGTTCCTACTCTCCAAACAGGGAGAGCCGCAGGTATTTATTGATGTCTTACGAGAGACGTCTCGTGGCATTACAGAGAGAGGGATCGATAGAACGAACCCCAGAGATACATGCGGGATAGGGAGAAGAGATAAGAAGTTAAAACAATAAAACAACTCTATCTCTAACTATCTAGCTTGTCATCCAAGATATGTAACGCATATGCAATATACGTATCTGTTATAATGTTTAACACTCCCCCATAATCAAAACCGAACTAGGTTGAGATTACGACAAAATTCTTCAAAACTCCTGGTCGGTAGTGCCTTTGTGAACCCGTCTGCAAGCTGATCCTTGGATGGAATAAACCGGATCTCTAACTCTTTGCTGGCAACTCTTTTTCTGACAAAATGAAAATCTATCTCGATGTGTTTGGTTCTGGCATGGAAAACTGGATTGGCAGACAAATAAGTTGCTCCAAGATTGTCACACCAAAGAAGTGGAGTTTCAGTTTGCGATATTCCAAGCTCTTTTAAGATGGACTGAACCCAAATGATATCAGCGGTAGCATTTGCCAATGCTTTGTACTCAGCTTCAGTACTGGACCTGGACACGGTTGCTTGTTTCTTTGCACACCAAGAAATCAGATTTGGTCCATGAAAGATAGCAAATCCCCCCGTGGACCGACGATCATCCACACACCCAGCCCAATCCGCATAAGAGAAAGCACTGACTCGAGTGGAGGAGGATCGATTTATCATGAGACCCATACTTACTGTATTCTTTACATACCTCAGAATACGTTTTGCTGCTGTCCAGTGAGTTGTGGTAGGTGCATGCAGAAATTGACCAACTTTGTTAACTGCAAAGGAGATGTCAGGTCTCGTAAGAGTTAAATACTGGAGTGCACCAATAATACTCCTGTAGCTGGTACTATCTTCCTGATTCAGGAGTTCTCCTGCTGTCAGGGAGAGAGGTTCTGAGTTAGACAAAGGAGTAGGTGTGGGTTTGCAATCCTGCATACCAATTCTACTTAATAGATCAGTAACATATTTTCCTTGTGACAGATGAATGCCATGCTCAGTCTTCTGAACTTCAATACCTAGGAAGTAGTGCAAGTCTCCTAGATCTTTGAGAGCAAAGTCTGTTCTGAGATCATTTAACAAGGCTGTCACTGCGGCACTAGATGAACTAGTAATAATAATATCATCAACATAGATGAGAACAAACATGGTAGTATGAAACTTGTTGTAAATAAACAAAGATGTGTCAGACTTGGAAGGAGCAAAACCAAGTGCTTGCAGTTTCATACTCAACCGCGAGTACCATGCTCGAGGGGCTTGCTTGAGTCCATACAAGGCCTTATCAAGCTTGCAGACATGGAACGGTGCATTTTGATCCTCAAAACCAGGAGGCTGTTTCATGTACTGTTGGGGAACGTTGTAGAAAATTAAAATTTTTCCTACGGTTTCACCAAGATCCATCTATGAGTTCATCTAAGCAACGAGTCATGGGAGAGAGATTGCATCTACATACCACTTTGTAGATCACGAGCGGAAGCGTTCAAAAGAACAGGGTTGAAGTAGTCGTTCTCGCCGTGATCCTATCACCGGAGATCCTAGCGCCGAACGGACGGCACCTCCGCGTTCAACACACGTACGGAGCGGATGACGTCTCCTCCTTCTTGATCCAGCAAGGGGGAAGGAGAGGTTAAGGAAGATGGCTCCAGCAGCAGCACAACGGTGTGGTGGTGATGGAGTGACATCTCCCGGCAGGCTTCGCCAAGCACACGCGGAGGAGGAGAGGTGTTGGGGAGGGAGGGGCTGCGCCTTCAAGTGTGTTGCAGCCTCCCCCCCTCTATTTATAGGGAAGGGAGAGGGGCCGACCCTCTAGATGGGATCTAGAGGGGGGGGAGCCAAGGGAGGGCTTGCCCCCAAGCAAGGCGCCCCCTGGGGTTCCCCAAACCCTAGGCGCATGGGCCCTAGGGGGTAGTGGCGCCCCAGCCCCACTTTGGGCTGGATCCCTTCCTCATACAGCCCATAAGGGCCTCCGGGAGAGGTGGCCCCTCCCGGTGGACCCCCGGAACCCCTCCGGTGGCCCCGCCACAATACCGATATGCCCCGAACCTTTCCGGTGACCGTATGATGACTTCCCATATATAAATCCTTACCTCCGGACTATTCCGAACTCCTCGTGACGTCGGGATCTCATCCGGACTCAACAACATTCGGTAATCACATACAAGTCTTCCTAATAACCCTAAGCGCCACCGAACCTTAAGTGTAGACCCTACGGGTTTGGGAGACATGTAGACATGACCGAGACGGCTCTCCGGTCAATAACCAACAGCGGATCTGGATACCCATGTTGGCTCCCACATACTCCTCGATGATCTCATCGGATGAACCACGATGTCGAGGATTCAAGCAACCCCGTATACTATTCCCTTTGTCAGACGGTATGTTACTTGCCCGAGACTCGATCGTCGGTATCCCAATACCTCGTTCAGTCTCGTTACCGGCAAGTCACTTTACTCGTACCGTAATGCATGATCCCGTGACCAGACACTTGGTCACTTTGAGCTCATTATGATGATGCACTACCGAGTGGGCCCAGTGATACCTCTCTCGTTATCCGGAGTGACAAATCCGGTCTCGATCCGTGTCAACCCAATGACACTTTCGGAGATACCGTAGTGTACCTTTATAGTCACCCGATTACGTTGTGACGTTTGGTACACCCAAAGCACTCTTACGGTATCCGAGAGTTACACGATCTCATGGTCTAAGGAAGAGATACTTGACATTGGAAAAGCTCTAGCAAAACGAACTACACGATCTTGTGCTATGGTTAGGATTGGGTCTTGTCCATCACATCATTCTCCTAATGATGTGATCCCGTTATCAATGACATCCAATGTCCATAGTCAGGAAACCATGACTATCTATTGATCAATGAGCTAGTCAACTAGAGGCTCACTAGGGACATATTGTGGTCCATGTATTCACACGTGTATTACGATTTCCGGATAATACAATTATAGCATGAATAAAAGACAATTATCACGAACAAGGAAATATAATAATAATCCTTTTATTATTGCCTCTAGGGCATATTTCCAACAGTCTCCCACTTGCACTAGAGTCAATAATCTAGTTACATTGTGATGAACCTAACACCCATAGAGTTCTGGTGTTGATCATGTTTTGCTCGCGGAAGAGGTTTAGTCAGCGAATCTGCGACATTCAGATCCATATGCACTTTGCAAATTTCTATGTCTCCATCTTGAACATTTTCACGGATAGAGTTGAAGCGACGCTTGATGTGCCTGGTCTTCTTGTGAAACCTGGGCTCCTTGGCAAGTGCAATAGCTCCAGTGTTGTCACAAAAGAGTTTGATCGGCCCCGACGCATTGGGTATGACTCCTAGGTCGTTGATGAACTCCTTCACCCAAATTGCTTCATGTGCTGCCTCCGAGGCTGCCATGTACTCCGCTTCACATGTAGATCCCGCCACGACGCTTCGCTTGCAGCTGCACCAGCTATCGCTCCACCATTCAACATATACACGTATCCGGTTTGTGACTTATAGTCATCAGATCGTGTCGAAGCTAGCTTCGACGTAACCCTTCTGACGAGCTCTTCGTCACCTCCATAAACGAGAAACATGTCCTTTGTCCTTTTCAGGTACTTCAGGATATTCTTGACCGCTGTCCAATGTTCCTTGCCGGGATTCCTTTGGTACCTTCCTGCCAAACTTAGGGCAAGGTTTAAATCAGGTCTGGTACACAGCATGGCATACATAATAGATCCTATGGCCGAGGCATAGGGGATGACGCTCATCTCTTCTTTATCTTTTGCCATGGTCGGGCATTGAGCCGAGCTCAATCTCACACCTTGCAGTACAGGCAAGAACCCTTTCTTGGACTGATCCATTTTGAACTTCTTCAAAATCTTATCAAGGTATGTGCTTTGTGAAAGACCTATGAGGCGTCTCGATCTATCCCTATAGATCTTGATGCCTAATATGTAAGCAGCTTCTCCAAGGTCCTTCATTGAAAAACTTTTATTCATGTAGGCCTTAATGTTGTCCAAGAGTTCTATATCATTTCCCATCAAAAGTATGTCATCTACATATAATATGAGAAATGCTCTGAGCTCCCACTCACTTTCTTGTAAACGCAGGCTTCTCCATAAGTCTGCATAAACCCAAACGCTTTGATCATCTCATCAAAGCGAATGTTCCAACTCCGAGATGCTTGCACCAGCCCATAAATGGATCGTTGGAGCTTGCATACTTTGTTAGCATTTTTAGGATCGACAAAACCTTCCGGCTGCATCATATACAGCTCTTCCTTAAGATAACCGTTAAGGAACGCTGTTTTGACGTCCATCTGCCATATCTCATAATCATAGTATGCGGCAATTGCTAACATGATTCGGATGGACTTAAGCTTCGCTACGGGAGAGAAAGTCTCATCGTAGTCAATTCCTTGAACTTGCCGATAACCCTTAGCGACAAGTCGAGCTTTATAGATGGTGACATTACCATCTGCGTCCGTCTTCTTCTTAAAGATCCATTTGTTTTCTATCGCTCGCCGATCATCGGGCAAGTCTGTCAAAGTCCATACTTTGTTTTCATACATGGATCCTATCTCGGATTGCATGGCTTCAAGCCATTTGTTGGAATCCGGGCCCGCCATCGCTTCTTCATAGTTCGAAGGTTCACCGTTGTCTAACAACATGATTTCCAGGACAGGGTTGCCATACCACTCTGGTGTGGAACGTGTCCTTGTGGACCCTGAAGTTCAGTAGCAAATTGATTGAAGTACCTTGATCATCATCATTAATTTCCTCTCCGATCGGTGTAGGCACCACAGAACATTTTCTGAGCTGCACTACTTTCCGGTCCAAGAGGTAGTACTTCATCGAGTTCTACTTTCCTCCCACTTACTCCTTTCGAGAGAAACTCTTTTCAAGAAAGGATCCGTTCTTGGCAACAAAGATCTTGCCTTCGGATCTAAGGTAGAAGGTATACCCAATGGTTTCTTTGGGGTATCCTATGAAGACACATTTTTCCGACTTGGGTTCGAGCTTTTCAGGTTGAAGTTTCTTGACATAAGCATCGCATCCCCAAACTTTTAGAAACGACAGCTTAGGTTTCTTCCCAAACCATAATTCATACGGTGTCGTCTCAACGGATTTAGACGGAGCCCAATTTAAAGTGAATGTAGCTGTCTCTAGAGCGTATCCCTAAAATGGTAGCGGTAAATCGGTAAGAGACATCATAGATCGCACCATATCCAATAGAGTGTGATTACGACGTTCGGACACACCATTACGCTGAGGTGTTCCAGGCGGCTTGAGTTGTGAAACGATTCCACATTTCCTTAAGTGTGTATCAAATTCGTGACTTAAATATTCTCCTCCACGATCTGATCGTAAGAACTTTATTTTTCGGTCACGTTGATTCTCTACCTCATTATGAAATTCCTTGAACTTTTCAAAGGTCGCAGACTTGTGTTTCATCAAGTAGACATACCCATATCTACTTAAGTAAATCGTGAGAGTGAGAACATAACGATATCCTCCGCGAGCCTCAACGCTCATTGGACCGCACACATCGGTATGTATGATTTCCAATAAGTTGGTTGCTCGCTCCATTGTTCCGGAGAACGGAGTCTTGGTCATTTTGCCCATAAGGCATGGTTCGCATGTGTCAAATGATTCATAATCGAGAGACTCTAAAAGTCCATCAGAATGGAGCTTCTTCATGCGCTTGACACCAATGTGACCAAGGCGGCAGTGCCACAAGTATGTGGGACTATCGTTATCAACTTTACATCTTTTGGTATTCACACTATGAATATGTGTAATATTACGTTCGAGATTCATTAAGAATAAACCATTGACCATCGGAGCATGACCATAAAACATATCTCTCGTATAAATAGAACAACCATTATTCTCGGATTTAAATGAGTAGCCATCTCGCATTAAACGAGATCCTGATACAATGTTCATGCTCAAACTTGGCACTAAATAACAATTATTGAGGTTTAAAACTAATCCGTAGGTAAATGTAGAGGTAGCGTGTCGACGGCGATCACATCGACCTTGGAACCATTCCCGACGCCGATCGTCACCTCGCCCTTCGCCAGTCTCCGTTTATTCCGCAGCTCCTGCTGTGAGTTACAAATATGAGCAACGGCACCGGTATCAAATACCCGGGAGTTACTACGAGTACTGGTAAGGTACACATCAATTACATGTATATCAAATATACCTTTAGTGTTGCCGGCCTTCTTGTCCGCTAAGTATTTGGGGCAGTTCCGCTTCGGTGGCCCTTCCTTTGCAATAAAAGCACTCTGTCTCAGGCTTGGGTCCATTCTTTGACTTCTTCCGGCAACTTGCTTGCAGGGCGCCGCAACATCTTTGCCGTCCTTCTTGAAGTTCTTCTTACCCTTGCCCTTTTGAACTTAGTGGTTTTATTGACAATCAACACTTGATGTTCTTTCTTGATTTCAACCTCTCACGACTTCAGATCGAGAATACTTCGGGAATGGTCTTCACCATCCCCTGCATATTGTAGTTCATCACAAAGCTCTTGTAGCTTGGTGGGAGCAACTAAAGGATTCTGTCAATGACCGCCTCGTCCGGGAGGTTTATGTCCACTGGGACAGCGGTTGTGCAACCTGACATTTTGAGTATATGCTCACCTTGTAACTGTTTTCCTCCATCTTACAACTATAGAACTTGTCGGAGACTTCATATCTCTCGACCCGGGCATGAGCTTGGAAAACCATTTTCAGCTCCTCGAACATCTCATATGCTCCGTGTTGCTCAAAACGCTTTTGGAGCCCCGGTTCTAAGCTGTAAAGCATGCCGCACTGAACGAGGGAGTAATTATCAGCACGAGACTGCCAAGCATTCATAATGTCTTGGTTCTCTGGGATTGGTGCATCACCTAGCGGTGCTTCTAGGACATATTGTTTCTTGACTGCTATGAGGATGATCCTCAGGTTCCGGACCCAGTCCGAATAGTTGTTGCCATCGTCTTTCAGCTTGGTTTTCTCTAGGAACGCGTTGAAGTTCATGTTGACATGAGCGTTGGCCATTTGATCTACAAGACATATTTTGCAAAAGTTTTAGACTAAGTTCATGATAATTAAGTTCATCTAATCAAATTATTTAATGAACTCCCACTCAGATTTGACATCCCTCTAGTCATCTAAGTGTTACACGATCCGAGTCGACTAGGCCGTGTCCGATCATCACGTGAGACGGACTAGTCATCGTCGGTGAACATCTCCATGTTGATCGTATCTTCCATACGACTCATGTTCGACCTTTCGGTCTCTTCTGTTCCGAGGCCATGTCTGTACATGCTAGGCTCGTCAAGTTAACCCTAAGTGTTTATGCATGTGTAAAACTGTCTTACACCCGTTGTATCTGAACGTAAGGATCAATCACACCCGATCATCACGTGGTGCTTCGAAACGACAAACTTTAGCAACGGTGCACAGTCAGGGGGAACACTTTCTTGAAATTATTATAAGGGATCATCTTATTTACTACCGTTGTTCTAAGTAAACAAGATGCATAAAACATAATAAACATCACATGCAATTATATAAAGTAGTGACATGATATGGACAAAATCATATAGCTCCTTTGATCTTCATCTTCGGGGCTCCATGATCATCTTGTCACCGGCATGACACCATGATCTCCATCATCATGATCTCCATCATCGTGTCTCCATGAAGTTACTCGCCAACTATTACTTCTACTACTATGGCTAACACATTTAGCAATAAAGTAAAGTAATTTACATGGCGTTGAATCAATGACTCGCAGGTCATACAATAATTAAGACAACTCCTATGGCTCCTGCCGGTTGTCATACTCATCGACATGCAAGTCGTGATTCCTATTACAAGAACATGATCTCATACATCACAATATATCATTCATCATTCATCACAACTTCTGGCCATATCACATCACATGACAATTGCTGCAAAAACAAGTTAGACGTCCTCTAGTTGTTGTTGCATCTTTTACGTGGCTGCAATTGGGTTCTAGCAAGAACGTTTTCTTACCTACGAATAACCAGTGCATGTCAGTCGGTGGAACCGGTCTCACGTAAGCGTACGTGTAAGGTTGGTCCGGGCCGCTTCATCCCACAATACCGCTGAAGCAAGATAAGACTAGTAGCGGCAAGCAAGTTGACAAGATCTACGCCCACAACAAAATTGTGTTCTACTCGTGCAATAGAGAACTACGCATAGACCTAGCTCATGATGCCACTGTTGGGGAACGTTGCAGAAAATTAAAACTTTTCCTACGGTTTCACCAAGATCCATCTATGAGTTCATCTAAGCAACGAGTCATGGGAGAGAGATTGCATCTACATACCACTTTGTAGATCGCGAGCGAAAGCGTTCAAAATAACAGGGTTGAAGTAGTCGTTCTTGCCGTGATCCTATCACCGGAGATCCTAGCGCCGAACGGACGGCACCTCCGCGTTCAACACACGTACGGAGCGGATGACGTCTCCTCCTTCTTGATCCAGCAAGGGGGAAGGATAGGTTAAGGAAGATGGCTCCAGCAGCAGCACAACGGCGTGGTGGTGATGGAGTGACAGATTCTCCTGAGGCTTCGCCAAGCACACGCGGAGGAGGAGAGGTGTTGGGAGGGAGGGCTGCGCCTTCAAGTGTGTTGCAGCCCCCCCCGCCTCTATTTATAGGGGAAGGAGAGGGGCGGCCCCTCTAGATGGGATCTAGAGGGGGCGGCCAAGGGAGGGCTTGCCCCCAAGCAAGGGAGCGCCCCTCGGGGTTTCCCCAAACCCTAGGCGCATGGGCCCTAGGGGAGTGGCGCCCAGCCCACTTTGGGCTGGATCCTTCCTCATACAGCCCATAAGGCCCTCCGGAGAGGTGGCCCCTCCGGTGGACCCCGGAACCCCTCCGGTGGCCCCGCCATAATACCGATATGCCCCAAACCTTTCCGGTGACCGTATGATGACTTCCCATATATAAATCCTTACCTCCGGACTATTCCGGAACTCCTCGTGATGTCCGGGATCTCATCCGGGACTCCGAACAACATTCGGTAATCACATACAAGTCTTCCTAATAACCCTAGCGTCACCGAACCTTAAGTGTGTAGACCCTACGGGTTTGGGAGACATGTAGACATGACCGAGACGGCTCTCCGGTCAATAACCAACAGAGGGATCTGGATACCCATGTTGGATCCCACATACTCCTCGATGATCTCATCGGATGAACCACGATGTCGAGGATTCAAGCAACCCCGTATACTATTCCCTTTGTCAGACGGTATGTTACTTGCCCGAGACTCGATCGTCGGTATCCCAATACCTCGTTCAGTCTCGTTACCGGCAAGTCACTTTACTCGTACCGTAATGCATGATCCCGTGACCAGACATTTGGTCACTTTGAGCTCATTATGATGATGCACTACCGAGTGGGCCCAGTGATACCTCTCCGTTATCCGGAGTGACAAATCCCAGTCTCGATCCGTGTCAACCCAACAGACACTTTCGGAGATACCTGTAGTGTACCTTTATAGTCACCCGATTACGTTGTGACGTTTGGTACACCCAAAGCACTCTTACGGTATCCGGAGTTACGATCTCATGGTCTAAGGAAGAGATACTTGACATTGGAAAAGCTCTAGCAAAACGAACTACACGATCTTGTGCTATGCTTAGGATTGGGTCTTGTCCATCACATCATTCTCCTAATGATGTGATCCCGTTATCAATGACATCCAATGTCCATAGTCAGGAAACCATGACTATCTATTGATCAATGAGCTAGTCAACTAGAGGCTCACTAGGGACATATTGTGGTCTATGTATTCACACGTGTATTACGATTTCCGGATAATACAATTATAGCATGAATAAAAGACAATTATCACGAACAAGGAAATATAATAATAATCCTTTTATTATTGCCTCTAGGGCATATTTCCAACATGTACACCTCTTCTTCCAGAACACCATGAAGAAACGCGTTCTGAACATCTAGCTGTCTCAGACACCATCCCCTGGAAACAGCAACAGAGAGCACAAGACGAATAGTAGCTGCTTTGACGACAGGACTGAAGGTGTCCTCGTAGTCAATGCCATAGCGTTGTTTAAAACCCTTTGCAACTAGGCGAGCTTTGTAGCGATCAATGGAACCATCAGATTTTCTCTTAATTCTGTAAACCCATTTGCAGTCAATGAGATTTGTACCTTCTCTACGAGGGACGAGATGCCATGTCTTGTTACTGTGCAAAGCAGAGATTTCTTCCTCCATTGCATGTTTCCAGCGCGAGTCACCAAGAGCTGCAGCTAAAGTCTTAGGCTCGCTAGATTCTCCTGTTAAACATGTGAGACCATATTTGGAAATATTCTTTTAGTTAATTCTTGTAGTGATTCCCTTTTGTAACCTGGTGCGTGGTGGCGTAGGGGATGCTGTAGAAGGTGCAGCCACAGAAGATCCAGGCGACTGGAGCGGAGCAGCTGCAACGGATCCCGAAGGCGATCCGGGAGCGCTGACAGCGCCCGATCCCGAGGACGCGTCGTGGGCCGCACCGGCCGAGGCGAGCGTCGTCCGTGCGCGGGTGGTCGGGCGAGAGCGTGCGGGTGGAGGGCCCGAGCGTGGAGGACCGCCACGCGGTGGCCTCTGGCTGGTTGGGCCGGCATGCATGCATCGGGTGGGGAAACCCTGGTGGAGGCCCCGCCAACCGCGCAGATCCCGCGACAGCTGGGTGCGCTGCACCTGACACGCCTGGCGCGGTCTCCTGGGAGGATCCCGAAGGCAATCCCGCTGCGGAGGGCGGCGATCCCGAAGCAGATACACCAGGGGAACCCGTGCACATAAAATGTTGCACTGTAGCATCAATTTCATCTTGATTTTCTGGTGGATTTGCATCATTTTCTTTGCTGGAACTTGCTGAAACAGTAAACTCAGGCACACCATTAGGAGAGTTAGACAGATATTGATCATTGCAATTATTTTCTTTCCCACTAGCTGCGCCGAAGAGATGTGAGGGCAAGAGAAGAATTTCTTTTCTAAGGAGAGCTCCGACATTAGGATGAAGAGTGGAAAAAGGAAATTGAGTTTCATCAAAGACCACATCACGGGAGATATATACTCGTCCGGTGGAAACATCTAAACATTTGACTCCCTTGTTTTGTGTATTGTAGCCAAGGAAAACGCATTGTTTCGATCGGAACATGAGTTTCCGATTGTTGTAGGGACGAAGGTTGGGCCAACAAGCACACCCAAACACACGAAGTGGTGCATAGTCAGGTTTGACACGCAAAAGACGTTCGGTAGGAGTTTCATTCTTAATAACACGACTAGGCAGAATGTTGATAAGGTGTACAACGGTGAGAAAAGCTTCGTCCCAAAATTTCAGTGGCATAGATGCGTCAGCAAGTAGTGCAAGGCCTACTTCAACAATGTGTCTGTGTTTGCGTTCAGCAGACCCATTTTGCTGATGAGCGTGAGGACATGAAACATGATGAGATATTCCCAATTTCTGAAAAAACGAGTTGAGTTTCTCATATTCACCGCCCCAGTCAGACTGGACGGCGATGATTTTGCTATCAAACTTTCTTTCAACAAGTGCTTGAAAGTTGTGGAAAACTTGAAATACATCGGATCTTTTCTTGAGAAGATAAATCCATGTATACTTGCTAAAGTCATCAATGAAGCTAACATAATATGCATGTTTACCAACAGAAATTGGAGCAGGGCCCCACACATCAGAAAAAATGAGTTGTAATGGTTTGGTAGAAACACTAGTTGAGACAGGATATGGTAGCTGATGACTTTTGGCTCTTTGGCACGAATCACAAATTGTTTCAGAATTATGCTCTCCAACAACCGGGAGTTTATTCTTGCTAAGTACTTGCTTGACAATAGAAAAAGAAGGATGACCTAAACGAGCATGCCATCGCTCTAAGGAGAGTTTAATGGCGGCACAAACTTGTTTATTGAATCTGCTAACTTTAGGAATCAACGGATAGAGTCCGTCCACGCATCTACCTCTGTAGAGGATTTGCCTCGTGACCTGATCCTTGATCAAGAAAAAGAAGGGGTGAAACTCTAAAAACACATGATTGTCAAGAGCAATGCGATGAACAGATAAGAGATTCTTTGATGAACTAGGGCAGTGATGAATATTATTAAGGTGAATATCTCTATGAGGGGAATGAATAATTGAATGACCAATATTGCTTATCTCCATACCTGTTCCATCTGCATTATGAACTTGATCTTTCCCATGGTATCTCTCATGCATTGTGACCTTCTCGAGCTCGTGCGTGATGTGGTCCGTTGCTCCGGAGTCCACATACCAATTGGTGTCTACACCATAGGATGTGTTGGTTGCTGCAGCAACCTTCTTCTTATCTTCAGCATACCGCCACTTGCATTGCTTTGCTATGTGATTAGTTTTCTTACAAATCTGACACTTGCCTTCATACTCATCATACCCGCGAAAATTGCTGTTGTAGTTGTTTTGGCCGCCCCTATTGTTGGTTTAGAAGGGTCGGCCTCCTCCCTGATAGTTGTTGTTGGAGTAATGGCCGCCACCGCCACCACCATAGTGGTTGCCGTGGTCGCCATAGTAGCCTCCGCCGCCGCCGCTGTTGTTGGGGTAGTGGCCGCCGCCATCGTTTCCAGTGCCACGACGAGGACCACCACTGCCGCCGTTGTTGGGGTAGCCTCCGCCGCCGCCGCTGTTGTGGTACGGGCCACCACCGCTGCCGCCGCCGCGATAGCCCTTGGCCGAGCCACCTCCTCGGCCGCGTGATGCGGCGTTTGCTGATGATTTGAAGGCACCAGCGCCCGTGCCCTGGAACATCTCGACCCTCTGATCGAAAGTGGCCACCATGCCGAAGAGCTCATAGACTGTGACATCATCAGGACGCACATCAAGTGCAGAGATTATTGGCTGATAGTCCATGTCAAGACCGAATATGATGTGGGAGACGAGTTCATTCTCTGTGATGGGTTTTCCTGCTGCTGCTAACTCATCGGCGAGGCCGCGCATGTGCCCAAAGTACACAGAGGCGGATTGGGTTCCTTTCTGGGCGGTGGTGAGGGATATGCGGACATGGTTGGCTTTGGATCTGGATTGGGCAGAGAACATATTGGAAAGAGCTGACCATATGGCGGCAGAAGTTTCTAGGGAAGCTACTTGAACTAACACTTCCTTGGAGAGGTTGCAGAGCAGGTAGGCGATGATCTGTTGATCTTGGATCAACCAAGGCACATGAGCAGGGTTTGGAACAACCTGATCTTTGCCCTCGGAGGTTTTGCTGGTTAGGGTTCTTGGTGGTTCGGCTATGGTTTGGTCGATGTATCCAAAGAGACCGGCCCCCATGATCTGGGAGCGGGCTTGAGCACGCCAGAGTATGTAGTTGGATCGGGTAAGTGGTTCTGAGACATTGTTGTTGAGACCGGAGGAAACGACGGATGAGGATGTCAGACATAGTCGAGTTCAAGGAAGGGGATGGCTAGACGAGATGGAAGAAGATGGCTCTGATTACCATGTGAAATATGGAAGCGTTCCTACTCTCCAAACAGGGAGAGCCGCAGGTATTTATTGATGTCTTACGAGAGACGTCTCGTGGCGTTACAGAGAGAGGGATCGATAGAACGAACCCCAGAGATACATGCGGGATAGGGAGAAGAGATAAGAAGTTAAAACAATAAAACAACTCTATCTCTAACTATCTAGCTTGTCATCCAAGATATGTAAGCATATGCAATATACGTATCTGTTATAATGTTTAACAGACGAGACCCACGGATGTCGCTGCTGCCAATATCTCGAAAGGTCGAGTAAGGATTCATGGCCATGCCTACTCAAATTCTTAGATTTTTTTCCTAGTTTTTTTTTGTTGCAAAATTACATCATTAAATTCCACCATCTAATTCTTGCAAATAGAAATCGTTATTTGACAGTAGCAGGATTCACTCCCCTAAAAAAAGGTATAGCAGGATTCAGTGAACAAGAAAGACATAAGAAACCTCTTCGCCACATTATAGCTTGCAGGCCGAGCTCGCCCCATACATGATTCATAAACGAGCTGTCATGGATCTCGTTGAATGAACATATTGATTTACCACACTTTGAAGGCCTGAACTAGGCATGTGCGCGAGGCTCCCCTTTTCACATACTCCCTCCGTTCTAAATTACTCGTCGTGGTTTAATTTGAACTAAAACCACGATGAGTAATTTGGAACGCAGGGAGTACTTCTGTCATAGATCCTAAGACTAAGAGTGGTCGTGGGGAATAGACAAATGCTCGTCAACTAGCCGGGAATGCGCTGAAAGAGGGCGGAGGAGGGGTAGTGGTGTTCGCAGACTCCTTCTCTTTGCTGCACATGATGACACGCTTCAGTGGGCAGTCAACGGAAATCCTGACGCTGTAGGAGGAACCCAAGAAGAAGTACAAATTTTCTGACTCATACAAAGTATTCTCTCCTGAATGTCTCCTACTCCCGTATTCTCAAGGTGGCATTGGTTTCTTCTTGCATTGTGTTTTTCTAACACTAAGTATTCGAGAGAAAACTGGTGATCCTTTTAAACTATATTGAGAAAACATAGACATTTGATCGGTCCTCCTCGGTCGTATATATACACGGACAGACATTGTCTTTTGCTAGCAGCAGGTAGGTTGCTAGAATTTAATTTGATATGACATCTTTGCACGGAAAGGCCTTCGTGACTTATGATCGACTGTACCATATACATGAACAACATCTGAACGGATCGTTATTACTATTAAAATATTATACAGAGTAATAGCGCATATGTTCTACACATCATACTATATTATATATCATCTTGTAAATGGGACATTTTTTTAGAACAAAGATCCAATGGGCATCTCATAACTGAACATTATCAAGGAAAATGGTGGACAAATAGATTGCAAAGATAACAAGATACAAAACGGCCAGTAAAAGAAATTACATCAAAAATCATATTGGTCATCTTCTTCCTTCGATTGTAGGAAGCTCGCTGGAGCTTGTAAATAGCACTGAACTAGCAGTAAGGTAAAGGGACACCTGCCAACGCCCTTGCCATACCCTTTTTGCGGGGTTGAAGGGATTTCATTGCTCAACTTAGAGGGAAATCCTCCATACAGAGTTGTGGTACATTAGCAGTACCGATCTGGTCCATAGTGTCGTATGGCCTTTAGCACGACCAAAAGAAGCTAATCTTTGACTTTTGACATTTTAGTTCCTATTAGTATGAGCAATAGAACTATCCCTCTCGTCAAGAAGCTTCCTAACTTCAGTCACCAATATTGCGTTTGCCAATCTGTCTACTGATTGTGCCTGAAATGGAGACCAGGCAACTTTTTGGTCAATCTCAACATGAATGGGCAGTGTAGACCATTACAAAGCAAAGTTTAGCCCCTCTAGACATGTTGCTAACTCCGTTGGCAATGGGCTCGCATAGTGCAAAAGGTTTCTGCGCGCCGAGAAAATTATGTCACTGGAGTTGTCACGGAGAATCATCCCAGCACCAGCTTCGTGTGTCTCCATAATGTATGCGCCATCTACGTTTAGATTAACAACGCCCTTGCCATACTTGACTATGAAGACTGAAATAGACATTCATCGCTAGAAAGAAGATATAATAAGCGCTGTGGAAATATCGGTAGGGGCATCACCCCACGCACTGCATGCTTGCACTCTTTCACAACTATTTTGGAGGGCTAGAGAAACCGCGTCATGCCACAAAATAACTTGAAAAAGGAGGTCAAAGTCGCCCTACCTAGATCCAACCAACTGCTTATCTTGATTGACACACCAACTGTCAAGATTTGAAAAGATCCAACAATATGGTAACATATACCCTCATAGGCCCTTTTTCAGCGTCGAGTTAAGGAGAGGCTGAAGAGACCTTATTTCAACCCGTCATCGCTGCCACCACCTCGTGGATGCCGCTAGGGAGAAAAACCCTAGGGGGAACAAGAACGAAGAAAAACAAAAACGACGGGTCCCTACTCCTCTTGCTGTTGCTGATCCACTAGATTAGAGGGGGAAGAAGGACCGAGGCGGCATCTTTGAGGAGCCTTGGTGGCGGCTAGGGTTAGTGAAAGGGGCTGGTCATGGTTAATTGATGGATGGACCTTCTATAAAAGGGAGTTGAGGCATGAGTCACGGAAATTTGCTAAAAGCTCTTTAACATCATCGCTGATTGACTTTGCTAAAAGACCTTTAGAGGCTAAAAACAAATTAACCGAGGAAGTACAATGAATGTCCACCACAAACATACATTAGTACCACTAGAAAAATATCATGCGAAGGGAAAATAATAATGAGTTACTGTGATTACGATTTTGCCACTTATAGATCAAGGTACTCCATAATTTCTTTGTTAGTTCTGGATAGGATTAGTGATGGGGTACGAAATGATATTGACCACCCGGTTGAGAGAAACAGACGTCATATAATAATTTTTAGGACCGCAAAGAGTTCCGCAAAACATTATAGTATGATAACAACATGAATATGTAAGCATGGCGTTGGTTTTACATGCAACTCAAATGAGCCTGGAAGCATATTGTTTATTCATAACAAAGCACATGTATCTAGGTAGTACATCATCAATTAAATGTTTTATTTGTATGATGTGTCGGTTCTTAAATGTGTGACATATATGATTGGGATAATTGATTTTATACCCTTAGTTGTGTCCCCATCGTCAGGATAGCCCCTAGTTTCTGAAAACACGTGGTTTTGCCCAACCCACTTTGACATCTTGTGCTTTTTCCCTTTGACCGTTTGACCGTCACATTGAAAACTTCATAACTAAATCATACTAAATCAGAAAAATGGAAATAAGATACCAAAATGTTCAAAAAAACATGACATGTATGTCAATGTCACTTGCATTCATGACAAAAGTGTTGGTAAGTGCCCATCCGAGTTTTAGATCTTATGGTACCACCATGAACAATAAAATCTAAAAACAATCAAAAAAATAAAAAAATAGTGGAAAAGAATGACAAATGTTTTAAGTGCTTGCCAAGTTTCATCAGGCAATGACATTGGTGAAAGTCGTGGCAAAAACAACAATCTAGCATGCAACCCATGCTCCCCCAGCTCGTGATTTTGTGCCGGTCCATATGGGGGGCAGGGTGCCCCTATTTTTCTGTTTCTTTTCTATACTTGCTGTTTTTTTCTTCTACAAAATTGTTCCAAAAAACAATGTTTGTGGCTTCAGAAAATGTTTGCTGTTTCAAAAAATTGTTTTCAAATTTCGAAAAATGTTCACAATTCTTTATGAAAAATTCGAATCAAAAATAAATTAAAATAGTGTTTACGAATTTCTAGAAAATGTTCGCGACATTAAAAGTTGTTCATGAGTACATAAATTATGATCACGAATTCGAAAAATATTATAATTTCAAAACAAGTTCCTGATTTCAGAAAAATATTCACAAAAATTGAAAAAGATGTTCAAAAATTGAATAGAAAGAAAAAATCCATGAAAAATAAAAATAAAAAACATAAATTAAAAAGAAATGATAGTTCAAAATTGGAAGAAGAAGAAAAAACACAAAGAAAGAGAAGGCTCTACAACCTTCCCAAAACTGCGAAAAACCTAGATGAGCTGGCCCAAAAATGTATGTACATGATCATGATAGATGAGTAAAATGATTGCACGTCGCGCACCAAAAAGGATTGCCCATGGTTGTCATGATTATAGCTGGGCCGAATTTGTTGCCTACATGATCATGATAGATGAGTAAACATCGATCTCATTAAATTATCGTATGGAATTAACATGCCTAAATTGGACATGTATGCGCATGGAGTTTCCGTTGCCTTCCTGTACACAAATTATTAAGCTCGTGTCATATCCTAAGAGCACAAGGAATAGATGAATGCTAATTCCTCAACTAGTCGGGTTGGGACAGACGAGGTGCAATAGAGTTCCTTCACGACCACTATTCAAGTCACGCATGGTCTCACTGGACAAGCTTGTGCGAATAATGGCGGCACACATTTGAAGGTGTGGTTGAGAAAAGTTCAACTCGTTAATTAGATGACACCTCGAGATCTGCATCGTGCAGTCATTTGGCCACGGATCACTAATCAAGTACAGTAATTTCTTAATCTATGCCACTGCATATTGTTCCTTGCTGCTCCTTGCCTAAGTAGTGAATTATTAATCAATAGTTTCTCTCTCGACTGATTCATTTTCAAGAAATTTGCTAGGCTTTATTGAGCAACATGTAAAATTACATGTATCATATTAGGGTCATCAGACAAACCTGACACTATAGGAAAACACCCGGAGGTACACATCAGCTGAGTCATACTAAGCATTCTTTCCTGGATGTCTCCTGCTCCCATATTTTGAAGGTAGCATTGGTTTCTTCTTGCATTGTCTTTTCTTAACAATAAGTATTCGAGAGAAGACGGGTGATCCTTTTGAACTATATTGAGGAAACATAGACACTTGATCGGTCCTCCTCCTATATATACACAGACAAACATTGTCTTTTGCTAAGCAAGTAGGTTGCTAGAATTAATTTGATAAGACATCCTTGCACGGAAAGGTCTTCGTGACTTATGACCGACTCTATTATTTGTTAATGTAACTGCAACAGTGTGTCTGCATATATACATGAACAACATCTAAATGGATTGTTATTACAATTTAAAAAAATATACAAAGTAATAGCGTATATCGTCTTGTAAATGGGACATTTTTTTAGGACAAACATCCAATGGCCATCTTATAACTGAACATTATCAAGGAAAATGGTGGACAATTTTACATATAAAAGATGCTGGGCAACCCGCACATGTGAGGTATTTGCGTCGCGAGATCAACCAGGCTCGCATGATCGTTTTACTGCTCCCTTTTTTACCTCGATGGCGTCCAGTCCACCGTTGGTTCTTGTTGCACCTCGCAACTGCTTCTCAGGAGAATGACAAGTGGGCTTTGTTAAGCATGGGTCCAGGAAATAACGTGATTTTAGGTATGTATTTGCGTACGTAAAATATGGAGCGTCCAGGTGAGCAGTAAAAACCTAGCCAATAATCCCTCCCGAACCCGCGTCCCCTCCGCCCCCCTTCTTGTGGTCGCTGCCGCCTCCCTCGCCTCCTCCCATGCTCTCCATCACCAGTTGTCGTCCTCATCCCCAGGCTGCCCAGCTACGGCCTCGCCATCTTCCTCCCCCACTTTTTACCCCGCGCACCCTCGCCATCGACCTCCCTGAGTTGTCTCTCTCTCTCTCCAGAGGAGTTGTTGGCCCGACTCTGCACTACTTTAAGAAGCATGCCAGACTGCATATGAGTTCAATGCATGTAATCAAACACAGTGCAAAGTAAAAAAGATTTTTGTTTGGTGTAGCTTACCTACCACCGCGTGCACAACCAAACATGTTCCAAAAGTGTGGCGCGACATGGTGTCACGTTTGGAAACATTTGGTGTGATCTGAATGGAAGCGTACGAGTTTCATGTTTGAAGTTGTTGAAGATGTGTCTACCGGGTCATGACCTACTCAAATTCTCAATTATTTTCCTTTTTCATTTTTTTGCAGAATTACATCATAAGATTCTGATGCGTAGTTCTTGCAAATGGCAGTCGTCATTCGACAATAGGACGATTCACTCCCTAAAAAAATTACGAGCAGTATTCAGTGAACAAGAAAGACGCAAGAAACCTCTTAGCCACATTATAGCTAGCCTGCAGGCCAAGCTCGCCGCATACATGATTCATATGCGAGCTACCATGAATCTCGTTGAATGAATGTATTGATTTACAACACTTTGAGGGCTTGAACTGGGCATGTGCACGAGGCTTCGAAAATTACAAGGAGTGGACGAGCGCGCGCGCTCCTGAAATCGCCAGCCATCGAACCGGGTATGGGGATGCGGGACGCACGGTTTATTATATTGTTCTAGGTTGTATATGTACGGGATACGTACAGACACGGTATTGTGTACGGTACTAACGGATGTCAAGTGGACGGTCGTTGGACTCTAACTGGAAGTGGGGTTATGTACCAGTGGTACGGGAACCCCTGAGAGCCCTTTTGGTGAAAGGCACATTATTCATTGATCTGAAGAAACTATCGATTATGTTGTAAACTTTTCCAATGCTGATGTTGTTCTCCCTAAGCTGTTTGACAATGTCTCTTGTGTACATATCTATATGTTTATGTGAAGGTCAGTACACCTTTTCACCACATTTATCTGTCAACACATGGTTGTGGGATGGTCTGTGCTCACTTATGTACCAGCCATTGTCATTTGATCGTAGCAAACGTATCATTGCAGGGCGCTCACATCGGCATGTCCGTGTGTTTCCTCTCTTTGGTTTGCCCTGAAAATACGAATCCATTGTGTTATATTCTGTTCAGAGAAAACATATACACCATTTGTGGGTACTTATTTTACTTTCAACTCACCGAGCATCCACAAACTATTTCTTGCATACATTTGGTTCTCTCGACGTTCAGCCTACTTTTGCCATATCTTATCCCAAATCCAATCTCCCACGAGTATAGGTTGTAGAAGTCATATGCTTCTCCCAATGAATCAAATGTGTATCCAACAGCTGGGACCACGACGGTATCTGTCTTTTTCTCTGCGTATCTTCTCAATGTTTTTTCAAGGGCAGAAACTCTGCCAGCACAGGGTGTCCGTTCAATGGGAGCTCGCCCAATACGAATCCGGCATCAATATTAACAGAAAGTTATTTTTTGACAGTAACTTTGGGAACTGTTTTGTACTGAAGAATGCAGTGTTCACAGAAAAGCAATGCAATAGCACATTCTTGAATTTTGCCATTTCAACTATTCATACATTATTTATCACACTGGCTTCAGTCTGCACGACGATACAGGCCAAACCCAAATTTCGCTTTTTTCCCGTTAGGATAACATCAAACGTAGACAAGCAAGATGCCGGTGCAGGTTTATTTTCAGATTCATAAAATAACTAATACTGAAATGCACTCAAAATGTATAAGACATCTGGTTTCATAAGCGTCCACAATGGAAAGCAGAGTTTTGCAGATGGACATATACATTTTTATAATTGTAATTTTTACAGAGACGATCACCACCAATGTCTATATTTCCATGACTATTTCCATATATTTTTCTTTTTTTTTCTGAAGAATTTTAACATGCTATCAGTACGCAAATGTGAAGAATACAGAGTTGACAAATTTCCGTTCAGTAATGGATAGGCTGAAGGATATCAAATGTGTCTGACGACGCAATTGGCGAAAATAGAGACGATGATCAGCAATGTTTATATTTCCATATATTTTGATGTTATTTTTTTTCTGAAGACTTTTGCCATCCTACCAGTATGCAAATCTGAAGAATACAGAGCTGACTCGCGAGCAGTTTGCAACTACAACTTCTGATTCACAGGTATATTATTTCCATACTGGATTTATTGGGATTGTACAGTGTTGAGCAGGATCAAGAACAAGAGAGGTACCTTCTAGACCAACCGGGGGCCTGAGGGTCATCTTTTCCTGTTGATTGCTGCAAATCGCCTGCCGACAAGCTCAGTGCTTCGCATCCGTTATTCACGGCCAATTGCAGTGACAGTGGCCCGTCGCCAATGTCTCCCATGCTTGATTCACCAGCCGACTGTGTGAGACAAGTACCTGCCTCACCCCCCGGAGGTAAATCGTTGGCTTCAAGATCCGGCCAGGGGAACCTGCGAGAACACCCGAGCATCCACTTGTCGACGCTTGCGAAAGATTCCGAGATACTGATACAACGAAGATGAAGTAGGAAACATACCTGTCGACAGGATCTGTTAGGAACTCCAGCCCATTGCCGTTCTCTTCGACGGCCGCCATGGATTCTGCTCTCTGCAGATGTAGCTGCGGAGCAGTCGTAATGAGGGTGCGGGGATGTAGATGGGGGTCTCGTAATAATGCAGCCAGGCCGGAGATGGGTATATCGGCTTCTGACAGGCCCGCGTGCGCATTTACTTTTTTCACCGCTACGTACGCCGTGTCGTTGACGGATTTGTGGCCCCGGTAACGGATGTACCGCGATCCATCAAATGTACCGGTGGTACGGTTTCAACGTCCGTCCGTTACCGCACGCCCTATACGAACTGTCCGTATGTATCGACAGTGCACTACAATTTATGTCTACCGTACGCTCCTGATGCCCACCCACGAGTTCTTGCACCATTGGTCCACCTAGCAGGAGCGCGCGCGCCCGAGCACGCTATCGCCGCTCTCCACGAGGCTCCCCTTTTCATATGCTTGTGTCGTACTCATCAACTAGCAGGAATGCTCTGAACAGATCCTAAGAGTATGAGAGTAGATCCTAAGGCCTTGTTTGATACGCGTGGCCCAAAATCCTCGCAAAAACTCAAGGCCCCATTTGGTACGCGGGGTTTCCATGGCCCAGCCCCTCTGACACCCTCCGTTCCATGTGGTTCAGCGAGATGGAGGAGCATGCTACAAACTTTTATAGCTCCTTGTATTCGTCTGAGGGAACACATGATATGCATCGGGTGCTAGACTCAGTACCCCAAAAGGTAACCCCAGCCATGAACCAGATCCTTGAAGCAGAATATACAAAGGAGGAAGTCAAAGTGGCGCTTTTCCAGATGTTTCCCACGAAGGCGCCGGGCCCGGATGGTTTTCTAGCACAATTTTTCCAGCGACATTGGGATGTTTGCGGGACGGAGGTGACAGATATAGTCCTTCGCATCATAAATGGGACTGAATCAACAGAGTGCTTAAATGATAGAATCTTGGTCCTCATACCGAAGGTAAAGAACCCTACTTCGTTGGCACAGTTCAGACCAATTTCTCTTTGTAATGTGCTCTACAAGATAGCGTCCAAGGTTATATCAAACAGGCTCAAGTTGGTGCTCCATGAGATCATTTCAGAGGAACAATCAGCCTTTGTTCCGGGCAGGTTGATAACTGACAATATAATTACCGCTTATGAGTGTCTTCATTTTATGAAGCGAAATAGATCAAAGAGAAACAGTCATGGTGCACTCAAGCTGGATATGATGAAGGCATACGACAGAGTTGAGTGGGACTATCTCCAAGAAATAATGTTGAAACTGGGATTTACAGAACGGTGGGTCAACATAGTCATGAGTATGGTACGTTCTGTGAAATTCTCAATTCTTTTTAATGGCAAGAAGTTAGATGAGTTCACACCTTCCCGTGGAATTCGACAGGGAGACCCTATTTCCCCATACCTATTCTTGATTGCAGTGGAGGGCCTTTCGTGCCTCCTAAAAACTATTGACGAGTCATCCAACATAGGTGGGATTCAGGTGGCTGCTACGGCACCACCAGTTAACCACTTATTATTCGCTGATGACAGCTTGCTGTTTTTCAAGGCCAGTGCAGATGGGGCGAATGAGGTAAACCAGTTGTTGAACACATATTGTCAGGCTTCGGGACAGAGGATTAACCATGATAAGTCATCCATTTTCTTCAGTAAAAAGTGTCCTGACAGCATAAAACATGAGGTAAAAGCTTTGCTACAAGTTCCAAATGAATCCCTAAGTGCAAATTATTTAGGGATGTCGTCTGATGTGGGATCCTCCAAGAATGGTGCATTCAAGTACTTGAAAGACTATTTGTGGAGTAAAGTGCAGGGCTGGATTGAAAAAACTATGTCAACGGCAGGCAAGGAAGTGTTAGTTAAGTCAGTTGCGCAGGCAGTTCATGTTTTCTCTATGTCTTGCTTCAAGTTGCCCACGGGACTATGTGAACATCTTAATATGCTAATCAGGAAGTTCTGGTGGGGCAGCAAAGAAGGAAAACGCAAACCTAGTTGGGTCTCGTGGGAGGCGATGACACAACCAAAGCATATGGGAGGTTTGGGTTTCAAGGATTTTGAATTGTTTAACCTGGCACTATTGGCAAAGCAGGCTTGGAGGATCCTTGAGCACCCGGAATCACTAAGTGCTCGGATCCTCAAAAGCATCTATTTCCCGGAGTCATCCATCCTGTCAGCCGAGCTAGGCAGCCACCCGAGCCAGGTATGGCGATCTATAGTGGAAGGCCGTGACATATTGAAACAGGGATTGATCAGGACAACTGGCAATGGCAACTCCACCAACATATGGAATGAGAACTGGATCCCAAGGAAGGAGATGATGCGGCCTTTTGGAGCAAGAACAGAAAATCCGCCACAGATGGTATCTGAACTCATTGATGCTACCTCGTCCACGTGGAACATCGAGAAGCTGCAGGAAGTTTGCCTCCTGATCGATATAACAGCGATCTTGGAGATACCGGTGTGCACTAGCAATATTCCAGATACATGGACATGGTTCTTCGAGAAGAATGGCTGTTTCTCGGTTAGATCAACATACAGGATGATGGTAGAAACAAAATACAGAAGAGGAGCGTGGCTGGATGGGACAGCAGGATCTTCTAGCTCAGATAGAGATGCTGATTCGTGGAAGAAATTGTGGCAGATACAGGTTCCAGGCAAGATCAGAATGTTTCTTTGGAGGTTGGCAAAGCAATCCATTCAAACTGAGGATGTCCGAGCACACAGAAACATGTCTACCTCAAGTGCGTGTGGGCTTTGTGGAGCGCCAGACTCCTGGAGACACTCTCTTCTGGAGTGCTCAATGTCCCGATGTACTTGGGCAATGGTGGATGGAGAGCTAGCCGAACATCTCTGTGCGACGACGGAACCGCATGCAAAACAGTGGTTGTTTGCCATGATCGATTTGTTATCTCATGGGGCTTTTATCCGATTATCGGTGACACTATGGGCGATATGGTGGGCAAGGAGGAAGGCAATCCATGAACAAATATTTCAAAGTCCGGCTGCCACTCATCAATTCATCTCCAGGTTCATTCTTGAGCTCGATCTTTTACCAGTTATAAAAGTAGGAAGGCTCAGGCAGCAGCAAAACCTTCAGTAGTGAAGCCAAAAGCGCCCCCCCCCGGGTATGCAAAAATCCAAGTAGATGCTGCAGTGTCGAAAGTGCAATAAAGGGGAGCAGCGGCAGCAGTATGCTGAGACAGGTCAGGGGACTTCCTTGGCAGTTCAGCATTGGTAATCAATGGGATCTCTGATGTGGCTACTTTGGAGGCATTGGCATGCAGAGAGGGCCTTTCCCTAGCGATGGATCTTCATCTTCAGAGCTTCATCATCGCGTCTGATTCCAAGCAGGTCGTGGGTGACATTCATGGTGGAAGCAGCGCGAGACACGGAGCTACTATTACCGAAATAAACAATAGAGATTTTTGTTGGGGAACGTAGCAGAAATTCAAAATTTTCCTACGTGTCACCAAGATCTATCTATGGAGAAACCAGCAACGAGGGGAAGGAGAGTGCATCTACATACCCTTGTAGATCTCTAAGCGGAAGCGTTCAAGAGAACGGGGTTGAAGGAGTCGTACTCGTCGTGATCCAAATCACCGGGGATCCTAGTGCCGAACGGACGGCACCTCCGCGTTCAACACACGTACAGCCCAGTGACGTCTCCCACGCCTTGATCCAGCAAGGGGAGAGGGAGAGGTTGAGGAATACTCCGTCCAGCAGCAGCACAACGGCGTGGTGGTGATGGAGGAGCGTGGCAATCCTGCAGGGCTTCGCCAAGCACCGCGGGAGAGGAGAAGGGAGAGAGGTAGGGCTGCGCCAGGAGGGAGAGAAACTCGTGTGTGTTGGGCAGCCCAAACCTCAAGTATATATAGGGGAAGGGGAGGGGCTGCGCCCCCACCTAGGTTTCCCTCCCCAGGGGTGGCGGCAGCCCCCAGATACCATCTGGGTGGCGGCCACAAGGGGGAGAGGGGGAGGCGCACCTAGGGTGGGCCTTAGGGCCCATCTGCCCTAGGGTTTGCCCCCCTTCCCTCTTGGAGGCGTCTTGGGGCTGGTCCCCTTCCACACTTGGCCCATGCAGCCCTCCGAGGCTTGTGGCCCCACTTGGTGGACCCCCGGGACCCTCCCGGTGGTCCCGGTACGTTACCGGAAAAACCCGAAACTTTTCCGGTGACCAAAACAGACTTCCATATATAAATCTTTACCTCCGGACCATTCCGAACTCCTCGTGACGTCCGGGATCTCATCCGGACTCGAACAACATTCGTAACCACATACAAACTTCCTTTATAACCCTAGCGCCATCGAACCTTAAGTGTGTAGACCCTACGGGTTCCGGAACCATGCAGACATGACCGAGACGTTCCCCGGTCAATAACCAACAGCAGGATCTGGATACCCATGTTGGCTCCCACATATTCCACGATGATCTCATCGGATGAACCACGATGTCAAGGACTCAATCGATCCGTATACAATTCCCTTTGTCTAGCGGTATTGTACTTGCCCGAGATTCGATCGTCGGTATCCCGATACCTTGTTCAATCTCGTTTCCGCAAGTCTCTTTACTCGTTCCGTAACACATCATCCGTGATCAACCCCTTGGTCACATTGTGCACATTATGATGATGTCCTACCGAGTGGGCCCAGAGATACCTCTCCGTCAACCGGAGTGACAAATCCCAGTCTCGATTCGTGCCAACCCAACAGACACTTTCAGAGATACCTGTAGTGCACCTTTATAGCCACCCAGTTACGTTGTGACGTTTGGTACACCCAAAGCATTCCTACGGTATCCGGGAGTTGCACAATCTCATGGTCTAAGGAAATGATACTTGACATTAGAAAAGCTTTAGCATATGAACTACGATCTTTGTGCTAGGCTTAGGATTGGGTCTTGTCCATCACACCATTCTCCTAATGATGTGATCTCATTATCAATGACATCCAGTGTCATGGTCAGGAAACCGTAACCATCTATTGATTAACGAGCTAGTCAACTAGAGGCTTACTAGGGACATGGTGCTGTCTATGTACCCACACATGTATCTGAGTTTCCTTTCAATACAATTATAGCATGGATAATAAACGATTATCATGAACAAGGAAATATACTAATAACTAATTTATTATTGCCTCTAGGGCATTTTTCCAACAGTCTCCCACTTGCACTAGAGTCAATAATCTAGTCCACATCGTCATGTGATTAACACTGATAGGTCACATCGCCATGTGACCAACATCCAAAGAGTTTACTAGTGTCTGTAAACTAGTTCACATCATCATGTGATTAAGACTCAATGAGTTCTGAGGTTTGATCATGTTTTCCTTGTGAGAGAGGTTTTAGTCAACGGGTCTGAACCTTTCAGATCCGTGTGTGCTTTGCAAATTTCTAGGTCATATTATAAACGCTGCTTCCACGCTCCACTTGGAGCTATTCCAAATGGTTGCTCCACTATACGTATCCGGTTTGCTACTCAGAGTCACTCGGATAGGTGTTAAAGCTTGCACCGATCTAATCGAGAAACATGTCCTTATTTACTCCAAGGACAATTTTTGACCAATGTCCAATGATCCATTCCTGGATCATTCTTGTACCCCTTGACTGACTCATGGCAAGGCACACTTCCGGTGCGGTACACAGGATAGCATACTTGTAGAGCCTACGTCTAAGGCATAGGAGCGACCTTCGTCCTTTCTCTCTTTTCTGCCGTGGTCGAGCTTTAAGTCTTAACTTCATACCTTACATCTCGTGCAAGATCTCCTTCTTTGATGATCCATCTTGAACACCTTCAAGATCATGTCAAGGTATATGCTCATTTGAAAGTACCATTAAGCGGTTTTGATCTATCCTATAGATCTTGATGCTCAATGTTCAAGTAGCTTAATACAGGTTTTCACTTGAAAAACACTTTTCAAATAACCCTATATGCTTTCCAGAATTCTACATCATTTCGATCAACAATATGTCAACAACATATACTCATCGAAATTCTATAGTGCTCCCACTCACTTCTTTGGAAATACAAGTTTCTCATAAACTTTGTATAAACCCAAAATCTTTGATCATCTCATCAAAGCGCACATTCCAACTCCGAGATGCTTACTCCAGTCCTTAGAAAGGATCGCTGGAGCCAGCATACCTTTTAGCATCCTTAGGATCGACAAAACTTTCTGATTGTATCACATACAACCTTTCCTCACGAAAACTGGTAAGGAAACTCATTTTGACATCTATCTGCCAGATTTCATAAATGCAGCTTATGCTAACATGATTCCGACGGACTTAGGCATCGCTACGGATGAGAAAATATCATCGTAGTCAACTCCTTGAACTTGTGAAAAACTCTTTGCCACAAGTCGAGCTTCATAGACGGTGATATTACCGTCCACGTCCGTCTTCTTCTTAAAGATCCATTCATCTCAATGGCTTGCCGATCATCGGGCAAGTCCACCAAAGTCCATGCTTTCTTCTGATACATGGATCCTATCTCGGATTTCATGGCTTCTAACCATTTGTCAGAATTTGGGCCCACCATTGCTTCTCCATAGCTCGTAGGTTCATTGTTGTCTAGCAACATGATCTTCAAGATGGATTGCGTACCACTCAAGTAGTACGCATCCTTGTCACCCCACGAGGTACGTTAGTGACTTGATCCAAACTTCATGATCACTATCATAAGCTTCTACTTCAATTGGTGTAGGTGCCACGGAACAACTTCCTGTGCCCTGCTACACACTAGTTGAAGTGACGGTTCAATAACCTCATCAAGTCTCCACCATCCTCCCACTCATCTTTTCGAGACAAACTTTTCCTCGAGAAAGGATCTGATTCAAGAAACAATCCCTATTGCTTTCGGATCTGAATTAGGAGGTATACCCAACTGTTTTGGGTGTCCTATGAAGATGTATTTTATCCGCTTTGGGTTCGAGCTTATCAACCTGAAACTTTTTCACATAAGCGTCATAGCCCCAAACCTTTAAGAAATGACAGCTTAGGTTTCTCTAAACCATAGTTCATACGGTGTCATCTCAATGGAATTACGTGGTGCCCTATTTAAAGTGAATGTGGTTGTCTCTAATGCCTAACCCATGAACGATAGTGGAAATTCGATAAGAGACATCATGGTACGCACCATATCCAATAGGGTGCAACTATGATGTTCGGACACACCATCACACTATGGTGTTTCAGGCAGTATTAATTGTGAAACATTTCCACAATGTCTTAATTGCGTGCCAAAGCTCGTAACTCAGATACTCATCTCTATGATCATATCATAGACATTTTATCCTCTTGTCACAATGATCTTCAACTTCACTCTGAAATTACTTGAACCATTCAATAATTCAGAATTGTGTTTCATCAAGTAAATATTCTCAAGATCTACTTAAATCATCGTGAAGTAAGAACATAACGATATTCATTTGCATGCCTCGGCACTCATTGGGCTGCACACATCAAAATGTGTTACTTCCAACAAGTTGCTATCTTGTTCCATCTTCTTGAAACAAGGCTTTTCAGTCATCTTGCCCATGTGGTATGATTTGCATATCTCAAGTGATTCAAAATCAAGTGAGTCCAAACGATCCATCTGCATGGATTTTCATCATGCGTCTACACCAATAGACATGGTTCGCATGTCTCAAACTTTTCAAAAACGAGTGAGTCCAAAGATCCATCAACATGGAGCTTCTTCATGCGTTTTACACCAATATGACTTACATGGCAGTGCCATAAGTAAGTGGTACTATCATTACTATCTTATATCTTTTGGCATGAAAATGTGTATCACTACGATCGAGATTCAATAAACCATTCCTTTAGGTGCAAGACCATTGAAGGTATTATTCAAATAAATAGAGTGACCATTATTCTCCTTAAATGAATAACCGTATTGCGATAGACATAATCCAATCATGTCTATGCTCAACGCAAACACCAAATGACAATTATTTAGGTTTAACACCAATCTCGATGGTACAGGGAGCGTGCGATGCTTGATCACATCAAACTTGGAAACACTTCCAACACATATCGTCAGCTCACCTTTAGCTAGTCTCCGTAGCTCTTTTATTTCGAGTTACTAACACTTAGCAACCGAGCCGGTATCTCAATACCCTGGTGCTACTAGGAGTACTAGTAAAGTACACATTAACATAATGTATATCCAATATACTTCTATCGACCTTGCCAGTCTTCTCATCTACCAAGTATCTAGGGTAATTCTGCTCCAGTGGCTGTTCCCTTTATTACAGAAGCACTTAGTCTCGGGTTTGGGTTCAACCTTGGGTTTCTTCACTGGAGCAGCAGCTGATTTGCCGTTTCATGAAGTATCCCTTCTTGCCCTTGCCCTTCTTGAAACTAGTGGTTTCACCAACCATCAACAATTGACGCTCCTTCTTGATTTCTACTTTCGTGGTGTCAAACATCACGAATACCTCAAGGATCATCATATCTATCCCTGATATGTTATAGTTCATCACGAAGATCTAGCAGCTTGGTGGCAATGAATTTGGAGAAACATCACTATCTCATCTGGAAGATCAACTCCCACTCGATTCAAGTGATTGTTGCACTCAGACAATCTGAGTACAAGCTCAACGATTGAGATCTTCTCTCTTAGTTTGTAGGCTAGAAAACTCGTCGGAGGTCTCATACCTCTTGACGTGAGCACGAGCCTGAAATCCCAATTTCAGCCCTCAGAACATCTCACATGTTCCGTGACGTTTCAAAACGTCTTTGGTGCCTTAATTCTAAGTCGTTTAACATTACCGAACTATCATGTAGTCCAAACATGGTTCGCAACATCCACAGACCATGTTCAAGGTCCAGCACACCGAGCGGTGCATTAAGGACATAAGCTTTCTACTGACCACATAATTGCTACTGTCAACTTTCAACTATATTTTCTTTAGGAACATATCTAAACAGTGGAACTAAAGCACGAGCTTACGACATAATTTGCAAAGATCTTTTGACTATGTTCAGGATAATTAAGTTCATCTTATGAACTCCCACTCAGATAGACATCCCTCTAGTCATCTAAGTGATTACATGATTCGAGTCAACTAGGCCGTGTCCGATCATCACGTGAGACCGACTAGTCATCATCGGTGAACATCTTCATGTTGATCGTATCTACTATACGACTCATGCTCGACCTTTCGGTCTCTGTGTTCCGAGGCCATGTCTGTACATGCTAGGCTCGTCAAGTTAACCCTAAGTGTTTCGCGTGTGTAAATCTGTCTTACACCCGTTGTATGTGAACGTAAGAATCCATCACACCCGATCATCACGTGGTGCTTAGAAGCGACGAACTTTAGCAACGGTGCACAGTTAGGGGAGAACACTTCTTGAAATTGTTGTAAGGGATCATCTTATTTACTACCGTCGTTCTAAGTAAACAAGATGCATAAACATAATAAACATCACATGCAATTATATAGTAGTGACATGATATGGCCAATATCATATAGCTCCATTGATCTCCATCTTCGGGCTCCATGATCATCATCGTCACCGCATGACACCATGATCTCCATCATCATGATCTCCATCATCGTGTCTTCATGAAGTTGTCTCGCCAACTATTACTTCTACTACTATGGCTACCGTTAGCAATAAAGTAAAGTAATTACATGGCGTTGTTTAATGACACGCAGGTCATACAATAAATTAAGACAACTCCTATGGCTCCTGCCGGTTGTCATACTCATCGACATGCAAGTCGTGATTCCTATTACAAGAACATGAGCAATCTCATACATCACATATCATTCATCACATTCTTCTTGGCCATATCACATCACATAGCATACCCTGCAAAAACAAGTTAGGCGTCCTCTAATTGTTGTTTGCATGTTTTACGTGGCTGCTATGGGTTTCTAGCAAGAACGTTTCTTACCTCGCAAAACCACAACGTGATATGCCAATTGCTATTTACCCTTCATAAGGACCCTTTTCATCGAATCCGTTCCGACTAAAGTGGAGAGGCGGCACCGCTAACCACCTTATGCACCAAGTGCATGTCGTCGGTGGAACACATCTCACGAAGAATACGTGTAAGGTCGGTCCGGCCGCTTCATCCCACAATACCGTCGAAACAAGATTGGACTAGTAACGGTAAGCATATTGAACAAAATCAACGCCCACAACTACTTTGTGTTCTACTCGTGCAAAGAATCTACGCAATAGACCTAGCTCATGATGCCATGTTGGGGAACGTGAGCAGAAATTCAAAATTTTCCACGTGTCACCAAGATCTATCTATGGAGAAACCAACAACGAGGGGAAGGAGAGTGCATCTACATACCCTTGTAGATCGCTAAGCGGAAGCGTTCAAGAGAACGGGGTTGCAGGATTCGTACTCGTCGTGATCCAAATCACCGGGGATCCTAGTGCCGAACAGACGGCACCTCCGCGTTCAACACACGTACATCCCGGTGACATCTCCCACGCCTTGATCCAGCAAGGGGAGAGGGAGAGGTTGAGGAAGACTCCGTCCAGCAGCAGCACAACGGCGTGGTGGTGATGAAGGAGCGTGGCAATCCTGCAGGGCTTCGCCAAGCACCGCGGGAGAGGAGAAGGGAGAGAGGTAGGGCTGCGCCAAGAGGGAGAGAAACTCGTGTGTGTTGGGCAGCCCAAACCTCAAGTATATATAGGGGAAGGGGAGGGGCTGCGCCCCCACCTAGGGTTCCCTCCCCAGGTGTGGCGGCAGCCCCCAGATCCCATCTGGGTGGCGGCCACAAGGGGGAGAGGGGGAGGCGCACCTAGGGTGGGCCTTAGGGCCCATCTGCCCTAGGGTTTGCCCCCCTTCCCTCTTGGAGGCGCCTTGGGCCCTTGTGTGTGGGGGGGGGGGCGCACCAGCCCACCTGGGGCTGGTCCCCTTCCACACTTGGCCCATGCAGCCCTCCGGGGCTTGTGGCCCCACTTGGTGGACCCCCGGGACCCTCCCGGTGGTCCCGGTACGTTATAGGAAAAACCCGAAACTTTTCCGGTGACCAAAACAGGACTTCCCATATATAAATCTTTACCTCCGGACCATTCCGGAACTCCTCGTGACGTCCGGGATCTCATCAGGACTCAAAAACATTGGTAACCACATACAAACTTCCTTTATAACCCTAGCGTCATCGAACCTTAATGTGTAGACCCTACGGGTTCGGGAACCATCTGAGACATGACCGAGACATTCTCCGGTCAATAACCAACAGCGGGATCTGGATACCCATGTTGGCTCCTACATATTCCATGATGATCTCATCGGATGAACCACGATGTCAAGGACTCAATCGATCCGTATACAATTCCCTTTGTCTAGCGGTATTGTACTTGCCCGAGATTAGATCGTCGGTATCCCGATACCTTGTTCAATCTCGCTTCCGGCAAGTCTCTTTACTCGTTCCGTAACACATCATCCCGTGATCAACCCCTTGGTCACATTGTGCACATTATGATGATGTCCTACCGAGTGGGCCAGAGATACCTCTCCGTCAACCGGAGTGACAAATCCAGTCTCGATTCGTGCCAACCCAAGACACTTTCGGAGATACCTGTAGTGCACCTTTATAGCCACCCGATTACGTTGTGACGTTTGGTACACCCAAAGCATTCCTACGGTATCCGGAGTTGCACAATCTCATGGTCTAAGGAAATGATACTTGACAATAGAAAAGCTTTAGCATATGAACTACGATCTTTGTGCTAGGCTTAGGATTGGGTCTTGTCCATCACATCATTCTCCTAATGATGTGATCTCATTATCAATGACATCCAATGTCCATGGTCAGGAAACCGTAACCATCTATTGATTAACGAGCTAGTCAACTAGAGGCTTACTAGGGACATGGTGTTGTCTATGTACCCACACATGTATCTGAGTTTCCTTTCAATACAATTATAGCATGGATAATAAACGATTATCATGAACAAGGAAATATACTAATAACTAATTTATTATTGCCTCTAGGGCATATTTCCAACAATTTTAGTTTCACTTGTAATTTTACTTATGGAAGTAGAGCGGCAAATCACGATGCCGATAGATTAGCAAAGTTTGCTCAATCGTTGGATCAAGGGCGGCATTTGTGGATGTCAGTCCCGCACGATCCAGTTTGTATCCCACAAATTGTGGATTTTGATTGAGTAAAGCTTGGTTTCGACTCAAAAAAAATGTGGTTCAGCGCCGTCGAGGGGGGGCTCGTGGATTCGGAGGAGATGACGCTGCCGCCGCCTGCTCAGCGTGATGCCGCTCGACTCCTCTTTAGCACGCCGCCGCTCGATGCCTCGATGTTGGCGTACCTCCTTCGGCATACTGACCTTTTCCCTGGGGGTAAGTCCTCGTCGCCCCTCCCCTCCTCTGCTCTCCTCGGAGGTAAATCCTTGCCATGGCTGCCACCTCCCGTGGGTCCTCCGTCCGCCCCATCCTCCCGTCCAGCTCGGCAAGAACTCTGTCTCCTACCCCCTAGCTCCACATGGACCGTCTCTTCTAGCTCCTCCTAGACCCTACCCCTACCCCGGCAAGATTGCCATAGATTGGTGATGGTGATGGTCTGATGGATCTAGGAGGATAAATTACCAGATTGTAGTACTAGTTCACTAAATTAGGAGATTGTGATGGTGATGGTTTGATTGCAATTCATCATGAATTAGTTAGAGTCTGTCATGTAGTACTGGATTGTATCAACTCACCTATGTAGTGATAGTGAATTACTGATGGCCTGCAGATTGTAGTGGTCTAATTCCAACTGAATAATCAGTAGTACTTGGAACTACTAACCTGCAGTAGAACAACAAAGTATCTATCGTGTATGGTTGAAACCAAGAGGTTGTCACCACTACTTTGTGCTACTCTGTCTATTTCACAGTTCTTGCTACGATCCTGTTTGTGCTACTTTGTCTTGATTCGATCTGTTATGAAAGCTCATGTTTCTCTGTAAATCGCTGCAGACAACGACTTTAAACTTGCAGAGATGTTTCTATGTTTACATTCTTAATTTCAGTTTTCAGCTACCCAATTGGTTTCCTTGCTATGTTCGTCAGTAGTATAGTAGTTAACATTTGTGAGTTGGTCAGGTTGGAGTAGTTTGGTGTTATACATGATGGTGGTACTCTGAAAATGTCTTGTATGCAACAATTGGACTGAAAATGGCGGCGACATTATCAAGGTCGAGTTGTGGTGTGATCGCGTGAATCGGTAAGCTTAATTATCGACAACAATTTGAGAGGTCGTACTCATGTAGGGTCGTACAATTATTTGTAGACTATTCTTTAGCTTATCTGTGGGGTGGTGTGTGCTCCTAGAAGTAGAACATTCGCCAAACAAAGATTGGACTTGGCGATAAACATTCTCTCATGGGCAGATAGCATGTGGCATATGTTATGCACGTCGGGTTTGGACTTTGGTGAGGGTAAATGCCTGTTAGAGAATTAATCCGAGTGATTTCAACATGATAATGCTCCGGTTAAGAGCTAACGTTGACCGGTGACCTGTCAGCAACAAACAGTAAACATTACTAGATTTCCATTCAAATTTGAATGGCAGAATGTATCTTCATGTACATGCTTTCCTTGTTTTTGTTTTAACTACAAACAAGCATGCCAATCTCCTATTGTTTCATCAGGTTCTTAGGCACCCAAAGAAGCAAACACTAAACAAGCTGGATGGATAAACTTCTGTCCACTCAAAAGCTGGATGATCTGGGAGCAATTCATCTTCTGTAGAAAAATGCCTACCAAACAGAATGTTCAACTTAGCAAGTTTTTCATAGTATATGGTTCTGTGTTTTTATGTGAACCATGAACTTGTTGTAGCTGACTGTATGATCTGAAAGCAATTCATCTTCTGTGTTTTCTTACCATAGTTTGCTACTTTGCATACTCTCGGAGCAAGTACCGGTGAAGTTCAGTATTTTATTATGGGAGTTGTTAAACTGACAAAGATTGGATTTTTAACTGTACTGTTGCTATTTTGTATCATCACAGTTATTATAGCAAACCATGTCAACCAAACAAGCTTTTATGGAAGGGGATTGGAGACTTGGGGGATGTGACTTATGACCTACTCAAATTCTCAGATTTTTTTCTGGATTTCTTGGGCAAAATTACATCATCAAATTCCTCCATCTAATCCTTGCAAATAGAAATTGTCATTCGATAGTAGCAAGATTCACTCCCTTAAAAAAAGTAGGAGGATTCAGTGAAAAAGAAAGACAACACCAAGAAACCTCTTTGTCACGTTAGGGCATTTCCAAAGCCGACCTTAAAGTGTCCGCATATGTCCGGACTGTATTGTCCGGACAGCGAAAGCCATCTAACGCGGGCTGCATTAGTGCACGGCATGGTCCGTGCGTAGTTTCTCCCGCAAACCGGAGATAAACATGGAGGGGCTTTGCGGGCGTCCGGACACCACCCACGTCCGCTTTTGACCACCCAGGACCACCCGAACACCTCATCCGTCGCCCACGAGTGTTCCCGCCCGGGGCCAGCTGCCCACATTCATGACGCTGTAAAGCACGCCACTGTACATTGAAGACGGCCCAGGGCAAATCGACCTCTCACTGCCTGCGCCACTGAAACGGCGCGTCGGCCGAGGGCACTGCCCGATGCACGCCCGGCTGAACACGCCTCCTCGCCGTATTCAAACGACTCCATTAAACTCACGTGGAAGCCAATAAACCTACTCCAGCCACATATCCGTTCCGAGCGGGCTGCATTAAACACAACGTTGGGCAAGCTCCTCCCGTCAGCCCGCTATTTAAAGGAGGCCAGACACCGGGAAAGGATCACACCACTCCGCCGCTCCCCATCTGCTCATTCCATCATTTTCTCTACTCTTTCGATGGCATCCGACGAGCCGGAAAAACAGTTCTCCGGCATAAATTCCAGCTGGGTGGCCCGCCGAGCCGGCCGAATACGAGCGACGCAGCTCACTGCTTCACCTCCAAGCCGGACGGAGCAAGTTGCCACTCCAAGACGGTGCATGGTTCAGCAACTCGCCGCTCCAAGCCAGCTCCCGGAGGAGTGATGAGTTGCTACAGGCCAACACGTCGGGGGTGGGGGGCACGGCGGCACGGGCATTGTCACTATCGTGGACGACGCCGCATCGTACCACGCCTCCCGTGCCTACGACTGGGTGGCGGCCCACACGTCCGCGCCGGCCGCCATCATTAAGGTGAAGTAGAACACGGGAGACCGCCGCCATTTGATTCCCATGAAGGCCAATGCCTAGGTGAGGCGCCGGCGTCGTACACAACCGGTGTCTTGCCCTCTCGCAGACCACCGTCACCCCCTTACCCAAAAACCAACTTTGGTCCGTACAGCGTAGGGACCCTTCGCCTCCGGCTGAAGCATCAGCCGGCGGGTGGGAAGCAAGCCGCCCTTTGCGATGAAGCGTATACCTCCGGGGCTCACGGCCGTTGGACATGGGGCCGACAATGGAGCGCCGGCGCCGACCATAGACTAGTTTTATCTTTGTCCGGTATCTTTTTAGTTGAAGAATATGTAGAAAATGTAACCGTTTTCGTCCGATTTGTATGAAATCCGTCATGTTTATATGAAATCCGGCAATGTTTTCATGAATATTATCTGGTTGATTCATAAAATGTTTGAAATGTGTGCGGGCAGCATTGGATGGCGGCATCCCACATTACTGTCCGTGAACTGACCCCCCTGTCCGTGAACGGATATGAGAAACAAATTGTGGGTCGCCGTTGGAGATGCCCTTGTAGCATGCAGGCCAAGCTCGCCGCATACAAGATTCATTAACGAGCTATATTGTTTTAAAAAAAACCAGGCTATCATGGATCTCGCTGAATGAATGTATTGATTTACCAGACTTTCAGGAAACTGAACTAAGGGCCTGTTCGGTAGCTCCCCAACTCCAATAAATCCTCAAATCCAGCTTCTCTTTTCGATCGCCAGCTTCCCACGCGAGCGCTAGCGCTCAGAAATCCGTTCGGTGTCTCAGCTCCAGGTTTCGATCGTCATAGATGGGCTGCCAGCCATCTTCAGTGGGATTCGGCCTTATTGGACATTGAGGAGAGGCCGAAGTGAGCCCAAGATGGAGGCTGGATGGAAATCCACGTGAGGCCCTGTTCCTAGGGGCTGAAAAGATGGCTAAAGGCCTGGTTTGGAGTGCACAGGCGCATTTTTCAGCCTAGTTCGCTGGCAGGCAGCGTTTTCTCCTTTTCCTTTGCTTTCTTTCTCTAACAGAGATGGCCAGATTCGCTGGGGCAAAGAGTTGCCTTTTCTTTTCTGTGCATTTTTACTAACAGAGAACTATAAAGGGTAGTTTGCAATACTTTCTGCATATAAATTATAAATTATTAAACAGAAATGTATTTTGAATGAAAATACATATGTGGCAACACATATCTTAAGGACCAAGACAGTCTGCACGTATTTCATATAACAAAGGGCACAATATTTGCATAAGTTTGCAAATCAAAAGTGGTACATGTTCCTAACATGTACTTCACCAACCTAGAGCAATGTCAGTAGCAAGTTGGTTCCTAAACAGATCCATGTCAACACCATTTTCCTTCGAAGTAGATGTATCTGAAGCATTTATCGGAACAGCAAATTTCCTATACCGTTCAAGAATTGTTGGCACATAATCCGGATCCCTATCACATCGAACAAAGTGGAGATCTGATTCGTCATGGAAGCGAACATAGTTGTGCAATGCCATAGTTGCAGCAACTATCATCTTTTGGGTTTCAATTGAGTAGCTTGGCATCTTCAAAAGTATTTGCCATTTCATCTTCCAAACTCCAAAGGTTCTCTCTATGCAATTGCGTTTGGATGAATGGATCCTATTGAACTTCTCCTTAGGAGTATTCGGTGGTGCGCCTCTTTGAAAGTCAGGGACATGATACCTTTCTCCTTTGTAGGGTGCAAGATATCCAATTCTATTAGGATAGCCAGCGTCTACAAGGTAGTACTTGCCTAAATAACATACAGAGTAATGAATGTAAGTTGTTGGATATATGACATAACTTGCAACAAGTAAAAAGCTCACCTTTTGGAGGATGGGGAAAGGTATCCTTGTCCATATGCATTGCGGTATATAGCACAGTTGTGTCATGCATAGAACCAGGTTGACCAATAGAAGCATAAGTGAAATGCATATCAAAGTCACATATTGCCATCACATTCTGAGTTATTGCTCGGTTCTTCGATGTACCTCACTTGTCCGGCCTCGGGAATAGAAGCCCTAATGTGAGTCCCATCTATTGCACCAATGCAGTCTTTCAAGTGTGGATAAGCCCTCCTGTCATTCAGAATCCTTGGATGTATGGTCCTAAAATTTGGGTCCTTAGGCTTGATGTAGTCAGCAGACATCTTCACGACACAAAGTAGTACCTCATGGAATTTGCGGTGGATTGTATCTGCGGAATGTTTGAAACGGTTTTGGGTTCTTCTATTTGATTCACACCCGCCCAAGGTCCACAGAAACATAGCAAGAGACTCATAACTACTAACGAATGGGGAATGGCCGAGCCCATACTTATCCTTCAACAAGTCATGAAGTTCAAAGAATACCGTCGCCTTCATTCTCAGCATGGTGAATGTCTCTCCGGGTGTACCGATAGTCTCCTGCAACCATCCAAATCCACTCAAGATAGATGTCCTAGGATTGGCCTTCATCACCCAATTGTCACAATACTTCCCAAATATGGTTGATGCACTCAGATACATAATGTTCATTTCTTGTGCATGGGCACGAATCATTCTTTTCTTCATTTCATAATAGTTTTCATTGTCACTTTCACTATCAGATGACATCTGCACATACAAAGCCAATGAGTTAACAAACAATGGTTAGCATGGAGAACAAGAAATATGAAGACGAAACTCCACTCAATACATAAATATTATCGATCCAGTTATTACAAGCCATATAGGAAACAATTGTTCAAGAGTGAGTACTTAAAATATTGTTCAACCACTGACATAGTAAATAAAATGGTTCGGTAGCATAGGACATAAGCAACCATCACACATATGGCATAAACTGGGAACTACTAGTTCCCGTACTTGACATTGAACTTCCTCTTTAGCCAACCCAAACGAGTGTGAACACTCATGCTCAGAAACATCTCCCTTTGCTCTCTCTTGATGAAAAGCTCAGAGGCAATGAAGTGCTCATCGCTGCCTTCTATTGCACCACAAGCAATTGCTTCCTTCATAACAGATGCAACAGAGGTGGTGTCATCGTGCTTAAAGAACGACTGAAACGACGAATGTGATTCCTTACAAATGTCCCCGATCATTGTAATCTGCTCCTGCATCACTTGTGCGGTCTTGGGTTTCTTGTTTGTGTCACAAATGATCTTGCCAAGCCTCTTATTAACCTTTGGTGTAATAGGAGATGGTGCCTCTTCGGGATCCTCCAACAGATCAACATCTTCTATTTGCTCAAGATTTATGGCACTTGATATTAGTGCAGTAGAAGTAGGGGGGATGCCAGAAGTCGGATTCCAATGATCGGAACCGTCACTTGTGATGTCTTCAAACATGATGCGCAAGTTCTCTTCATTGCGAAGTCCATGCTTCCTGAACTTGTAACAACCTGGAATGTCCTGTAAATATACAAACAAGACAACCTTTGTCAACAACAAGTAACATGAAGAAAGATATGATATGCACAGCATGAGGATGAAAACTCACTATCTTTGCCTTCTTCCACCACTCAGCATCTTGTTTCACAGTGTTGCGCTCTGTGTCCCATCCCGCTCCTGTCTCCTTCAACTTAAGTTTCTTGAATACACCATATTCACCTCTTAGTTTGTCCCATTTGTTCTTCAATTGATCATTTGTGTACTCCAACCCTGTTCTTATTTTGAATTGCCTCACCACCTCATCATATGCATTGGAGGTCAAGTGAGTATTTGGCCTATTTCCAGCTCTCACTTGCTGGACAAACAACTCGGTGATAATCCGAGTGTTCTCAATAGTCCATTCGGCAACCATTTTCAACAACTCTATATAAAAGTCCATGTCACTTTGTGTGTGCTAATAAAATTGTATGCCCTCATATATATAAAGATTCATGTCATAAAAACAACTGTATGCTCTCATTTATAAACATATTCAGAGACTATTTCATCTATAAATCTGTACGTATGTATATGGAATATCTCATTTATAAACATATACAGAGTCTATTACATCTATAATTCTGTACAGGGACTATTTCACTTATAAATCTAAAATCATAGCTCCCATCTAGAAATCTGAACCAAATGATAGCTCTAGTCTACAAATATGTATGCTCTCATTCAGAAAAGTTCATCTTATTTACAAAAGATTGTGCATCTGGGCATCCAAAAATCTGGACCAAATGGCCTGTAACTCAATGTAAAATAAACTGAATGGAAGTGGTGAGGTTGCACATCTGCACGAGCTCACCTTGAGCTTCTCGAGCGGCGACGGCGGGCATAGGAGCAGCGTCGCCCGACGGCGGGGTGCCGGCTGCTGTCGGTGGGGGCGGAATGGGCGAGCTTGAAGGAGTCACAGCGTCACGAAGAAGGGCTGCTCGAGGGCGAGACCTTCTTCGGGTGGGGTCGAGGTTGCGGACGAAGTTGACCGTGAGGATCTGTGGCGGGATCTCTGGCGGCTAGGGTTGGACTAGCCGGTGGGGATACGGCAGGAGGAGAATGGGGATCGAGATGTATCGAGACTTCTCCAGCCTATCTATCGAACAGGTATGTCACTTGGCGGTGGCACATCCTCGTAATAAAAGTGAACTCCAGCTTTTGCGTTTTCTGGGATCTCCAAACGAGCAGCTCCCGGTTTTTGCACGTAGCCAGGCCACACATCCCAGAAGCTAGCTTCGTGGAGCCAGGGTGTTCGGGCCAGCTCCGCTCCTGGATTCATGGAAGCTGGGAGTTGGGGAGCTGCCGAACAGGCACTAAAAGCATGTGCGCGGGCTCCCATTTTCATACGATCGTGTCGTAGACTCTAACAGTGGCCGTGGGGAATAGATAAATGCACGTCAACGCACCGTGAATGTGCTGAACGGAGGGCGGAGGAGGGGCAGTGGTGTTCACGCCGGATCCGGTTTACCTGCTCCCTCTCCATGCTTTCATCCGTGCTCCCACTTTATTCTACGGCTGTTCTTTTCTTTTTTTTTTCTAATCTAATCACCCCCCCTCCCTCCTCTGATTTTCAGGGGATGGGGCTGACCTTATTTTCTTTTAATCAAATCAAGGCACGTATGCGGGAGCACGGATGGAAGCATGCGAATGAAGCAAGCAAGTCTCGTCCGTTCACGCCATGCAGTCTGCACTAGGCCCGCTCCACCGTGCGCATTTGAAGGCGGATTCTTCTCCCATGGCCTTCTGCGGGCATAGTGGCTACTGGCTAGAGATGTCAGCGGGGGAGTCAGCAATAATGTCATCGCGACCCACGAGACATGCAGGAACTTTGTGAGGAGGGACATGGCCTCTCCCGTCCGGCGACGCGTAGGTTGCTCGGCTCGTATAGATAGGTTCGCCCGCCCGCGACATCGACGGTTCCGAACAACGTTTTTCCCCTTGCCAAGAGATGGAGCCGCTAGCGAACACCTGGGACCGAAGCTGTGTTTCTGATGTTCCATCTGACCGCGCGGGACAGTTCGCCAACAAGCGACGGACGTCTGCGCTATTTTTTTTTTATCTCTTGCACATCTAAGGCCCATCAGGCCCAAATAATTGCAGATCGTCAATTTTGTTACGGGAGAAGCGGCCCAGCCAGTATAGCGATCTCTGGTTACTCACGAGCTTTTGCAAATCGATCCAACGGTCGAAAATTCCTAAACTCATAGATCTGATGGCCAGAAACCTTGATTGCTTGAAGGGCAGGAAAATTGCTCAGTTACAATTTATCTAAAATTCTTTGAATTACCCATGTAGGCAATTGCAAAATAAAAAACATGTATCTCAACATTATCTAGGGAAGAAATTGCCATGATACTCGAGAAACGTGGCTTTAGTTTAGTTGAGGGTAAGACACAACGATGGGAGTGCATGGTATCTTTGTGTACTCGCACTCTTTGATGTACATGATGACACGCTTCAGTGTGCAATCAATTGGGACCCTGACACTGTAGGAATACACTCAGAAGTACAGTTGTGCTGGGTTATACTAAGCATTCTATCCTGGATGTCTCCTATTCCCATATTCTTAAGGTAGCATTGGTTTCTTCTTGCATTGTCTTTTTCTATAAGTATTGAGAAAACTGATGATCCTTTTGAACTATATATATTGAGTAAACAAAGACACTTGATCGGTCCTCCTCGGTTGGATATATACACGGACATACATTGTCTTTTGCTAGCCGCATGTAGGTTGCTAGAATTTAATTTGATAAGACATCTTTGCATGAAAGACTTATGACCGACTCCACCATTTATTAATGTAACTATCACAGTGTGTCTGCACATATACAAGAACAACATCTAAATGGATTGTTATTACTATTTTAAAAAATTAGACAAAGTAATAGCGCATATATTTTACAGGCTATACTATATTACATATCATCTTGTAAATGGGACATTTTTTCAGAACAAACATCCAATGGGCATCTTATAACTGAATATTACGAAGGAAATGTTGGATAATAGGATGAAAAGATAATAAGACACAAAAACGACCGGCAAAAAGAATTTACATCGGAAATCATATTGGTCATCTTCTTCCTTCGATTGTACGAAGCCCGTCGGAACTTAAAAATTGAACTGAACTAGTGCGGGTTAAAGCGATTTCATTGCTCAACTTGGAGGGAAATCCTCCATATATAGTTGTGGTACATTCGCAGGACCCTATCGGATCCATAGTGTCATACGGCCTTCAACACGACCAAAAGAAGCTAATCTATGACTCACGACATTTGGTTCCTACTCACATGAGCAATAAAATGTCTCATCAAGTCCCCAGTATTGCATTTGTCGATCTGCCTATTGACTGTGCATGAATGGAAACCACCGCAACTTAACAGTCTATCTCAACATGAATGGACAATGTAGACCATTGCAAAGAAAAATTTAGCCCCTCTAGGCATGTTGCTAACTCCATCAACAATGGGCCTGCACAGTGCAATAGGTTTCTACACGTTGAGAAGATTATGCCACTGGTGTTGTCACAGAGAATCATCCCAACACCGGGTTCGCGTGTCTCCTTAAGGTATGTGCCATCTACGTTTAGCTTAACAACACCCTTGCCATACTTGACTATGAAGACCGCAATAGCCATTCATCGCAAGAAAGAAGATATAATCAGCGCTGAGGGAATATCGGTAGGGGCATCATCCCCACGCAATGCAGGCTTGCACTCCTTCACCACTATTTCGGAGGGCTAGAGAAACTGTGTCATTCCACTGAATAACTTGGAAAAGGAGGTCAAAGTCGCCCCTCCTAGATCCAACCAACTCCTTACCTTAATTGACACACCAATTGCCAAGATTTGAAGAGATCCAACAATATGGTAACACATACCCTCACGGGATTTTCATCAGCGTCAAGTCGGACGTCGTCGAGGTAAGGAGAGGATGAAGAGATCTTGTTTCAACACGTCATAGCTGCCACCACCTCATGGATACCGCCAGGGAGAAAAACCCAAGGGGGAACAAGAATGAAGAAAAACGAAAACAACGGGTCCCCACTCCTTTGGCTATTGTTGATCCACTAGACTGGAGAGGGAAGAAGGACCGAGGCGACATCTGCCTACACGGAGGAGGGGCACAGTCGTGCCGATGACCGGAAGGGGAAGGGGCCGGCGAAGAAATGGTGATTTCATCCACCCTTCCCCGTTATGTTTATGTTTAACTATGTTTTAAGTTTGTAGTATGGATTTGCCGTTGAACTTCGATGAGCCATGCTTCTTTTGTCCAACAATTCTAAGTTGACCCGATGAACTGCGTGTTGTTGATTGTGTTTACGTAGTGTTGCATGGGTTGTATGGTTTTGAGGGTTCAGATATGAGGGATGCAGGTGTGGAAGCCACCAAATGAGGCGTGCCCGGTCAGTGCCTAGATTTGCAACCTATTCCAATAGATGCTCTAATCACAGTCTCGGCCCCCGCCTCAGCCCAGATCTAGCCTGCTCGAGCACAATCCGTTGACCACACTCGCGTGGCCACTACGCTGATATCACTTATTAAGGAGTACTCCTTACAAAGATCACTTCCACCTCTTCAGGTTGCGACAAGTGGCGCGCTACATGTGCACCACTTGTTGCAACCTGTGAGTTTTCCCTTTTTGGTAGATCCGTTTATTCAAAACATTTTATCTCTTAAACTGTGCATCCAAACCTTGAACCGTTTTCACCATTAGATTCTTCGCGTCAAGATCTTCAAAACCAAATCCCATGTTGGTAGGTTTTGACAAACTTTTTTTGCACGAAAAAACAGACAAATAAACCAGACGAAAAAATTGAACCAAGAGCACGTTTCTTTTTTCTTTCCGAAAGAGGCACGACCATGCCTCTAGCGGAAAGGAGAAAAATAAAACACATTCTTGTTGCGTGAGACACGGCCGTGCCTCTCATGGAAAGAAAAAAAATGCATTTTCTCCGTTTCTGAGAGGCACGGCGGTGCCTTGCGCGGAAACAAATCCGTGCCTCTTGTGGAATGAAAAAAAACTTGTTTTTTTCGTTTCCAAGAGGCACGGCCATGCCTCTCGCGGAAGGAAAAAAAGAAAACATGTTTTGTTTTTCGTTTCTGAGAGGCATAGTCGTGCCTCGCAAAAGCAAAGTGGTGCCTCTCGAGGAAGAAAATCCGTGCCTCTCTTGGAAGGAAAAACAAAAGAAAACATGTTTGTTGTGAAAAAAATTGATTTTTGGTCCGAATGTTAAGAAAGACCGGTGAAAAATAGAAAAGCTGAAAAAACCAAAAAAAAAAACCATCTAAAAGCCGAAAACGCGTGCGGGAAAATAATAAAAACAAAAGTTGGAGGGAGCGCCCAGAGCATGACACGTGGCACACTCTCAGCCCACTCCAGGTGACCTTTGGGGAGGCTCTCGAACGATCGCTCCTTAATTAGTCGCTCCGCCGCTACGCGAGCCACACCACATCATGCTTATAGCCACCATGGTCGACACCGTGCAGGCTATGCATTTTCTTGGGATCGGAGCCCACCCTGGCGGAGCCACCGCAACCCAGGTCATGACCCAGATCTAGGCAGGAACCGACATGAGAAGGCATCCCTAGTCATGCTTGTTGGAAATATGCCCTAGAGGCAATAATAAATTAGTTATTATTATATTTCCTTGTTCATGATAATCGTTTATTATACATGCTATAATTGTATTGATAGGAAACTCAGATACATGTGTGGGTACATAGACAACACCATGTCCCTAGTAAGCCTCTAGTTGACTAGCTCGTTGATCAATAGATGGTTACGGTTTCCTGACCATGGACATTGGATGTCGTTGATAACGGGATCACATCATTAGGAGAATGATGTGATGGACAAGACCCAATCCTAAGCCTAGCACAAAGATCGTAGTTCAGTATGCTAAAGCTTTTCTAATGTCAAGTATCATTTCCTTAGACCATGAGATTGTGCAACTCCGGATACCGTAGGAATGCTTTGGGTGTACCAAACGTCACAACGAATCGGGTGACTATAAAGGTGCACTACGGTATCTCCGAAAGTGTCATTGGGTTGGCACGAATCGAGACTGGATTTGTCACTCCGGTTGACGGAGAGGTATCTCTGGGCCCACTCGGTAGGACATCATCATAATGTGCACAATGTGACCAAGGGGTTGATCACGGATGATGTGTTACGGAACGAGTAAAGAGACTTGCCGTAACGAGATTGAACAAGGTATCGGGATACCGACGATCGAATCTCGGGCAAGTACAATACCGTTAGACAAAGGGAATTGTATACGGGATTGATTGAGTCCTTGACATCGTGGTTCATCCGATGAGATCATCGTGGAACATGTGGGAGCCAACATGGGTATCCAGATCCCGCTGTTGGTTATTGACCGGAGAACGTCTCGGTCATGTCTGCATGATTCCCGAACCCGTAGGGTCTACACACTTAAGGTTCGATGGACGCTTAGGGTTATAAAGGAAGTTTGTATGTGGTTACCGAATGTTGTTCGAGTCCGGATGAGATCCCGGACGTCACGAGGAGTTCCGGAATAGTCCGGAGGTAAAGATTTATATATGGAAAGTTGTTGTTCGGGTTAGGAAAAGTTCGGGTTTTTCGGTATTGTACCGGAAGCTTCGGAAGGTTCCGGAGGATTCCGGAAGGGTCCGGAGGTCCGGAAATAGTTCCACCACGTCCAATACAGTAGCATGGGCTGTAGGGGGGCGCCCTAGCCTTAATGGGCCAGGGGCACCAGCCCCCCCCAAGGCCCATGCGCATGGGAAGGGGGAAACCCTAAGGGGGAGGGCCTCCACTTGACTTGGGAGGCACTCCTCCCCCTCTTGGCAGCCCCCCAAGTCCCATCTAGGGCTGGCCGCACCCCTTGGGGTGGAAACCCTAAAGGGCGCAGCCCCCTTCCCCTATATATACTTGAGGTTTTGGGCTGCCCAACACACATGAGAACTTCTCCTCTTGGTGCAGCCCCGCCTCCTCCTCCTCCTCTCCCTTGGTGCTTGGCGAAGCCCCTGCAGGATTGCCACGCTCCTCCATCACCACCATGCCGTTGTGCTGCTGTTGGATGGAGTCTTCCTCAACCTCTCCTCTCTCCTTGCTGGATCAAGGCGTGGGAGACGCCACCGGCTGTACGTGTGTTGAACGCGGAGGTGCCGTCCGTTCGGCACTAGGATCTCCGGTGACTTGGATCACGACGAGTACGACTCCTTCAACCCCGTTCTCATGAACGCTTCCGCTTAGCAATCTACAAGGGTATGTAGATGCACTCTCCTTCCCTCGTTGCTAGTTTCTCCATAGATAGATCTTGGTGACACGAGGAAAATTTCAATTTCTGCCACGTTCCCCAACAGTGGCATCATGAGCTAGGTCTATTGCGTAGATTCTTTGCACGAGTAGAATACAAAGTAGTTGTGGGCGTTGATGTTGTTCAATATGCTTACCGTTACTAGTCCAATCTTGTTTCGACGGTATTGTGGGATGAAGCGCCCGGACCGACCTTACACGCATTTCTACGTGAGACGAGTTCCACCGATCGACATGCACTTGGTGCATAAGGTGGCTAGCGGTGCCGCTCTCCCACTTTAGTCGGAACGGATTCGATGAAAAGGGTCCTTATGAAGGGTAAATAGCAATTGGCATATCACGTTGTGGTTTTGCGAGGTAAGAAACGTTTTGCTAGAAACCCATAGCAGCCACGTAAAACATGCAAACAACAATTAGAGGACGCCTAACTTGTTTTTGCAGGGTATGCTATGTGATGTGATATGGCCAAGAAGAATGTGATGAATGATATGTGATGTATGAGATTGATCATGTTCTTGTAATAGGATTCACGACTTGCATGTCGATGAGTATGACAACCGCCAGAGCCATAGGAGTTGTCTTTATTTATTGTATGACCTGCGTGTCATTAAACAACGCCATGTAATTACTTTACTTTATTGCTAACCGTAGCCATAGTAGTAGAAGTAATAGTTGGCGAGACAACTTCATGAAGACACGATGATGAAGATCATGATGATGGAGATCATGGTGTCATGCGGTGACGATGATGATCATGGAGCCCAAGATGGAGATCAATGGAGCTATATGATATTGGCCATATCATGTCACTACTATATAATTGCATGTGATGTTTATTATGTTTATGCATCTTGTTTACTTAGAACGACGGTAGTAAATAAGATGATCCTTACAACAATTTCAAGAAGCGTTCTCCCTAATTGTGCACCGCTGCTAAAGTTCGTCGCTTCTAAGCACCACGTGATGATCGGGTGTGATGGATTCTTACGCTCACATACAACGGTGTAAGACAGATTTACACACGCGAAACACTTAGGGTTAACTTGACGAGCCTAGCATGTACAGACATGGCCTCGGAACACGAGACCGAAAGGTCGAGCATGAGTCGATAGTAGATACGATCAACATGAAGATGTTCACCGATGATGACTAGTCCGTCTCACGTGATGATCGGACACGGCCTAGTTGACTCGGATCATGTAATCACTTAGATGACCAGAGGGATGTCTATCTGAGTGGGAGTTCATAAGATGAACTTAATTATCTTGAACATAGTCAAAAGACCTTTTGCAAATTATGTCGTGAGCTCGCGCTTTAGTTCCACTGTTTAGATATGTTCCTAGAGAAAATATAGTTGAAAGTTGACAGTAGTGATTATGCGGACAATAGAAAGCTTATGTCCTTAATGCACCGCTCAGTGTGCTGAACCCCAAACATCGTTTGTGGATGTTGCGAACATCGGACATACACGTTTTGATAACTACGTGATAGTTCAGTTAAACAGTTTAGAGTTGAGGCACCAAAGACGTTTTTCGAAACGTCCTGAACATATGAGATGTTTCGAGGGCTGAAATTGGGATTTCAGGCTCGTGCCACGCCAAGAGGTATAAGACCTCCGACGATTTTCTTAGCCTGCAAACTAAGGGAGAAAAGCTCAATCGTTGAGCTTGTGCTCAGATTGTCTAAGTGCAACAATCACTTGAACCGAGTGGGAGTTGATCTTCCAGATGAGATAGTGATGTTTCTCCAAAGTCATTTCCACCAAGCTGTTAGAGCTTCGTGATGAACTATAACATATCAGGGATAGATATGATGATCCTTGAGGTATCGCGATGTTTGACACCGCGAAAGTAGAAATCAAGAAGGAGCATCAATTGTTGATGGTTGGTGAAACACTAGTTTCAAGAAGGGCAAGGGCAAGAAGGGACACTTCTTGAAACGGCAAATCAGTTGCTGCTCCAGTGAAGAAACCCAAGGTTGAACCCAAACCCGAGACTAAGTGCTTCTGTAATAAGGGGAACAACCACTAGAGCAGAATTACCCTAGATACTTGGTAGATAAGAAGGCTGGCAAGGTCGATAGAAGTATATTGGATATACATTATGTTAATGTGTACTTTACTAGTACTCCTAGTAGCACCAGGGTATTAGATACCGGTTCGGTTGCTAAGTGTTAGTAACTCGAAACAAAAGCTACGGAATAAACGGAGACTAGCTAAAGGTGAGCCGACGATATGTGTTGGAAGTGTTTCCAAGTTTGATGTGATCAAACATCGCACGCTCCCTCTACCATCAAGGTTAGTATTAAACCAGAATAATTGTCATTTGGTGTTTGCGTTGAGTATAGACATAATTGGATTATGTCTATCGCAATACGGTTGTTCATTTAAGGAGAATAATGGTTACTCTATTTATTTGAATAACACCTTCAATGGTCTTGCACCTAAAATGAATGGTTTATTGAAATCTCGATCGTAGTGATACACATTTTCATGCCAAAATATATAAGATAGTAATGATGGTACCACCTGCTTGTGGCACTGCCATTTGAGTCATATTGGTATAAAACACATGAAGAAGCTCCATATTGATGGATCTTTGGACTCACTCGTTTTTGAAAAGTTTGAGACATGCAAACCATGTCTATTGGTGTATACACATGATGAAATTCCATGCAGATGGATCGTTTGGACTCACTTGATTTTGAATCATTTGAGATATGCAAATCATACCACATGGGCAAGATGACTGAAAAGCCTCGTTTCAGTAAGATGGAACAAGATAGCAACTTGTTGGAAGTAACACATTTTGATGTGTGCAGTCCAATGAGTGCTGAGGCATGAAGTGAATATCGTTATGTTCTTACTTCACAGATGATTTGAGTAGATGTTGAGTATATTTACTTGATGAAACACAAGTCTGAATTATTGAAAGGTTCAAGTAATTTCAGGGTGAAGTTGAAGATCTTCGTGACAAGAGGATAAAATGTCTGTGATGTGATCATAGAGATGAGTATCTGAGTTACGAGCTTTGGCACGCTATTAAGACATAGTGGAAATTGTTTCACAATTAATACCGCCTGGAACACCATAGTGTGATGGTGTGTCCGAACATCATAGTTGCACTCTATTGGATATGGTGCGTACCATGATATCTCTTATCGAATTACCACTATCGTTCATGGGTTAGGCATTTGAGACAACCGCACTCACTTTAATGGGGCACCACGTAATTCCGTTGAGACAACACCGTTTGGAGAAACCTAAGTTGTCGTTTCTTAAAAGTTTGGGGCTGCAACGCTTATGTGGAAAAGTTTCAGGTTGATAAGCTCGAACCCAAAGCGGACAAAATGCATCTTCATAGGACACCCAAAACAGTTGGGTATACCTCCTAATTCAGATCCGGAAGCAATAGGGATTGTTTCTTGAATCGGGTCCTTTCTCAAGGAAAAGTTCGTCTCAAAAAGTTGAGTGGGAGGATGGTGGAGACTTGATGAGGTTATTGAACCATCACTTCAACTAGTGTGTAGCAGGGCACAGGAAGTTGTTCCTGTGGCACCTACACCAATTGAAGAAGAAGCTTATGATAGTGATCATGAAGCTTCAGATCAAGTCACTACCGAACCTCATAGGACGACAAGGACGCGTACTGCTTCGGAGTGGTACGGTGATCCTGTCTTGAGTGTCATGTTGCTAGACAACAATGAACCTACGAGCTATGGGGAAGCAATGGTGGGCCCAAATTCCGACAAATGGTTAGAAGCCATGAAATCCGAGATAGGATCCATGTATCAGGACAAAGCATGGACTTTGGTGGACTTGCCCGATGAGCGGCAAGCCATTGAGATGAATGGATCTTTAAGAAGAAGACGGACGTGGACGGTAATGTCACCGTCTATGAAGCTCGACTTGTGGCGAAGAGTTTTTCACAAGTTCAAGGAGTTGACTACGATGAGATTTTCTCATCCGTATCGATGCTTAAGTCTGTCGGAATCATGTTAGCATAAGCTGCATTTATGAAATCTGGTAGATGGATGTCAAAATGAGTTTCCTTACCAGCCAGTAAGGAAAGGTTGTATGTGATACAATCGAAAGTTTTGTCGATCCTAAGGATGCTAAAGGTATGCTGACTCCAGCGATCCTTTCTAAGGACTGGAGTGAGCATCTCGGAGTTGGAATGTGCGCTTTGATGAGATGATCAAAGATTTTGGGTTTATACAGATTTTATGAGAAACTTGTATTTCCAAAGGAGTGGGAGCACTATAGAATTTCTGATGAGTATATGTTGTTGACATATTGATTATCAGAAATGATGTAGATTTTTCTGTAAAGCATATAGGGTTATTTGAAAAGTGCTTTTCCAGTGAAAACCTGGATTAAGCTACTTGAACATTGAGCATCAAGATCTATGAAGATAGATCAAAAACCGCTTAATGGTGCTTTCAAATGAGCACATACCTTGACATGATCTTGAAGGTGTTCAAGATGGATCAGTCAAAGAAGGAGTTCTTGCCTGAGATGTAAGGTATGAAGTTAAGACTTAAAAGCTCGACCACGGCAGAAAAGAGAGAAAGGACGAAGGTCGTCCCCTATGCTTTAGACGTAGGCTCTATAGTATGCTATGTTGTGTACCGCACCGAAGTGTGCCTTGCCATGAGTCACTCAAGGGTACAAGAATGATCCAGGAATGGGGATCATTGAACAGCGGTCAAAATTGTCCTTGGAGTAAATAAGGACATGTTTCTCGATTATGGAGGTGATAAAGAGTTCAGCGTAAAGGGTTACGTCGATGCAAGCTTTAACACCTATCCGAATGACTCTGAGTAGCAAACCGGATACGTATAGTGGAGCAACCATTTGGAATAGCTTCAAGTGGAGCGTGGAAGCAACATTTACAATATGACATAGAGAATTATGAAGTACATACGGATCTGAATGTTCTGAGACCGCTGACTAAAACCTCTCTCACAAGCAAAACATGATCAAACCCCAAAACTGATTGAGTCTTAATCACATGATGATGTGAACTAGTTTAATGACACTAGTATACTCTTTGGATGTTGGTCACATGGCGATGTGACCTATCAGTGTTAATCACATGACGATGTGAACTAGATTATTGACTCTAGTGCAAGTGGGAGACTGTTGGAAATATGCCCTAGAGGCAATAATAAATTAGTTATTATTATATTTCCTTGTTCATGATAATCGTTTATTATCCATGCTATAATTGTATTGATAGGAAACTCAGATACATGTGTGGGTACATAGACAACACCATGTCCCTAGTAAGCCTCTAGTTGACTAGCTCGTTGATCAATAGATGGTTACGGTTTCCTGACCATGGACATTGGATGTCGTTGATAACGGGATCACATCATTAGGAGAATGATGTGATGGACAAGACCCAATCCTAAGCCTAGCACAAAGATCGTAGTTCAGTATGCTAAAGCTTTTCTAATATCAAGTATCATTTCCTTAGACCATGAGATTGTGCAACTCCCGGATACCGTAGGAATGCTTTGGTGTACCAAACGTCACAACGAATCGGGTGACTATAAAGGTGCACTACAGGTATCTCCGAAAGTGTTTGTTGGGTTGGCACGAATCGAGACTGGGATTTGTCACTCCGATTGACGGAGAGGTATCTCTGGGCCCACTCGGTAGGACATCATCATAATGTGCACAATGTGACCAAGGGGTTGATCACGGGATGATGTGTTACGGAACGAGTAAAGAGACTTGCCGGTAACGAGATTGAACAAGGTATCGGGATACCGACGATCGAATCTCGGGCAAGTACAATACCGTTAGACAAAGGGAACTGTATACGGGATTGATTGAGTCCTTGACATCGTGGTTCATCCGATGAGATCATCGTGGAACATGTGGGAGCCAACATGGGTATCCAGATCCCGCTGTTGGTTATTGACCGGAGAACGCCTCGGTCATGTCTCAAGATAATTCCCGAACCCGTAGGGTCTACACACTTAAGGTTCGATGACGCTAGGGTTATAAAGGAAGTTTGTATGTGGTTACCGAATGTTGTTCGAGTCCGGATGAGATCCCGGACGTCACGAGGAGTTCCGGAATGGTCCGGAGGTAAAGATTTATATATGGAAAGTTGTTGTTCGGGTTAGGAAAAAGTTCGGGTTTTTCGGTATTGTACCGGAAGCTTCCAGAAGGTTCCGGAGGATTCCGGAGGGGTCCGGAGGTCCGGAAATAGTTCCACCACGTCCAATACAGTAGCATGGGCTGTAGGGGGGCGCCCTAGCCTTAATGGGCCAGGGGCACCAGCCCCCCCAAGGCCCATGCGCATGGGAAGGGGGAAACCCTAAGGGGGAGGGCCTCCACTTGACTTGGGAGGCACTCCTCCCCCTCTTGGCCGCCCCCCAAGTCCCATCTAGGGCTGGCCGCACCCCTTGGGGTGGGAAACCCTAAAGGGGGCGCAGCCCCACTTTCCCCCTATATATACTTGAGGTTTTGGGCTGCCCAACACACATGAGAACTTCTCCTCTTGGTGCAGCCCTGCCTCTCCTCCTCCTCCTCTCCCTTGGTGCTTGGCGAAGCCCTGCAGGATTGCCACGCTCCTCCATCACCACCATGCCGTTGTGCTGCTGTTGGATGGAGTCTTCCTCAACCTCTGTCAGGACCCCGATCCTAAGTCACACCGATCTAGCATGTAACACATCATATCACTTTGCGGCCTCACGCACGGTATTCCCACGGGTGTCGCCTTACCATGGCCCGGGACCGTTTGCGTCTTTTGGCTCACGTATATGATAGTGTCGCTAGCATCCATATGAAAAAGAACCCGGGACGACATGGCTAGTCGTGAACCCAAAGCGGCGCTAACCCATGGGGACAGGCATACATGAATCACATCGAGCATGTCGGTCATCAACGTATGTATTCGGGCTGTAGCATGGGCTAACAGGACTCCGGTATCCCGGGCTGTAGCAGAGCTAGGCAGGACTCGAATACCACCGTGACATTTCCCGAAGGGACAGACATAGGAACAAGTGAAACACATGCCGCCAGTCAAGTGTCCAAGCAAGTAGTCTTTGGGCTAGCAGGACTCGGTGAACCGGTCAGAAGCGAACTACTATCGCCGGAGGCACGAGACTACATTTCCCCATATGAGAGGCTGCCAAGGATAAACAACTAGTTTGTCGGATCCACACATACCAAGCATTTCAAACATACACACAATATGCTCAATATGTGTAAATACGACGTGGCATCACAACATAACTCTACGACTCAGATATTATTCATTAGGCTCAAGAGCGAGATATTACAAACATGGGTCCCATGACCCAACACTCGAGCATACAAGTCAAAGCACAAGCGAAGCTAAACATGTCAGAGTACAGATAACTATAAATGTAAAAGGCTGAGAAGCCCGACTATCTACGAGATCTGCCGAGGGCACAAGATCGTAGCTGAGGTAACAAGCTAAACGTCGAAGTCCACATGGAACTACTAGCGAGACCGACGCTCTCTCGCAAAACATAAAATAAGCAAACGTGAGTACAATTGTACTCAGCAAGACTTACATCAGAACTAACTACATATGCATCATTATCAAAAGGGGTGGTGGAGTTTGACCGCAGCAAGCCAGCTTTGACTCGGTGGCTATCCTGAACTACATCGCAAGTAACTCTTTTGAGGTGGCGCACACGAGTCCACACATTCACCATATCAATACACCACTATGGACCCGCTCCCGCCTCCCTACGAGAACGCCATCCATAGCACTCACGCTTATCTTGCGCATTTTAGAGTATCCACTTTCACTTGTCTATGAACTGATATAGGCAACCCGAAGTCCTTCTCGCGGACACGGCTATTCGAATAGATCATATTAAACCCTGCAGGGTGTACTTCTTCACACACGCCCCACCACTTACCGCCGTTTACGACATGTACTCGGCAACCTTCAAGCGGAAGCCCAACGTGGGTGTCGGCCACGGCCTACCTAAACACTCAAGTCCCTAGTCCAGTTTATCGCCTATTCGGGTTCCATCCGCAGGAGTCCGCCGAGGTTTCCCATACAGCCCGAACGATGTGTGCAGGGTTCCCGAGATACCAAACGGGCACTTTCGGTACATCAACCACGGTGCCACCGCAACACAACCCACCCCTAAGGTCAGCGTTGCTATGCGGCCCCAAGATGCTACAAACACGAAACTACTTGCAACTCCCGGACTAAGAACAAGGGTGGCCAAGAAGCCGAGAGGGTCCATTGGTTTGGGCCCAATGTGTGGTAGTAATCAGATCATGGATCACAAACACGTAACTCAGTTCTCGAGGACGGCTGCAATGAGACAACCCACCATGTACTCCTACATGGCCTCTCACCGCTACCTTTACCAAATCGTGTTCACACACTTAGCTCACACACAGTGAGGACATGTTCATAACAATTCCAATTCATTCCCGATGAATCAGACCCGACTCAACTCTAAGCAAGAGCAGGCATGACAAACAAGCATAAATGAGTAGGCACAACATGGCTCAAACAACTCCTACTCATGCTAGTGGGTTTCATCTAATTCTTGTGGAATGACAGTCATGCAGAGGATAAAGGGGTTCAGCTACCGCAGCAAGTAACACATGAGTCGTTGTTGTCCTAATGCAGTAAAATAGAGCAGGAGCGAGAGAGTGGGATTGTATCGGAATGAACAAGGGGTTTTGCTTGCCGGCACTTCAAGATAATATAGTTCTTCATCGGTGTCATCGAACTCATCGTCGACGTCGCTCATCGAGAGGGGCGGTTACCGGCAAACAAGAGAGAGCACAATCAATGCAATGCACATTCACATGAATGACATGTCATATTAAGGTACTGAATTCACCTAATGCAATAATAATCCAAGTTAGTTGAAGTGGAATTCAAACAAGGTTGAACTCCAACTCCAAATGCTATTTCATAAGTTACCCTAATCATGATTCATCCTATTCAGTAAGGTTAACTTGTTCAAACATGCATGATCATGGCATAAACAGATTCTTCATATTTTTCTGATCATTTTTCATATATAAATTATTTCAATCCGAGTTACGGTTGAATTTCTATGATTTATTGAAGTTTAGAGTATTTCCTGGAATTTCCTGAATTAAAATAATTCCAGAAAAGGGGTTTACTGCGTCAGCATGACGTTGGCATGACGTCATCAGGTCAACAGTGCTGGTCCGGGTCAAACTGGCAGTGGGTCCCACGTGTCAGAGTAATTAGCTTAATTAGATTTTAATTAAAACTAAACCTAGTTATTAAACAGGGCTGGGCCCCACCTGTCATAGGTTCAACAGGGTCAAACATGGCCCACATGGTCAAAGTCAAGTCGGCTGCCGGCGTTTAATCGCCGGCGAGCCCGACGCGGCGGCGAAAGTGATTTTTGCCGTTCCGGCCACCAAAAGGGTCGGGGAGGGTATCTACGTGGAGCTGGTGATGAGCTGAGGCTCTTGGTGGAGTGGCTTGAGCTCGGGGCGGCCAGAATCGACGCCGGCGGCGACCTATGCGGCCGCCGGAGCTCGGGCGAAGCCTCGGGCTCGCTGCTGGCGCACTAGAGGGAAACGGAGGGCTGCGGGTTCCTCGTGCTGCGGTGAGCCCAGAGGTGGGGTTGGCTTGAGCCATTGGGGCTCTAGCCACGCCGGCGACGAGGCACGACGGCGGCGAGCTTCGGCCGCGGTGGGAACGGTGGCTAGAGGAGGAGAACGAGTCGGGGAAGAGGGGGAAACGACAGAGGAGCTCACGGCGGGTGCGACGATGGCATCGGCGAGCTCGGGGAGGCACCGGAGCCGACGAATTCGTCGATGAAGTCCGGCGGGTCCGAGAAGGGGAAAGTGGCGGGCGGCGCCTCGGGCGCCCGGTGTCTGGAGGCTCGGTGAGGAGGGGAGAGAGGGCGGCGGAGCTCGGGGCATGCCGGGAGGAGAGGGGTGGCGGTGGCCGCGAGGGCAGCGAGGGGCGGCGACGGCGGCTTCGGTCAGGCGAGAGAGAGGGAGCAGAGGAGGAAATGGGGTCGTGGAGAGAGGAAAGAGGACGAGGGGTTCGGGAGGCACGTGGCGCCTCCAAGGCCGTCGGGGAGCCAGCAAAGCGAGCAGGAGGAGGTGGCGAGCTCGGCGCTGTCGCAGTGTCCCTCCTCGCCTCTTGGCAGAGGTAGGCGACGAGCGGCGTGGCGGTTGGTGGCTGGGCCACCAACTGGCCCAGGCGAGGGGGGAGAAGGCTGGGCGGTTCGTGGGCTGTAAGTGGCTGCAGTGTAAGCGCCTGTAGTCCTTCTCTCTCTCTCTTTTATTATCTGTTTTCTATTTTTGTTTTGTTTTAGTTTAGTAAAATACTAAACCATTTAAATAAATCTGAAAATAATTGTGGGCATTAACTGAATTATTACAGAGGCCCTTAACTATTTTTCAGAATTGTTGGAGCATTTAAAATATTAATAGTATTTAAATGCCCCAATTCAAATACAATATGGTTTATTCAAAATCCAAAAATGCCTTGGAAAATATCCATCATCTCTGGATATGGGTTTCACCTTTCCCATTAATCATGAATATTTTTGCAAACCAATTTGGGTTCTTTGAAAATATTTTGAATTTGAACCTATGTGAATTGCTTTAGTGCTAGGGCTTGACCATCCCCATTTCAAATTTTCATGGAATTAAACATGATGCATGGATGCAATGCTGCTAGTTACAAACAAGCTTTAGGGCTGATCTGGGGCTGTGACAGCTCACCCCCACTAAACAAGAATCTCGCCCCGAGATTCAAGGTGTGAGGTAAGAGGGAGAAGGGGGGTCACAAACTATCACAATCTTCATGATCGATTGCCCTTCTCGAAAATGTTGATTCATTCCATCATCTTGGTCTTGATGTCTTCGAGATCTTCACCCGACACGTCAACAGAAAGAAGGGGGAAACCCTACATGATTCGATCTTCATGAAGATCAAGAAAACATGATCGACTCACGGACTGAGATGGTGATACATCTCGAGTTGAGACATAAAACACATTGAGAGGGATGGAGAACAAGCGACGGGGTTTGATTGGTGGCAACAATTCCATGCTTAGAAGATGGTGGATGGTGTCAAGGTGGTGAGGAAATATTTACCATGATCCCGTAACGGGCACCTCGAAGAAGGTGACGCGAAGAACTATTCCCTTAAGTGGCAAAAAGAATTACTTTTGAATTAGAGATCATTGAGACTCTCCATACCAGCCTAAGGCAATCACAAGCGATCATTTGGTGGAATGCAAAGGAATGGTACACCCGGACTAGAGTGGATGAGGTGGACTACCTTGTTGAAGACAACGCAATGGATGATTTTTGCTTATCATCGAAGGTGGAGGGGACCCATGGTAAGTCCACCTTTGAGGATGATCTTGAACAAGAATTACTAAGAAGACAGTCTATAGCGAGATAGCACAAGGACGGTGCAAGCTGGGAACGAAATGCAACTGTTGGAATGTTCCAACCATCATATCTGCCTGAGATTCAGATCCGATTGGTGATAGGATACTTCAGACTCAGCATGTCTGAAGAGGAAAGAATGCAACACAAAACCAACGAGATGACGCTGCGAGATTCTCGGAGATGAACTATGGTAGTAAGCTCCAAAACATGAGCTGGTATCGCTAAAACTCTGTGAACACGCTGTCCAAGACAAGCATGATCACGTAGTAGTCTTATTATTAAACACTACCGAGTTCAGGTTGGGAACCATCATCGAGGATAGCGAAGTCTTGTGCATGACCATGGATTAGATCCCAAGCATAGACTTCTTTTCCTTGAACAAGTCAATCAGTGGCTTGGTGTGCTATGGAATTCAATGATGGATATTTTTCCAAGGCATTTTTGGGTTCTTTGAAAATATTTTGAATTTGAACCTATGTGAATTGCTTTAGTGCTAGGGCTTGACCATCCCCATTTCAAATTTTCATGGAATTAAACATGATGCATGGATGCAATGCTGCTAGTTACAAACAAGCTCTAGGGCTGATCTGGGGCTGTGACAGCTCACCCCCACTAAACAAGAATCTCGCCCCGAGATTCAAGGTGTGAGGTAAGAGGGAGAAGGGGAGTCACAAACTATCACAATCTTCATGATCCATTGCCCTTCTCGAAAATGTTGATTCATTCCATCATCTTGGTCTTGACGTCTTCAAGATCTTCACCCGACACGTCAACAGAAAGAAGGGGGAAACCCTACATGATTCGATCTTCATGAAGATCAAGAAAACATGATCGACTCACGGACTGAGATGGTGATACATCTCGAGTTGAGACATAAAACACATTGAGAGGGATGGAGAACAAGCGACGGGGTTTGATTGGTGGCAACAATTCCATGCTTAGAAGATGGTGGATGGTGTCAAGGTGGTGAGGAAATATTTACCATGATCCCGTGAACGGCACCTCAAGAAGGTGACGCCAAGAACTATTCCTTAAGTGGCAAAAAGAATTACTTTTGAATTAGAGATCATTGAGACTCTCCATACTAGCCTAAGGCAATCACAAGCGATCATTTGGTGGAATGCAAAGGAATGGTACACCCGGACTAGAGTGGATGAGGTGGACTACCTTGTTGAAGACAACGCAATGGATGATTTTTGCTTATCATCGAAGGTGGAGGGGACCCATGGTAAGTCCACCTTTGAGGATGATCTTGAACAAGAACTACTAAGAAGACAGTCTATAGCGAGATAGCACAAGGACGGTGCAAGCTGGGAACGAAATGCAACTGTTGGAATGTTCCAACCATCGTATCTGCCTGAGATTCAGATCCGATTGGTGATAGGATACTTCAGACTCAGCATGTCTGAAGAGGAAAGAATGCAACACAAAACCAACGAGATGACGTTGCGAGATTCTCGGGAGATGAACTATGGTAGTAAGCTCCAAAACATGAGCTGGTACTGCTAAAAACCTGTGAACACGCTGTCCAAGACAAGCATGATCACGTAGTAGTCTTATTATTAAACACTACCGAGTTCAGGTTGGGAACCATCATCGAGGATAGCGAAGTCTTGTGCATGACCATGGATTAGATCCCAAGCATAGACTTCTTTTCCTTGAACAAGTCAATCAGTGGCTTGGTGTGCTATGGAATTCAATGATGGATATTTTTCCAAGGCATTTTTGGGTTCTTTGAAAATATTTTGAATTTGAACCTATGTGAATTGCTTTAGTGCTAGGGCTTGACCATCCCCATTTCAAATTTTCATGGAATTAAACATGATGCATGGATGCAATGCTGCTAGTTACAAACAAGCTCTAGGGCTGATCAGGGTCTGTGACAGCTCACCCCACTAAACAAGAATCTCGCCCGAGATTCAAGGTGTGAGGTAAGAGGGAGAAGGGGAGTCACAAACTATCACAATCTTCATGATCCATTGCCCTTCTCGAAAATGTTGATTCATTCCATCATCTTGGTCTTGACGTCTTCGAGATCTTCACCCGACACGTCAACAGAAAGAAGGGGGAAACCCTACATGATTCGATCTTCATGAAGATCAAGAAAACATGATCGACTCACGGACTGAGATGGTGATACATCTCGAGTTGAGACATAAAACACATTGAGAGGGATGGAGAACAAGCGACGGGGTTTGATTGGTGGCAACAATTCCATGCTTAGAAGATGGTGGATGGTGTCAAGGTGGTGAGGAAATATTTACCATGATCCCGTAACGGGCACCTCGAAGAAGGTGACGCGAAGAACTATTCCTTAAGTGGCAAAAAGAATTACTTTTGAATTAGAGATCATTGAGACTCTCCATACCAGCCTAAGGCAATCACTGGCGATCATTTGGTGGAATGCAAAGGAATGGTACACCGGACTAGAGTGGATGAGGTGGACTACCTTGTTGAAGACAACGCAATGGATGATTTTGCTTATCATCGAAGGTGGAGGGACCCATGGTAAGTCCACCTTTGAGGATGATCTTGAACAAGAATTACTAAGAAGACAGTCTATAGCGAGATAGCACAAGGACGGTGCAAGCTGGGAACGAAATGCAACCGTTGGAATGTTCCAACCATCATATCTGCCTGAGATTCAGATCCGATTGGTGATAGGATACTTCAGACTCAGCATGTCTGAAGAGGAAAGAATGCAACACAAAACCAACGAGATGACGTTGCGAGATTCTCGGGAGATGAACTATGGTAGTAAGCTCCAAAACATGAGCTGGTACTGCTAAAAACCTGTGAACACGCTGTCCAAGACAAGCATGATCACGTAGTAGTCTTATTATTAAACACTACCGAGTTCAGGTTGGGAACCATCATCGAGGATAGCGAAGTCTTGTGCATGACCATGGATTAGATCCCAAGCATAGACTTCTTTTCCTTGAACAAGTCAATCAGTGGCTTGGTGTGCTATGGAATTCATATGAAATGAAGATGATCAGTCTATCATGCCATAGAATACTTCGCACGTGCATGACTGGCTTGGGACGATTCCAAAGAAACAAAACAAACCCTTCTCAAATTCATGGCGGCAACTTACATCAGATGCACATGAATTAGAGGAAGTCACTACTTTCATCCAAACATATGCTTCATGAACGAAACAGGAAGAAATGCTTACACAAGTTTCCAATACTAGGTTGATGCTCAACATGACTCATGGGGGGAGACAAAATGCTATTGATGGGCTCAACAGCAACTCATCGGAATTTCCATATCACTGGACTTCCACCATCATGTGAACACGGTGATAGCATTGGTCAGACCATAAGATATAATGGTGTATGCTCGAGGGATCAACCACGAGTAAGACAACATTACGAATATCGTTGGTCCTGATTTGACTTGACAATGGCCCATACTCAAATCAAAGAATTGGTAGGACAATAGGTCCAACAACTGATCACGAGGACCAATCGATGAAGATATCATCTTTCTTCAACACACACTACACCAGAATATCCCTTTGGAACGAACTAAGTTGGACAAGCTTTTATCTTCCAACTCTCCAAGTTGTTGTTTGGCTTAACCAACTAGCTCAGGGGTATCCAACACAGATTCTTGGAGAAGGGGTGGTTCACAAGAAACCAACTTGATCACGAGCTCAACATAACAGTCAGGGAACAACCCGGTAACACTTCTAAGAAGATATTTGGAAAGTCACGACCCACCGTATGTTACTAAGCTCGAGAACAATCTTGCTTTTCAGGGCAAGACGAAATGATCAAATGAGTGAGGACTTGACACAATCCTAACTCATCAATCGAAGTGTGCACCAGAAGTAAGGACTAAGTAGCACGATCAATCTTAGGATGATGGTTTAATAACCAACACGCTAAGAATGAGAATATTGTCCATTCACTACCAAGCAACAAGTTGCTCGGAGTATTGACTTCACACATCATAATTCACTTGTCGGCATTCCGGTTGCGACAACACGAGGACCGAGGAATGAATGATGATAGTGAGAAGTATCACTGCGTCAAAAATCCATAAGAGATGGTGCAATTCCTATGATATTCTTGGCATAAGATGGCAATACTTCAGGGTAGAACAGAACAAAAGCTGGATTGGCATTTTGATCTGCGGAATACAACTGCTTTGACCCAATCCTGGATATGGATGAGGTACTGGAGTTTGTTTCTCCTAACCATTCCGGAATAGAATGGCTTGACGGACCACAAGGATAAAATGCATTGATGAACACCAATGCACACATACCCTTGGCTATCAATTGATAGATGAAGGTCAGAAGGCATCTAAGAGAACAACTCAAAGGAACATATAATTTTCTGAGTTGTGGATGCACAGATTAGTATGTCGAGCAAGCTCAACATTTCTTCCGGATAACCCATGCGGAAAGATAGAATTGCAGATTCACAATTATGAATGGAGAACTCCTCAAGAGCACTCTTATTGTGATCTTTTGGCTCAAAAGAACTTCTGCCATAAGCGGTTCGTAGTATTTGGAAGAAGGAAATACCACGGACCTTGAGGACTATCGCAAGGTTACTAATATCCTAAAGGCACTAGCAAATACTAACAACATGAAGTAGGATGAATCTCGGGTTCAGCAACCCAGGAGTAGAATACCTACTACTAAATGGCATCACGGGATGCTTTCGAAAGTGATGGCCAGAATCATCACATTTGGGAATACAAAAGCATTGCTAAATTGCCGGTGACTTCCTAAACACCTAGGGTCATAATAATAGTTCCAACATATATGTCGAGGCAACAAAGTACCTCAACTTACCGATTAGTGTGCTTATTTCGATCAAAAGGTCATCGGGAGCGGAAGGAAAGAATTTGCAAATGCATCGGACTATTTAGAGACACAGGATGACTCGGACAGCATAACGGCTGTAAATGCTCAAAATGATTTGAGACATCCGCAAAAGTGGTGGCATAACCACTCAACAACATCATAACAAGATTACGAGATCAACGGTTATCATACGAAATAGTAGGAACCGAATCGGGATTAAAACCAACAATCTTATAAGTCTATGGATTAGTAACACGTCATCCTAATAGATAGATAAGAAGCCTAGTTCTTAAACCCGTAGAAGAGAAGAGGATGACTCAGATCGAAGGCCATGAGGTATAAGGAGTAAAAAGAGCCTTACGTTCCTTCCACAATCAATTCCTTACATAACTAAAGCATTTCTAGACACAACTTCGACCAGTTTGGCTTGGTAATCCCACAGCGATCAAAGCTCGATACCAACGCTGTCGGGACCCGATCCTAAGTCACACCGATCTAGCATGTAACACATCATATCACTTTGCGGCCTCACGACGGTATTCCCAGGTGTCGCCTTACCATGGCCCGGGACCGTTTGCGTCTTTTGGCTCACGATATGATAGTGTCGCTAGCATCCATATGACAAAGAACCGGGCCGACATGGCTAGTCGTGAACCCAAAGCGGCGCTAACCCATGGGGACAGCATACATGAATCACATCGAGCATGTCGGTCATCAACGTATGTATTCGGGCTGTAGCACTGGCTAACAGGACTCCGGTATCCCGGCTGTAGCGAGCTAGGCAGGACTCGAATACCACAGCGTGACATTTCCCGAGGGACAGACATAGGAACGAAGTGAAACACATGCCGCCAGTCAAGTGTCCAAGCAGTAGTCTGGGCTAGCAGGACTCCGTGAACCGGGCAGTAGCGGACTACTATCGCCGGAGGCACGAGACTACATTTCCCCATATGAGAGGCTGCCAAGGATAAACAACTAGTTTGTCGGATCCCACACATACCAAGCATTTCAAACATACACACAATATGCTCAATATGTGTAAATACGACGTGGCATCACAACATAACTCTCGACTCAGATATTATTCATTAGGCTCAAGAGCGAGATATTACAAACATGGGTCCCATGACCCAACACTCGAGCATACAAGTCAAAGCACAAGCGGAAGCTAAACATGTGCAGATGCAGACAACTATAAATGAAAAAGGCTGAGAAGCGACTATCTACCAGATCTGCCGAGGGCACAAGATCGTAGCTGAGGTAACAAGCTAAACGTCAAGTCCACATGGAACTACTAGCGAGACCAGCGTCTCTCGCAAAACATAAAATAAGCAAACGTGAGTACAATTGTACTCAGCAAGACTTACATCGAACTAACTACATATGCATCATTATCAAAAGGGGTGGTGGAGTTTGACTGCAGCAAGCCAGCTTTGACTCGGTGGCTATCTGAACTACGATCGCAAGTAACTCTTTTGAGGTGGCACACGAGTCCACACATTCACCATATCAATACACCACTATGGACCCGCTCCCATCTCCCTACGAGAACGCCATCCATAGCACTCACGCTTATCTTGCGCATTTTAGAGTATCCACTTTCACTTGTCTATGAACTGATATAGGCAACCCAGAAGTCCTTCTCCGCGGACACGGCTATTCGAATAGATCATATTAAACCCTGCAGGGGTGTACTTCTTCACACACGCTCCCACCACTTACCGCCGTTTACACGACATGTACTCGGCAACCTTCAAGCGGAAGCCCAACGTGGGTGTCGGCCACGGCCTACCTAAACACTCAAGTCCCTAGTCCAGGTTTATCGCCTATTCGGGTTCCATCCGCAGGGAGTCCGGCCGAGGTTTCCCATACAGCCCGAGCGATGTGTGCGGGGTTCCCGAGATACCAAACGGGCACTTTCGGTACACGGGCCACAGTGCCTACCGCAACACAACCCACCCCTAAGGTCAGCGTTAATGCATGCCCCAAACATGCTACAAACACGAAACTACTTGCAACTCCCGGACTAAGAACAAGGGTGGCCAAGAAGCCGAGAGGGTCCATTGGTTTGGGCCCAATGTGTGGTAGTAATCTGATCATGGATCACAAACACAGAACTCAGTTCACGAGGACGGCTGCAATGAGACAACCCACCATGTACTCCTACATGGCCTCTCACCGCTACCTTTACCAAATCGTGTTCACACACTTAGCTCATACACGTGAGGACATGTTCATAACAATTCCAATTCATTCCCGATGAATCAGACCCGACTCAACTCTAAGCGTAGCAGGCATGACAAACAAGCATAAATGAGTAGGCACAACATGGCTCAAACAACTCCTACTCATGCTAGTGGGTTTCATCTAATTACTGTGGAATGACAGGTCATGCAGAGGATAAAGGGGTTCAGCTACCGCAGCAAGTAACACATGAGTCGTTGTTGTCCTAATGCAGTAAAATAGAGCAGGAGCGAGAGAGTGGGATTGTATCGGAATGAACAAGGGGGTTTGCTTGCCTGGCACTTCTGAAGATAATATAGTTCTTCATCGGTGTCATCAAACTCATCGTCGGTATGTCGTCTACTGAGAGGGGGCGGTTACCGGCAAACAAGAGAGAGCACAATCAATGCAATGCACATTCACATGAATGACATGTCATATTAAGGTACTGAATTCACCTAATGCAATAATAATCCAAGTTAGTTGAAGTGGAATTCAAACAAGGTTGAACTCCAACTCCAAATGCTATTTCATAAGTTACCCTAATCATGATTCATTCTATTCAGTAAGGTTAACTTGTTCAAACATGCATGATCATGGCATAAACAGATTCTTCATATTTTTCTGATCATTTTTCATATATAAATTATTTCAATCCGAGTTACGGTTGAATTTCTATGATTTATTGAAGTTTAGAGTATTTCCTGGAATTTCCTGAATTAAAATAATTCCAGAAAAGGGGTTTACTGCGTCAGCATGACGTTGGCATGACGTCATCAGGTCAACAGGGCTGGTCCGGGTCAAACTGGCAGTGGGTCCCACGTGTCAGAGTAATTAGCTTAATTAGATTTTAATTAAAACTAAACCTAGTTATTAAACAGGGCTGGGCCCCACCTGTCATAGGTTCAACAGGGTCAAACATGGCCCACATGGTCAAAGTCAAGTCGGCTGTCGGCGTTTAATCGCCGGGCGAGCGACGCGGGCGGGCTGAAGTGATTTTGCCGCCCGCCACCAAAAAGGTCGGGAGGGTATCTACGTGGAGCCGGGATGAGTGAGGCTCTTGGTGGAGTGGCTTGAGCTGGGCGGCAGAATCGGCGCCCGGCGACCTATCTGACGCCGGAGCTCGGGCGAGCCTCGGGCTCGAGCTGCTGGCGCACTAGAGGGGAAACGGAGGCTGCATGGTTCCTGGTGCTGCGGTGAGCCCAGAGGTGGGGTTGGCTTGAGCCATTGGGGCTCTAGCCACGCCGGCGACGAGGCACGGCGGCGGCGAAGCTTGCATGGTGGGAGCGGTGGCTAGAGGAGGAGAACGAGTCGGGGAAGAGGGGGAAGCGACAGAGGAGCTCACGGCGGGTGCGGCGATGGCATCAGCGAGCTCGGGGAGGCACCGGAGCCGACGAATTCGTCGATGAAGTCCGGCGGGTCGAGAAGGGGAAAGTGGCGGGCGGCGCCGGGCGCCCGGTGTCGGGAGGCTCGGTGAGGAGGAGAGAGGGCTCGGCGGAGCCTGGGGCATGCCGGGAGGAGAGGGGTGGCGGTGGTGGCGAGGGCAGCGAGGGGCGGCGACGGCGGCTTCGGTCCCGGCGAGAGAGAGGGAGCAGAGGAGGAAATGGGGTCCAGGAGAGAGGAAAGAGGACGAGGGGTTCGGGAGGCGCGTGGCGTCTCCCGGGCGTCGAGGGGAGCCAGCAGCGAAAGCGGGGAGGAGGTGGCGAGCTCGGCGCTGTCGCCCGTGTCCCTCCTCGCGCCCTCTTGGCAGAGGTAGGCGACGAGCGGCGTGGCGGTTGGTGGGCTGGGCCACCAACTGGGCCAGCGAGGGGGGAGCTGGGCGGTTCGTGGGCAGGCTGTAAGTGGCTGCTGTGTGGCGCCGGTGTAGTCCTTCTCTCTCTCTCTTTTATTATACTGTTTTCTATTTTCTGTTTTGTTTTAGTTTAGTAAAATACTAAACCATTTAAATAAATCCTGAAAATAATTGTGGGCATTAACTGAATTATTACAGAGGCCCTTAACTATTTTTCAGAATTGTTGGAGCATTTAAAAATATTAATAGTATTTAAATGCCCCAATTCAAATACAATATGGTTTATTCAAAATCCAAAAAAAATGCCTTGGAAAAATATCCATCATCTCTGGATATGGGTTTCACCCTTTCCCATTAATCATGAATATTTTTGCAAACCAATTTGGGTTCTTTGAAAATATTTTGAATTTGAACCTATGTGAATTGCTTTAGTGCTAGGGCTTGACCATCCCCATTTCAAATTTTCATGGAATTAAACATGATGCATGGATGCAATGCTGCTAGTTACAAACAAGCTCTAGGGCTGATCTGGGGCTGTGACAACCTCTCCCTCTCTCCTTGCTGGATCAAGGCGTGGGAGACGTCACCGGGCTGTACGTGTGTTGAACGCGGAGGTGCCGTCCGTTCGGCACTAGGATATCCGGTGACTTGGATCACGACGAGTACGACTCCTTCAACCCCGTTCTCATGAACGCTTCCGCTTAGCAATCTACTAGGGTATGTAGATGCACTCTCCTTCCCTCGTTGCTAGTTTCTCCATAGATAGATCTTGGTGACACGTAGGAAAATTTTGAATTTCTGCTACGTTCCCCAACAATGCTATAGGTGGCATGACCACCCCCCCCCCTCCCACACACACACACAGGCCCACAACCTCCCAATGGAGGTAGAGGACCGTCGGCACACCAGGAATGGAATGGAAGGGAGTGAATAAGGGGATGTAAATTTAATGCCCCGGCAAACCCACCGGTTCCTGACCGTTGCATATGTGATCTAGACTATTGTCCTCACTCATACGCACCCGGGGTCAACTTCCCAACCGATCACCCATAATCAAATTGCTCCAAGCCAAGCACACTTAACTTTGAGGTTCCTTTCGTATGGGCTCTGTAAAAGAAAGTGCACTTTATTAATATGAGTAGTCTATCATTCCTATTAAGTTGGAAGTCACATACAACCACTCCCCCCCAACCCTCAAAGGAACCAACAGCCCCCGTCAGCCTATAGCAGTAATATTTCCTCTTGGCTCATGTCTGTGCACAACAGTGCCAGCATCAACATGTGCCCCATGTATGCAGCACTGACCCGTACATGTCCATGTAACCATGAGGGTCGACTCTGATACAAATTTTAACGCCCCGACCAAACTTATCGGTTCCCAGCCCACAGAACAACACTAGTTTTTTTTTTCTGCGCACTTTGCCTTCACTACTACGCACCTGAGATCAACATACCAGCTGGTCACTCATCCTTAAATTGCTCCAAGCCAAGCAAGCTTAAACATGAGGTTTCTTTCGCATGGGCTCACAAAAAAAATATGCACCTTGTTGATATGAGTAGTCTATCATTTCTATTAAGTCGGGATGTCACATGGGAGGGACCCCCTCCCTTGCCGTATACAACCGCGCAAGGTTTTGCCCAGTGCGGTGCCTATCGATAGTGGTGAAGGGTGGCTGGGAGGAGAGGAGACTCGTGGCAGCGGTAGGGAACGCCGCCCTTGTCACCCAAGCAGTACGCCATGGGGGTAGCGAAGTTATTTTTTCCCTAGAGTCAACCACACTCCGTGGAAAGTGGATGAGCGCGGTCACAAGTGTTACGAATAGGTTTGATTGTTCATTTATGTTACCAAAATGATATTTTTAGGTGAAATCATGTATGGAACCATAGACATATGATATTAGCTTCATTGTCACTTCTTGTGAAAAAAATAGTTTTTTTTCTAGAAAATTTGTCATTAGATAGTACAATCAACATAGGTTACTGAGCATGAAGTATTGCTTCAGATAATAGCACAAAGCTCCAATCCGGGCTCACTTGCTTCCTGTGCATGTGCAATTTTCCTTTGGAGCCACGAACAGGCCAGTGCGAGTTTTGAAAGTTTGTCATAGAATGGTGGTTGTTGAAATCGACCACATATCTTTTTTATACAGGTTCTCTCGTATGTCTCGATCGACTTTAGTTGCTAGTAGTTAACCAGCATAACCCTAGAGTCAGACTTGAGAATAAATCCAAATTGGTCTGCTTCACCTCCTGCTTGAAATTTTCTTCTTTTGGGATCTCTCACTTGAAGAGCATTTAAGGTGTGTTTGGTTATCTGCAAGCATTTTTAGAGGTTGCATGCAGTGAACAATGCTCAATATAGGCTTAGCGAGACCTGGAACAGTGAAAACAATGCGAAAAATGGCCGCATATTGTTTGGTTCCATGTATAGTGGTCGGTGGAGTTTGATAACCTTCATGGTCTTCTGATTGGTTGTGGCGGCTCCCCATATGTGCTATGAGATGAGGTTGCAACTTGCAAGGCAAAAACAAGAGAATCTTTTCCATGGCATGGTCCATGCGAGGCTATATGTGTTTTCTTTCTTTCTTTAGGGGGGTTGTATGAAGGCATCGGCCAAGCCCCAGAAACGGCCTGAACCCAGCCCGACTTTGAATTAACAAAACCATCAACCAGTGGGAATTAAAAAAACATATTTACAAGAAAAGAAGTAGGAAACGACAAACATACAGAGTGCTAGGACAACTTACAACTTAATAGTGATACGGGAAAACAATATATACGGTTTTCCTCGATCCCACTCGCCACTCCAACCACTTGGTCACAAAGCTTGCGAGGGGAGCGCAAACCACGGGAGAGGAGCGGCAGTCTTCATCAAACGCAGGTACCAGGCGACGGGTGACCTCAGCCCACCGTAGCACACATCCGCCGTGAATTTGCCGCCCAAACGACCAAAGTCACAGACCAGCAATCTTGGTCATCGCTCGCCGGAGAGACGGCGCCGTCCACTTTCCGGAGGTCGCTGCCTCGGCATCCTCCCACCTTGAATATCCCAACTGTAGCCGACAAAGGAGTCCCAAACAAGAGAACCAATAACACCTGCACGACAAACCCAACCCCCGCTAAGAACAGGGAGCGTCTGCATCGCTCACTCAGCAAGATCCGGTCGGGAAAACAAGCCGCGACCCGCCAATCCGGCGCACAGCGGCCACAACGCCATATCGGTCAAGGCAAAGGGCTGCCACCCTTGTCTGACCCCCGCCTGCCAAAATAACCCACCAGCAGTCGGCAAGGAAGCGCATATCGCCAGATCTACTAGGGAAGAGCAGCTAATGTGGAGTATGGCGGAGGGGACCGAACCTCCTGCCAAAGCCGACGGACGACGAGGATGACAGGGAGCAGGGCCTCTGCCGAGTCGTCAGGCGCCACGAGGGAGCGCCGCCACAGATCACGGGTCGAGGAAGACCATGGCCACCTGGGTGTGCTGGAGACCCATGATCGCGCAGTAGGGCATGAGGGGACACCCCACAACCGCCGGCTAACGAGTGGGCTTTGCTCGACGGCGACCATCGGCGAGGAAGGAAGAGAGGCTGAAATGGAGGCTGGGGTATCGCCCCCGAGTCGTCCCAAGCGGACGACACGAAGGAGGGGGATCCTAACTAATATACTCGCCCCTATATGAGTGAAATGACTGGTTTAGACGTTCCTCGCCAACAAGACTTTGCGCTGCTTTTGTGACGCCCGGATAATTAAAATACAGTGATCCCACGCTAATGCCAGGTCACCTCGGTTACTGCTGCTAATCTCGCGTTAGTTCGAAACCGGTTCGAGTCCAAGTTAAAAATCAAACAAACAATAAAAGTTTTCAAACCTTAAAACAAAAATGTTCGGGTTGTACCAAATAATGCATAGGTAGTCATGATGGAGAAAACACATTTTATTAAGATGCTTAAATACTCTAAGATGATTAAAATAGTAGCAAAAACAATTATTTAAATGAGGTTAAAATAATAAACCGTTACAAACTATTTTGTTTTAGTTGCGAAGCTAATTGTGGTAGTGGCATAATTAGTAATGCTCTTTTAGGTACAACTTTTGTATTCTATAAAAGCTAAAATTTAATAAAATAGAAAGGAGAATAAAATAAAAAGAAAAGGCAAAACTATAAACAAAAACAAAAAAATAAAATAAAAATAAAAGGCCCCCCTCCCCCACTGGGCCTCTTGGCCTAGTCGGGTCAGCCGGCCCAGCTGACCAGCCGGCCCACCCCGCGCCTGGCCTACATGCCCCCCACCCACCCCCAGAAACCCTAGTGCACACCCCACTCACCCCGCACGACCCCCCACTCTCTCCCACGTCTCTCTCCTGGATCGGGGTGCTCACGCCGCCCCATCGTCGTCGCCCGTGGCCCTCGCCGAACGCCACCGCCGCCTCGAGCCCCGTCATCGACGCCACGCTCCTCCGTCCCCGCCTCTCCCTTGTCGGCCTACGTCAAGCCACGCTGCCCGGATCGACCGTCACCGCTGACCGGGACGACCACGCTGGACGCCATCGCTGTTCCTCCCCTACGTCGCCATCGATCCGCCCCACCGTCGTCGTCGCCTCCCCGACTCCTCCTCGACCCCGCTGCCATTGACCCTACCCCCCGCGGTGAGGCCCCCGGCCTCTCCTTCTCTCCCAGTCCTTGTAGCCCGCTCCGGCCGCTCGCCCCTCGCGCTGCCGCGCCCGCTTCGCCTGCGACGCCGCTGCTCCGCTCCAGCCTGCGTCGGCCCGCCTCCCATGCTCGCCGGCCCCTACCTCGCGCGCGGCGTCACACGCTCACGCACGGCTCGCCTCCGGTCTCCTGAGCCCCTGGCTTCACCGCGCCTCCCGCTACTCGCCGCACAAGCGCCCCGCAGCCACTGGCGGTCGCCCTACTGCTGCGTCTGGAGCTCTGCTCCGCGCGCACCACCGCACGCCGCGCCCTGCTGGACTGGTCCCCTCACCACTGTTCATCGGACCGCCCGCCAAGGCTGTCCCGTTCACCGCGCCTGCCTCGCACCACAGCCCGCCTCTGCGTCGCGCGGCGTCGCGCGCCTCGCCCTTCTCTCGCTAATCACAGCGCCCGCTCGGGTGCCCATCCAGGCTCTGCCCGTTAACCCGTTGGCCCACACCCGATATGGCCCCCTGGCCTATGACATGTGGGGCCGCCCCTGAGAACGTTAATAGAACATATAATAGAAAATTAATTAATTAATTAAAGAGTTAATTCACTTAACTAACATTTGTTAGTTAATCTAATAACCTAATTAGTCTATTTAATATGTTAGGTTAGTAAAACAGTGTATGACAAGGGGGCCCCACCCCCTATTGACCAGTCAAACTTTGACTGGTCAACTGGGACCCGTTGGACCCACATGTCAGCCTCTGGTACACTTCTGTGTACGCAGAGCTGGTTGCACCTAGCATTTAACTATTTAATTTCGAATTAATAATAAATTCAGAAATTTATTAAAACTTTGAAAATTAATAGAAAATAAACCGTAAATCGGATTAAAAAGTTTTATACATGAAAGTTGCTCAGAACGACGAGACGAATCCGGATAGGCAGTCCGTTCGTCCGCCACACATTCCTAGCATAGCAAACACACAACTTTCCTCCTCCGGTTCATCTGTCCGAAAACGCGAAACACCGGGAATACTTTCCCGGATGTTTCCACCATTCGCCGGTATCACCTTCTACCGCGTTAGGTCACCCCTAGCACCGCTTATTGCCATGTTATGTTTTTTGATGCCTTGGGTGCTCCGTATTTATTGTTTCTTCCCCCCTCTTCTTCTCCGGTAGACCTCGAGACCGACGCTGCTGCTACCCAGTACGACTACGGTGTTGACGACCCGTCCTTCTTGCCAGAGCAACCAGGCAAGCCCCCCCTTGATCACCAGATATCGCCTATTCTTCTCTATACTGCTTGCATTAGAGTAGTGTAGCATGCTATTGCTTTCGGTTAATCCTATTCTGTTGCATAGCCTGTCATTCTTGCTAAAGTTGTTACCCTTACCTGCTATCCTACTGCTTTGAATAGGATGCTAGTGTTCAATCAGTGGCCCTACACTCTTGTCTGTCTGCCATGCTATACTACTGGGGCATGATCACTAGGGAGGTGATTACGGGTATATACTATATACTTTATATACATGACACATGTGGTGACTAAAGTCGGGTCAGCTCGTTGAGTACCCGCAAGTGATTCTGATGAGGGGGCTGAAAGGACAGGTGGCTCCATCCCGGTAGAGGTGGGCCTGGGTTCCTGACGGCCCCCCACTGCTGCTTTGTGGCGGAGCGACAGGGCAGGTTGAGACCACCTAGGAGAGAGGTGGGCCTGGGCCTGGTCGGCGTCCGCGGATAATTAAAAATAACACGATTAACGAGTTCTTGGTATTTGATTCGAGTCTGGCCATTTGGTCTATACGCACTAACCAACTACGTCGGAAAGTTATGGGCACTCGACGTCGTGGTATCAGCCGAAGCCTTCGTGACATCAGCGACTGAGCGGCGCGCGCCGGATTGGAACGTAAGCCTGCTCTTGTATTAAGGGGGCTAGTTCTGCTTCCGCCCGTGTACACAACGTGCAGGTGTGCTAAGGGCGATGGGCCCAGACCCCTATGCGCTTAGGTTTAAACCAGTGTGCTGACCTCTCTGTTGTCCTAGGTGGGGCTGCGACGTGTTGATCTTCCGCGGCCGGGCATGACCCAGAAAAGTGTGTCCGGCCAAATGGGATCGAGCGTGTTGGGTTATGTGGTGCACCCCTGCAGGGAAGTTTATCTATTCGAATAGCCGTGATCTTCGGTAACAGGACGACTTTGAGTTGCACCTTTTGACAACTAGAACCGGATACTTAATAAAACACACCCTTCCAAGTGCCAGATATAACCCGGTGATCGTTCTCTAACAGGGCGAAGTGGAGGGGATCGCCGGGTAGGTTTATGCTATACGATGCTACTTGGTGAACTTACCATCTACTCTCTTCTACATGCTGCAAGATGGAGGTGGCCTGAAGCGTAGTCTTCGACAGGATTAGCTATCCCCCTCTTATTCTGGCATTCTATAGTTCAGTCCACCGATACGACCCTTTACACATAAACCCATGCATATGTAGTGTAGCTCCTTGCTTACGAGTACTTTGGATGAGTACTCACGGTTGCTTTTCTCCCTCTTTTCCCCCTTTCCCTTCTACCTAGTTGTCGCAACCAGATCTTCGGAGCCCAGAGCGACGCCACCGTCGGCGGCGACTCCTACTACACCGGAGGTGCCTACTACTACGTGCAGGCCGATGAAGGCGACCAGAGTAGTTTAGGAGGATCGAGGCGGGAGGCCTAAGCCTCTTCGTCTGTATCCGGCTTTGTGCTAGCCATCTTATGGCAACTTGTTTAACTTATGTCGTACTCAGATATTGTTGCTTCCGCTGACTCGTCTATGATCGAGCACTTGTATTCGATCCCTCGAGGCCCTGGCTTGTATTATGATGCTTGTATGACTTATTTATGTTTTTAGAGTTGTGTTGTGATATCTTCCCGTGAGTCCTTGATCTTGGTCGTACACGTTTGCGTGCATGATTAGTGTACGATTGAATCGGGGGGCGTCACAAGTTGGTATCAGAGCCGACTGCCTGTAGGAATCCCCCTTCCAAACTCCTTGGCCGAAGTCGAGTCTAGACATTGCTAAACTTTTACTAACATGGATGTGTGCCTTACGGGCCCACGTCGCCATTTGGGTGGTATTAGGATCTTTTATTCCTCATCTATACTCTAGGACTCTGATCTTTCTTCTATTCGGGTTTAAATGGATTTACTAACTCTAACTCTAGGTTCACGTAACTACTTCCTGCCGGAGAGCCCCTTCATTCCAGATGATCGACTGCTTCAACAGAAGATTCTGACAAAACTCTCCGATGTTCTCCCGAGACTTTGTGTCATCGCTTTTGCAATTCCCTCCATCGATAAACCCTATGGATAACCACGTACACTTGCCATTCATACAATCATTCATCGTTGATCTTGTTATTACAAGATACCTCAAAATTTGTTCTATTGTTTCGAGAATACTTTGTGCCTACTGCCTTACCATTCTTAGCCACATGAATACCCTTACGGATAATTCCTCGCACTTACCAAGTATCGGCTCATTCCTAGTTGTTCATGTGTTTCACAAAAGTCCTCAAAATACCATTCAATTTTCTAGAAATCCTGAGCAGCCTATTGCTCTTGAAATTCTTGCTTCCTTACATTATGGTTAATCCCATAAGTCTCGTAATCTTATTGGCATCCCTTGTCTTTATCATTTTAAGTCCGTTGATTCAATATGTTGAGGATGCTCGCATCCCTCAATTGAATCCTAGAATTCATCCTTCCGGCTCAGTGTCAGTTTGAACATGAGCTGGTTCTCAACAAATTAAATTGCCGTCGGTTGTACCCCTAAGTCTATTCAACTAATCCATCCTTAATCAGAGTGTTTGCTTCTGATCCCTTGAATTGGAAATCATAAATCCTTTGCAATTGAGCTTTGAATTAGTCAGTTGTTTCTATAATACAGTGCCTTTGCATTGTTTCCTCCTCTGATTGTGAGTCGATGCTCACATAAACTTCATTATGGACCGTCATGTCCTTTGTTGAATTATAATCCGACTGTGTCCTTCGTATACAAACCCTCGGGGAGTTCTTTCCCTGATACATAATGCCATTGGTAAATCCTATTCCCTGTTTGGCCAACCATGCTCTGCTTTCGAGCTGGTAATAATTACTCAAGAAACTTGCGGTATATGTTTCCAAGATGTCCCGATGGGTTGAACCTATGCCTTCCTTAATCTGTGTGAACCCGAAAGTTTTCACAAGTCATACTCCTCTGGTAATTCACCAGGTAGGTTTTCACAATGAAATCATTTTTATTAGAGCAGTGAATGAATGGTCATGCATTGGAGAAGTGGGAGTTGACCTTGAACCTTGTGTTCATGCCCATGGACACGATGTAGATCTTATCATTAAAGCTTCTCTTAAATTAATTATTCCTTTGGTATAAGTTCATTTTATATTTGGGATCTGGCCTTTTGCAATCATGGTTCCGACCATGTTCTCCTTTAAATACCATTTCTCGTGCAAGTTTAAGCACTTGCCTTCTGTAGAGCAATACCCCGGTCCAACCTCTACTTTGATTTGTCGTCGAGTATTACCCCCCTGGTATCTCGAGATTATCACGGAACTGCATAACTTCTTATGAGTTCTTCATCAAGTACTACATTCTCACTGATTCCATTTTTTTTCACAGGCTCTGAGTTATTAGACACTGAAAGACACTGATAACTGAATCGAGATCGCACCGCGATTAAACAACTCTTGGTAACCTTCATTACTTACAAATTTGAACTCGATCACGTAAGTCCTAGCCTGCTCAGCTATATCATTATAATGCTGAACTTTAACTGTGCTACATGGTCCTTAATCCCGGAGCACAACTTTCGATGATGAGCTAAGCTTACGTCGATCTTCCTCGTCATATCAGTTCACCTTGAACAACAAGCTTGATTTCAAGTTTGTGTCCTACCCATGGTTCCAATAACCTTCCGCTTCATCATTCCTTTGACTCGATGTCATCGCTGATTGATTACATCTTCATGAAATCTCTCAACAAATGTGTCGTGATCATCATCAACCTTATGAGCTCTTCCAGGATATCAATTGAGTCCATGATGAGAAATACCATCCTTGCCCCCGATGATTTGTGATATCTTTGACCACTTTATTGCCTTCCGTTCAACACAAACTTGTTCATGTTTTGTGTTATACCTTGAGATCCCTGCTATCCACCATTTGTTCTTCTTTACCTTGGAGTATTACCATATTTTAATATCAAGGATGTTGTGAGGACTGATCCACCTCTTAAAGAATTCTTGGTATTGTGATGCTTCTCACCATCACCAATCTTTCTTGGTCCTCGTGTTGATTCCAACCGGTGTACCAACAAGTGGACGGTGCTGTTTAGATTCTGCCCTTCTAGCAACCCTATTGCTTTGAAGTTAATGGTCGGCCGTTCATTCTTAGACTATTGATTATTGAATCACAATTCTGACATTGGTCGTGCAGCCCAACCCATATTTCGGGCGCACCTTTCAACCAATGTTTAATTGTGTATGTTTTCCTTGAGCATGCTTCATTATATCATTTGATCTGACAAATGCTATCTCCTTATCCACATAATTGAGGAGATGCATCTTTTTGGATACCTCGTTGAATTATCGCCGAGTCCGTCAGCCACTTCCTCATCCTCTCCTTGGTTTAATGACGAACTCTTGTTTCGGGACTCGCTTCCATAGTTCATTTCCTGAGAATCTTACGATGTCTTCTCGTCAATTTGTGTCGCACCTTTTTCTTCTCAGGCATCATGAGTCTGAGGTATCCTGACACCAATCATATCTGAATCTCGGTCAGATATGATGGTTGGAACATATCCCTAGAGTTATAACATTGGTCTTTGACCCGATAAGGTGATGTCATGCCTAGCACACCTAGCCGAAGGACCTATTGTTATAGTTTCCTTTTTGGCAAGGTTAATCATTCTTCCGTGAGGAATTTGTATGAATTATTCTATAAGTTGATCCTGATGGATCCTTTGTGTATCCAAGATCTGACCTTTGCTTGAAGACCATGTCAGTGCTATCTCGAAGCATGTCTATGGTACTCCGATTTTCAATAAGAACATTTGAAGCACCATGCTAAATGTTCTTGTTCAAATTACCCAAACACCGTTGTATGTGTAATGTCATGAAATTTCTCTCCTCTTATCTAAAGGTTTTTTCTACTTTATAACCTGTCTTGGATATCATCCTCTACTTGACTTTGGGAAGGATATACCCCTGATATATGTGTTTAAACACATTTTTCCTTTCCGTTGTTTTGTTCAAACTTTCTTGTAATCTACTTAACTGAGAAGTGGTAATTCCCTGCTTAGGTAAGCACCTCGTGGTACAACTATGCCAGTAAGACCCTATTACTATAATTGATGACATTTCGGTAGCCACCGATGGACGAGAACTTTGCCTAATGGTCCGCCTCGTTCAACGAGCAGGAAAATGGTTCTCTTCGTCCCTCGCCCTTGGTATCGACATTGTTGCCAACATAACTGATAGGCTACCCTTTGACATGCCTTGCTATCATGACCGTGCAAGATATGAACGCTTTTCCTACTTTTAACCACATGGTGGGCCCATAACCCACAGTTCCACAGGATCGAAACCTGACTCTTCTGTACACCCCCTGATCCCAAGGTTGTTCCTTGCGCGTGGCCTCGTATGTAAATTCATGAGCCACTTCTGAGAGATCATCAATTCTGGTATCAAACGCAATACTTATTCCCATTTCTCCGAACCCCTTTCACACTTCGTTTCAGGCAACGAACGATTGCCTATCCGCTTGAGACTTCGTATTGCACCTTCTTACCTTTCTCTCGATGACTTTCTTAAATATCAACCCGAGAGATGCCTCTATGCCTTGTCCACGGAGATAGCCCGAGATACCTAACATGTATTGATCTCCGCCCTTCCCAAGTCTTACCCCTTGTCTTTTCGTAAGTATGATGGAGATCCCGAAGAAAGGATGCCGGCTTCATCATGATGACTTGAAGCAGAGAAATGAAGATGATAGTGGAATGGATCAACCTCTTCGAGAAGAGCAACCAAGACCGAGAAGATTCGTTAGAATTTCGTAACCAGACCTTTCCCCCTTATTCCACCTCTTAAATCTTGGGACGAGATTTCTTGTATTGGAGGAGAATTGTGACGTCCGGATAATTAAGCTACAGTGATCCCACGCTAATGATGCCAGGTCACCTCGGTTACTGCTGCTAATCTCGCGTTAGTTCAAAACCGGTTCGAGTCCTAATTGAAAATCAAACAAACAATAAAAGTTTTCAAACCTTAAAAAAAATGTTCGGGTTGTACCAAATAATGCATAAGTAGTTATGATGGAGAAACTGAAGGAAATATGCCCTAGAGGCAATAATAAGTTATTATTTATTTCCTTATTTCATGATAAATGTTTATTATTCATGCTAGAATTGTATTAACCGAAAACATGATACATGTGTGAATACATAGACAAACTGAGTGTCACTAGTATGCCTCTACTTGACTAGCTCATTAATCAAAGATGGTTATGTTTCCTAGCCATGGACAAAGAGTTGTCATTTGATTAACGAGATCACATCATTAGGAGAATGATGTGATTGACTTGACCCATTCCGTTAGCTTAGCACTTGATCGTATAGTATGTTGCTATTGCTTTCTTCATGACTTATACATGTTCCTATGACTATGAGATTATGCAACTCCGTTTACGGAGGAACACTTTGTGTGCTACCAAGCGTCCTGGCGTAATGGGGTGATTATAAAGGAGCTCTCAGGTGTCTCCGAAGGTACATGTTGGGTTGGCGTATTTCGAGATTAGGATTTATCACTCCGATTGTCGGAGAGGTATCTCTGGGCCCTCTGGTAATGCACATCACTACAAGCCTTGCAAGCAATGTATCTAATGAGTTAGTTGCTGAATGATGCATTACGTAACGAGTAAAGAGACTTGCCGGTAACGAGATTGAACTAGGTATTGGATACCGACGATCGAATCTCGGGCAAGTAACATACCGATGACAAAGGGAACAACGTATGTTGCTATGCGGTTTGACCGATAAAGATCTTCGTAGAATATGTGGGAGCCAATATGGGCATCCAGGTCCCGCTATTGGTTATTGACCGGAAACGTTTCTCGGTCATGTCTACATAGTTCTCGAACCCGTAGGGTCTGCACGCTTAACGTTTTGTTGACGATATAGTATTATATGAGTTATGTATGTTGGTAACCGAATGTTGTTCGGAGTCCCGGATGAGATCATGGATATGACGAGGAACTCCGGAATGGTCCGGAGATAAAGTATTGATATATGGGATAATAGTGTTTGATCTCCGGAAGGGTTCCGGAATTCACGGAAGGGGTTCGGATGTTTCCGAAATGTTTGGGTGCGAGAACACGTTATTTGGGCCAAGGGAAAGCCCACAAGGTTTTGGAAAGCGCAAAGGAAGTTTTGCGAGTCGAGGCGACGCCAGGTCCTCGGCGTCGGGGTCGACGCCGAAACCTGGCGTCGGCCCGAGTCCGAGAAGGACTCTTGCCTTTCGGGTGAAACCGACTTTGTGGAGGCTTTACTCCAAGTTTCACCCCAAGGCTCAACATATAAATAGAGGGCAGGGCTAGCACCAAAGACACATCAAGAAACACCAAGCCGTGTGCCGGCAACCCCGTTCCCTCTAGTTGATCCTCCGTCATAGTTTCCGTAGTGCTTAGGCGAAGCCCTGCGGAGATTGTTCTTCACCAACACCGTCACCACGCCGTCGTGCTGCCAGAACTCATCTACTACTACGCCCATCTTGCTGGATCGAGAAGGCGAGGACGTCATCGAGCTGAACGTGTGCAAAACTCGGAGGTGCCGTGCGTTCAGATACTTGGATCGGTCGGATCGTGAAGGCGTCTGACTACATCAACGCGTTGATCGCGCTTCCGCTTAGCGATCTTCAAGGGTATGAAAATACACTCCCCTCTCGTTGCTATGCATCACCATGATCTTGCGTGTGCGTAGGATTTTTTGAAATTACTCGTTCCCCAGCAGTGGCATCCGAGCCAGGTTTTATGCGTTGATGTTATATGCGAGTAGAAAACAAGTGAGTTGTGGGCGATACAAGTCATCGCTTACAAAGCATGTCATACTTTGGTTCAGCGGTATTGTGGCATGAAGCGGCCCGGACCGACATTACGCGTACGCTTACGCGAGACTGGTTCTACCAACGTGCTTTGCACACGGTGGCTGGCGGGTGTCAGTTTCTCCAACTTTAGTTGAACCGAGTGTGGCTACGCCCGGTCCTTGCGAAGGTTTAAACAACACTAACTTGACGAACTATCGTTGTGGTTTTGATGCGTAGGTAAGAACGGTTCTTGCTCAGCCCGTAGCAGCCACGTAAAACTTGCAACAACAAAGTAGAGGACGTCTAACTTGTTTTTGCAGGGCATGTTGTGATGTGATATGGTCAAGGCGTGATGCTATATTTTATTGTATGAGATGATCATGTTTTGTAACGAGTTATCGGCAATCGGCGAAGCGCCATATGGTTGTCGCTTTATTGTATGCAATGCAATCATACTGTAATGCTTTACTTTATCACTAAGCGGTAGCGATAGTCATAGAAGCATAAGATTGGCGAGACGACAATGATGCTACGATGGAGATCAAGGTGTCGCGCCGGTGACGATGGTGATCATGACGGTGCTCTGGAGATGGAGATCACAAGCACAAGATGATGATGGCCATATCATATCACTTATATTGATTGCAAGTGATGTTTATCCTTTATGCACCTTATCTTGCTTTGATTGACGGTAGCATTTTAAGATGATCTCTCACTAATTATCAAGAAGTGTTCTCCCTGAGTATGCACCGTTGCCAAAGTTCGTCGTGCCTAGACACCACGTGATGATCGGGTGTGATAAGCTCTACGTCCATCTACAACGGGTGCAAGTCAGTTTTGCACACGTGGAATACTCAGGTTAAACTTGACGAGCCTAGCATATGCAGATATGACCTCGGAACACGGAGACCGAAAGGTCGAGCGTGAATCATATAGTAGATATGATCAACATAGTGATGTTCACCATTGAAAACTACTCCATCTCACGTGATGATCGGTTATGGTTTAGTTGATTTGGATCATGTGATCACTTAGATGACTAGAGAGATGTCTGTCTAAGTGGGAGTTCTTAAGTAATATGATTAATTGAATTTTAATTTATCATGAACTTAGTCCTGGTAGTATTTTGCAAATTATGTTGTAGATCAATAGCTCGCGTTGTTGCTTCCCTATGTTTTTGCTTCCCTATGTTTTTGCTATGTTCCTAGAGAAAAATTGTGTTGAAAAATGTTAGTAGCAATGATGCGGTTTGGATCTGTGATCTAAGGTTTATCCTCATTGCTACACAGAAGAATTATGTCCTTGATGCACCGCTAGGTGACAAACCTATTGCAGGAGCAGATGCAGACGTTGTGAACGTTTGGCTAGCTCAATATGATGACTACTTGATAGTTTAGTGCACCATGCTTAACGGCTTAGAATCGGGACTTCAAAGACGTTTTGAACGTCATGGACCATATGAGATGTTCCCGGAATTGAAGTTAATATTTCAAGAAAATACCCGAGTTGAGAGATATGAAGTCTCCAACAAGTTCTATAGCTAAAAGATGGAGGAGAATCGCTCAATTAGTGAGCATGTGCTCAGATTTTCTGGGTACTTCAAGCGCTTGAATCAAGTGGGAGTTAATCTTCCAGATAAGATAGTGATTGACAGAATTCTCTAGTCACCATCACTAAGTTACTAGAACTTCGTGATGAACTATAATATGCAAGGGATAACAGAAACAATTCCCAAGCTCTTCGTGATGCTGAAATCGACGAAGGTAGAAATCAAGAAAAACATCAAGTGTTGATGGTTGACGAGACCACTAGTTTCAAGAAAAGGGCAAAAGGAAGAAAGGGAACTTCAAGAAGAACGGCAAGCAAGTTGCTGCTCAAGTGAAGAAGCCCAAATCTGGTCCTAAGCCTGAGACTAAGTGCTTCTACTGCAAAGGGACTGGTCACTGGAAGCGGAACTGCCCCAAGTATTTGGCGGATAATAAGGATGGCAAAGTGAACAAAGGTATATTGGATATACATGTTATTGATGTGTACTTTACTAGTGTTTATAGAAACCCCTCGGTATTTGGTACTGGTTCGGTTGCTAAGAGTAGTAACTTCGAAGCGGAGTTGCAGAATAAGCGAAACTAGTTAAGGGTGAAGTGACGATGTGTGTTGAAAGTAGTTTCAAGATTGATATGATCATCATCGCACACTCCCTATACTTTCGGGATTAGTGTTGAACCTAAATAAATGTTATTTGGTGTTTGCGTTGAGCATGAATATGATTTGATCGTGTTTATTGCAATACGGTTATTCATTTAAGTTAGAGAACTATTGTTGTTCTGTTTACATGAATTAAAACCTTCTATGGTCATACACCCAATGAAAATGGTTTGTTGGATCTCGATCGTGTGATACACATATTCATAATATTGAAGCCAAAATATGCAAAGTTAATAATGATAGTGCAACTTATTTATGGCACTGCCGTTTAGGTTATATTGGTGTAAAGCGCATAAAGAAACTCCATGCTGATGGGATTTTGGAATCACTTGATGCTTGCGAACCATGCCTCATGGGCAAGATGACTAAGACTCCGTTCTCCGGAACAATGGAGCGAGCAACAGATTTGTTGGAAATCATACATACTGATGTATGTGGTCCGATGAATATTAAGGCTCGCAACAAGTATCATTATTTTCTGACCTTCACAGATGATTTGAGCAGATATGAGTATATCTACTTGATGAAACATAAGTCTGAAACGTTTGAAAAGTTCAAAGAATCTCAGAGTGAAGTGAAGAATCATCGTAATAAGAAAATAAAAGTTTCTACGATATGATCGCAGAGGTAAAATATTTGAGTTATGAGTTTGGCCTTCAGTTAAAACAATGTGAAATAGTTTCACTACTCACGCCACCTGGAACACCACAATGTAATGGTGTGTACGAACATCGTAACCGTACGTTATTAGATATGGTGCGATCAATGATGTCTCTTACTGAGTTACCAATATCATTTTGGGGTTATGCATTAGAGACAGCTGCATTCACGTTTAATAGGGCCCCATCTAAATCCGTTTGAGACGACATCGTATGAACTATGGTTTAGCAGTAAACCTAAGCTGTCATTTCTTAAAGTTTGGGGCTGCGATGCTTATGTGAAGAAACTTCAACCAGATAAGCTCGAACCCAAATCGGAGAAATGTGTCTTCATAGGATACCCAAAAGAGACTATTGGGTACACCTTCTATCACAGATCTGAGGGAAAGATTTTTGTTGCTAAATTGGGATCCTTTCTAGAGAAGGAGTTTCTCTCGAAAGAAGCGAGTGGGAGGAAAGTAGAACTTGATGAGGTAATTGTACCTACTCCCTTATTGGAAAGTAGTTCATCACAGAAATCTGTTCCTGTGATTCCTACACCAATTAGTGAGGAAGCTAATGATGATGATCATGTATCTTCAAATCAAGTTACTACCGAACCTCGTGAGGTCAACGAGTAAGATCCGCTTGCAGTGAATGCGGTAATCCTATTCGGAGGTCATGTTACTTGACCATGGCAAACCTATGAACTATGAGGAAGCGATGATGAGCCCAGATTCCGCGAAATGGCTTAAGGCCATGAAATCTGAGATGGTATCCATGTATGAGAACAAAGTGTGAACTTTGATTGACTTGCCCGATGATCGGCAAGCCATAGAAAATAAATGGATCTTCAAGAGGAAGACGGACGCTGATAGTAGTGTTACTATCTACAAAGCTAGACTTGTCGAAAAAGGTTTTTGACAAAGTTCAAAGTGTTGAATACAATGAGATTTTCTCACTAGTATTGATGCTTAAAAGTCTGTCTGAATCATGTTAGCAATTGCCACATTTATGAAATTTGGCAAATGGATGTCAAAACTGCATTCCTTAATGGATTTATTAAAGAAGAGTTGTATATGATGCAACCAGAAGGTTTTGTCAATCCTAAAGGTGCTAACAAAATGTGCAAGCTCCAGCGATCCATCTATGGACTGGTGCAAGCATCTCGGAGTTGGAATATATGCTTGATGAGTTGATCAAAGCACATGGTGTTATACAGACTTTTGGAGAAGCCTGTATTTACAATAAAGTGAGTGGGAGCACTACAGCATTTCTGATAAGTATATGTGAATGACATATTGTTGATCGGAAATAACGTAGAATTATTCTGCAAAGCATAAAGGGGTATTTGAAAGGAGTTTTTCAAAGAAGGACCTCAGTGAAGCTGCTTACATATTGAGCATCAAGATCTATAGAGATAGATCAAGACGCTTGATAAGTTTTTCAATGAGTACATACCTTGGCAAGATTTTGAAGTAGTTCAAAATGGAATAGTCAAAGAAAGAGTTTCTTGCCTGTGTTACAAGGTGTGAAATTGAGTAAAGACTCAAAGCCCGACCACGACAGAAAATAGAAAGAGAATGAAAAGTCATTCCCTATGCCTCAGTCATAGGTTCTATAAAGTATGCTATGTTGTGAACCAGACCTATTGTATACCTTGCTCTGAGTTTGGCAAAGGAATACAATTTTGATCTAATTGTAGATCACTGGACAGCGGTCAAGAATATCCTTAATGAGGACTAAGGAAATATTTCTCGATTATGGAGGTGATAAAAGAGCCCGTCGTAAAGAGTTACAATAGTGCAAGCTTTTACACCGATCCAGATGACTATAAGTCTCAATCTGGATACATATTGAAAGTGGGAGCAATTAGCTATAGTAGCTCCGTGCAGAGCATTGTAGACATAGAATATTTGCAAAATACATACGGCTCTGAATATGACAGACCCGTTGACTAAGCTTCTCTCACGGTCACACCTTAGTACTCTTTGGGTGTTAATCACATAGCGATGTGAACTAGATTATTGACTCTAGTAAACCCTTTGGGTGTTGGTCACATGACGATGTGAACTATTGGTGTTAATCATATACAGATATGAATATTGGTGTTAAATCACATGGCGATGTGAACTAGATTATTGACTCTAGTGCAAGTGGGAGACTAAAGGAAATATTCCCTAGAGGCAATAATAAGTTATTATTTATTTCCTTATTTCATGATAAATGTTTATTATTCATGCTAGAATTGTATTAACCGGAAACATGATGCATGTGTGAATACATAGACAAACTGAGTGTCACTAGTATGCCTCTACTTGACTAGCTCATTAATCAAAGATGGTTATGTTTCCTAGCCATGGACAAAGAGTTGTCATTTGATTAACGGGATCACATCATTAGGAGAATGATGTGATTGACTTGACCCATTCCGTTAGCTTAGCACTTGATCGTATAGTATGTTGCTATTGCTTTCTTCATGACTTATACATGTTCCTATGACTATGAGATTATGCAACTCCGTTTACGGAGGAACACTTTGTGTGCTACCAAGCGTCACAGCGTAATCTGGGTGATTATAAAGGAGCTCTACAGGTGTCTCGAAGGTACATGTTGGGTTGGCGTATTTCGAGATTAGGATTTGTCACTCCGATTGTCGGAGAGGTATCTCCGGGCCCTCTCGGTAATGCACATCACTACAAGCCTTGCAAGCAAAGTAGCTAATGAGTTAGTTATGGAATGATGCATTACGTAATGAGTAAAGAGACTTGCCGGTAACGAGATTGAACTAGGTATTGGATACCGACGATCGAATCTCGGGCAAGTAACATACCGATGACAAAGGGAACAACGTATGTTGTTACGCAGTTTGACCGATAAAGATCTTCGTAGAATATGTGGGAGCCAATATGGGCATCCAGGTCCCGCTATTGGTTATTGACAGGAAGCGTGTCTCGGTCATGTCTACATAGTTCTCGAACCCGTAGGGTCCATGACGCAACGTTTAGTTAACGATATAGTATTATATGAGTTATGTATGTTGGTAACGAATGTTGTTGAGTCCGGATGAGATCATGGATATGACGAGGAACTCCGGAATGGTCGAAGATAAAGTATTGATATATGGGATAATAGTGTTTGATCTCCGGAAGGGTTCAGAATTCACGGAAGGGGTTCGGATGTTTCTGAAATGTTTGGGTGCGAGAACCGTTATTTGGGCCAAAGGGAAAGCCCACAAGGTTTTGGAAAGCGCAAAGGAAGTTTTGTGGAGTCAGGGGCGACGCCGATGTCCTGGCGTCGGGTCAGATGCCGGAACCTGGCGTCGGCCTTGGAGTCGAGAAGGACTCTTGCCTTCGGGTGAAACCGACTTTGTGGAGGCTTTTACTCCAAGTTTCGACCCCAAGGCTCAACATATAAATAGAGGGCAGGGCTAGCACCAAAGACACATCAAGAAATACCAAGGCGTGTGCGGCAACCCTTCCCTCTAGTTTATCCTCCGTCATAGTTTCCGTAGTGCTTAGTGAAGCCTGCGGAGATTGTTCTTCACCAACACCGTCCACCACGCCGTCGTGCTGCGGAACTCATCTACTACTTTGCCCATCTTCTGGATCGAGAAGGCGAGGGCGTCATCGAGCTGAGCGTGTGCAGAACTTCGGAGGTGCCGTGCGTTCGGTACTTGGATCGGTCGGATCGTGAAGGCGTCGACTACATCAACCGCATTGATAAGCGCATCCGCTTAGCGATCTTCAAGGGTATGAAGATACACTCCCCCTCTCGTTGCTATGCATCACCATGATCTTGCGTGTGCGTAGGATTTTTTTGAAAATTACTACGTTCCCCAACAGAAACCACATTTTATTAAGATGCTTAAATACTCTAAGATGATTAAAATAGTAGCTAAAACAATTATTTAAATGAGGTTAAAATAATAAACCGTTACAAACTATTTTCTTTTAGTTGCGAAACTAATTGTGGTAGTGGCATAATTAGTAATGCTCTTTTAGGAACAACTTTTGTATTCTATAAAAGCTAAAATTTAATAAAATAGAAAGGAGAATAAAATAAAAAGAAAAGGAAAAACTATAAAAAACAAAAAAATAAAATAAAAATAAAAGGCCCCCTCCCCCACTGGGCCTCTTGGCCCAGTCGGGTCAGCCGGCCCAGCTGACCAGCCGGCCCACCCCGCGCCTGGCCTACATGCCCCCCACCCCCAGGAACCCTAGCGCACACCCCACTCACCCCGCACGACCCCCCCACTCTCTCCCACGTCTCTCTCCTCCCTCCCCCGATCCAGATCGGGATCGGGGTGCTCACGCCCGCCCCACCGTCGTCACCCGTGGCCCTCGTCCGACGCCACCGCCGCCTCGAGCCCCGTCATCAACGCCGCGCTCCTTCGTCCCCGCCTCTCCCTCGTCGGCCTACGTCAAGCCACGCCGCCCGGATCGACCGTCGCCGCCGACCGAGACGACCACGCTGGACACCATCGCCGCTCCTCCCCTACGTCGCCATCGATCCGCCCCACCGTCGTCGTCGCCTCCCCGACTCCTCCTCGACCCCGCATCCATTGACCCTACCCCCCGCGGTGAGGCCCCAGGCCTCTCCTTCTCTCCCAGTCCCTGTTGCCTGCTCCGGCCGCTCGTCCCTCGCGTTGCCCGCGCCCCACTCGCCCTGCGACGCCGCTGCTCCGCCTGGCCCCGCGTAGGCCCGCCTCCCATGCTCGCCGGCCCCTACCTCGCGCGCGGCATCACACGCTCACGCACGGCTCGCCTCCGGTCTCCTGAGCCACTGGCTTTACCGCGCCTCCCGCTACTCGCGGCACCAGCGCCCCGCAGCCGCTAGCGGTCGCCCTACTGCTGCGTCTGGAGCTCTACTCCGACGCGCACCCACGCCTGCCGCGCCCCTGCTAGACCTCGTCCTCTCGCCACCGCTCATCGGAGCCGCCACGCCGCGCTGTCCTGTTCACCCCGCCCGGCCCTCGCACCACAGCCCCGCCTCTGCATCCGCCGGCGTCGCGCCGCGCGCCCGCCCCCTTCTCTCGCTAATCACATCGCCCGTTCGGGTGCCCATCCGAGCTCTGCCCGTTAACCCGTTGGCCCACACACGCTATGGCCCCCTGGCATATGACATGTGGGGCCGCTCCCTGAGAACGTTAACATAACATATAATAGAAAATTAATTAATTAATTAATTAATTAACTTAACTAACATGTGTTAGTTAATCTAATAACCTAATTAGTCTATTTAATCTGTTAGGTTAGTAAAACGATGTATGACAAGGGCCCGCCCCACTGTTGACGATCAAACTTTAAGCGGTCAGCTGGGACCCCTGGACCCACATGTCGACCCTCGGTACATACGTACGCAGAGCTGGTTGCACCTAACATTTAACTATTTAATTTCGAATTAATAATAAATTCAGAAATTTATTAAAACTTTGAAAATTAATAGAAAATAAACCGTAACTTGGATTAAAAAGTTGTATACATGAAAGTTGCTCAGAACGACAAGACGAATCCGGATATGCAGTCCGTTCGTCCGTCACACATTCCTAGCATAGCAAACATGCAACTTTCCTTCTCCGGTTCATCTGTCCGAAAACGCGAAACACCGGGAATACTTTCCCGGATGTTTCCACCCTTCGCCGGTATCACCTTCTACCGCGTTAGGTCACCCCTAGCACTACTTATTGCCATGTTATGTTTTGTGATGCCTTGCATGCTCCGTATTTATTGTTTCTTCCCCCCTCTTCTTCTCCGGTAGACCTCGAGACCGACACCGCTGCTACCCAGTACGACTACGGTGTTGACGACCCGTCCTTCTTGCCAGAGCAACCAGGCAAGCCCCCCCCCCCTTGATCACCAGATATCGCCTATTCTTCTCTATACTGCTTGTATTAGAGTAGTGTAGCATGTTACTAATTTCGGTTAATCCTATTCTGTTGCATAGCCTGTCATTGTTGCTACAGTTGTTACCCTTACCTGCTATCCTACTGCTTAGAATAGGATGCTAGTGTTCCATCAGTGGCCCTACACTCTTGTCCGTCTGCCATGCTATACTACTGGGCCATGATCATTAGGGAGGTGATCACGGGTATATACTATATACTTTATATACATGACACATGTGGTGACTAAAGTCGGGTCAGCTCGTTGACTACCCGCAAGTGATTATGATGAGGGGGCTGAAAGGACAGGTGGCTCCATCACGGTAGAGGTGGGCCTGGGTTCCTGACTGCCCCCGATTGCTGCTTTGTGGCGGAGCGACAGGGCAGGTTGAGACCACCTATGAGAGAGGTGGGCCTAGCCTTGGTCGGCGTCCGCGGATAATTAAAAATAACACGCTTAACGAGTTCTTGGTATTTGATCCGAGTCTGGCCATTTGGTCTATACGCACTAACCAACTACGTTAGAAAGTTATGGGCACTCGACGTCGTGGTATCAGCCGAAGCCTTCGTGACGTCAGCAACTGAGCGACGCGCGCCGTATTGGAAAGTAAGCCTGCTCTTGTATTAAGGGGCTAGTTACGCTTCGGCCGCAGATACATAGCGTGCAGGTGTGCTAAGGCGATGGGCCTGACCCTGGCGCTTAGGTTTAGACCAGCGTCTTGACCTCTCTGTTGGCCTAGGTGGGGCTGCTACGTGTTGATCTTCCGCGGCGGGCATGACCGAGAAAAGTGTGTCGGCCAAATGGGATCGGCGTGTTGGGTTATGTGGTGCACCCTGCAGGAAGTTTATCTATTGAATAGCCGTGATCTTGATGCAGGGCGACTTTGAGTTGTACCTTGACCTTATGACAACTAGAATCAGATACTGAATAAAACACACTCTTCGAAGTGGCAGATATAACCCGGTGATCGCTCTCTAACAGGGTGACGAGGAGGGGATCGTCTGGTAGATTTATGCTATGCGATGCTACTTGGTGAACTTACCATCTACTCTCTTCTACATGCTGCAAGATGGAGGTGGCCTGAAGCGTAGTCTTCGACAGGATTAGATGTCCCCCCTCTTATTATGGCATTCTGTAGTTCAGTCCACTGATATGACCCTTTACACATATACCCATGCATATGTAGTGTAGCTTCTTGCTTGCGAGTACTTTGGATGAGTACTCACGGTTGCTTTTCTCCATTTTTTCCTCCTTTCACTTCTACCTAGTTGTCGCAACCAGATGCTGGAGCCCAGGAGCCAGACGCCACCGTCGACGACGACTCCTACTACACCGGAGGTGCCTACTACTACTGCAGGCGGCGGCGACCGGGAGTAGTTTAGGAGGATCGAGGCAGGAGGCCTCGCCTCTTCGATCTGTATCCGGTTTGTGCTAGCCATCTTATGGCAACTTGTTTAACTTATGTCTGTACTCAGATATTGTTGCTTCCCCTGACTCGTCTATGATCGAGCACTTGTATTCGAGCCCTCAAGGCCCCTGGCTTGTATTATGATGCTTGTATGACTTATTTATATTTTTAGAGTTGTGTTGTGATATCTTCCCGTGAGTCCCTGATCTTGATCGTACACGTTTGCGTGCATGATTAGTGTACGATTGAATTGGGGGCGTAACTGCTTTAGGCCTTTTCCAATGCATAGGTGCTTAGATGAGGTGCTAAGTGTATTAAAAATCTTAGCAACTAATTTCCCAATGCATAGGTGCTTAGGTTTTGTAGCTAAGCTTTTCACATGAAATTGTTTAATAATTAAACTCCTTCATGTATTGGTTGATAGTCACTTTACATAGGTTCGTGTGCTTAGCACCGTGTCTTTCTAAGTTCACCATTCTCCTTTTAATTGCTTTGCCACATCACTTTTTTTACCTATCTGGCATTCTTAGCACCTGTACACCTTGGAGCATTAAGAAGGGCCGAAGAAGCACGCGAGAGTATGTAAGGTCCTTGCATCTGGCCAAACACAGTGCTGAGTAAAATATTTCCTTTTTATGCGGCCTATTTACCATTGGGTGGACAACCAAAGACGCTCCAAGAGTGTGGCGCCACATGGTGTCATGTCTGTTAGAATACGTATAGGATTAGAGATAGACTAGGATTTTACGTATCGTCTTGTACTCCAAGTCATAGGCTTCTTGCCCTCTAAGTCTTGTACACCTATATAATCCTCATGAGGGTCACATCAATATAATACACAAATATTCATTCAATCAATAGTTTTCACATGGTATCAGAGCGGTTAGTCTCACGACACCATGAAAAGACTCGACATCTACGAGCAGGCGATCGATTATACTGAGCAGACACCCGACATGTCGCCGGCCGTACCTGCACAAGCACTGGGCGATCGACTCCTACTACACCGAGCAGACTCCCGAGATATCGCGGGCCGCACCTGCACAAGCACTGGGCGATCGAATCCTCCACCAAGCGCTGCATCCCAACCCGAGCTACATCACCTCCTACATCAACCTACGCCGCCGATCTGTACCTACACCGAGCACGATGACATCATCATGATCTGCGCCAGATATTCTTCATCGAGCCGGATCAGCTGTACGACTACACCAGAATACAAGCCAACATACTTCTTCAGCACGACACGGCGTTGACAATTCGGCGTAACGAGGGACGCCTCCAAGCGACATATCATCGTCGACATTGCCGTTGCAACGCCATCGCCGACACACCATCGCCAAGGTCTACATCAACATGATCTTCATCATCAACCTCGTCAAACGCACCGCCGCCGCCTCTACAGCCTCATCCACAAGATGGACAACTATTTTGGTCCTCTGACAGATTTTTTTTGCAAGACGCAACCACGACGACGGCATAACCGCGTCACGACAACGGCATCGACCGTGCCATCCAGGACAGCACGACTGCATCAACACGGTGTCACTATAGTGACGACCCCTACACGGCCACATGGTTCTGGCAAAACCGATGTGTGCTTGATGAGTTTCCTACGGTCCTGGCAAAATCGGTGGACTCATCACCGACGGCACCCTCTGACATCCGCAAGATGCATTGTCCACGACCGCAGCTCTGTCTTCTACAACATAGCGCATTTTTTTGCGCCTCCGTCTTTGTGTGGCTTCATCATCAATGACGACTACATCATCGACCACGACTACCTCGACCACGGCTACGTCATGATCGGCTACATCGAGATCCACATTAATGGCGTCTACAGCAACTCATCGGCAACAACTCCAGTCAACAGCGTCCGCGTCGTCACTAGCGTCCATGCCACTCTCGCTGTGACTGCGGGAGGGGATAGAGGAGAGACAAGGAAGGCACCAGAAGGGGATGCAGTCACCGGCCTAGGTGCCGACACATCAGAGACGCAGTTGATGGCGGCACAGTGGAAAAGACGACAGAAGCGCAAGACTTCAAATTCAATCGCAATCGCCTGCTTCACTCCCGCTATGACTGAGGGGGAATGTGTTGACGCTGGAACGCGTCACACAAACACGTCGATGTGTACCCACGGCACCGAGGGAGATGCTCCGCAACTCACACCGCGGGAGGCCGACTTCAGTAGCGACACGCAAGGCAACAAGCCGGCGCTTTTGGGACCCGAAACCCACACGCCGGGAGGGACCCGTCTGGGCTAGCGGCGGCTATGGGCTGCCCTAGGTCGACCTGATCGCCCCTAGGGCCTCGAGGTTCGCCGCCCTGCAATGAAGAAGAACGAGCGAAGAAGCGAGGAAGAAGAAGAACTAGGGTTAAGGAGAAAAGATAAAAGATAAAAAGTGGTAGATTGATTGATCGATTGTGTGTTGTTCAATCGGCCGTCACCCCTTGGGTATATAAGAGGCGGCTGGACTTCCCGTGCAAGGAAAAGGCTTGGATTCACGTCCAAAACCCTAGTCAAATTCGGATCGATTTTGTCCGAACTTTCCAAAACTGCTCGGTTTAAACTGGCTGCACCTTGCGGGTCTTTTTTGTGGTGGTAAACGATCTCGGATGGAAACTAGCCCAAAAGCAATCTTGACCGTTTTGACGAGACGAACAACTTTTATGTTTAACGTTTTCCGATTCGAGGCCATCTTCTGGGGCAAAACACTCACGCATTACGTCAGACACTTGCCAAGACATGTCTGGTCTCCCGCGTCATATTTCGCCTCTTGACAGGGCTGCATTCAGATAGCTCTAACTTTTGCATACGAAATCGGATTGAGATGATTTTTATATAAAAATCGACCGTTTCGACGAGACGAAGACAATCCATGTAGATAATGTTTCCATTTAAGGTCGTCTTGGGGGCTTAATCAGCCAAACTGTACTCTGAATATAAGATCTTAGTACTTTGAGCATAGTTTCGGCCTTCGAGATGAAATCGGACTACGATGATCCAAACTTCAAAGATGTTCATATCGACAATACGGAACTCTTTCATGAAGATCACTTCTCCATTTGACGCCATCTTAAATAAGTTATTGACCGTGCCAAAATCTGGTGTCAACACATGCCCCCCTGTTTTTCGGCAAAGTTTGTGTGCCGAAAAATAACTTCCGCATGGCTTGTTCTAAGGACGATGTCAACACTCCATCGGCCATTTTGCATATTCTTAAGACGATAAGTATATATCGGCCATTTAGATTAGCAACAAAAGTGAAGCTAATCGAACATATAATGATTTGGTAATACCCTTTCATGATGTAAGAAATTATATTTTATTCATGGATTAAAATAAGCCCATTGAGGGTAACCAACCATACCTGATGAAGAATTCCATGGCATAGGCATCAACGACATTGTTGAAGAAAATGGATAATGTGTGGACCGAAGATGTTGAAACCTTCGGCTTGGTCCTTCGTAGCTTTCACTCTTTTCCTTATTCACCTTTGTCGCACTCCTTGTAAAGGAAGCTCGCACATAATTCTTATTCTGAATATTTACTTTGGGAACCCACGCCATATTTATCTTTTCAAGTTCTTGTGCACTAAGCTTCCGCAACTCCTTCTTTTGCCAATACGATAAGTCGAGTGGGCATCCCAGCTGCGATTTTATTTGAAGTAATGGCAATTCTTGTTTTACCTTGTGCACTCTCAACTTATTCCCTTCAGATTTGGCACTTGATTGACTTGCCTCGTTGCCTTTTGTAGCCAATGTCAACACTTTAATTGGCTCTTTTTCATTTGAGATCATATCTGAAGTGGCACTCTTACGACCATCTCTTTTGACGCGGTAGATTTGCTCGACCACCTCCTTATTCTTCCTTGTGCACCAGACCGATTCTTTATGATTGAAACGGTCTTTGACGCGTGATTGTTCAAATGTTGATCTCCTTGGAGCTGCATAGTATTGGTGAGATGGTCTAGAATAAGATGGAGAGTGTGCCCTTGTATCATACATGTCCCATGATGAATATGTATCTATATGAGCATAGGGAGGCATCCACGGCATTGGCATTGGCGGCCCAAAATAAGGATATGAATATGTTGCATTAAAATTATCACTTTGCCAATACCAATCCTCATATTTGCGCCTTGGGGGTGATCTTGGTTTCTTTGCATGATTTGGCCGATAAGCATTCTTCTCTTCACTCTTCTTTTGATATTTATCCAATAGTTCAGCGAAGGTGATTTTTGATCTCTTACACTTGCGCTTATTTCGGCCATTGTTTCCTTTAGTTGTGCTTGCACCAGTCATTGGATTTGCTTGCTGCCCCCCAGTCCTTGGCGTCTCCATTGTAGCTTCGATGGAATTCTCGCCCTCAAAATTATGTTCATTATGCTCTTCAACAACTTCTTTACTTGAAAGCTTGACCCCATCACCTGCAGTTTTTACCTCCTCTTTAAATGGATCGGCTTGAAGCAGCCGATGCAAAAACTTTCTACCATCGAGACCAATCGGAATAGACTGGTCATCTCTTGGTGTCTCAACAAATTTCAATCGTCCTTTTTCAATGGCCGATTTAACTATTTGACGAATCATATTGCAATCCTCAAAATTATGTTTGAACGAATGATGCAACCTACAATACATTCGTCCTTGAACTGATGGCTTGACATGGTGATCAATAATTCTTATGTAATTATTTTTCAGCAATAAATCAAATATTTGGTCACACATGCTTGAATTGAAGGTAAACTTCTTGCTTTCTAGCCGATCTTGCTGTGTGAACGGCTTTGAAGATAAGCAAACGAATGGTTCAGATTTAGAATCTTCCCATTCGTCTATACATTGTGTTTTCCACTCTATCTCCGGTGTCTTTGGATAAGATATTATATTAGCATCGGATTTGTCAAAAGAAATTAACCTTGGCTTTAAACTTCGATCGAAAATATTTAGAACACACATGTCTCAATTGAGACAAAGTGCAAGCCAAGTAAGAAATAAGCAAAGCTACCCAACTAGATATGAACTTTAGATAAAGCAGCGGGAAAGCTTTGGCCACAACAATAAGTCATTATCGGTCTTTATAAATGGTGCAATGGGTTGACCGATATAGTCTATAACAATTTTGTTGCTAACAAGTAAATTACCCTTCTTCATTGGTCTTTCAAAATTACTTATTAGAATTTTTCTTATAGAAGCATCGACAATAAAGTTGCGACCAAATCGGAAGATAGGCAAGTCACTTGCTAGACATACCTCTTCAATTACGTTGGGAGAGCATGATGGTTGTATCACTTGAATAATACTTTGTTCCACTTTTGAATGACTCTCCAATGCCTTGGCATCCTCTTTTCTTTGATAGATTCGGTACACATACTATTTGATTCGGCTTTTTAATAACCGAATTAACTTTGTTATCGAATCACCACTCTTCTTTCTTTGATTTGCAAGGTTGCTTGTTCTTGTCTAAATTCAGCAAACATTGTAGCTAGTCTATCTTTAAGCTTTTTTCGACCAATTTCAGCCCAATCTTCATCAGATTGCCCCCCAATACTTTGAGACGCTTTCGGCAATGGTGTGTTGCCGAATTTCTGTAATTGTGCAGGGGCAACATGATAGGCTACGTTACTAGGTAAAGACACATGCGCTCTGGTAGAATTCTCACTTATTCGGCCATGAGCATGAAGGTGCGGAGCCGAATCACGAATATCTACAATTGCGTATGGTGCCGAAAAATTCGTAGCATGAGGTGTAGCATACGATATTTGAGGGTAATTGGCCGAATAACTAATAGTGGCATGGCCAATTCCCCTATCCACCGGCACGTTTGGATTAACATACTGCAAGTTATTTGCCGATGAATAAAAAGTCGAAACACTTTGTTGCATACTATTGGAAGTTCCTACATGGGGTGTCTCAACATGATTAACCGAACTCCTCATGTTGTTCATCGGCATATAGATTTGTGGGGTTGCCGATGCATGGGAGTTGGGATACATATGTTGCATGTTGCTAAAATTATATGAAGTTGAAGCATGAAGATTATTTTGAATCGGCTGTTGCACATAATTAGATGCATGATTGATAAAACTAGGGCTAGCCGATACAATATGCTCATTAGACGATCTAGCAACAACATATGTATTATTTGCATCTACATAAGTGAATTGGGTATTCATGTTACCTTTGTAGATTGCAAACCCTAGATGACGATCTCTTCGTAGCAAGAACGGGCTGGAGACCGTTCAAAGCTTCGTCCCTAGCGGAGTCGCCAAAAAGTGTGTTGACGCTGGAACGCGTCACACGAACACGTCGATGTGTACCCGCGGCGCCGAGGGAGATGCTCCGCAACTCACACGCTGGAGGCCGACTTCGGTAGCGACACGCAAGACAGCAAGCCGGCGCTTTTGGGACCCGAAACCCCACACGCTGGGAGGGACCCGTCTGGCTGCTGGCGGCTATGGGCTGCCCTAGGTCGACCTGATCGCCCCTAGGGCCTCGAGGTTCGCCGCCCTGCAATTAAGAAGAACGAACGAAGAACGAGGAAGAAGAAGAACTAGGGTTAAGGAGAAAAGATAAAAGATAAAAAGTGGTAGATTGATTGATCGATTGTGTGTTGTTCAATCGGCCGTCACCCCTTGGGTATATAAGAGGCGGCTGGACTTCCCGTGCAAGGAAAAGGCTTGGATTCACGTCCAAAACCCTAGTCAAATTCGGATCAATTTTGTTCGAACTTTTCAAAACTGCTCGGTTTAAACTGGCTGCACCTTGCGGGTCTTTTTTGTGGTGGCAAACGATCTCGGATGGAAACGAGCCCAAAAGCAATCTTGACCGTTTCGATGAGACGAACAACTTTTATGTTGAACGTTTTCCGATTCGAGGCCATCTTCTGGGGAAAAACACTCACGCATTACGTCAGACACTTGCCAAGACATGTCTGGTCTCCCGCGTCATATTTCGCCTCTTGACAGGGCTTCATTCAGATAGCTCTAACTTTTGCATACGAACTCGGATTGAGATGATTTTTATATCAAAATCGACCGTTTCGACGAGACGAAGACAATCCATGTAGATAATGTTTCCATTTAAGGTCGTCTTGGGGGCTTAATCAGCCAAACTGTACTATGAATATAAGATCTTAGTACTTTGAGCATAGTTTCGGCCTTCGAGATGAAATCGGACTACGATGATCCAAACTTCAAAGATGTTCATATTGACAATACGGAACTCTTTCATGAAGATCACTTCTCCATTTGACGCCATCTTAAATAAGTTATTGACTGTGCCAAAATCTGGTGTCAACAGAATGTTAGAATACATATAGGACTAGAGACAGACTAGGATTCTACATATCATCTTGTACTCCAAGTCATAGGCTTCTTGCCCTCTAAGTCTTGTACATCTGTATAATCTCCATGAGGGTCACATCAATACAACACACAAATATTCATTCAATCAATAGTTTTCACAATGTCTAGAAACATTCGGTGTGATTTAACACGGAAGCGTTGGAGCTTCATGCATGAAGTTGTAGATGTGTCGACCGGGCCATGGCTTACTCAAATTCGCAGAGTTGTCTTTTTCGGTGGAAAACTCGCTGAATTACGTCATAAGATTCCAGCACCTAGTTCTTGCAAATAGTAGCATTCATCATTCGATAGTATCTAACAGGGTTCCTTCCCCTAAATCAAGTAGTAGGATTCACCGAAAAGAAAGACGCAAAAAATCACTTCGCTACAATTACAGCCAGGCCAAGTTCGCCGCATACATGAATCATAAACGAGCTATCACGTAGTATCTCGTTGAATGATTACTGTATGGACTTGCCACACCTTGAAGGCTCGAGCTGGGAACCTGCACGAGTCTCCCCTTGTCATACGCTCGCGTAGTAGACCCTAAGAGCATGATGACAGGCTTCAACATGCAGTAAATGGAGACCCTAACGTTCTACGAGCACACCCAGAAATACGGGCCTGCTTTGTGGCACTAAGCATTCTCTCCTGGATGTCTCCTGCTCCCATATTCTCAAATATAACGGTAAGTGCATTGTCTTTTCCTAACGGCAAGTGCTCGTAGAGAAAACTAGGGATCCTTTTGAACCATAGTGAGAATACATAGACACTTGATCGGTCCTCCTCGGTCGTATATATACACGAACAAATAATCTCCTTGCTAGCAGTAAGTAGGTTACTAGAATTTAATTTTGTAAGACATCTTTGCATGGATATGACCGACTCTACCATAACCATTTATAAACTAATCACTCCGTTTCAAAATAGATGACCCAACTTTGTATTAAAGTTAGTATAAAGTTTGATCATCTATTTTGGAACGACGGGAGTAGCACAGTGGTCTGCACATATACAGGAGCAACATCTATTCGGATTGTTATTACTACTATTTAAAAACCTTAATCTCTTCATCCACATATGTAAGACCTAATGCGTTTTTTGAGACCGTCTTAGACTCTGATGATAAAATTAATAGTATATGAGATGTATAATGTGAAAATCGTATCCTTAGAAGCTTCTTTCGTATAACTTATATGCCATATATTATTGTTTTAACATGTAGTCAAAGTTCTTTGGAATGTGCATGCACACGCTCACAAGTGTTAGGATTTTTTTTGTTCAGCTATGTTACCAAAATGATTTGCTGTTTTCCAATTTAAAGTTGCATGCATTAAAATATAAAGATATGATGTTAGTTTTATTGTTGTTTCTTATGAATAAACATTTAGTTCTTTGTACAAGAAATTGTCTTTACAAAGTACAACTAGCATAGTGGACTAAGCACGAAGTCATGTGTGTGTTTATAAGGATGAGTGTATTCTCGTGTATGTGAGCAATTTCGATTTTGATTGTACTATGTTAAAGAAAAGACTGAGCACGAAGTGTTGCTTCGAATAATAACACAAAGCTCCAGTCCGGCACTTGCTTCTTGTGAATAAACATTTAGTTTTTTTAAAAAATTGTCTTTACATAGTGCAATTGGCATAGTGAACTGAGCACGGAGTCGTGTGTGCGTCGTAAGGGTGAATGTATGCTCGTGTATGTGAGCAATTTCGATTGTATCGTGTTAAAGAAACTGAGCATGAAGTGTTGCTTTGGATAATAACACAAAGCTCCAATCCGGCACTTGCTTCCTGTGCATGTGCGATTTTCTTTCCGAGCCAAGCACGCGCCGGTGCAGACAGAGTTCTGGATAGGTGTTGTACAATTTCTTTTTGCAACGCGGTCTTTTAGGGCGCGATTCATTAAAAAAGATCGAAAAGAGGCCAAATTAATTAATGAAAAATTGGGCGAAAACCGTCACAACATGCCCGCAAAAACAAGCACATAGGGCGACCAGGCAACCCACATAAGAACGCACACACGTCGTCGAAGAGCAAACCGCGAACAAGCGTCGAGGCCTGTGTCGGTCGATGCCAAACAGTTCACCGCACATGCCGACGACCAGGCAGCTCCGACTCTGTCGACGAGCATTGCAGGGGAAAAGCGATGGGCCTGCGTTGAGCCGGCACCGGAACTGACCACCCGTCTCGTGTCATCGTCGCCGCGGAAGCACCTCCTCTGCGGCTCCGACTTCAGGAAGACGAATGAGGCCCGGCAACCCCTCAAACACGCCGGATGAGACCGACTACCAAAGCTTAGCAGCCGCCCAACTCCGCCCGAAGCCGCCATCGTTGCCACACTAGAAGTCGCGCAACATCCACGTTGCCGGACAGAAAGCCGCCGACCGCAATGTCGTGAGCGTCCAGCCCATGGAAAGTGCAAACGGGATCCAATGCTCTTCAAGGCGAAGCTCCAAAGGAGGAAGCGACGATGTCGACCCCGTCGCCCGACCCGACTGGGCCTTAGGCTTTCACCCGAAGAGCTAGAACCGAGGATGTGCAGGGGGTGGAATCCACGGCGGCGCCTCCAAGGAGGTGACACGACGTCCGCGGACGCCGACACCGTCGGCCGGTAGAAACCCGGCAAGCTTTCGCCCGGAGCACCGCCCAACACCACACCCTCACGCACTGCACCTCCGCTGACCCGCACACCTCCCACAAAGCCATCACGCCATGACCAAGCAGAAGGCACCACCACACCGTGCATCCACCACTGGTCTCACCGACCAGAGACACGAGCAGGGCAGACAGCACACCTCGACGACGTCTTCAACAAAAGGGCGGCATCCGAGGGCGTCGCCGTCGTCGGCCCCGGCCAGAAGCCTGAGGCAGAGCTTTCGCCCGGCGCTGACACACTGTCTGCGAGCCCAAACCCGGCCGGACCACCAAACAGCCTCTTGCCGCAACGAAGCAGCCAGAACCCAGGGCCGGCCAGAGCCAGCCACGCACGCCCGGGGCTGCCGCACCCCCGCCATCCGCCAGATCCACAGCGCCAGGAGCTGCCGGAGCACCACCAAGACGCTGCCGGGCCGAACACCACCGTCCCGCGCGGACCGCGGCACCGACCATCGCCGCGCCAGGATTGAACTAGGCATGTGCACGAGGCTTCCCTTTTCGTATGCTCGTGTCGTAGATCTAAGACTGAGTGAGTGGCCGTGGGGAATAGACAAATGCTCGTCAACTAGCCGAGAATATGCTGAACGGCGGGCGGAGAAAGTGGCGTTCATGCACGGCCACAGTTCATGCCACGCAGTCTGTACAGCTGTACTAGGCCAGCTCAGGTGAACATTATCCATGCGCATTTGAAGGCGGATTCTTCGCCTGTGGCCTTTCGGCGGGCATAGCGGCCAGAGATGTTGGCGGGGCAGACGGCAATAAGGTCATCGCGACAAACGACAGCTGGCAATTTCTTCGGATTACCCGTGTAGGCAATTGCAAAATAAAAAACACGCACCTCAACATTATCGAGGGAAGAAATTGCCATGATACTCGAAAAACGTGGGAGATATTTTGTTTAGTCTAGCTGAGGGTAAGACACAACAATGCGAGTGCATGATATCTTCGCAGACTCGCTCTTCTTGCTGTACTCGCTCTCCTTGCTGTACATGATGACACGCTTCAGTGTGCAGTAAAATGAGCCACTTTGGTAAGTTGGTTCACAATCACCCAGATAGCATCCTTCCCTCTTCGAGTACGAGGTAGGCCAACAATGACGTCTATCACAAAAATAAAAATAGAAAGGAGACCTGATATTGTAGGAAAACCCCCGGAGGTACGAATGTGCTAGCTTTTACTAAGCATTTTGTCCTGCATGTCTCCCACTCCCTTATTTTTAAGGTAGCATTGGTTTTCTTTTTTGCATTGTCTTTTCCTACAGTAAGTATTCGAGGGAAAACTGGTGATCCTTTTGAACTATATTGAGAGAACATAGATACTTCATCGGTCCTCCTTGGTCGTATATATACACAGACAAACATCGTCTTTTGCTAGCAGCAGGTAAGTTTGCTAGAATTTAATTCGATAAGACATCTTTGCACGGAAAGGACTACGTGACTTATGACTGACTCTACCATTTATTATTAATATAACTATCACAGTGTGCTGCACATATCCATGAACAACATCTAAACAGATTGTTATTACTATTTAAAAAATTATACAAAGTAAAAGCGCATATATTCTACACGTCATACCATAATTATATATCATCTTGTAAATGGGACATTTTTTAGAACAAACATCCAATGGGCATCTTATAACTGAATATTATCAAGGAAAATGGTGGACAATAGAATGAAAAGATAACAAAACACAAAACGACCAGAAAAAAATAAAATTACATCGGAAATCATATTGGTCATCTTCATCCTTCGATTGTACGAAGCCCGTCGGAACATAAAATTGAATTGAACTAGCAGTTAGGTACACCTGCTAGCACCCTGGTCATACCTTTTTTTGCGGGGTTAAAGGGATTTCATTGCTCAACTTGGAGGGAAATCATCCGTACAGAGTTGTGGTACATTAGCAGGACCCGATCGGATCCATATTTTCATGCGGCCTTCAACACGACCAAAAGAAGTTAATCTATGACTTACGACATTTTGTTCCTACTAACATGAGCAATAGAACTATCCCTCTCATCAAGAAGCTTCCTAGTAACTTCGGTCCCCAGTATTGCGTTTGCCGATCTGTCTGTTGATTGTGCCTGAATGGAGACCACCGCAACTTTACAGTCCATCTCAACATGAATGGGCAGTGTAGACCATTACAAAGCAAAGTTTAGCTCCTCTAGACATGTTGCTAACTCCGTCGGCAATGGGCTTGCACAATGTAAGAGGTTTCAACACGCCGAGAAGATTGTGCCACCGGTGCTGTCACAGAGAATCATCCCAGCACCGGCTTCGCATGTCTCCTTAATGTATGCACCATCTACGTTTAGCTTAACAACACCCTTGCCATACTTGACTATGAAGACCGCAATAGCCATTCATCACTAGAAATAAGATATAATAAGTGTTGAGGGAATATCTGTAGGGGCATCACCCCACGCAATGCAAGCTTGCACTCTTTCACCACTATTTTGGAAGGCTAGAGAAACTGCGCCATGCCACAGAATAACTTGAAAAGGGAGGTCAAAGTTGCACCTCCTAGATACAACCAACTCCTTACTTTGGTTGACACACCAATTGCCAAGATTTGAAGAGATCCAACAATATGGTAACACATACCCTCGCAGGCTCTTCGTCAGCGTCAAGTCAGACATCGTCGAGGTAAGGAGAGGCTAAAGAGACCTTATTTCAACATGTCATCGCCGCCGCCACCTTGTGGATACCTCTAGGAAGAAAAACCCCAAGGGGAACAAGAATGAAGGAAAACAAAAACGACAGGTCCCCTCTCCTCTGGTTGTTGTTGATCCACTAGACTAGAGAGGGAAGAAGGACAGAGGCAACATCTTTGAGGAGCCTTGGTGGTGGCTAGGGTTAGTGAAAGGGGTTGGTCGTAGTTAATTGATGGATGGACCTTCCATAAATGGGAGTTTACGAGGCATGAGTCATGGAAATTTGCTAAAAGCTCTTTAACATCATCGCTCATTGAACTTTGCTAAAAGATCTTTAGGGGCGAAAAACAAATTAACCGAGGAAATACAACGAATGTCCACCACAAACTGACTTTACCACCACTAGCAAAATATCATGCGAAGGGAAAATAATACCGAGTTATTGCGATTACGATTTTGCCACTTATAGATCAAGGCACTCCATAATTTCTTAGTTGGTGCTGGATAGGGTTAGCGATGGGGTACCAAATGATATTGACCACTCAATCGAGAGAAATAGACGTCATATATTAATTTCCAGGACCGCAAAGAGTTCTACAAAATATTATAGTATGATAACAACGTGAATATGTAAGCATGGCGTTGGCTTAGATGCAAATCAAATGATTCTGAAAGCATATTGTTTATTCATAACAAAGCACACATTCAAAATAACACACATTTTGGAAGGCTAGTACATCATCCATTAAATATTCTATGATGTGTCGGTTCTAAAATGTGTGACATAAATGATTTAATTTTCACTTAAGACAGCTACAAATTTTCCCCAGGATCATTTTGTTGTATAATAGTTTTTTAGGCAATCTGTAATTGTTTTGTGTCTTATTCCAGGATCGTTCCTAGGAATTTGGGTGCTTGGTACGAAATGTAAAATGGGCCCATACTTTTTTTAAATCTTATGACTCAAAAACTAATATAATTAAAGCATATTGCCAGTTAATTATAAAACTTTAAATGTGTGTTATTTTGAAATATATCAAGTAGCAACTATCTTGAAAATCTTAGATCCATAACTTGAGCAACTAGCCAATTGATATGGATTGATCCATCATCCATGTATACACAAAATATGGCAATAACAAAATTAATATATTTTTTCTTAATATAGTGTTTGCAAAGATGAACAGGTGAGAAATGTAATTATTCAATATAGTTTTTACCAAGATGAACATGTACAGTCATTAGTATAATTATTCAAATATAATAGCCTACATAAAATAGGGTTTCGGTTTCATTGCAATTGGCACATTCCATGGCGTGACTGGGATATGCTGGCTGCCGCTTAGATCCATAAAGTCACTTGAAAATATTCGCCAAGCTATCTAATGAGAGCGCCTCTTCAACGTGTTTTCTTTTCTAGACAATCCTCTTCAACACCTTAAGCGCTACTTGGCGAACTGGCACCCACGCACATGACTGCAGCCCATGGCCCATTAAGTTTTATCTCTCGCTCACTCGGTTATCTCACACCGTACACATGTTTCATAGAAATAACAGGATCCAAATTTTATAGATTAAAACCTATAAAAATAAAAATAAATCCAAAAAAGTAGGAGTTCCAAATAATAAAAATAATAAAAATCATGAACTTGAAAATTTCCATGCATTTGTAAAAAATTCACGAATTTGGAAATGGTTATTGAAATTTTTTAAAAACTTAACAGATATCAAAAAAGTTCATGAATTTCTAAAAAAATCAAGAATTTCTAAAAAAAAGGGTCTCAAATATTTTAGTAAATCCACAAATTTGGATAAAGGCAAAATGTAAAAAGCCAAGCAAAATCCAGCCAAAAAAACAAGACAGTAGAAACCTTCTAAAAACTCATATTTCGCACACGGCTCGGTTGGTAGCAACCTAGCACGCAACCCATGCTCCCCCAGCTCGTGCTTTTATGCTAGTCCATATGGGCGGCAGGGTGCCCCTATTTTTTTAGTTTATTTTTAATATTTGCTATTTTTCCTTCTATAAAATTGGTCCAAAAAAATAATGTTTGTGGTTCCAGAGAATGGTCGCTGATTCAAAAAAATATTAACCTTCCTAAAATGTTTGCATCTTTTTTATGAAAATATGCGAATTTAAGGAAAAATGATCGCTAATAAAAATGTTAATAAATTAAAAAAGTGTTTATGAATTTGTAGATTAAAATTGTTCATGATTACATAAAATATGTTCATGATTAGAGAAATACTAAGATTTCAAGACAAGTTCCTTATTTTATAAAAATATTCAAAAAATTGAAAAGTATGTTCAAAAAATGAATAATAGAATAAAAAATAAGAAATAAGAAAAATCATCCATGAAAAAAGAAATTTTAAAACAAAAAGAAAGAAAAAAGAAAGGTAAACGAATATGGAAAAAGAAGAAAAAACACAAAGAAAGAGAAGGTTCTACAACCTTCCCAAAAACAGGAAAACCCTAGTTGAGCTGGCCCAAAATTGTACGTACATGGGGAGCTGGACGTGCGCATTGCGCGCCAAAAAGGATTGCCCATGGTTGTCGCAATTATAGCTGGGCCGAGTTTGTTGCGTACAAGCACTAAGCACTGCTATGCTCATGATGATTCCACCCACCATCCACTCATGACAACGTCACCATTCAATTGCCTAGTTTGTTTAATCTATGTGGCCTGTAACCCCGTCGGGCACAAATCATGCGTTAGCAATTGTATGCAGAGCACTACCGTTATATTCCCTCAATTCGTATGAGCTAACATCAATCTCTTTAAATTATCGTAACACGTCTAGAGAATTGGACACGTACGCGCACGAAGCTTGTGTCTAGATTCTATAAGGCCTTGTGCAATGGGAGGTGCTTAGGAGAGGTGCTTAGAGAAATAAACCAGGCTTTCCTTAAGCACCGGTGCTTATTTGTATAGGATAGACGCTTAACTAAGCGTCTCTCCTGTAGAAATAGGCACCGGTGCTTCAGAAAAACCCGGTTTATTTTTCTAAACATCTCTTTAAGCACCTCTTATTGTACAAGGCCTAAGAGCACGAGGAATAGATGAACGCTAGTTTATCAACTAGTTGGGGGTGGGGCGAACGAGGTGCAATAGAGTTCCTTCTTGACCCCGTTCAAGTCACGCATGACCTCACTAGGCGAGCTTGGGTGAATAATGGCTGCACAAATTTGAAGGTGTGGTTGAGAAAAGTTTAATAGTAGAACCACGGGACCAGGGCTCCACGCCTCTCTCATTAACTAGATGATACCCCGTACGTTGCTGAGGAAATTAGTTGCAATATATTTTGATTAAATTTGGTTGTCTAAAATACTTAGCACTCCATATATGAAGAACTATCCTGAATGTAAAGTTATTAGTTATCTATAAAAGTTAACTGTAAGGGACATATGTTTAGTTAGAAACATGAAATCAATATAAATAACCACCACAATTAATTTCAAATTGCATACCAATAAATTACCATCTTTAAGTTGCAACTGCATGACAGGAAATGTGGAATGGAGTTTAATAAAAAAGGATATATGCTACCTTATGTCAGCATCAAAGCTCTGCTTCATATTTTGACATGTGATCACGACACATCTCCATAGGCATGTGTTTCCTACATAGAACTGCTTGGCAATCCCCAGCATTTGCAAAAAACAATTACCAGCGAGATAGGAAGAAAAACGACGTATGCATATGCAAATACGTCATATTGTATCACAGTGTAGAGTGTAACTCCCCGCAAAGAAAAAGTGTAGAGTGTAACTCCGCGCAAAAAAAGTGTAGAGTGTAACTCCCCGCAAAAAAAAGTGTAGAGTGTAACTGGTGTTTTGACTGCATGCTCGTCATACCTTCCAAAGAACAAAGTTGTAAGAGTTGTGGTTCCTGACGATCAACTGATTGACTGAATCATTTGCAAGAGCAAGATCTGCACTTAAGAAAGCTTTGCGGATTGAGTTTGCGACAGATTCAGAAGAAAAAATCATGTCCTGCTTATGGGAACTCTGAATCCTTAAAGAACAACCTCATTGCATGTTTTTTTTTCATGTATAGGATGCTGCATCAGAACCTTCATGGCCATCAAAAACCTAAAACCAAGTAACATAGTTAGGTTAGATAGTGCAAGAGAAACTCCCTTAAGTCCATGTGGGTTAGTGGGATCATAGGGCAGGTTTTCTTGATGTAGGAGGACAACATTATTTGGCCATGGAGGTGATGAGTGAAGGATGCTATAGGAAGTTGACTGCTCGCTTGCGTCGTCGAACAGACCCAAAATACCATATTGATTCATTTCTATTGTGTGGAGAAGGAGAAGCATCTTGACTATGTAGGAGATGAAAACGACAACGATGTCCACCTTTTTTGTACACAACATCTGGTCGTTCGAGCCGGCCAAAACAGGCCTCCCAGCAGCGCCGGAGCTAGCTTGGCCTTGAACAAACATGAGAGGAGAGGAGGGCCAAAGCCAAATCAGTAGCATGACCGCCATTTTGGGGCACCAAACAATCGGCACTGGGAAGGGAACAACAGATCCAAAGAAGCCTAGCGCGGTCGGAGGTGAGACGGACCCGTGGTAGATCCTCGGCAATCATCGACCCGTGGCACGGCGCATGGGGGCAGCGGAAGGAGGTGAGAGCGAAGGCAGGGTGCACCTCCGGGCAGTCGGGAGCGTGAGCGATGAAGAGAGACATACCGGGGGATCGAGAGAGGTGCATCCTCAGTAAATCGCTCGATTGATTCGCCAACAGTTAGGCTTCATTTGGATTTCAGAGGAGCTACTCTTGGGGGAACAAGTGCCTCGGGGTGAAATTAGCCTGTGCAAACTTGAACCCCGTGGAAAATCTACATCGTCCTTTGGCTGTTGGGGCTCGGGGGTAACTGGGGATTGGGGAAGGCCAAATCGGGAGCAGCGCTCAAGGCAGGAAGGAGTGGGCGGCATCGCTCTCGTTCGTTGTTAGTGAGTCGTCGTGGGAGCGAGCGAGAGGGGGATTTCCTCCACGGCCTGTGGAGGCGTGGAAATCTCGGCCAGGGAAGGGCCGCGGAAAGGGCCGGGGTCGCTCCCCTCTGTTGGGCACCAAATGCAGCGCTACCCTTCCCTGGATCGATTCGGCCCGGGTATTTTCCAGCCAGGGAAAGGAGGGGGGTCCCGGGTGGATCCCCGATTACCAAATGAGCCCTTATGGAAGGCAGAAGAGGAAGCGGTCGGTTGCTTCATCTTTTTTTACGTCGGTCGGTTGCTTCGTTGGCCATGGATTGCATGTGTGCACCAGAAGAGAGGAAACACAACGATGATGAGAAGAGATCAGCAACTTTACCTATGGGCTTTTTAGTGTCCGAACAGATTTGGTGAGAAGCCGAAGTGTACAGCTCGACCAAAACAAATCGAGTCGGGGGGATCGTGTTAGGAAACGTAGTAATTTCAAAAAATTTCCTACGCACATGCAAGATCATGGTGATGCATAGCAACAAGAGGGGAGAGTGTTGTCCACGTACCCTCGTAGACCGAAAGCGGAAGCGTTAGAACAACGCGGTTGATGTAGTCGTACGTCTTCACGGTCCGACCGATCAAGCACCGAAACTACGGCACCTCCGAGTTCTAGCACACGTTCAGCTCGATGACAATCCCCGGACTCCGATCCAGCAGAATGTCGGGGAAGAGTTTTGTCAGCACGACGGCGTGGTGACGATCTTGATGTTCTACCGCTGCAGGGTTTCGCCTAAGCACCGCTACAATATTATCGAGGACTATGGTGGAGGGAGGCACCGCACACGGCTAAGAGATCAAGAGATCAATTGTTGTGTCTTTGGAGTGCGCCCCTGCCACCGTATATAAAGGAGCAAGGGGGAGGCCGGCCGGGCCTCTATGGCGCGCCCCCAAGAGGGGAATCCTACTAGGACTCCAAGTCCTAGTAGGTTTCCACCTAAAGGGAGAGAGGGGGAAGGAAGGAGAGGGAGAGGGAGAAGGAAAGGGGGGCGCCGCCCCCCTCTCCTAGTCCAATTCGGACCAGAGGGGGAGGGGGTGCGCGGCCTGCCCTGGCCGCCCCTCTCTCTCCACCAAGGCCCATCGAGGCCCATTAGTTCCCCCGGGGGTTCCGATAACCCTTCGGCACTCCGGTTTTATCCGAAATTTCTCCGGAACACTTCCGGTGTCCGAATATAGTCGTCAAATATATCAATCTTCATGTCTCGACCATTTCGATACTCCTCGTCATGTCCGTGATCACATCCGGGACTCCGAACAAACTTCGGTACATCAAAACTCATAAACTCATAATATAACTGTCATCGAAACCTTAAGGGTGCGGACCCTACGGGTTCGAGAACTATGTAGACATGACCGAGAACCGTTCCGGGTCAATAACCAATAGCGGAACCTGGATGCTCATATTGGCTCCTACATATTCTACGAAGATCTTTATCGGTCAAACCGCATAACAACATACGTTGTTCCCTTTGTCATCGGTATGTTACTTGCCCGAGATTCGATCAATGGTATCTCAATACCTAGTTCAATCTCGTTACCGGCAAGTCTCTTTACTCGTTACGTAATGCATCATTCCGTAACTAACTCATTAGCTACATTGCTTGCAAGGCTTATAGTGATGTGCATTACCGAGAGGGCCCAGAGATACCTCTCCGACAATCGGAGTGACAAAACCTAATCTCGAAATACGCCAACTCAACATGTACCTTTGGAGACACATGTAGAGCTCCTTTATAATCACCCAGTTACGTTGTGACGTTTGGTAGCACACAAAGTGTTCCTCCGGCAAACGGGAGTTGCATAATCTCATAGTTATAGGAACTTGTATAAGTCATGAAGAAAGCAATAGCAACATACTAAACGATCAAGTGCTAAGCTAACGGAATGGGTCAAGTCAATCACATCATTCTCCTAATGAAGTGATCTCGTTAATCAAATGATAACACATGTCTATGGTTAGGAAACATAACCATCTTTGATTAATGAGCTATTCAAGTAGAGGCATACTAGTGACATTAAGTTTGTCTATGTATTAACACTTGTACCATGTTTCCGGTTAATACAATTCTAGCATGAATAATAAACATTTATCATGATATGAGGAAATAAATAATAACTTTGTTATTGCCTCTAGGGCATATTTCCTTCAGATCGATCGATAGGTGGAGGCAGACAGCGAGCGGAACGGCCGGAAAGAACGAGGCGATATCTTTAACTTAGCGGTGGCAACTTTCTGTAATTTTATAACTTTTGATCAGACGGCTGTAGACTGCTGAGCTATACTGCATCAACGGTTATAGCAATTCAGATGACGTGGCTTCCTGAGGAGACATGAAAATCAGCTAGTGGGGTGTCCCTATTTAGATATAGAAGATTAGATGACACCTCGAGATCTGCACTATGCGGAGTCATTCGGCCAAGGATCACTAATCAACTGCATGAATTTCTTAATCTATGCCGTTGCATATTGTTCTTTGCTGCTCCTTGTCAAAGCAGTGAATTAGTATTAAACAATAGTTTCTCTCTTGACTTTTTTCTTTCCGAGAAATCTGCTAGGCTTTATTGATCAACCTATAAAATTACAGGTATTGCATAGGGTCATGAGGCAAATCTAACCACAAATGAGGACCCTGATCCAAACACTCTTCATTCCAAGTATCATTATATCCAGCTAGTTACGTGTTGGGGTGTTCGCTATATCCCGTCCACAATCCGGTTGGTACGGTACGATATTGATGGCGTGTGCGCCCGTGGTCTTTGGCGCGCATTGTGGTCGGAGACGCTCGCCAGGGAGTCAGCAATAAGGTCTCCGCAACCAAGAGGATCATGCGTAGTTTTGTATTTTTTTCGGATTGCCCGGGCAATTGGATAAGTGATCACAAAAGAGAAAACACACATCACGACATTATACTTATGTAGAGACAATTACAATGACATCAAAAGGTGGAACATATTTTGTGTTTAGGTGCAGTTTAAGACAACAGCATGAGTACAAGGTGTCTCCATACACTCCCTCTCGACAGCTCAAGATGACATGCCTCACTCTGTAATCAAAGGATGCCCCAACGCTGAATTTCAGTGCTTCAAAGTACGGAGCTAGCTATTGGTACTAAGCATTCTCTCCTGGATGTCTCCTACTCCCGTAATTTCAAGGCACTAGCATTGATCTCTTCTTGCATTATCTTTTAATAACATCCCATATTCTGAAGGTAGCATTGACCGGTTCTTGTGTTGTCCTTTGCTAACACTAGGTGTAGAAGTGCATGCTCTAGCCAATGCAACCAAAAGACCAATCTGAGGAAGAGGGCCGAACATTATACTCCAACACTCCCCTCACGTTTATGCTTCTTTGGAGCTATATGACGTGGGCAGCGGAAGCGGGGGCAGGCCGCAATTATTTATTGTATTTACTGGGTTTTGAAGCCTGAACCTCTTGGTTGTAAGTTTATGCATCTAACCAGTTCACCCATCAGACCGATCTAATGAAAGAGATTAGGTAGCACATCATACGTCAACACTCCCCCTCACGTGTAGCTCCCGCAGGCCTAAACATGAACCGAAAGTGGGCTGCAATTTAATTGCGCCAGCCGGGTCTTGAACTCAAAACCTCTTGGCTCTGATACCATGTAGAAGTGCATGCTCTAGCCAATGCAACCAAAAGACAGATCTGAGGGAGAGGGCCGGACATTATACTCCAACACTCCCCTCACGTTTATGCTTCTTTGGAGCTATATGACGTGGGCAGCGGAAGCGGGGGCAGGCCGCAATTATTTATTGTTCAGACTTTTGGATGAGTTAGCTGGTGCATGAATTCAATATGGTATCCGAGCCAAGAGGTCTTGAGTTCAAGACCCTCCAACGCAGTATTAAATAAAACGATTCTGCGGCCTACATCGATTCCACGTCTAAGGACTAAAATAGTCTAGACGTGAGGGGGAGTGTTGAAATATATTGCCCGCCTCCCTCCATCAGTTCGGACTTTTGGATGAGTTGGCTGGAGTATGAATTCAATATGGTATCAGAGCCAAGAGGTCTTGAGTTCAAGACCCTGCCAACGCAATAAATAATTGCGCCCTGCCCCCGCTCCGATGCCCACGTCATATAGCTCCAAAGGAGCATAGACGTGAGGGGGAGTGTTGGAGTATAATGTCCGGCCCTTTCCCATAGTTCGGACTTTTGGATGAGTTGGCTGGTGAATGAATTCAATACTAGGAGCTCGAGAGCAAGCCTGTGATCCTCCTGGAATATTGAGTAAACATACACACTTACTTGGTCTTCCTCGGTCGTGTCTATATACACACACACATGAACATACATTATCTTTTGCGAACAATACATTGAGTATTTAATCTTCTAAGATATTTTCACATGGAATAAAAACTTTATGAACGACTCCAGTGCTATGCAAGGAGACTGTGTGTTATAAGAAAAGAAGACCATGTGCTATCTTTAATTTTACTTTTGCTCCAGGTGGCAGACGAGCCAAACTCATTCATATTTCCTACAACTTTGTTGGTCAACCAAGCCCCCGCGTTACTCCGCAGGGGTGAATCGGGAGGCGGCCTAGGACGGCCGCCCCCCTCCTTCGGCAGTGACCAGGGAGGCCCTTAGCACTGCGCAGCAGGAGGCAAAGCGGCTCCTCCACGAGCGTCTGGCAGTCGCGGCCCTCCAGCATCCTTGCATCACTGGAGGGAAGACGACGACGGCACGGACATCGACGACGATGCGGTAGGACAAGGCGGCCACGCTTACGAGGTGGTCGTCCGATATAGCTTTTAGTTCTTTTATAGATTTTAGTAAAGCAATCAAAAATATTGTTCGTTTATGTAAATTCTATTAGAACTTGAATGACATATGGTCGTGTTTGCATGAATTTCATCCGGTTTGTTGAAAAGGAGTTTGAAATGTATGCAAGGATGGCGGCCTTCCGCATCCATGTCCGCGGATTGGTTCCCCTGTCCATGGACTAATACGGGAGGAAATTTACAGGTAACCGTTGGAGATGCCTTAAGGTCCCAGCGACCAAAGAGGTGATGCCTAGTTTGGTATTTTTCCGATTGCCCGAGCAATTGGATAAGAGATCGTATAAGAGAAAACACACATCTCAACATTATATGTAAAAACGATTACAATGATATCAAAAAAAGGTGGAATACACCAGCGCGAGTACAGGGTCTCCCGATACAATCCCTCTCAACAGCACAAGATGACAGGCTACACTCTGTAGTCAAAAGACACCTCGACGCCGGACTTGAACTCTTCAAAGTACGCAGCTAGTCCTTGTTACTAAGCATTCTCTCCTGGATGTCTCCTGCTCCCGTAATCTCAAGGTACAAGCATTGATCTCTTCCTGCATCATCCTTTACTAACACCCCATATTCTCAAGGTAGCATGATCTGTTCTTGTGCTATCTTCTGCTAACACTAGGAGCACGAGAGAAAGCCCGCGATCCTCCTGGACTATTGAGAAAACATACACACTTGCTTGGTCTTCCTCGGTCATGTCTACACACACACACACATGAACAGGCATTGTCTTTTGCTACCAATACGTTGCTAGTATTTAATCTTATAACATATTTTCGCACAGAATAAAGACTTTATGACCAACTCCAGTCCTATGCAGACGGGCCAAACTCATTCATCTCTCCAACCACTTCGCCGGTCCACCAAGCCCCGCGTTGCTCCATAGGGGTGAACCAGGAGGTGACCTAGGACCGCCACCGCCACCCCTCACCCCTCCCCCCTCCTCCATGCTCCTCATCGTCACCACTGGGAGCCGTCGGCAAAGCCTGCTCGGCCACCTAGGACGGCGGTGGCAGGGTTTGTGCTGCTCCTTCCTACCATTTCCCTCCCCCTCCTTCTCTCGTGGCCATTGACCTCTCCTCCTCCTCGTAGGCCGGGCTCCCTTCTTTGCCTACATCGCGGATCTAGTAGGCAGCTCGCCGAATCTAGCTATCTCGGCTACCGGCGATTGCGGCTGCGTTTGTGGGAGATCCGGAGCCCTATTGTGTAGCCGCTTCTTGGCTCTCCCGCTGCGGGAGCCTACCATCCTAAGAGGTCATGATCTTGGCTAGGAGCGTCGTCGCCTCCTTCCACTCACTGGGTGGTTAGGGTTGAAGCCAAGGTGACCGCCCTTGCACAGTTGATGCAGGGTGGTGGTCGGTGGGGATGGGCGTTCCCTCTAACCTCTGTCGGCAGCAGAGACTGATTTGGGGATCACCAGTTGCTGCCAGAGATAGTGGTGGCATCGTTGGGAGGTGCACCTTCGTCCAAGGTGTCTCGTGGTCCGGAAAGGAGGGGCCATTCTGTCCACCACCGGTGCTGGTGTGCACGTGGTATGGTAGTTCGCTTTGGTGTGCAGTGGCGAGGTTTGGGTCTAGATGCCGAGACGTCAGCATGGGTTGTGGTTCGTCTAGTTGGCTCTCCATCGAGCTTTGTTGTGGCGGTGGTGGCTACGTTCCTTGGTCGTGTGGGGCAGCATGGAATGTAGGGATGGGGGGCGCTGATGTGCCCGGTGCTTCTGCTGTGGCAACTCCTAGATCATTATCTAGAGCCCTGGTTTGTTGGTCCTCAGGGTGGGTAGGATCATGGTAGCTCTGTGTGGCACGGGTGAGAATTCGGGCGAAAGCTCGGTGCTCCGGCAATGCTCGTGGGTGTCGGATTCCTCTTGTGGGTGTCGTTGTAGTCCCTCTTCCTGTGCCAGGGCTCTGGGTGAAAACTCTTGATCGTCTCTTTGGTCTCGATGATGGCGGCGTAAAGTGTCGCCACCCTCTTATGGGCGTCATCGTGGAGCTCAGTAGCTTCCGGTTGCGTCTTGTCGACATCGGCTGGCCAGTTTGGATCCTAACTTGAAGATTCTTCGACTCTCGTGTGGGGTGATATCGCTTGCCTCCCACTTTATACATGTGTTCCTTTTTGTCATTGTTCTTGGTCCTTGCTGTATGCGGGAAGGATCTGCGCTCCACGACCAGGAGTGGGAGGGCTGGCGACGCTGTCCAGTGACAATTTGGTGTGTGCAATGCTACCAAGTTCGGTGATTTCCTAAGGATGTGCAGTTTGATTTCTAATCAGTAGTCTTGGTTGCTTTTTGGTGGGGTGTGGCTACTCTTGTAATCATGTTTTACTTTTATTCTGCCTTGTAAGAGGGTTTTCTCACCACCGGATTTGGCATGCTTCTTAGGGCATGTACAATGCATAGCCCCAGGGTGATGCCCTGTAGGATCGGATATCAGGAAAAGTAGGTTCAGATGGAGCAGCAGGATCCTCTGCATGAGTCAGGTGCTTGGGAAGAAAAAATATGGCCTGATGCATAAAGCTGAAAAGGTTGAAATGAAAAGTAGAAGTGCATGTCTAATGGGAGTTTTTATTTTTTATTCTATGATGAGACCCACTAATGGTAGTTTGCATTGGGGAGACGAAAAAAATCAATATAGATGACTCAAACTACTTTTTGTCATCGAGCATCTGTATTCATATGTCAGCATTGTACATATCCTATCTTTATGGGTTAGAGCTGCATCGTGCGGGAATCGTTCTTTGCTAGGTCGTGTGCATAGCTATTTCGATACCTTTTTGTAAGAACATGCATAATTTCCCGCAAAAAAAAAAGAACATGCATAAGACTTGTCTGTCATTTGTGAGGAAACGATACATTGCAACACAATATAAAGAAAGAACATCGGCGCATCAGACAGAAGGCCAGCAGCATCACTCACGCAACCTAGCACGCAACCTGAGCCGTTATGCCTCGACATCCCACCACTATAAGCTAGCTTCCACAGCATGAAGTCTGTTTTTGAACTTTTGATATAGGCGACTACGGCAGCTGGCAGCGCGGTGCACTTTGTCAAACACGCTTGTTCGTTTCTTCGCGGCATCGCTCCAACACAACAACACTAAGGGCATCTCCAGCCGCGCCCCCAGGAAGGCCTCCTCAGGCTTTTTTTCGCGCCGGCGTCGAGAAAACGGCCCAGTCGTGCCCCCAGGAGCCTGATTTTTGCCGGCTTGGACCGAAAACAGCGCCGGCGGACCCAGCCCGAACCCGGCGCGCTGGGGGGCGCCCGGGGGCGCCGGGCGAACTGTTTTGGCGCGAAAAAGCCGCGGGCCCGCCGCGTCAGCGACACGGCTCTCTTCTCGGCCCTTCGTCGTCCTCATCGCCTCGTTTCCCGCGGCGAATCAATGCCAAAGCTGCCGCGCGCTGCCGCGCGCTGCCGCGCCAGTCAGCCTGCACCATTGATGCCTCACGGGCGGCGCAATGAAGACCGGACGACGCGCGTCCCTCGCCCTCCCTCGCCCGCCACGCGTACACACGATGGCACGCGCGCCTCGGCCTATATATGACGCGCCCCGGCGCACTCGGCGACTCACACTCTCCCGCCGTCGTCGTTCCTCCCTCTCCTCTCCTCTCTTTCGCCGTCTCCAGTTCACACCCATGGCCGAGCGCTTCCCAGGCGACGGCCGGCGGCGAACGGCTTCGGCCGCCGCCATCTTCATGAAGACGAGGCTCGCCTCCTTTACGAGGCCGAGTACCCGGTCCCGCCGGACATGCGGGTGCCCGGGTCGTGGAGGATCAGCGCGGGCGGCGTGCCGGTGCCCCCGGTACCCACCGGCGCGGCGCGGCGTGCTGAGATCGCACGCATCCGCTCGAACCTGCCGCGTGCGGCGAGGGAGGGGCCACGGTACGTCCCCGACAGCCCGCTCTGGGAACCTTACTTCCGCCGCCGTCACGCCCAGCAGCTCGAGGCCACCAACGGCGTCGTGCCCTCCGGCAGGCTCAACGCCGCCGACCGGCGTCGGTGGTGGGGCGTGCCCGGGCGCACGTTGGAGGCCGTCCTCGAGTACATCGAGGGCGGCAACACGCCGCGCCCCGAGTACCCCTCTCCCCCTTCCTTCTCACGCCGCCAGGAAGCTCACAGACCCCGAGGCGCATGGAGACCGGGGTCCTCCTCCTCGTCCGGCGGCTCGCTTCGCCTCCGCCCGTCAAGCCGGAGCCCTGTGGCACGCGGTCAGCAGCGCGCACCCGCAGCTCCGGCGTCCGCGCCGGGCGCTAACGCCTCTCCACCCACCGCCGCCGTCCTCGTCGAGCCCAAGCCGAGCCCGGCCTCTCTGCGAGCCCGCCTCCCGCTGAGTACGAGGAGATAGCCAGCGCGCCTCTCCGACGAGGACGCCATGCGGTGGCGCGGGACGACTACCTCGCGACGAGATGGGTCGGCAGCGCCCGCCTCGAGGAGATCGCCGCCGCAAGCGTGGGCGCGAGGACGAGCACGGCGTCGTGGTCTCGACAGCGACACGACGACGACGACGACGCCCGGACCGTCAACCCGCCGCGCCAACCGGGAGGGATGCAGCAGGACGGCGGAGGCGTAGGGCGAAGCGGCGGCGACGGCGGCGGCGATGACGACGACGGCGGTGACTACACGTGGTTCTACAGCCTCCTCGGCATGTAGAACCGCGTGGGCGGGCGGCGAGGCGGGCGGCAAGGGAGACGGCGGGGGTAGCTTGCGGTAGTTTTTTTTTTATAAAATATGTTTAAGTTTGGACGAACTCGCCGATGTTTGTGTTAAATTTGAGTCGTTTTTGCGCCGTATTTGACTTAAACAAACTGTCGCATCAGAAGTGAACTAGTGGAGACTCGGACGTTGTTTTTGGTTTCCCCTATCATCTTCATGCATTATTTTGTGGTTGTTCCATATGTTTCCGAAATGGTTGGCGTTCACCTAGCGCCTAGGCGGCGCTTAAGCCCGGCCCCTTCGCGTGACTTAGGCAATTGTACAGTTGTGAACATGAAGGGAGTATTTGGGGTATTAATTATATGTGAATAAGTAAAGTACCAGCTATTCTCGATTGGAATATCGCAGATTTGGAGATTTGGCCTCTCGGTGCATGATTTCTTGTTTTTGTAGAAAAAGAGGATGACCCCCGGCCTCTGCATCTGGGCGATGCATACGGCCACTTTATTAATTATTCTCACAAGATCTTATAAAGTCATACAACAGTAAGACTAAAGCCGCCGTCTAAGCAACAAAGTGTCGCTACACCTATCCAGTTGATGAAGGGGCGCAGATAGCCTGGGCCTAATACCAAACAGACATCACAGCCAAGCCTAACATCTAAGACCTGAGACCCCAACCTAGCCACTTGCCGGGTCTGAGGCACACACTGGTTTGGCGTGCTCTCAGAGGCCGCCGCCGCCAACTGCCACCGCTCTATCTTCAGAACTGTACTGATGCATCAACCTTGCTCGGTCAAGCTATCGTCGACGCCACCACGGCGCCCAACGGCACCTCCTCCCTGCGCGGAAACAGCTGAGCACGTCGCGGTCGCCACTGATACACCTCAGCGCCATGCTGCTAAGTACCACCAGCCGAAACAGCTTGAAGTCCTTGGAAGATCTGTCGTGCATAGCACCTGCCGACCAGGCATAACAAAGCGTAGCACCTGTCGGTCAGGCATGACTTGACATCTCCACCGAAGCTCCGTGCAAGACGAAGCCGCTCCACCTCCTGCCTCTGACTTCCAGCGCTGCTCCACAAACGATGCTCCCAAAAGAGAAACGACACCGCAGTGCCGCCATCGTCCGATCTGGAACACCAGATCCTAGGGTTTTCCCCTGAACAGCACGAGTGGTCGACAATAGTTACACGACGATGCCTCCATCAAGGTAATGGCGAGGACACCACCATCACCTGCCGTCGGCTCGGTTTTCACTAGCAACCATGTTTCTCCGACTCGTAGCCGGGACTAGATGACAGATCTGGAAATCCGACCACCCAGCCTAAGGCCGACCACCTCCGACAGAGGAGATGACCACCACCGCCATGTCCCGCCTCCATGGAGAAGGGTCGTCGGACTCCACCGCCGTCAGTAGCTGCACATCAATAGCACAGCCACCAATAGCACATCACGAGCACCCCGGGGATGCCTCCCCGACCTTCCTCGGCGCCGATCCAAGGCCGAGTGCAAGCAACAAGACGAATCCGGCGAGCAACCAGCAAAACCGCATGCACCACGGATGCCAGCCCGAAGGGGATCTCGCCCGACTCTGCCTAGCACAGGTGCCACCGCCCCCGCGTTGTCCAAATCCGGCAGATCGACCACCGGCCGCCGTAACCATCACCAGCACGCAGCCCGCCTCGTGCAGCCCTCCACGCCCGCCACCGTGGCAGCCAAGCGTCGCCGCGCCCCGCACAACGTCGCGTTCCGGCCAGGGTAGATCGCCCCACCGCGATCCCGCCTCGCGAGAAGGAGAAAGCGCCCCGCCGCCGCCCATGCCGGGCGGGCTTCTCCTGCCGGCACGCCCTGGCGCCGGCGTGGGGAGGGATGGGGAGAAGGTCGCGGTTCGGCGGCGGCTAGGGTTTCCTCCCCTGCCGCCCATGGGAGCGCCAGAGGGTTTCCTCCCCTGCCGTCGTGCATGATTTCTTGTTGAAGTGGACAATTTCTTATTTGCCTAGCATAGAGTTTCGTTTATGCCCTAGGGGAGGAATTTGGTTGTTACCCAACGCCTAGGCGCCGCCTTTTCCAACAGAGCCAGAGCCTGGAGTGCAAGGAGGCTAGCTACACTTAACCCTGCAAATGCACATTATATTTGTGAACCGGTCAATTGGCAGATACAAGAAAATATCGTTCCTGCCAAAACTTATTACAAACAGATCAACTCATTCGCTTAATGGATAGGATTGAATGAATTGATGTGACATATTAGAAATTTAATTAAGTGATGGGGTGCAATCATTTAGTATTTCTACAAGAGGTCAACATGTGTAACAATCTATCCAACAATCACAACAACTTGATAGCATTTGTTCCTATGGTGAGCTAGCAATCTGCTCCTCCCCTCGCGCGAGCAACCCGGAGGGGAAACTCTAGTCGTCATCCTTAGCTCGCCCCCTCCTTATCATCGCTGACTCGCGCTGACAGGCAAAGCTCGGTCATCGACGAGGGCGGAGGGAAGGGGGAGCTTTCTACCCTGTCTCGATGGTGCTTAGTGCGGGCCAGAGGTGTTAGGCGGTGGCGCTGCACTGACGGGGGGCACAACGACATAGCGGCGGGTAGTGAAGGTGGGGCATGTGTCTGATAGTGATGTGAAGGGCTTAGGGAGGCGGTGGTCTGCGCGTGCAGCACTCGAAGGTGTGGCAGAGGCCACTGTCGAGGTGGCGTCAAGTAGCGGGTGGCTGGCACGGATGCAAAGATGCACCGCCCTTGGCCAGGCAGGTCGGTGGCGGGCATGTAGCTTGCTCCCGAGGCTTCCTCGTTTGCCTTGGAGCAGATCTAGAAATGGCGGTCTCCTTCCTCGCTCCACTGACCCAATATGTGTGAGACCTCCTGCTGTCGGGTTTTTTGGCTGGTTGGGATGGAGGGGCACTACTTTTGAATAGTCTACCGATGGTGGCCGTAGAAAGCCTACTAGTGGCGGGCTTCGCTGCTGCTGGGGAGTGAGGTCCCACCATTGCTAGAATGCCAGCAGTGGCGGTGTTTTCCTGGCCAAAAGTAAAAATGTTGTGGTGGTACATTTTTGGCTATCGGGGTAGCTTTTTCGAGTTTAACATTAATATAGTATTATAGGAGGCACAATATAGAGTCATATAGCACAATTTAAGAACACACTTAAGTTTAACAATTCTTTTATGTTTAACACTTGCACATTACCGTACTTAAAGCATATGCTTTAAGTATTAGCACTTTATACGATAAAACTATGCCTTCTTGCAAGCAGGAGTAAATATATTTGCTAAATAAATGATGTATACAACATAGTCCCGCAAGCACGAGCTAAATATAGTTTTTGTCCCTAAGTATCTGAAGACCAAATTTGCCATGAAAGAATAGTCTATGTACATGAACGGATACCACATTTGGCAAGACTTATCGGGAGATTGATGTCGCTGATGCGTGAGGAGACCAAGGGAGGGGTAGAGGCGACAGGCTCAGAGGAAGAAGAGGCATGTGGCGGCTGGGCCAGGCTTGCATTGGTAGAGGAGAAGGCCATGGACGAGGTCATTTCGACCGGACGTGGTCGGGCCTGCCACAGTGACATCGACACGGGTCCTACGACGGCTTGCAAATGTCGATGCGGCGACGACACTTGGTAGCTAGCTAGAGATTCAGTGGACTGAGAATGGAAGAGGGGATTGATTCGGGATAAGGAAAACTGCATCGGTGGGCCTGGCCCAATTACTGGCGGGCGGAAAGGTTCACCCACTACCGGGAGAATAAAGTAGTGGACATTGTTTTTGGGCGCCCGCTACTGATTATTTTTTAGATTTTTTGTAATATGCTTTCTTTTAGTGTTTTAGGGGTAGATTTTTTTCTTTTTTGTGTGGTTGAATTTACTTCATAACAGGACTCATGGAAAACTTTTGCCACTTTTTGGATTGAGTTGCTATTTTCAGAACATTAAATCAATTTCTAGGTATTAAAAGGATAAAAATACTTTTTGATTTAAAATATATGTACATTAAGTATGAAAATGATGAAATTTTGCCTGGTGTCATGACCCTAGAGGGTGTGGTAAGAAATTTAGTGAGTTATGAAAAAGAATGGACGCACTTCGTGTAGAAACAACAGTGTCCGGGAAAGTATCAGGGTTTCAGAGGGAAACTGTTGGGTTTGAAGGGGGGACTTATGTTTTTCTTTTAATATTTTCCCCATTAAGCTTTTTCTATGTTTAATATACATCATTGTATGTTTTATGTTCAAATTTTGGACTATTCAAGGTTTGTATGATATATATAGGGCATTTAATGCATTTCTAGTTATACAATGTACATAAATCAAATTTGAAGTACATGTACATCAAAAAATCCCAAAAGTGATGAAAACATTCTATTCAAGTTCTTAACTATGTATTTAGGCCATATGTATAAATAAGAACTACACGTTCATTAATTGGGTATGCAGTCAAATTTGAAGTATATCCAATTAAATACAATACAATGTTTTGAAAATTTTAGAAATAATGATACCTACAAAGTGCATACACTTTTTCATATAATAACAAGGTCATGTAAGAATACCACACTATAATCTCAAAATCAAAAGTAAAATATTCTTACAAATTGCCGTCCTCGATGCTCAAGCTTGCACTTGGTGCATTAAGAGCTTGTTAGTGGCTCTTTCGATATCTTGTTCTTCACCAATTTTCCTTTCTGTTGTAATGGTCATTGTATGCTGGGTTGTTGCTTCATATATAAAGCAGGGTGGATGCCTTTTTCGGTAGAGCATTTGTTCCTGACTCATTTTGGCCAAATGGTCCTTGCGGGATGTGCCATTGTAAACGAGTTCTAATGCTAGCATGTCCGCACCATTACAGTGAACTGATAGCCTAATAGAAGCACGCACACGTTTTATGTATGCGATGCATAGCTCGGTGAAAAGTAGTCCATTCCATCAGCTTAGGCTTCATATGTATCTCGACATCTTTCATTCCCTAACTTACAGCCAATCTAAGCTCCTCCAACTTTACTGAACTCTTGTCATGTCGAACTGGAAAATGAAACCAGTAGGAGGACATGAGCCTCGAATGCAATATATATAAAGCAACCACTTCAAGAAGGTTGTAATTAATAATGCAATGAAACAACAGGACATAAGGACTACAAATATGAGGCAGATGGATACTTTGGAAGATGCTTTGGCCTAGCTCGGTTGGTGTTGTGTCTTTCTTGCTTCTTCTTCCTCTAGCTTGATGTTCATCTTCTCTTTGGTACTCAACCCCGGATCTCTAGGTACTTGAGTTGTTACGACATATAAACTCTTAATCGAGTACCTAAGTAACGAGGGGCTAACATTACCCACTCGTATAAATTATCAATTCTACGGCTACTCATCGGGTGCACCTTGTCACCTTGTACTAGTAGCATCGGAGATACATCACCCACGAATTAGTCCAACTACCGTCGCCAACTCTGCATCACACACGATGTTCAATTCTCAGCTGTGATATATTACCTACACAACACCAGCAAAAAATGTCCCTAGGATTCCATCTTTTTGAATAGCTTGGATTGCTTACCACATATATCACATGGTGGATTCCATCAGACCATCACAAACAAGCAGAGCCAGTATAACCTATCTTCATAGTGACTTCGCGAGCTATGCATATCTCTACGATGGAAAGGATCCACATGAGAGGTTCATGAACAGTTGAATAGTAGTCACATTCATGAACATAGTATATCCACAGTTAACATACGTTAGTGTTGTTGGCCAGAAGGTCTTGTGTTCAAGACCCTACCAACGCAGTATTAAAAAAATGTGGCCTAAATAAATCTAATGTTTAAGGACTAAATAAGTCTACACGTGAGGTGGGGTGTCAAAATATATTGTCCGCCACTCTCCATCAGTTCGGACTGATGGGTGAACTGGTTAGGTGCATAAACTTACAACCAAGAGGTTCAGGGTTTAGAACCCAGTAAACGCAATAAATAATTGCGTAGCATGAATCCAATAGTTAGTCCGATAATACATAACAAAACCAAAAAACTCAAATATATGCAGATGTGTCCCTTGGCCGTCGAGTCTGCAACCCTGCCAAACAACTCCGCATCTGGCGAGCGCATACAATCCAATAAATAAACTGTGCCCTTATAATGTCACCTACTATTCAAAACTCATTTACAGCATGACTAATAATATAATCGAATAACGGATATATACTAAAACCATTTTAGATATTTTAATACGAACTACATACGGATGTATATAGACATATTTTAGAGTGTAGATTCACTCATTTTGCTTCGTATGTGAAATCTCTAAAGGGTCTTATATTTAGGAATGGAGGGAGTATGATGTTGCCATGTCGTCTCCATCGTTGATGATCACTCATCTTTTCTTCCTTCTTTATTTCTTGTATATTTATATTTAGTATGTTTGCTTTTTAGCATATGTAGAGGGTGTGCTACTCATAGTTCTAAAGGGCGGGCGAGCCAATTGAATGAGAAAAAACCGAAACGGGCTCCCTCCTGGTTTCTTATCCACATGATTTGGACACTACCTGCGTCCGTCCCTAGGGAACATGGTGGCCCATGGTTGGATAATTGGCCGTGCACAATATGTTGTTCGGACCTGTACTTCATCATCCATTTGGTACGTTGTCTAAATGGCAAAGCTGGCATTGCATCAATTTGTGCATTTTCGGAGCAATGAACCATGCACAAACGTTCTACCACGTCAAAAGCACGAACATAATCTAAGAACAAAATCTCCATTTGAGCTCACCAAACCAAACAAATCTATAATAATTTCTAGTTATTTTCAGATACATATCCAATGATGAATTGATGATTACTAGACACAAAGAAATTCCATGACATTGTCGGAAACAATAATAATGTGACGTTGTTTCTAGGGAGAAAACTGTGTAGGGATGGTATTTTGCCCTTACAAGCATTTCACCAAGCGCATCCCGTGCGATGAGAAGGTAGGCACAAGTGCACAGAAAAATGACATGAGGAAGGAGGAGAGCCATGGTGGAGGAAGCCGAAGGGGCGGATCTACGTCAGGCGAGGTGCAGGGCTGTGAGATGAAAGCCTCGCCGGCGGCGCAGAAGCAGCGAAGGAGGGCGCCTAGGGTGTCGGTGACACCTTGTCGTCACGGTGAAGGTCGTCCAAGGAACGCTGACGCGTCGGACCAGGAGGCGGTGAGGTCGACGGCGGTGTGACGGCTGCACAAGGAAGATCATGGGAGGAGATTGGATATCAATGGGCTTGGTTGGCAACGACTGAGTGAAGTCGATGAGATCGGACGGTGTGCAGCAGGTTCTGGAGATGAGCCATACAGCGACCATCCTGTGGTTTGAATATTCAGAAACAAAAATACACATCTCAACATTATCTGCAAAACAATTATCATGATACCCGAAAAACCGTGAGACATACTTTATGTTTTTTTTAAAGACCTAGCTTTGAGGAGCTGGTGTTTTCGTGTTAATCATAACAGGGGGAGTTGCGGGAAAAAACATGGGCATGGCACTGATCCACAGATCAGAGATAGAGAAAAAACAAGGGAAAGAAAGGAAAAAGAAAAAAGACGAACGGCCTGACAGTCAGCCTATCCCTTCTGGAGGCAAGGAGAACGGGTGCATTAGGCAGGTTGCCCCAGCTTGTCGCCCCAGATCAATGCCTCTCCTGATTGCATGTATGATCGCCGTCGCGGAGGGCTCCTTTTCTCTGAAAGTGCAGCTGTTGCGGTGCAACCAGATCTCCCAGAGTGTCAGCATCGCCAGCGATTTAATACCTTTTCTGAACTCTGGCCTTGAACGCTCCACAAACCCCAGCACCCGATCGGCTGCCGTTGCGTTGCCATCTTCAGGCTGCAGTCTCAGGGCCTCACAGCCGTGCCATGTCGATAGACTGTGCCAGAGCGAGGCAGTGAACGGGCATGTCCAGAAGACGTGCTCAGCAGTCTCGAGGTTGCGCATACAGAATTTGCAGAAGTATGAGTTTGGCCATCCTCGTCGTTGCAACCGGTCATTACACCACAACCTGTTCAGCATCATCAACCAGCAGAACACCTTCAGCTTCCCAGGCGCCCATGTATTACAGATGAGTTGTGGGAAGACCGAGCCATGGTTTGTCAGGAATTGCACTCGATAAGCTGACGATGTCGTGTAGCAGCCACTGGCCTCTAGGTTCCATCTGATTTCATCCGCGCAGTCCAGGTTGAGAGAGATGGACGCAGTGCGCAGCAACCGTGCCAAACTCACGCAGTCTTGCACCACCAGCTCGGTGCGTCCATGCGCTAGGTCCTGGATCCAGCGATCCTCATGCAGGGCATCGGCCACACACCTGTTCTTCTGCTTCGAATGCTGGTATAGGGCGGGAAACAGCACTCTGAGCGTGCCCATTGGCAGCCAGGAGCATGTCCATAAGCTAGCAGTTCGTCCGTTTCCAATAGTGACTGAGGTAGCCGCACTGAAGAAAACCTTGTCTGCTTCCGAGCACGGCACTTCCATGCCCACCCACGGCCTTTCTGGGTGCTTCCATGTTAACCAGAGCCACCTTTGCCGTAGAGCTCTGCCGAAGCGCTCGAGGTCGATGATCCCCAGCCCCCCCTTGTCCAAAGGAGAGCAAACCTTGGACCAATTGACCTTGCATTTGCCACAGGAAAGCTCCTCATCCTGTGCCCAAAGGAAACGTCGCCGCACCTTGTCGATCTCTTTGAAAAACTTCTTCGGCATGCGAAGTACGGTGAGAGCGAAAGTAGGGACTGCGCTTAGAACTGCTCTGACAAGGACCCTCCTGCCGGCGATGGTCATGATCCTTCCTTTCCACCCGGCCAGCCTTGCCCTGATCTGATCGAGGACGAACTGGAGGTGCACGATCCTGGTTCTGGTGAGGGTGAGAGGCAGCCCTAGGTATTTCATTGGGAACATAGCCATGGTTCCCCCAAAACTCTGCAGCACCTGCTGGATGTCAACCTCATCGCAACGAATCGGAGTTGCAGTTGATTTCTGACGATTGATCTTCAGACCTGTGGCTTCTCCAAACTTGTGCAGGATCTCTACTAAAGCATCCATCTCTGCCTTGTCCGGGTTCATGAAAATCACGGCATCGTCTGCGTAGAGGCTGACCCTTAGCTTGAGCTCTCTCCTTGGTAGCGGCTTGATCATCTGTTGCATTACCGCCTCATCGATCAGGCGCTGCAACGGGTCAATTGCAAGAATAAAAAGCAGTGGTGACAGCGGATCTCCCTGACGGAGCCCTTTCCGGTGCCTGATCCTGGTCCCTGCCGATCCGTTTAGAAGGAACTGAGAGCTCGACGTCGAGAGAAACCATGCCACCCAATCCCTCCACCGAGCGCGGAAGCCCATCTGTTGCAGCAGCTCCAGCAGGTAATCCCAGGAAACACTGTCGAACGCCTTTGATATATCCAGTTTCAACAGCAGTGACGGTGTTTTGCTTCTGTGCAACGCTCATACTCCACTTTGCACGTACAGGAAGCTGTCTTGGATGCACCTCTTCTTCATGAAGGCCGATTGCGCCGGAGAGACAATTGTGTGAATCACTTTTGTCAGTCTGATCGACAAAACCTTGGTCACCAACTTGGCAAAAGAATGAATCAAACTGATCGGCCGAAAATCAGTCATTCTCGCGGCACCCTCTTTTTTTGGCAGCAGCGCTACAAACGTCGTGTTCAGCGCAGCTAGATTCCCCCCCCCCCCCCCGGCAAGGCTATAGAAGCGGTGGAACGCCACCATGATGTCATCCTTGATGGTTGGCCAGCAGGCTCTGAAGAAGGTGCCAATGAAACCGTCAGGCCCCGGCGCTTTTTCTGCTGGTGACTGCAGAATTGCTGCCCAGACTTCGTCTTCAGAGAAAGGATTGTCCAACCCAGCAGCTTGCACCCTTGGCAACCGCAGCGCCTCCCAGTTTACCGTGACACTCCGACCTGTGGTAGCTTCCATCACTTTGCTAAAATGATCATGGATGGCTTGGGCCTTTTCTGCATGTGTTATTGCAATTCCATCATCGCTCTATATGGAGTGAATGAAGTTCTTGCGCCTCCTGGAACTGAACTTGGCATGAAAAAACTTGGTGCTAGCATCCCCCATTTTCAGCCAGAGCGCCCTGGAGGCCTGCCTTTTCCTGACTCTCTCGATGGCCGCCAGCCCCACCAATCTCATCTTGAGCAGTCTGCGCAGTGTAAATTCTGCAGCCGACAGAGTTCTTGCTTCTTGAGCTACTTCTAACCGCAAGATGACCTCGCTGGCAATGTGGAACTGCAGCTTTGCATCACTGAAAAGGGAGTTGCTCCAAATCTTCAGATCACGAGCAGTGCGGGTCAGCTTGGTTTGCAACCTTGAGAAAGCACAGCGCTGCTGAACTGGCCTATTCCAAGCCCGCTCGACGGTGGCCTGAAAGTGCGGAAACTTAGGCCAGAAGGACTCAAAACAAAAACGAGCAAGGCGCTTAGGGGCGTCGCACGGTGCTAGGATCAGCGAGCAATGATCAGAGCATGCCGTGGCAGAGGCCATCAGCCCATAAGCGGGAAATAGAAGCTCCTAGTTGACGTTGCAGAAAAATTTATCTATGCTAACCAATGTAGGGTTTAGCCGTTCGTTACTCCACGTGAAACGTCTATTCTTGCACTTGATCTCCCGCAGACAAGCCGAGTCTATCGCAGCTCTAAACCTACCCATAGTTCGCCTATTTAAGTTGAAGTTGTTCTTGTCCCTAGCGTCGTAGATTATGTTGAAATCGCCTGTAAGAAGCCACGGCTCAGACGAGGGTGGCTCTGATCTAGCTAACTCACGTAGGGACTCATCCTTTCTAGCCTCGTCCGCTGGCCCGTAGATTGTGGTCAGCCAAAACGCAGTTGCCGAACGCAGTATGGTCACTTTTGCAGTGATTGCAAATTCTCCTACAGCGTGGGAAACGATCGAGACGATCTGGCTATCCCACAGAACTGCGATCCCTCCCCTGGTGCCTATCGCCGGAAGGACGATGCAGTCAGCCAGCCTCGCTCCTCCTATATCCTTGACTAGGGCCGGCGACCAGACATCAATCTTGGTTTCTTGGAGGCATAGTATCGCCGGACGGTGTGTTGTCGCCGTTTCGCACACAGCATCGCGTTTAGCCGGCATGTTCAGTCCTCGCACATTCCAGCTAAGAATTGGGCAGTGGTTGTCATCCATAAGGAAACCAAAGCATGCTCCAACGACTACTACTATCATTGATAAAGATCAAGGAGGGAAACAACCACACACAGCCGCTCTCGAGGGGATGCTGGCGCCCTCCAATAGGCCCCAAACCGCGCCAGCATCGACTAAACCTACCAGCTAACCTGACAAGGACAGGAACAAGACCTAACTCAACCCAGCGGAAGGCCGGGTGCCGTTGGAGGCTACTAACATTAGCTGAAACTAACATGGTCACACTACGGCCTCATCGGCAGCTCCATCAGGTCCTGCCATGGCTGCAGCAACACGCAATGCCTCGTGGTTGAGGCGGGTGAGCTTGGCGATGCAGGCAATGTCTTCGTCGGAGAGCGGCTCGTCAAACTTGCGCAGAAGCTTCTCAGCGGCCTTGGCGGTCATCTTCTCCTTGGGACCCAACAGGCCCAGCTCACGTACCAGCCTGAGGGTTCCCCGCTGTGCCACCGGCACTGGGGACGGATTGGCCGCCGCTGGCCAGGATTTAACGAGGGCGGCGCAGCCCGGTCTTGGGGGCGATTAACGGCGAGCGGCGGCGCGATGGGCACAAGTGGTGGCTTTGTTCCTTGGAAGAGATCCTGCGGTGCAGCAGCTGCGTCTGCAGGTGCGGCCGCCGCGTTGAGCTGCAGGCAGCGGACCTGCTGGGTGACGGCGCCAAGCTGCATCTCGACAACTGTGGGGCGGGCCGGTTCGTTGCAGCTTAGGAGGCCCACCGCAGCAGTTGGGCCCGCTAGAGTCGGGCCGAAGGCGTCGAGCAGGCCCGTGGACTCAGTGTTGGCGTTGTTGACTTCTTTGTTGAAAAGCAGTGGCTCGAAGACGGCAGCTGCCACGTGAGCCTCTAGCTCAGCGGCCATGCAGTCGAAAGGTGGTGGCGGCGACAGCGCTATCTTGGCGCCGACGAAGAAGTCCGCGATCGGATCGGTGGCTGGTGGCGCATCAACGGGCGCCTGAGGGGGCAGGGGCCGCGGGGCTTGGAGCAGGGCTGGCCCTGCACCCTCAGCACGGCGGAGGCCAGCGTTGTGGCGGCCCCTGGAGTTCTCGGAGCGGCGCTGGCCCGGAGGTGAGCGGCTGCGGCGACGCGAGGAGGCCTCCGTGTCCACCACCTTCTCCTTACCCGCCCGGCTGCGACCCAGGAGGGTGTCTTTCCAAGACCTGCGCCCGCCCTGGTCGTCCCCCTCGTCGTCCTTGCGGCCGCAACCGCGAGCACCTCCGCGGCACCCCACATCCACCATCGTGGCGAGCTGACGGCGGTGCTACGGGTCACGTTGACCATCCTCCACGCCCTTCTTCCAGGAGGCCACCGGGATGATGCGCGACATCGGCCTGTCATCGTCATCCGAGTCCGAGGACGGCAGGCCGCTCTAAGCGGAGCGCGGCGACCGCGGCTCGTACGGGGTCCAGTCCTCGATGCGATCGACGTGGATGAGGACGTCGTGGCGGCTTGCTGACGGGGCGCGGCGACGACGCGGCCGGACGGCGAGAAGCCCAGCATCTCCTCCACTCTGCCCGCCCCGCGCTGCATCAGCCAGAAGGTGTGCTTGGTTGGGATGAGGCCGACATCCCAGATCCAGACCCAGCAGGCGAAGCTCTTGGTGTGGTTGTGCTCGAACGTGCGGCTGTCGAGGCGGTCGACACGACAGCCGAGCGCCTCCTCCGCCCCCTCCACAGACCAGAAGTGATGCGGCATTTTCTCGATGACGACACGGACGTGGTAGTTGAACGTCTGGATCACGGCATGGTCATCTTCATGCCAGTGCTTGATGAAGAATTTGGCGTCATCGACCGTCAGCGCGCCCAGCTTGGCCACCTGCTCCTGGTGGACCGGCAGGTCGAAGATGATGAGGTAGTCCTCCGGGTCATTGCAGGTGATCCGCAGCTGGTGCGGTTGGATGCGCAGCCGCGCCTCCAGCTCCTGGCCGACCGCCATGGCCGAGGAGGTGCGCCTGGCGTCCGCCAGCGTGAGGAGCACGACCTGGCGCTTGAGGACGAAGACGGCGTGCTCCAGAGCGGGGGTGGACATGACCACCTTGCGGCTGTGGCGCGGACGGCGCGCAGGGTCGGCGACGTGGGTGCCCTCCATGGCAGGTGACGGGGGCGGGGTGACGGTTGGTGGTGGAGATACGACAGCAGCAGCAGGGAAACGAAGCCTGTCCCGCACCGGCACCCGAGCAGAGGCCGCGGCAGGGTTGCGCCTGGGGTTCTGCGGACACTCCCGGCCGAAATGGCCGGAGAGGTTGCAGATGATGCAGCAGATCGGGTCCCGGCAGTCTTTCCTACGGTGTTTCTTGCTCGGGCAACGGAAGCACTTTCCCCTGAACTGGCTTAAGAAGGCAGCCCGGCCAACAGTCGCATTGAAGGCACCACGCCGGCCAGGGATGGATGGAGAGGAGCGCGGCCTATTGCCCGCAGGGCCAGAGCTGGGGCGCCGGCCTTTCCGGGACGAGACCATAGTCCAACCGCGGTCCGGCTCCGGGGATGGTGAAGTGATGGAGGCCGCAGGCGCAACTACTATGGATTGAAGACGCGGTCGCTCCGAAAACGGCAAAGAGACGTGCTCCGCAGCAGGATCCGCTGGGCGGAGCAGGGCCGAGGCGGTGGAGCACTCCCCACGAAGCAGGATCCACGGCGGGAGAACGGGATCTCGCGCATTGACGTCCATGGGCGGCTGGGAATCCGGCACCATGGATGGACCGGAGGACGCAGGCGATGCAGGCGTGGATCCACGCCTGCTACCGCTGGCACTAGATCTACGGAGCGGGCGCCCATACCTCCGGTGGCGCTGCAGCGAGGTGGGGCGGTGGCCGCCGTGGCGGAGTGGCCATGATGCGGAGGGCTAGGCTGGGCAGCTCACGGCCCTAGGGGGGTGGCCGCCGCGGCCGGAGCGGCCGGCGGCGCGGGAGGGGGAGGAGCGCTGTGCTGAGCGGAGCGGAGGAACTAGGTTATGAAGAGAGATTGTTGACATACTTTATGTTTAGTTGCAGTTCATGATACAGCGGAGTGAATACATGGTCTCTTCATACACGCACTCCCAATAACACAAGTTGAACTGCCTCGCTGTGTAGCCAAAGGACGCCTTGGCGCCGAAGAGGAAACCTGGAAAGTACACGGACGCTTAGCGGTACTAAGCATTCTCTCCTGGATGTCTCCTATTCCTATATTCTAAAGGTAGCATTGATCTTTTCTTGCATTGTCTGTTACTGAAAATAGGTGCTCTAGCGAAACCTGATGATCCTCCGAGACTATTGAAAAAACTTGCATATCCGATCGGTCCTCCTGGGTCATGTCTATATATACACACACACATGAACAAACATTATCTTTTGTTAACAGTAGGTTGCTAGGATTTAATTTTATAAGATATTTTCACACGGAATGAAGATTGTGACCGGCTTTAATGCTATGCAACAAGACCATGTGCTATCTTGCAAAAAAAAAAAAAAAAAAAACAAGACAATGTGCTATCTTTATTTTATTTTTGCTCCAGCATGCAGACGAGCCAAACTTCATATATTGTACCATTAAATGTAGTGTAAAGTATAGAATGAAATGAGATTTGTGTGGTGCGTGTATCACCATGACACCAAGTTCACACGTGTCGTAAAATCACCAAATCTTTGCCCAAATAGATTTCAGAAGAAATCCTCAAAGATACACGGTGTCATGGCAGTGACCCATCATCTTTTGACTACAACCTAGCTTCATGGCCGGTATTCTTTTAGTTGATTTGATGTTTTGCGATTAAGAGCTAGCAAAGGACTAGATTAGCGAAATAAATTGACAACATGAACTGTGCTTGGATATATAATATATTTTTCAAGAACAGGCAAGAGGCATGCATGTCTTTTGTATCCTATATGCTTAAGAAGTTCATCCCCACTACTTGATTTATCTCAACATGCAGCATAGCCACATCATCAGCCATTCACATCCAGCCACGTCACGCAGTCCCACTCAAGAGCGTTTTGTTATAGCTTACATGGGGGACCCACCAAAGTACATACATACGCATCAGCATTCGGCTACTAGCAGTGGACCCGCCATAGGCTGACCACGAACACCTCTTTCTCCCCACGTCCGCCAGTTCCACCGCAAACAAATCGCTGTCGATTCAATTCCCCTTCCGGCTTCTGTAACCGATGACTCAATCTTATATCCACCACCGTTTGCTAACCCTCCTCGAGACTGACCTGGCGAGGTGCAGCGCCGCTGCCGAGCGATCCCCGGCAAGGAAGGCACGCCATACGGTGTAACCCCGGTAGGCCGCCACACGATCTCCGCGACGTCGCGTTGACCCCGCTACCCCGCATCCCCATTGGCGCCGCCACGTGTAACATCGGCGAGCCATCCCGCGCGCGGCGACCCCCCTGCGAGCGATGCCGTTCCGGCGACCCCGGCTACTAATTGGGCGTCCACTCTTCCACCTATCGCTCCAGCTGCTGTTGGGGTGGCCATTCCCGTGGGCATCTGGTGGCCGGCAGAGGTCTCCTGTACCAGATCTGCCGACAACTCAATGCACGAAGGAGTTCTCCGTGAGTTCAATCCTAGCTATGTAGCCCTTGTGGAGAAGTACCCAGGAAGGAGGTGGAATCAGCTGTTGACTATGCCTCTGCTTTGATACGGGCCACTAGCGCAGCAGGCAGCGAAGCACACTGTTGAAGATGTGCTTGTTCGTTTCAAGTAGCTAGAAAATACCCCGCGCGTTGTTACGAACACACATGTTAAACTATAAGCTTCAATAAACATCTGAGTCAGCAAGAACACATGTTATGAAAACACATTTTAAATTGTAAGATCTACTAAACATCTGACCCGGTGAGAGCATATGAAGAAAAGCAATTACATCTTTTTTATTTATTAATACTACATGAAGATTCAGACATTAGGGATACACATACATGAAACTGGCTACTGGTGTATGTATGCACCGACAAATTGTTTATAAATCTGAATTACACCAGTTATACAATATATGCACTAAGAAAAATAATTAATTATTTAATCTAGAGGGCTGTTGCCTTTGATATATTTTTTTTCGAAACAATACACCGGGAAGCAAGGAAATCACTCAAGAAATTCGTAAAGATTGTTAATTGGGTTTCCAGTAATAAGAAATTTGATTACACATTCCAAAGAATAAAAGAGATCCAGAAATATTAACTGTTAATGGTATAGCCTTGGATGCAACTGTATATGGGAACAACCAAAAAAGGTAAATGACACTAATATAGTAGCTAGCGGAAGAAAATATAGCTTTTTAAGATATTGTGCATTTTTCATCTGTCAGTGAACATCCATGCAAAAATAAAATAAAATAGAAAGTGAATATGCGCATACCAATAGAAGATGCCTTGTCTAACGGGCTATATTAAAAGTAGGGTAAAGAACGCCAGCAAGAAGTGTATTAGCATAGCAACCACTTCATCTATGCAATTGTCCTTCCGCTGCATCATCACAAAGAAGTGTGTTAGCATAACAATCAGAATTAATATAGCCAACAAAGGGTGCACATGAAAACTACAGGAGGAGAAGATCGGCATTCATTGAAAAACATGAAGAAACAAAAACTCTTAGTCCCCTTGCTAGAGAAAAGGAGAATAAGATGGGATTACCATGGACTAACCAAACTGTGCCAGGTCACTCAGATCTACCAATTTGTGTTGAACGTCGACAAAAAATACAAAGAAGGAGAGATAGTGGAGGTCAAAATGGAGAGATGTTGCATGTGAAAGAAATCAGAAGGAGAATACAGAGGAGGAAAGCGACTGCAGCTCACGTTGTAGTGCAGTGCAAGATGGTGGGACGGGCCTTCAGTTCAAGGATGTGGTATGGAGGAGCATGGAGGCCTGCATCCCAGTCCACGTGTTGAGGGCGTCTGGATGGAGTATATATGGGCGAAGGTGATGAACGGATTGTTCCATCTTCCGTCAGTTTGCGGAGGAAATTAATGGTCATGAACTGTTGTCTCTCCTGTTACTATGTAAATGGAAGACGAAGACGAATGGTTCTGCGTGATTACTCATGCCACCACTACTAGGAAAAGGGCTATAGATGGAATTGACACTAATGGCGCACCAGACATGTGGTGCGTCATTAGTATATACTAATGGCGCACCACCATCTGATGCGCCATTAGTGTTAAATCTACTAATGGCGCACCCTGCCCACGGTGCGCCATTAGTACCAATTTTTTTTTTGAACTAGTGCGCCTGTCCAAACATACTAATGGCGCATCCGCTGGTGGTGCGCCATTACTAGTTGTAACTAGTAATGGCGCACCAGCCGAAAGGTCGCCACTAATTTTTTTATTATTGTTTTTATTCCTTTTTTGCAAAAGTACTAATGGCGCACCACCAGAAGTGCGCCATTAGTAACCTGGATTACTAATGGCGCATTTGTTGCTAGTGCGCCATTAGTAAGTGGGCAACAACAAGATATTTTGGACAGCCTCTCCTCCCACACTCACTTTTTCCCCACTTCATTCTCTCCACCGCCTCCTCCTTGTCTCGGTGCCTCCTCTTTTCACCTCATTTCCACCATAGATTCATTCAAATTAAGTGGTTAAGTTACCTTGTTTTGCTAGGTAAGTAAGGGGAAGCTATATTTATGTTGTTCTCCCTACAACAATGTGCACATGCACTTTTTATGGCCTAGCTAGATCTATGTATGTTCGTGGTGTTGCATATGTTTGTGGTGTTGCATATGTGTTTGTGTTTGGAGGTGTACGGTATTTGAAATGCGATAGTTGCCAATATTTTGCGGAATGTTGATTCATTTCCTTCAAGCGAGAATTTTGGCATTAAGCATTCTTTTTGGTCCTATTTTTAGGAAAGTCATGCCAAATTTTTCTTGGTTCTAAAATATCGTTTTGCTCTACCCATGACGACCATGGTCCGCACGATGACCGCAGCATCGTGAATAGGTTTTGAGGTCGCGAAGGCCGAGATGCTTCAAAAGAACGAGGCGGAGATAAGATGTCCGTGTCGAAGATGCAAGCTGAATAGCCTTATTGTGGACCCGGATTCCGGCAGGTGCGGGACCACCTGCTCTTGCGTGGTTTTATGGATGGCTATCGGTGGCAAGGTGATGAAGATGACTACGAAGTCGTCCATGGGGGCCGGGCAAGAAATGAGGAAGGGCAGCAAGACAACCACCGGCTCGGGGCGAAGAAGACGAAGAATCCCGGGAGATGATCACGAGGTGATGCTGTACACGATCATCATGTAGAAGATGCAGGACATGATGATGATGCGGCGGAGCGACGACGCTGGACCATCGATGGGCTGGGTGCAGGACCCTCATATTCAAGAGCTGCTTCTCAAGCGAGACGGATAACGCAAGAGCTGCCGCCGAGAGAAAGCCAAGATGGATCAACTTGAGTTAGACGCGGTTACTCCATTGTATGAAGGATGAAGGCCGAGGATACCCGCTGAAAGTAACGCTCATGGCTCTGGAGATGAAGGTAAAACACAAAATGACCGACGCATGCTTCGACGAGAACATGTCATTCTGGCACGAACGTCTTCCCAAGGGGAACAAGTGCCCGACCAGTTTGGAGGAGGCGAAGAAAATCGTGTGTCCTCTGGATTTACCGCACGTGAAATACCATGTGTGCATGAACAATTGCATCATTTATCGGGACGAGCACGCGGAGTCTACCATATGTCCGGTGTGCGGTGTCACTCGATACAAGAAGAGGAATAAAGCTCCTCGAAAAGTGGTGTGGTACTTTCCGATCACTCCTCGTCTGCAGCGGTATTTCGCGGATCCTAAGGTAGCAAAGCTCCTGCGTTGGCACGCGGATAGGGAGGAGAAGAAGCGAAGATGGCGCAAATGATCCGGAGATAGATAAAAAGACAAGATGTTGAGTCACCCTAAGGATGCGAGCGGTGGCAAGCGTTGAACTTCGAATACCCGAATTTGGGAGCGATCCAAGGAACATCGTCTCGGGCGCGAGCACCGATGGAGTCAATCCGTTTGGCAGCCAGAGAAGCACACATAGCACCTGACCTGTGTTTGTGTGGATGTACAACCTTCCCCTGGTTGTGCATGAAGAGGAAGTACATTCACATGAGTATGCTAATTGAAGGGCGAAACAACCAGGAACGACATCAATCAGATCGGGGCTGCTGAAGAGGAGCTTGACACGCTGTGGAAAATGCCAGCCAATCGTGGGACGCCGCAGAGAAAGAATATTTCCCTATGAGAGTCGCCTTGCTCACGACGGTGCACGACTATCTCGATTACGGATATCTTGCGGGCAGGTAGTCCACGGATTTTACGGATGCGTAAGGTGCATGGATGACACAACGTATCGCCACTAGATAGAGATCCCGGTCTTGAAAACCGTGTTCATGGGACATCGAAGGTGGCTTCGCGACGATGACCCGTGGAGGAAACGCAAGGATCTGTTCAATGGAAACCGAACCCAAAACGCCTGCGTGTGAGGAGCGGCGAGGAAATAGACAAGCTGTTGAAAAATTGGAAAGACTGCCCACCGCCGGAAAGAAGCAAAAGGCGCCAGAGCCGGAAAGAAGCGAAGGCGCCAGAGCCGCTGCTGAAGGTATGGAAAACGAGGTCTGTTTTCGGGACTTGCCGTCTTCGAAGATCCACCGTGTGCCTCACAGCCTTGATGTCATGCATATCACGAAGAACGTGCGAGAGTCTGCTTGGTACCCTGCTCAACATGCCGAGAGGACCAAAGATGGGCGAAAGCAAGGCGGACTTGAAATCAATGGGCATCGGCGGGAGCTTCACGCTATATATGATGATGATGATGATGATGATGATGATGATGATGATGATGATGAGGCGAAGCGGGACACGTAAAGTCGTCGCAAAGGCAAAAGGCCAAGAAGACCGGAAATGACTACCCTCCCGCGTGCTTCACTCTAAGTCGAGGAGATCGAGCAGTTTTCACCGCCTCCTAGGAGTAAAACTTCCTTACGGTTCTGTGGGAAGATAAGCAGATACCTAGACCCAGTGAAGCGAAGTTCAGCGGGATGAAGTCTCACGGCTGTCACGTCGTCGATGACGAGATACTTCCAGTTGCAATCCGTGGGATCATGGGCGCGCACGTCCGTGAAACGCTATTTGGCCTATGCAACTTCTTCGACGTCATCTCGGAAGTCGATTGGCGTGAGGCAACTCGAAGGCTACAGGAAGAGATCGTGGTGATACTATGCGAGCTTGAGATGTACTTCCGCCCGCATTCTTCGACGTTATGGTGCATCTGCTGGTCCATATAGTGGAGGATATCATCCAACTCGGGCGACGTTCCTGCACGGCATGATGCCGCTCGAAAGGATGAATGGTGTCATCAAAGGATACGTTCGCAACATGTCACGTCGAAGGAAGCATAGCGGGGCTTTTCGATCAAGAGTGCATCTCCCTCGCACGAATTATCTAGGCATCGAGAACCCGTTGGTCCGCCCGTCAACAGCACCTCGGCAGGCTCGCTGGATGGGGTCACCGTGAGGGTCGCCCGAAATGCATGTCGACTTCGAGGGTCGACTCGCCGACTTTGAAAGAGCAAACCTAGTCGCGCTACAACACATAGGCGTGGTCGATCCTTGGGTGGTAGAGCACAAAACCTTTATTAAGAAGGCGTACAATGACCGAGGCCAACAGAGGACGGACGGAGATACACTCAAAGAGCACAACTCATGTTTCACGCGTTGGTTCAAGCGAAGCTTCGTCGTACCCTTTACATGAGGATTCTTCCGGAAGAACAACTCATATTCGCCTTGTCACAGGCGCCGAGCACAACCTGATGACCTATGAGGCGACGATATCAACGGCTACACATTCTACACCGAGGCCAAGGACATGAAGAGCGATAGTTATCGAACTCCGGTAACGACGGAATCCTACACCGTAACGACAAGGACAGATACTACGGAAGGATCGAGGAGATCTGGGAGCTGAGCTACTGTTGGAGAGAAGGTCCCGATGTTCCGTGTCGATGGGCCAAGAACGTCATAAAGAAGACCGTATTTCACCACCATGGTTATACCGAAGCCAAATCCAAGATCGCGGCATAAACGTCACCGCGAAAAATGAGCCATGGGTATCGGCTTCCCAAGTGGACCAATGCTTCTTCATTACCGACCCGCCAAAGCCCGGTCGTGTTGTCGTGAGGAGAGGCAAAGGAAGATCATCGGAATGGATGGAGTAGCCAATGAGCAAGACTTCGACAAGTACGGCGACCCGAGGATCGAACATGACGACGATGATGAAGTAGCAACATACACCACAAGAAGAAGCAGGACCACCCTACCTAAAGGACGTCCGTTCCACAGAAGAACTCCATTTGCGAAAAAGAAGGGCAAGAAGATTGTGAACAGATAGCTAGCTAAGATCGATTGTATTTAAATCGTAGCCTTCATTTCTCGATTGTATTTCATGGGCACTTTTTGAACTATCATGAATATTTTTAAATTTCATGGACACTCGATCTCGATCCCCTCCATCTCGATCGCTATCCCACCTCACCAGATCCGGTCCCCTCGCCGAGAGCACCCCCAGTCCACGGCCGCCGCCGAACCCCCGCACCTCGATTCCCCTACTCAACCGCCGCCGCCCCCGACCACCCACCCAGACCGTCTTATAAAAAAATAAGTATCAAACAGCTTTTTAAATGCTACTGTCTTATAAAAAATATTACTGTTATTATTTAAACAAATTTGAACATATTTAAACACAAATAAGTATCAAACAGCTTTTAAATGCTAAAAAAATTTATGGAGCCCACCTCGATCCCTCCATCTCGATCGCTATCCCACCTCGCCAGATCCGGTCCCCTCGCTGCCGAGCACCCCCGATCCACCGGCCGCCGCCAACCCCCGCACCCAGCACAGACCGTCTTATAAAAAAATAAGTATCAAACAGCTTTTTAAATGCTCTTGTCTTATAAAAAATATTACTGTTATTATTTAAACAAGTTTGAACATATTTAAACACAAATAAGTATCAAACAACTTTTTAAATGCTAAAAAAAATTGTGGAGCCCACCTCGATCCCCTCCATCTCGATCGCTATCCCACCTCGCCAGATCCGTCCCCTCGCCGAGCACCCCCAGTCCCCGGCCGCCGCCACGACCCCCGCACCCTCGATTCCCCTACTCAACCGCCGCCGACCCCCGCACCCAAGCACCATCTTATAAAAAAAATAAGTATCAAACAGCTTTTTAAATGCTACTGTCTTATAAAAAAATATTACTGTTAGATGATCGATATCAACTTGTAATGTGAAGACAAACTCGCTACTCGCGGTCTCGAGACTTGTAATATAATGTTCTATCTTTGTTCGGTCTTTTCAATTCGGAGACTAATATGATGAATTGTATTCGGAGACTAATATGATGAATTGTATTCAAAGACTAATCTTCTATTGTATTTGATGAATCTGTTGTTGATGTGTGCTGTCTATATTTTGTCAAATTATACATTTTGTAACCTGTGCAAAAAACAGAAAATAAAAAAAAAAAAAACCTAATATTCATACTAATGGCGCATCACATGACAGTGCGCCATTAGTATGACAGTGCATACTAATGGCGCATCACCGGGTAGTGCGCCATTAGTATCTGTGTTACTAATGGTGCATCCAGAGGTGGTGCGCCATTAGTATGCCAAAGCACCTGGGTATACATGGCCCCTGGGAGGCATACTAATGGCGCACCCTGGCCTATACTAATGGCGCACCAGGTGGTGCGCCATTAGTAAAAATTACTAATGGCGTGCTATTAATGACGCACCACAGATGCGCCATTAATAGCCATACTAGGTGCGCCATTAGTAGGGGTTTTTCTAGTAGTGCACTAAGAATAATATAGCTCTTGACAAAGACAAATAGAATAAAAAATAATTTTTCAGAGATGAGGTGGCATGTGTAGGGCACATATGGTGAGGTGGATAGGCTGCATGTCAAGAGAAATAGATAGTGAGGATGAACTATTTAGATATTATAGATTATAGATATGTAGCGCAAGGTAATGACAACTAGCAAGTTTAACTCTTTGCGGCTGCGGGCCGGCATAGCAGCACTAACCAGAGGCCACCACTCGGCAAGCGACGAGCTAACAACAGGCACTAGTAGAAAAAGGGGTATTTGTCCCGGTTCATGACTAAAGGGTCGTTACTAAAGCCTCTCTCTTTAGTCCCGGTTCTTACACGAACCGGGACTAAAGGCCGTCCACGTGGCCGCTGCCTGGAGTTCCACCTTTAGTCCCGGTTGGTAACACCAACCGGTACTAAGGGAAATTTTATGATTTTTTTTGAAAATTTTCTTTTTTAAAATTTTTCTGAAATTTATTTTTGAATTTTTTTATTTTCAAATTTCTGAATTATTTTAACCTCTAATCTCTAATCACCCTCATCACTGCTCAATTTAACCTCTAATCTCTAATCACCCCTCATCATTCCAAATCATCTAACTTCCAGGACGGTCACCCATCTCACTACTCCAGCCTGAGCACGCTTAACTTCCGGGTTCTATTCTCCCTCGTTTCCAAGTCTGCACTTGTTGTTTCCCTGACAATAGTAAGATGTCAATCCTATTAACCCTCAGGAATTTAGCTTGAGCATGAAGTCACACATTTCACTGTTTGAGTTTGAAATTATTGTTCTAAAAAACAATAATTATTTAGTAACACTAATATTTCTTGAATAAGTAATTTGACCACAGTTTGACCATAGTTTGACCATAGTTTGACCACAGTTTGACCAGATTTGACCAAAATTTAAAAACATTGAAATAATTATTTAGTAACACTAATATTTCTTGAATAAGTAGTTTGACCATTGTTTGACCACAGTTTGACCAGATTTGACCAAAATTCAAAAAAACTGAAATAATTATTTAGTAACACTAATATTCTTGAATAATTATTTAGTAACACTAATACTTCTTGAATAAGTAGTTTGACCAGATTTAACAAAAATAAAAAAAAACTAAAATTTGAGCATAACTTTTTTTCCTTTTAGAATTTGAGGATTCTAAAAATTTGCAAACAGGCCATAGGCTGTCAAAATCGGATGCGGATTTTCGTGCTGAACATTTTAATATATTATACGTTTTTTTTGACATAGTATGCAAAAGTTATAGCCGTTTTACATTTTCCTTATACTTTTTGCAAAACATGTCCAAATTTAAGTTTTTAAAATTTCCTAACTAGTAGATGTAGTAACATAACTACATCTCGAAAGATTTTAATTTTTGAAGTTTTTATCATTTTCTTTTGCTTTTTGCAAAACTGAAAAGGCGATCAGGGGGGGTACAGTTTGAAAATGGGACCTTTAGTACCGGTTCGTGCCACGAACCGGTACTAATGGGCATCGCACCCATTACGAACCGGTACTAATGGGCATCGCACCCATTAGTACCGGTTCGTGGCACCAACCGGGACTAAAGGTCTCATTTGAACCGGGACTAATGCCTTTGCCGCATGAACCGGGACCAATGCTCACATTAGTCCCGGTTCAGACTGGACCGGGACTAATGGGCTAACCCGGCCTGAACCAAAGCCATGTTTTCTACTAGTGAGGGGTAAACTAGTTGATACGATATGACAAAAGACATGGAACTTGTTTTTTTTTTTTTTTTGCGGGGAAAATATTTGGTTTATTCCTCTGGAATAGTAGTACGGTCTGCTAATACAAAATTAGAGACACTGTCTGGGACACGGTGCAACCAACGGGTGGTGCTGCCTCCAGAACGACCGATGTTAGCTAGACAATGAGCAAGACTATTTTGATGACGATCTAACTTCTGCGGAATAAACCCACACGGTTCTAGTTGCCTTCTAATTTATAGGATTAGATGTCCATGAGCAGATTTGTCCAATGACACTCGTCTGTTAATGCAGCAACCAGGACAGTATAGTCGGACTGAATAATAATTGGAAGCTTTTGTCCTTTGTAGACTGATTGAGATACCTTCCAACACAGAGATGGTGTGGATTCTAGAGCATCTTTGCAATGGAAGAGGTATCTGTAGGCCAAGAAAATTACAGTTCCTACTGAGTCTCTCAGTACCATGCCCATACATGCCAGCCCAGTTTCCTTGACGTAAGAACCATCAACTGATAAAGCAACCCATCCGGCTGGCGGTTTAGGCCAAGGTAATCGTTTCTTTGTAACATTGGTAGCACGGAAATCCACCACCGGCTTCTTCCTTCTAATAATCTCCTCAATGTCATATGTTTGTGCCTGGTTATATGAGGTCAAGTACGTCCATAAAAATATCTGTGTAACTACTAATAAAAGGAGGGGTCGCCTTGTCATGTAGCATATCATTTCTCAGGCTCGAAATACTCCACAATAGCATGATAATCATTGCTCTTACTTCCTCATTCTCCGTCAATAGAATATTGAACAGCCACTTCCTCGCTGCAATGCATCAGTTTGTCATTTGGTGGTAATGGCTAGGCTTGTCACATCTCGTTCCAAATCTCCACGGCCAAAATCACTGTTTTGACCTTATTGAGAAAGTTAATCACGATTTGACCTTGCTTTGCAAATATTTTCGAATTTGACCTTTTCGCATCGCGCCAGCAAGAAGGGCGCTATGCTCCACTGTATAGCGCCTCAACTCACAGCGCCATGTAATTACCACCGTGGCACAGTTGGACCCATGTCTAGGTACCACAGCGCCCCGGCTTGCCTGCTCCCTCCTCATGCTTCCATCCGTGCTTCCACTTCATCCTACGATTGTCTTTTTTTTTTCTTTTTTAATCTAATCATCTCCCTCCTGATTTTAAAGAGGTGGGGTCGGGTCTTAGTTTGTTCCAATCAAATCATGCCACGTATGCGGGAGCACGAATGGGCACACACGCGGGGAGCAGGCAAGTCTCGTCCGCCGTCGGGAGCGCTATGCCGCTTGGCCAGGGCGCTATGACCGGTTGCACGCCTGATTTCCATAGGTGGTTGTTCGATCTTGGATCTACGTGTGCGTGCATGCATGCACGGCACGGCCACCATGCATGTGTATCGCACAAACGTAGTACGCCTATGTTTGGAGTGTGCATACATATCATTGTATCATATATGCATATACATGACAACGAGGCTGTGATAGTGTTCGTTTTGGTGTAATGCGAACGAGTGGGCAGTATTATTAACTAAAGAAAAAAAGGAAACAAATTGTGTATCGTTGTCTTCGGATAAGAAAGGTGATCTCGCCTCCAGCCGGCCCGCCGTCCTCCGACGGCTTCTCTCCACCGATGACCTCGGTCGTTGGTGGTGAGGGAGTCATCGGATCCGCGTGTGTGGATCATTTTAGGCATTAGTAGCTTAGGATTTTGGGATGTTCGTGGTCTTTCACTTCGGCGATGGCGATGGCAACGCTGAATAAAAAATATATTTGTATCCTTCCTCGGTGAGGCGAACGGCATTGGGGTTGGATTTGAAAACTGGTATGTTCAAGTAAGGACGATACGGCGGAGTTTCTCCCGTCGATTCATCGAACACATGGTAGGAGTGACTGGTGGAGTCGCCGCGAATAGGGAGTCCGTGGCCGACCGGAGGCGAAGAAGGAGCCCGGCCTCTTGACGTGATCGCCTTCTTCCTTGGGGTCTTCGCCCGTGCACCGTCAAGCCCGGTGGAGATGGTCTTCCTCCTCCCGCCTGCGGCCTTGACGGGGGGCTGGGCGTGGCGAAATAGGGAGGTGTCATGCGTCGGCTGCGCCCCCTTGGACGAGGTGGTTCTCCTGCCGCTTCCTCTTTATGGCGGCGGCGGAAGGAGTTTGGGCGGCACCGGCATGAACGGCCGAGGGAGGCGCGGGCGGACGGAGCGACGACATTGGAGGTGGCGGCGGCGCATGCCAGACGGCGAGGTCGGAAGTGAGATTTTAGACGGCGGCGATCCGGGAGGCGGGAACTAAAGCAAGCGGAAGTTAGTATGCGCCAAGCGAAAAGGGAATCCGGGAAAAAAACAAGACAATTCTTGTAGATATAGCGAAAATGGGCTGTGGTTTGATCCTAAAAAAATATTCAAAACAGGCGAATATACTGGATCTATATTCAGGCCGGCAAAATCGCCTCTGCCTTCTAAATCAGCGGTTATTTTGCCGGATAACCCAGTTTACGGGATCGGCTGGAGATGCTCTTAGGTCGCGCTGGTAGTTACGATTGTGTGCTTCTCATTGAACCTGTTGTAATTAAGCCTATCGAGCGTTTAATCATGGGGTGGTAGCTATATATAACTACTTCCTCCGTCCATGAATAAGTGCACTTCTACGTTTTATTCTAAATTAAAGTTTTAAAATTGTGATCAATTTTATAGAAAATAGTAGTAGCATATATGCCATCAAATTGGTATATCGGCGACGAACACAAAGCGGACGTTTTCTGTGTCCTCCGCTTCCGCCTCCGTCCTGCATGCGATTGCTGGCCCATCTGTCATGCAAACAAGAAGGGTCCACCACCCATCCCACCCCCGCTGCATGCGAACTACCAACGATCTCATTCAGTTTCATCCGGTCAGGTAGCGAGGAGGCCGCCATCACGACGCTTTGCCAGCGCGCCGCCGCTGCTGCCATTGCCGAGCTGCTGTTGTAGCGGGCGGGCTGGGGTGGCGCCGTCGCTGTGGAGGCGGGGGAGACCGGCAGGGGGGCTCGCACGCTCGCAGCAGAATGAGACCAGCAAGGGACGGGCGCGACGAGTGCGGGGCGGGGCGGGGCGGTGGTGAGCTGCGGGATGGGTGCGGGGCGAGCGCGGAGGCGAGCTCGCGGGCACGGGTGGCGGGCGAGCTACGGGACATGGCGGCGTGGGAGCTCGTCCATCAAGTGTTCGGCTGAATGCCGACGTGGACATGCACAAAATGGGTCTGCATCCCGTTGGACGCACCGGTTGACCTAAACGAAAAAACGGACACAGACGGGCGGACGGGCGACCTATATGAACAAAAATCAGACAAAATCGGTGTCCATTTGGGTCGGTGGCCCGTTGAAGTTGCTCTTAGTGCCATAAATGCTGCTACTTTTTTCAATAAAGTTGATCAAAATGTTAATTTTTTGACTTAGGACAAAAGCTAGATATACATGGCTAGCTCTCACGTTTATAACTAGGTTATTCTGACCATCGAGAATAGTACACTAATTAACTACCGTCGGTAGCCATAATACAAGTGCAAAGCAGATCAACCGGTCGATCTGGCAGCGAGTGTGCATGTACGTAAGGGCTGATTAAGGCAACGGGGCATAGCGCCCTGATCACAGGCGCTATTGTAGCTGCATAGCGCCCTGAATCGCGGCGCGATAAGGTGAAGCATAGCGCCATTCGTGCAGGCGCGATGTAAAGAGGTCAGATTCGAAATTTTTCACAAAGTAGGGTCAAAACAGTGATTAACTTTCTTAAAGAGGTCAAAACAGTGATTTCGTCCAATCTCCACAGACCGCAGGCAAGTAATTAATGCATGGAAACAATCATCGTTGGGTGCTCCACAGAGCCGACAATCATCTATGACGGCGATTTGGCATCGCAGTTTGCATGCACAAGTCGACAACGCACCCACCAACACCTTGCATGCAAAACGATCGCATCCTTGGGGGAACCTTCGCCTGCCAGACGAGATTCCAACAGGGGCGCTCTTCCTTGGGTCTTGTGTTGCATGCACCAGGTACGTGTTTACGTACCTGCACTTGCATGGCCAGCAGATATGCATTTTCGACTGTGAACTGACCAAATCTTCCCAAGAACCATGGAAGGAAGTCGCTTCCCTGGCTTGGGGATGTACGAATGCTCCTCATCACATGCACATCAGTTGGCCAGAAGACATGGAAATTATTGTAAGAGAAAAATACCAGGTCTTGATCATGGGGGCTCCAAATTCTGTACACCATGTACGCTAGAATAGCATAATATTATGCTAGAATAGCATAATATAAAGGAAGAAAAAGGCACGAAAATGAAAGATCAAATGTCATGTCGAATGGCAACCCAATAATAAAGAGGCCCAAGACAAGATGAAGCCCATCAAATCCATTCATGTCCATCCCTCATGGACCAAGACGTCCATCCCTCCATGGGCCAAGTGAATGGACCAAAGAAGACTACAATAGCCGAATTGGTTTTCTTTACTTACAAGGGCTTTTTAGACTTTTCTAACATATATCTTTTTGCTCTTACTTTTCCCTCTCGGGTATTGGTGGTCATCTGTACAAGGTTTTGGACCTATAAAAGGTACTCCATGGGTCACATGTAAATCATCTCTCATTCGAAAGTAATAGAGCTCCCACTCAAGGTGAGACCTAAGCATCTTTTGAGATGACCCACTTAGGGGTTGCGACGAGTGAAAATTTCCTCTAAACATTGGGTTCGGAGCGGAAGCATCCCAAGGAAGCTCTTGTGTCAGTGAGTTGGTCACCAACACGAGGACGAATATCAAAATAATACGTGTGGTCCACCTCTTAACTAAATCACGTCTCACTCAATGAAGAGTCATGACGGTATCCGAGTAAAAAACATTGTTTCCAATTCTCTAAAGTGCATGCTGGCCCATCACATGACCGTCGTATATGCCACTTTTCCGACGCTTGTTAGCATCACAACACGTCGACCTGACCATCGACAAATATCCACCCCTACATTATGTTGATTTTTAGTACAACAAGAGAAGCATACCTCGTGAGTAAAGGAGTAGCTGAGCAACATGTGCGCCACCACCAAGGTTCAAAATAAACAAATCGAATAACTATTGCAATAGTAAAAGAGATATCGAGTCGCTATTTGATGAGTTGTTCAACTGACAAGGTTACGAGAAGCACTTGGCTCCTAGCCACATAAGGTCATGCTAGTTTGCTAATTCCAAATGCTCCAATGTATCAGAGAGAGAGCAGTCTAAACAATAACAAAGTTATAGTCCAGCCCCTAAACATGTGTAGCAACAGTGATGTCAATATGCGACACATGCTACAAATAACGACATGGTTCGAGATCTCCCCTAAACGGAAGAAAACATATCTGATTTTGTTTCTCTTCAGTGCCTCCCACATGGTTCTGGTTTCCCCTATCATCTGCATGTATTATTTTGTGGTTGTTAGTTTGTTACCTACGTATGCACATAATTATTGAACTTCACCGCCTGCTCAGGTGAATATGGGATAAACTATATAATGGAAAGGGATTCGAAATACTAGATAGTGAAGTGAAGGTTGGTGTCGATTTATTTTATATGAATCCATATCTTCAACGAAGATATAACAAAAAAAATTCGTGATTCTTGGGTTAAAGTCCTTTCTGTAGGAAGCATGAGGTATGATATTTGATGATGTAGTAAGATTTAGTTTTTACTCCTCGTGCCTAGGTTAAAAAGAGCGCAGACCCTATGAGTATAAAAAAAAAGACACAGAGCATGATACAGTGGAGTGAATACATGGTCTCTTTTTTTTTTTGCGTGGGAGAGAAATGTATTACTCAATAATGTATTACTCAATCACAATGTTCTTACAATCCTCCTTCACCAAATCTAAGACCATAGACGGACCCGAACCGATCCACGTCATGGTTCTACCTTCAGTTCTTGCAAATCTAGCTAGAAAATAACTAGCCTTATTTTGACTACGACTAACATGAGTAATACAAGTTTCTCGAAGACTTAACAAATACTTAACTTCTTTCACGAGAGAGGCATAGACAGATCTGTCCTCTTCACGCTTCTGAATCATGCCAACCGTCATCAGCGAGTCCATCTCGATCTCAATTGGTAGCTCACTTCTTTGGATAGCAAAGAATAGCCCTTCCATGCATGCACAAAGTTCCGCCTCCAGCGCAACAACTGTCTACACGCAGAAAAAAGAACACCGCCAGCTTCATTACGTAAGATCATTCCCGCGCCGGCTGAACCGTCCTTTGCAAATGATCCGTCAATACTCAGTTTGACCCAGCCAAGCCTCGGCGGAGTCCATGCCAAGGCCGGAGCTACAGGGCCAGCTTGCCGCACTTCTCGTTCATAAGATAGAATCATCTTCCCTTTCCTAGGATCAGCATGCATGTTTGTCTTGATCCCAGTGAGAGAGTCCAAGTAACTCTGCAGGAACCTGCGTGATGCATCCATCGAAGGGACTGGTTTCAGGTGCATAATTTCGTTCCGAATGTACCAGCATCTCCAAAAAGTGAACAACACCATACATCGTCTTATATCATCTAGAGGCTCTAAGACCTGGAACAACCACTCTCTTCCGGTATTCAAAATTGACTTAATGTCAGGCAGCTCCCACACCTTTGTCATCGTCAGGTATAGTTGGCGAGCCAACGGGCAGTTCAACATTGGGTGAAAATTGTCCTCAGTTTCCATCCCACAGATCGGACATAAACGTGAAACTTCTAGGCCAATCTTATGCTTATTTTGCCAGGTTGGTAAGGAGTTCGACAAGAGCCTCATGCAAAGTTCCGAACTGTGGGGGGAACACCAGCTGACCATATTAGTTTCCACAAAGATCTACTGCCATTTGGACTACTACTGGATGAAACAGCATTGCCCCGGTGAGCTTCCTCAAAAGCCATATCATAAGCACTTTTAACTGAAAAAAGACCAAAGCGACCAGGAACCCATGCTAGAACATCATCCTCTTGTCTTGGAGAGGCACGGATCTTCATAATTTCAGACACATCCGCGGGACTAAAATACTCTGACAGGAGGTTAACGTTCCAAGAACCATTCTCATTCAACAAATCAGAGACAAAACGGATACGACACCTCCCTTGAAGTGTGATTGGCTTGTATGAATAAGGTCTCGGGATCCAATTATCTCTCCATATCCTTATACTTCTACCATTACCAACCATCCACAGCAACCCCTTCTTCAATAGGTCCAGGCCATGGCTGATCGCCTGCCAAGAGGATGAGGCATTCCCTGAGAAAACTATATCTTCAAGTTTCCCATTCGGATAGTACTCCTACATGGTCTCTTCGTACACTCAATCCCAGTAATAGAAGTTGAACCGCCTCGCCCTGTAGCCAAAGGACGCCGCAACGTCGGATACGATGCCCTGAAAGTACAAGCACGGTTGGTGGTACTATGCATTCTCTTCTCCATGTCTCCTATTCCCTTATTCTCGAAGTAGCATTGATCTTTTCTTGCATTGTCTATTATTGACATTAGGTGCTCTAGTGAAAGCTGGTGATCCTCCTAGACTATTGAGAAAACATTCACATATGATTTGATCGGTCCTCCTCTGTCATGTCTCTCTCTATATATATACACATGTATGAACAAACATTTATCCTTTTGCTCACAATTGCTTGCCAGAATTTAATCTTATAAGACATTTTCACACGGAATGAAGACTTATCACCGGCTTTAATGCTATTCAACAAGACCACGTGTTGTAAGAAAGGAAGACCATGTGCAATCTTTAGGGCATCTCCAACGCTAACCTCAAACCGCACACATACGTTCAGACCGTGCGCTTTAGTCCCTGGAAGCCATCCAAAATAGTCCGCTCCCAGACGCATTTTCCCCTGCAAACTGGAGACAAAGTGAGGGGGGGGGGAGGGGTGAGGGCTTTGCGGGCATCCAGACCGCTGCCACGCCCGCTCATGACTATCCTGGCCCACAAAAAATCCTCCTCCTTCGCCCACCTGCGTTCCCACCCAGCTCTAGCTGCCCGCATTCATGCCGCTCCGCATCGATGTCGGCCCAGAGCAGACGCGACCTCTCACTCGCACCGGCATTGAAGCGGCGCGATGGCCGTGAGCGCCGCCCGCGCCGCATCCCTATTGTCCGCGTGATTTTCACTTTTTTTTTGTTTCTGTTTTCTCATTTCCTTTTTACTTTTATTTATATTTGAAACTACTCTATTTTTTTAGGGATTGAAAATATTGTAATTTTTTTTGAGGCAACCTCGCAAAGCTTTATTACGTCGTCACAATGCTTACAGGGACGAATAGAATGCCTTCACGCTGGTCTAACCAAACATGGCGGCCAACGCTAAAAGTTAAAGCATGCTTTGCTAAGTTGTGAGCATCGAAATTTGAGCTCCTAGACTGATGAACTATTTTACATGAAATGAAAGAGGACGCTTGCAACTCAATTTCTCTAACCACTGGTCCGTATGCCGCAGTGCTTCTCCTGCCAAACTCACTAGCGACAACCTTGCAATCTGTAGCAACATGTGCCTTTGTGATATTTAGATCAGCTACTAGATCAAGGCCTTCCTGTACTGCCATTGCTTCTAAAGTAGTGGGATCTTTGATATGTTTAAATATAATGGCTGATGCTCCAAGGAAATTGTCGACGTGGTCTCTGCATATCGCCGACACAGCTCCAAACCGGCTGCGACTACCCACAGCTGCATCCACGTCCAGCTTCGCAAAACCATCAGGAGGGGCAATCCAAGCTGGGTGTTGTACGGATCCACCCCCCTGTCCCTGCTCTCGTTGGGGATATTACCTGGAAATCAGATATATAAGAGTTTATGAAATCATGCGTCGCCTGGGGTGGTTTAAAAAGGCCTTCATACAATGCTTTCCTCCTTGCTCCCCACATGGCCCAAAGTGAGACTGAAAACCTGACAAAATCTTCAGATTTCAGCGCTCTCATCATTGCAAATAACCATGTCTTTGGGCACTCTTGTTGTTGAGAGCTCAGCTCGTCCACGATGACCTCAGAAGAAAGTGCCCAAGTGCAGCGTGCCATAGGACAATTCAGCAGCGCATGTCTCCAGGAGTCCGGTGACCCGCACAGCCTGCATGCCCCTGTTGTCGCCATGTTCCTCCTGTGTAACACATCGCTCGATGGTATTAAGTGTCGAGCAAGTCGCCACAGAAAAACCTTGATTTTGCTTGGTACATCTACCTTCCAGATGGCTCTCCATTCACTGTTGTCCACCTCGCTTGAAGATGGTGCCTCTCGATCTTCCAGCCAGCCCTCTATCATATTTGGTCCGAACCAACATGCGGTAGGCAGACCCAACAGAAAAATTCCCATGAGGTTCTTCGCCCCAGGACCAGAAGTCAGCTATCCGTCTTGTACAGAGAGGAATCTTCAAAATTGCTTCCGCATCAAATGTAGTGAAAACTGTTCGGATCAGATCCTCTCTCCAAGAAGCCGTGGTTGTGTCGATGAGATCGGCAACCATTAGTGGCGGGGCTGTAACCAATGAAGCAATCGGTCTCTTGTAACTATCTCGTGGGATCCAGATATGGTCCCATATCCTTGTAGAGGCTCCATCACCAATTCTTCTGACCACACCCTGAGCCAAAACGTCTCTTCCATCTAGAATCACTCGCCAAATCTGAGATGGGTGCAACCCCAATTCAGCCTGTAGCAGCTACACATCCGGATAATACACAGCCTTCAGCAACCTAGCACTCAATGACTCAGTTTCATTCAATAACTTCCAGGCCTGTCTCGAGAGCAAAGCTAAGTTGAAAAGCTCCATGTCCCTAGACCCCATTCCTCCCATGTGCTTCGGTTTAGTCATTATGTCCCACGCAACTCAAACTGGTTTGTGTTTCCCCCTACTGCTACCCCACTAGAACTGACGAATAATAGAAGTGATATTGTCACAAAGTCCCCTTGGCAGCCTGAAACATGCCATTGAAAATACTGGTATAGCCTGCGCTACTGACTTAATGAGGATTTCCTTCCCTGTCGCCGACAACAACTTCTGCATCCACCCCTTCACTTTCTCCCAAACCCTATCATGCAAGTATCTAAACACACCATTTTTTGACTGTCCAACATCCGTCGGCATTTCAAGATATCGTTCATGCAAACTCTTACCGGGCCTATTCGCAGTGCTAATGGGCCGGCCCAGCGAGGGTAGGCTCCCGATTGGAGGACACGCTTTAAGAAAAGGAAGTGTTTCACCCGCAAAAAAAAAGAGGAAATGTTTAAGGCCCAGACTTTGGCCCATTGCAACCTCTTAGCGGGCCTATTCGCAGTGCTTGCACTCTCGCACGGTCCACGCAACAGGTCTCCCCTCATACTTTTCCCCTGTTTGCTCCATCACTGCTCAGTTTTCGCCGTCGGTCTCCTCCCCAGATCCACATCCACCCATGGCCATGGCGATCTCCCCCCACCTCCTCCTCCCGCTCCTCCTCGCGGCGGCGGCCGCCTCCACCTTCGCCGGCGCCAACGACCTGGTCGGCGAGCTCCAGTCCCTCCGCTCCCGCTCCCCGTCCGGCGTGATCCACCTCACCGACACCTCCGTCACCCGCTTCCTCTCCTCGCCGGCCCCGCGCCCCTACTCCGTGCTCGTCTTCTTCGACGCCACCTCGCTCCACTCCAAGACCGACCTCCACCTCCCCCAGCTCCGCCGCGAGTTCGCGCTCCTCTCCGCCTCCTTCCACGCCAACAACCCCGACTCCTCCGACCTCTTCTTCGCCGACATCGAGTTCTCCGAGTCGCAGCACTCCTTCTCCCAGTTCGGCGTCAACTCCCTCCCCCACGTCCGCCTCATCCGCCCGGAGCACTCCCGCCTCGCCGACTCCGAGCAGATGGACCAGTCCCACTTCTCCCGCCTCGCCGATTCCATGGTCGAGTTCGTGGAGGCCCGCACCGGCCTCGAGGTCGGCCCCATCGTCCGCCCTCCTCTCGTCTCCCGCAACCAGATGATCCTGCTCGGCCTCCTGTTCCTGATCTCCATCCCGTTCGGGATCAAGAGGATCATGGAAGGGGACACCCTGCTTCATGACCGCAAGCTTTGGATGGCCGGGGCGCTGTTCGTCTACTTCTTCAGCGTGTCAGGGGGCATGTACGGGATCATCAGGCATACGCCCATGTTCATCACGGACCGGGAGGATCCAAACAAGCTCGTCTTCTTCTACCAGGGCTCAGGGATGCAGCTCGGCGCAGAGGGGTTTGCCGTGGGTTTCCTGTACACCCTCGTGGGGCTGATGATAGCTGTGATGACACACTTGCTGGTGAAGGTGGAGAGCCTGCAGACGCAGCGATTTGCGATGTTGGCAGTCATGGCCATCGGGTGGTGGGCAGTCAGGAAGGTGATTTACCTGGATAACTGGAAGACTGGGTACGGCATTCATACCTTCTGGCCTAGTAGCTGGAGGTAAATGTTGTCTCAACCGGCGATCGATGCTTATTTCCTTTGGTTTCAGAGGTATGTAATATTATCTCTTCTTTCTCCTTTTGTACAAATGATTTTCAATTCGAATATTGGACATGATGAGTAGTATATTTTTAGCAATTCATGCAATCTCGTTAGATGAGTCAGAGAATTCAGCATTTTGGAAATGGTTGTATAGCAGAAACGAAATGTGCACTGATTTATAATGTCATATGCGATTCTCCGACTGTAATAACGAATAACATCAATTATGTTCAGCAAAAAACTGTTGGTTTTGTCGCAGAATTACTTTGGGACGCATCTCTCTACTTCTTTCCTTGATTCTGAAGACTAAGTATGACACATAGACTTCTTTCGCTTCTTTCAGTTTCCCTCTGTAAATGCTCCTATGCTCCCTCAGCGTCATCACCAGTTAATCATTTTAAGGCATGACCATGGATATAGGAAAACCTATCTACTTCTACAAGAATGGAATCATAATTCTAGATTCACTGTGAAATATACTTCTATAATGTATACGCACTTTTATTTCAAGAAGCATACTTGAATTGGCATGCAATGTGACACGAAGGGATTATGGTAGAGTGGTAGTTTGTCCTTTGTGGGATGTGATGACTTTGATGGTGTAATTTTCTAGTGGGTATCACTGGCCAGGCCCTTCCTAAAACACTTTATTGTAGACACTTCAATGACATCTAATCTAATTCACAATTTGTTATGTATGGGATGTACTCATAGACTGAGTATAGTTATCATAAACTGTATCTTAACAGTTAGTCAACAAGATTGTATTTATTTCGGTCAAGCATTAGTATATTACCTTCACCTAGATTCACGTCCTGGACAATTGACCTTTTCTCCTGCCGTATGATTATATGAATATACCATGTGTCCTCCCCCATTTCTTAAAAAGATGTATGTATGGTCTGGATGTCTTGTCAGAGTAAGAGTTTGTTAACTAGAAGTTCTTGAACGGGTTGGAGTTTGATGCTGTTAGTATCAGTGACATGGAAATGACATCCTAGTGGTTAAAATTACTATAATTGATTAGTCTTTACAAATAAACTATGACAGAAATTTATTGTCAAGTTCGTATTTGGAGAGTGCAAATTTGAAAGACAATACTCGATGGAGTATCTATGTGTTTGGTGCTATTGGTTTCTCACTGTTGATTAGTCTGGGTGTAACCATATATCTACGTAATGTTCTTTAACATATTAATGCACGTTGGGACTCAGAAGCATAAGTATTTTAGGTTTGGTGCTATAATTAATTAGATATACATTGGCAAAATGATCTGCCAAATTTTCAAATACCCACATGATTGATTCATATGATTCTATGTCAATTCCGAGAGTTAGTTTGGGAAGCTGCAATTCTTTCTTGTATACTCCCTCTGTCTCGCAATATGAGTCCAAGCCCCACTCTACACATATGAAAATACCCCAGAAATTATGAAGGCTAAACCTTGCACAAGTCGTAAGAGTTGACCAAAATTTCACTTTATTAACTGTAAGTTGTATGGAAAATTCGAGATTGATTCTACTCGTGAGTTAATCGACAACAACTATACATTTGTTAAGATCGGAGCATAACTAAATTGAGAGTCCCCGTCTAGTTTTGACCTTCGAATGATTTTCGTGATTGAAATTCAATTTGGTTTGGAGTTCAGAAAAAGGGCATAAACTCATGTTGGCTTTTCCCTGCCTCACGCACAAAGCAGTCACCTGAAACCAAGGGCCACTGCCGGCCACACTAGGATCGCCATTTCCAGACGCCGCAGCTGCCCTCTCCTCCTGCCTCCTGCCTGCTCGCTGGCGCTGCAAGGGAGAGAAACCAAGCGAGCGAAGCAGCACAACCATGAGTATGTTCCTGAGGAGAAAGACGATCATATCCAGAACATGAGACATGCTCAACACAGGACACTAGAGCGCTTCCACGATTGCTTGTGGTGCTGCCTGGCAGTTGTAGCCATCGTACCGCCACCATATTAAGCCCTGTTCGGGACAAAGGAATTTTACGGGAATTGTGGTGGTTTTCTTTCCTTCGGTATTTTTTCTCTAGTAGCGTTCGGTACAAAGGAAACAGCCCAACCGATTCCAAAGGAAAGGCTTCTTAGCCTGCGCTTTTCACGGGAACTGAAACATCCGCCGGAAGCTCATTTTTCGCGTAGGCCCGAGGCAAACTGGCGCAGTGCAGGAGTACTGGATTTGACATGTCTGGCTCCAGAAGTGGGGTAGACCTGGTTTACATGGACCATGCATGGACCTGTGTTGCTAAAACGGTGGTGGTGCATGTGGTCTATGTTCACATGTAACAACGATTCGCCCAGTCGCATGCACAGCAGGTTGCCCTTGATATTTTTAGTCCAGCCATTAGCGTATTCTATCTCGAGTACAGCTACACTGGCTTCCTGCGTTCCGAGCACCACTAGTTAAAAAAATTCCTCCAATTTCAAGCCTGTAGGTTTTGACTTTGTCCTTCACCCTGTTCCTACACTTTTTTCTATTCCTCTGTTTTGAGCACCTACATCCCGAAGAGGGCCTTATGGTGCAATCCACCACCACTCCTATTCGGAATTTTCTCCATCTCTCAGAACTAGGGCGCTACCCATCTTCTTTCTCCTTGGTTTGCCATCATGACCAAATTCTGAAAGTTCCATATTTCCACTTGTATGAAACAATTGCTGTGTGCAGGGTACCATTTTCAAATCCTTTGACCTTCACCAAGATCCATGCCTAGTTTTTGACCTTCACCAAGATCCATGCCTAGTTTTTACTATCAAATCTGAGAGTGTTTGAGGTGTGAAGGAGAGAGAACATGAGATGGCGAAATATGCTTCTGTCTGGGAGGAGCTAGTTTTACCACAGAGAAGCTGTAGTTGGTTATTAAATGGTTTGGCCCACTTGTAGATACTTTGTCACTTTGCGCTTGGGTAAGTTACATGCATGATTTTATCTAGATGAGGTGGAACCATTAGCATGTACTCCTTCCCTCCCAAAATAAGTGGGTTGTACTAAACTTAGTTCAAAGCTGGGACACTTATTTTAGGACGGAGGGAGTAGTAATTCAGATGTGTGCATTGTGAGTGCCCTTAGAACATAGGCCAAGGATGCACAAAATCTATGAAATACTTGAACGACATGGTCATAGGGATGGTACAAGAACATAGACCAAGGATGCACATTTTTTTTTACTTTGAACTTTATCAAGCCTGGCCAGGACCTGGCCTGGCCCGGGGTATGATCACGTTTACCTACTGCCCCACATGTGCAAAATCATTTGACCTGGCCTCGTTTCGACGAAAGTGAGCACACATGATGAGTTGTTTTGTATCAATCAACGATTTGCGAGTTCGTAAATAGTGAGCAGGCTGGATAAGTTTGTATTTCCAGCATATTTCGCTCCATGACGATACTTAACCCAGTTAAATGGTACTCCCTCCGATCCAAAATAAGTGTCGGTTTTGAACTAAGGTTAGTTCAACCTTAGTTCAAAACTGCGACACAACCTTAGTTCAAAACTGCGACACTTATTATGGATTGGAGGGATTAGCAAATACTATATTTATTGCCACCCAACCCATGTCACAGCATTATAATAAGTGTACAGGTTGGAGATACTGCAATAGCCGTGCTGGTGATTTTCTCACCTCGACTTGCATGTCTTTCCACGAATATGGGCATATATTGTGAAATGGAGGGAACATGGGGAGTAGTCATTCTTGTGGATTCTTTGGAAATTCATTCGTGATTCCAATCTATACCGCCTCTTTACAAGTACATGTTGGTAAAGGGCATTACGAATTAGTACCATGAAAGTATTTTTAACAGTAAATCTAATGATATTCATCTGAGTAGTCGAGATGTTTCCCAGTATTTGGGGTGAGCATTTGGCAAACCACATGCTGAACCATATATATTTTTTTAATTCACATCAGACCAGATTTTACAGCAGCTGTCCTTGTTTGAGTCTGGTTTAAGTTATCAGTTTGTTGGATTTTTCGCTGCTAAATGGGGTGCGATGTAATGATACTTCAAATTCATGTTTATCTGACATTTAAAAGGAAAACGACCAAATGTAGGCTATACTCGTACAAAGAGTCAACATTGAATTATCTGGCACGCCTGAGATGCGGACAAACTTTGTGGCTTACCATAGTCAATGCACATTGTATGTAATGGCATACTTATTCGTTCATCTTGTTTCCACATCGTCTTGTCTACTGACAGCCAACAAAGAAAAAAGAAAAGTTAACTGACATGACTTGAGTTATTTCCTTACTGTCTTGTGCCCATGTTGAGACTATAAATTTTGTTAGATTAGCCAATTTAATGCCTTTGTATTCATCATCTTCTAAGGACACATCCTGCAATATGTATCCATTATGATCACAGTGATGTTGTGGGTAAAAGTTTGAACCAGAAATAGCAGCCAAGTATCCTGGTGGTGGACTAGATGGGAGCATGAAGTGCATTGGACTAGTATAAAACACTTGTGTTTGGGCCATTTTTTCGGTTTTACTAGTTGAGAGCTAGCAATATTACGTCTTGAAGCTGCCTCTTTCTCAGTTAATGGTGCTCTGGTCACCGTTATGCTACTTGAGTTGATTTATAGGAATATACTGGATAGTTGAACAATGCAATGTTATGCTACTTGAGTTGGTTTATAGGAATTTGAGTTTTAAACTGTGTCAATGCTTGAGACATAATTTATGCTCTGGACCTAGTTAGCTACTAGAATGCAGTTTATTTTACTAAAATAAAGCATATTTATTCTGCTTGCCTTCTACTGTAACAGTTTTTATAAATCAAGTCTAATGCTGCTATGGAGAAATATTTAACTGTCTGCTTGTTCTCATTTCAGGACGTGGGAGTCATCCAGATCTGCCATACTGAGATAGAGCATCATTTTGGTTGTAACATCGTACTACCAAGTTTAGCATTTCAATTCTCTGGTGATTTATTGTGGGATATAGAGAACCGAGTCATTTTATACCGAGGATTTTAACTCGCAGTATTACTTGAACAATGGTAAATCCTAGCTGATATCAGTTCTCAGGCAGTAACACCGGCCGAGGATATTAACCATGGACTCGTCTGGGTAATCTTATGATAGTATGGTGGGCTATAGCTAATATGTCGTCTTTGTTAGTAACCCGTGAGCTATTCGTCAAACGGCTTGGTGAATGCTCTCTGCATCTTTTTTACCCATTGCTAGTCAGCGGGTTTGCCTCTGAATAATCGACACAAAACACTATAGTAAAAGAGACGGAGGTGTTTGCTTCGTTGCGAGAGACGCAGGATGAGTTGGCAACGTCCTGTTGAGTGGTTTGGTAGTGCCATTGGCAGTTTGGCACACCTCTTGAGGCAATGCTCTGCGTGTGTTGCGTTGGGTCACGTGAGATGCATTAGGCTGGTCATAGTGGGGAGTAACTTAGACTAGTGTCATGCATATGACACTAGTCTTAGTTACTACCTTCATAATGCAAAGTAACATAATAGTAGTATCATAGATAGCTTCATTTATTAGCTCATAGACTCATCTTGTCTTGGAAAGCGCTATGTTACAGTAACATATTATGTTATCATCTCTCATTAATTACTTGCCACATAAGCAAGATTTTCTTAAAATGCGTTATGTTACTAGCTAAGTTACTCCCACTATGACTAGCCTTATCGCCCTATGAAAACGCATAAAGGCATCAGTGCAAGGTGCTTAGTATAATAAACGTGTTTTAAGCATCAGTGCCTATTTCTACCCAGAAAAGTGCCTAAACACTTTACAAATAAGCATCGGTGTTTAAGAAAAAACTGGTTTATTTCTCAAGCACCTTATCTAATCACCTTATATAGGAGCAGTCAAAGAGAGACGCAGCAGAAGAGCACAGACAGTTAATATCAAAACAGGCAAAACATACTCCCTCCGTATACTTGTCGCAGGAATGGATGTATCTAGATGTATTTTAGTTCTAGATACATCCATTTTTATGCATTTCTCCGACAAGTATTTCCGGACGGAGGGAGTATTTCTCGACACAGAAAGAAGGTGCTTATAGGAAGCAAAACACTAAACATGGCAAAGCATGACCACTCAATTTTACTTCCATAGATTTTTTTCATTGTCCTAGGGAGGCCAATATGGCAGAGATTTGTTGGCTAGACATTCAGAGATCTCTAGAACCATTGTCTGGAAATCGGACCCTCTGGATATTTTTTGTATCGATGTCATGATGGCATTTTCTTCAAAAAAAAAGACCATGTATACTGAACACATATATCAAAATCAGAGTTTGATTCAAAGATTCCTTTCTATAACAAACATGGTGAAGTTACTATGGGTCATCTCATTTAAAACGCCAACCAAATCCATACAATCCCTTTTACCGATTTGAAAACCCCAATATAAATCCCAAGTTGTATGCAGGGTAGGAGTACCAAAAAAAATTATAAGAGCAGCAATGGTGTTGGTTCCTTCCTCCATGGCAGCTTGCTCTAACTGCTCCCTTGCAAGCAAATTCGGTAGCAGTTTTACAAAGCAAGCAACCTTGTCCTTGTTGGAGACCTCAGTTATCATCGGGCATCACGCCCATTGGATCCAACACAACGGCTAAACCAACAAGGTGCGGAAAGGCAATGCGACCACCAAAGAGAAACACAACGGCTGTAATTAGCATGGTGGACCGATGAATGGGAACTGAGTTGGGATGAGAAAGAGAGGAGTGGTAAGAAAAACAACACGTTGAATCCCTCCCAGTCCCGTGGTCCAGAGACGGGGGATGCTCAAACGGTCCAAGTTATGTAGTCAGAGGATACGACTTAGGACACACCATACTTATATGCGTGGAATGCAACAACATAGAGTTGTAACATCAGTATAACCGTGGAACGAGAAGCTATTTGTTGTAAGCTGCCATCAATCCTGGCGAAAAATATCATCTATATCTGAATTACTGAATAGCCGGCCCACTATTAGATTGCTTTGCACATGCATGCTTCCCTGCCACCTTAGTTGGTGAGAGTCGTTCAATCAAAATTAAGCGGCATCAACCTGTCATGCATGTACTCATTGGTAGGAGTACATGTTTTGCGTTAATACACCCATGTGTCAATATGAGTACATGCATAACTTGATGAGGATTGCATGGGTATACACATATTGACACATGTAGACCCATGTGGGTTTACATTTTAAAAACAATAAAACCTAAAGAAGTAGTATGTAAGTGCTTGATGGAGTCGCATTTTTGCCAATTAATGCAAAAGGTATAACATGCATAACTTGATGAAGATTGCATGGGTATATCTTTAGCCCTAATACCAGTGTGGTGGCGAGGGCAAAATTTGTCAAGAATTACATATTGACACATGTAGACCCATAACACGCTTACATATATTTTCCCATTAGTTTTAGTTATTATTGTAAGCACCTACTTATGCATATTTTTAGAAGACATTGGGACATTAAAGGGACCAGACGTGTGAAAATAAGTTCTTGAGGGGTCCTTTAGTATAAAAAACAATACACACCACTGACGCGCCTGCAACACGTGTCGCCCTCTGATTGGTCCTCTACACGTGGAAGCCGGATGGGTCCCGACCCGAAGCCAGTCTCCACGGAGAAGCAACGACCTCGGCAAGCAAAACGTCCCGGAGCCCGCGAGATCTCGACGGCCGCAAGCACAGAGCAGCACGCCCAGACACGAGAGACCACCCCGCTTCGCCGATCGCCGGCGGGAAAGGCCAAAGCCCCGCGCGCCTCGCGCGAACCAGACGCGGCCACGGCACCACCGGCCGCCGCCGCGGCCAAGGGGAAAGGCTCCTCGCCGTCGCCGTCGACGCCGCCGAGGCCCTATCGCGCCACCGCCGTCGTCGCCATGGCCGCGTCCGTCTTCGCGCTCGCCGTGGCGCTCCTCCTCGGCGCCAGCTCCCGGGTCGATCAGGGCGCGGCCGCCGCCCCCGTGTCGGAAGAGGGGCTCCAGGTCCGCCTCCCAGATCTTAAGATCCGCCGAACGATTGTTTTTTTTTTCTTGTTGTTGCGAGGAACTGGGTTTTGATCTGGATCTGGGTGGCGTTGCAGGTGACCTACGGGAGCACGGTGAAGCTGATGCACGAGAAGACCAAGGTGAGGCTTCACTCGCACGACGTGGCCTACGGCTCTGGCAGCGGCCAGCAGTCCGTCACCGGATTTCCCGAAATCGACGACTCCAATAGCTACTGGGTGGGTGCCTCTCCATCTCTTACGGTTTCATTTCGCGCAATTGCGGACATCTTCCAAGTTCATGTGAAACCATGGTTTTAAATTGATCAAGCCAGCGTTGGCTCTTCGTTCAGAGTGCAAATGCTGTACCCGCATTGATTGAAATCAGGGTGCAGGTGTGCATGATGTCATATCAAAGAAACAGATGAATGGTATAGAGATTGACAAACATTGTAAGGTCTGGATGGAGAAAAACGAATTATTAGGCATCAGCTGTTCACCTGCCACTTACATTGTCCAAACTGTGAAATTTTCTCACTTCGTTTTGTTGGATAATTATATGTAGCTATCCAATCTGAAATCTCAATAAATAGATGGATAAATCACAACAGTAGCATGATGAAACTCCCAACACTGACACTGCAATACTGCTAGTTTTTTTCATTCACAAACCCAAAATCCCAACCTAATGATATTTTGTGGCTAAAGAATTGGCAGTTAACTGTGATATTAATATGATTTGTCTTTCATGTAGTCTGATTTTCCACCCTGAAGTAGGCAGGGTTAGAAGATGTTGTTCAACATCTAGGCTTGACTTTGCTTGTATTCCTGCAGATCGTGAGGCCTACTCTTGATTCATCAGCCAAACAAGGTGATGCTGTTGAAACTGGTAGCATCATCAGGTTGCAACACATGAGGACACGGAAATGGTTACATAGCCACTTGCATGCTTCACCATTATCTGGTAACCTAGAGGTTAGTGTGATACCTAGTAAGTTAGCTTTGATGTTGAAGAATCTGTAAACATTAATTTACTTAAATATATTTTGCTCTCTAGAAATGAATATATGTACATTAGGTGATTCCCAGTAGCCATCCTATCTATGGTCAGGAGTAAAGCTTTTGAGATTAGACGATACAATTTTTTTCCTAACCACTCCCAATGCATCATATCTAATGCTATATCTTACACACTAAATAAGCATTTATATACAACTCTCATGTGCTTTGTATCTAAAGGGTTCGTATTTGATATGGTTTGTGATTAATAGTAGAATTCCAACTATGTGGCTTTTTGTGGCATGTGGCCGCGCTGACCACTGTCGAGCCTAATCAAGCACAGCTGAGTTACAGTTACCTAGATGTTAACCACGTAACTAATACTAGCAAATCAGATTAACTAAAAAAATGCACACTCCCACAAAGCTTATTCATCAACATCTCTGAACTGGACATTCACCACAAGCAATTTGATCACATATTTTAGTGAAGCATTAAGCCTAGCCATGAGAATCATCCACGTAGCAATTTGATTCACACAATCTACGGATATATGTTGCTTAAAAGTTAAAACCTTCCTATTTACCAATGATTCATGATACATCAGTGTATGAACATATTCTGCAAATACACGGCCAAACTGGAATTTATTTTCAAAATTCCTTGGTGTCTGAAACATCTTCTGCAAATCAATTTCATAAATTAACTCACAGTGCACAAAAACTCCACTTAGATTCCATTCCCGAAACAACAAGCACGGAGGCAGTACATTCAATGGGAGCATGTACGTAACTCCAGGTGAGCAAGATGAAGGCCTCCATTGGCTTCGTCAGTTAGCAATCGACACCAGCACTTGTAGCACCAATGATGGAGGAGGGTTGGTAAGGAGGGGGTGGGATTGGGGGCATACAGGATTGGAACAGCATTTAGGTTAGACTGTTAGAGGAACGCCTGGTCAGGGCTTGGCAGTGGCCTGAACTGATGACTTTGGTAGCATCGGTGGCGGCAGACAGCCCGAGACCTGAGTAGGTTAGGTAACGGCATGGGAATGTGTTGGGAGGGGAGGCGGGGAGGATGCAGCGGAGAGCAAGATGGGTTGGAATGGAGGACTGCGGCGTGAGGCAGGAGGACGGTTTTGTAGTTTCCTGGCTAGGCCTTAGGGTATCATGGCATAGCAGGACATGAGAAGAGAAACTTATATTCTGCATTATATGGTGAGCATCCTGTCTCTATTTTTCTCATCTTGCTCTATCCATGGTAGGTGGATAATTGACACATGTTGTTAATGTTCTTGAATCAAGTGACTGACAATGCCTACAATAACTTGCAACTGCCAAGCCCAAATGTTACCAGGCTATTTTTTAGCAGCTTGTATTGTGTGTCATGTCATGTAATTGTTGTCGTACCGAAGCTTGGGCATTCTTAAATCCTATCGTTAGGCCCAGGACTAACCATCTTTGTTACTTTGAATAGACTTATTACTAGGAACTCATCTGAACAATTCTTTGCTGTGCAAAGACGTTTTGTTTTACTGTATGTTTCTTTTGGTTTATTTTTTATTGAATCATGTATGAGCCCTGAATCTTGAATGTCAACTTTACAGGTTAGCTGTTTTGGTGGGGATGGACAATCAGATACTGGTGACTATTGGAGGTGTGATTGCTTACAATATGTGATGCATGCTACCTATTTGATTGCCTAACTTAATCTAGCTTAATGTCTTGCTTTTGGTATTATACAGGCTAGAAATCGAGGGAAAGGACAAGGTATGGAAGCGAGATCAGAAGGTAAGATTGCGCCATGTTGATACGGGAGGCTATCTGCACAGTCACAACAAGAAGTATAACAGGCTTGGTGGTGGGCAGCAAGAGGTGAGTGTGATAATAGTTATAACTTACAAGTACAGCCTTGTTCTGACATATATTAACCTTATATGCCAATGTCATTGGGTAATGCATGTTTAGAAACTACAGCTATTAATGCTAAGAAATAATAAAATTGAATTACATGCAGTATGCTTCGATGTCAACATGCACTGTTTGTTCAAGAGCTCTAAATTAGCAGTCCTTGATCTTTAGAACATCAAGGAAATTTATTTTATCAATAAAATGAGAGCATGAAAATGTCACAAGCTATTTAATACATATGTTTTTTTTTAAGTTTGTCGCAATAGGTTCAGCTATTACCATGTGGTCTTGTTACAGTATTTTCTATGGATTCAGGCAATATGACATTTTCCTTCATAGATGTGAACTTTCAGTTACTGTTTTCTGAGTTAAAACATTCTTCATGCAGGTCTGTGGTGTCCGGGACAAGCGAGCTGAGAATATTTGGTCGACAGCGGAGGGCGTTTATCTCCCAGTCGATGAAAGCAAGTGAACATAGCATCAGGAATTTTGCTGACATTTTCCATTTTTCTATCTGTTCATGCTTTTAAATTAAACAAGGGACATGGTACCCAGAACTAGTATGATTGTTAGTGCAGTATTTTTCTATTTGGAAACGCCGATTACAACTTAGACGTACACCACCACCACACACACGCGGCATATTACGACTCTGTCAGCATCATCACCCTGAACTAAATTGGGCCTTGGAATGCTTGAACCCGTGGGACAGTAAAGACTTTGTGTGACTATCTACAACTCCACTTTATTTAAGGATAAACTGAAGAGGTCGTACAACGATGCTGCTTCTCTAGTGTCAACAAACTGGTTACGATGAAAAGAGAGGAGGGTGATACCGTGGAACCACAGGTATACTAGAGCAGAAAGCGAACGACGATCTGCACCATAGGGGGTCAGAGGCAGGCACAGACTTGGGTGGCAAGTGGCAACATAGACCGACTCCACGGTGGCCTCCTTGCGCGGTTTGACAGCGAGTTAAACATTTTTTTCTCAATGTCCTTATGTTTTCATAGTTGATGGTATCCTGCTAGGTTCAAACTACAAACGTCTTGCCGTCCCTTACGATCAGTGTGTACCCTTATCAGATTTGGCATAGTCTAGTTTTGCTACCTCCGGCATGTGCTCTTACCTATTAGACCCAGATTATTTGCCTTTGACTCCAGCATCTAAACCTTCACCTCCACTTACATCAACTACATGTGTGGCCCTATGCACATATTACACCCGAATTCCAACAGTTAGTACAAGATAGAAACGTCAAACTAAGTGGTTGATCCCAGATGTCTCCTACTCCTATTCTAAAGGTAGCATTGGTCCCTTCTTGCATTTTTTTCAAACATGTCTCTCATTGCATCGTTATTTGGTAACAATTGGTGTTGGTGAGAAAGTTGGGGAACCTATATTGAAATGAAAAACAGTCGGTTTGCCCTCGACCATATATATATATACATGAATAGTTAATAATAAATCTTGTGGTTGCTACGAATCAATTTCCCAATATACTTTATGCACGGAAGGTATAGTATTCATAAATAATGACCATCTCTAGTGCTATGTAGTACAAATAAGGTACATTTGTATTGCTCAAGATACCACAAAGATACGAAGAGGCAATGACTAGTGGAGTACATAAGAAACTTTAGGTCTATTGAAAAAACTTGGTAATGCAGGATACAAGAATGGGAATAAATGATTCCTAGGTAGTTAAACAAGTGCATAAAGGAGATTCAAACCATCTTTACAAAATAGCAAGCAGGTCATGGGCATGATGAATATGTATTGTGACTAACTGAGGTCTGAGTCTACCCCAACATAGTATCTCCAGATGCTGATTTGTTTAGTATTGTGATTCGCATGTTAAAGAAGACAAAATCTATTGTTGAGGAAGATAATGGCGGGGCACATTATGTTTTTGCAAAGGGTTGAAGTGCTTCACATAATTCGCATGTATACTTAACTTCACACTTGCAGAATATCTTTCAAATTATATCTTTCATCAACTCATCAAAAGATTACTATAGTCAACTAATAAAGCATTGAATACAATCATACATCAGAATGCCCAAATAAGTAAGGACGAGATGCATCATTTCTGACCTGATGCATGTTATTTATGCCTCTTGTCAATTTGGCCTATCATCCCTGTGGTTCGACTTATTTTTTTAGTACAACGCGTGACACTTGTTATCAGAGTAAAAACGAGGCGGTCATGTGGTAGACAAACAGATCGCTATCCTGGTTTGCACTCGAAGCGCGGATGTTTGTGGTGCCGTCTGAATCAACAAGTGTTTCAGACGGTACTATTCTCCCTGAACCAAATTGTTCTCACTCTACCCAGTTTAGAGCATCTCCAACAAGGCAATCGCATGAACATCACACTTCAACACTATGGCTAGAAGAAAATTACGATGACAGTAAAGGGACATGTGAGAGATTACTGTGGTTAGATTCAAATCAAGAGAAGGTGCTAGTAAATTGTATTTCCATATGTTACATCTTAGACACACATGATTGTAGACCTCTGTCTATAGTCAGGGAATGGTGTTCATCCAATGAAGCAAACTTCTGGTACACGGCCTTCATTTGGTACTAACCATTAGCTCCATGATGTCTCCTACTCCTATTCTCAAGGTAGCATTGCTCCCTTCTTGCATTGTTTTGTTGCTAACGGACCTCCTCAACTAGAGAGAGAGAGAGAGAGAGAGAGAGAGAGAGAGAGAGAGAGAGAGAGAGGAGGGAGGGGGAGGGAGGGAGGGAGGGAGGGAGGGAGGGAGGAGGGAGGGAGGGAGGGAGGGAGGGAGGAGGGAGGGAGGAGGGAGGGAGGAGGAGGGAGGAGGAGAGAGAGAGAGAGAGAGAGAGAGAGAGAGAGAGAGAGAGAGAGAGAGAGAGACCTTACACACTCACGAAGGTTCAGAGCGTTAAATGATGTATCATGTGGTCACAAAGATTAAATTTCACGAGATACTTGACAAGAAATGCCCTTACAAATATTTCTCTTTAAAAAAAACTAATATTGCTCATTTCTGATGCCATACAGCAGGACCACATGTTATATATCTTCTAGTATTTATTTATTGTTGCTCCAGACTCTTCCCGTCTCTCTATCTCACTCCGAAATTGATACAAAGAATTGGAAAGAACTGTGTGTGTGGTGCATGTATCATCTTGCCCTTGATACTATTTGCTCTTTGGCCAAAAGATCCAAACAAATATAGGATTGGCTTGACTCCTGTCCACCTCGCTATCAATTCTATTTGATGTTTTCAATACTTCCAGTCTTCAAGATGCCAACCACGTCGACTAGCCGATAGCACCTATTTTTCTTTGTGCATAAACTTAAGTCATATGGCACCTATTTTTCTTACTTATCAAATCTAACTATTATGCGAAGGACTAGCCGACCGAATACGGGATTTGGCAAAACTAGAGACCATGAATTTAGCTTGTTGTTTATTTCTCAGGATTATCCACGTGATGGTAAAAGAAATAACCAAAATAAAGATGCAACACACATGTGAAGATTACCTCCATGAGAAATAACCATGGCAATCTAGGGATGAGAGAAATGTTATATACCCATAGTTAGATCAAGAGACCATGAAGAGTTTTCTTGATATCTCGCTCGTTGTCTACTCTGCACACGATGCCAGGCTTGCCTTTGACGTTTCAGAACCACCATTGTGTCGTACAACTATAGTACATAGTGTTATATTTTGCGTGATTAAATTGCTTGAAAAATAAATAGAGAGATGATATTTGTTAATGAGATTCAATGATCAATGCTTTATCTCTAAGATATGACTACATAGACTCATCGGCTGTACTAAATCAACATAATACGGTCAACGTAAAAACTGGGCGAGACCATTAGATGCATCCCAACCATTTCACCATGAACAATTTGGTCAAAGATTTGACACTTCGATCTGTACTCGGGGGATGGTATTTCATCGGTGGACCAATCCTACTTGTACAATGTTCTCGCTATGCACTAACCGTTCGCTCCCGGATGTCTCCTACTCCTACTTCCATTATTAAGGTAGCATTGCCCCCTTGAATTGTGTTGTTGCTAACAACTGGTGCGGTAGAACTCCCGCGAACCTCCTCAACTAGGGAGCGGGAGAACGTTCACAGTCAATTGGTCCTCCATATATGTACATGAAAGCCGAGGGTATCAAGTACTCCCTCCGTTCCTAAATATAAGTCTTTGTAGAGATTTTACTATAAACCACGTACGGATATATATAGATGCATATTAAATGTAGATTCATTCCTTTTACTCCGTATGTAGTTCATCTAGTGGAATCTTTACAAAGACTTATATTTAAGAACGGAGGGAGTAATATATACTGCATGTAGTCAATAAAAGTAAATTTCATGAGATATTTTACAAGAAATGTTCATATAAATATTGCGCATTAATAATGCCAGACAGCAAGACCACGTGATATATATCTCTTTTATTTATTTATTGCTGGTCCCCACACTCTTCTAATCTCTCTCTCTGTCTCTCTCTAATACGATGAAATGGCCTGTCTCTGTCTCTCTAATACGATGAAATGGACCGTAAATATTATTTGTTCTTTGGCCAAATAATTTAAATGAATATAGGGTTGGCTTGACTCCTGACTACTCCCCGGGATTTAAAATAATGGATGTTTCAAACATTGACACGGTGTTCAAAATGTAATTTTGACCACTAATTTCCAGTATTTTATATGTATATATAGTGATAAAAAAGTTATTGAATTAGAGAAACAATATTTGAGACACAACCTACACATAGGAATTCTAGGAAAAATTCCTAGTCTCATTTGGTTTGTAGGAATGGATTCTTATTCCTATGTAGGACATAAACCAATACTTCACATTTCAAAGAAGAAAAAATTAGCCTAGACCCAGTGGAAAAATTTCTATACTATGAATCATGTAACATCTCTTTTCCTATAGAAATTGAGATACACGCTATCTCACTTTTTTTATGGTTTTCCTATTCCTATCCTATAAATCAAAGGAGGCCTAAGGAGAATCCTTGAAGATCGAAAGTAAAAAACCCATCTTTCCAGCTTAAACTAGCTTCACTAGTTTGCTGACCTTCAATTTAATTATAACTGCAGAGCCCACATTTAGACCCTTCTCGTGCGTCTTGACTTCATCTATCAGAAACTACCAGCCTTGGGGAAATAATTGGCTTCCTTAGAGCATCTAAAATCGGACCCTCAAACCCGTCTCAAACGCCCGGGCAGGTCGCCCGGTCACTGCCCGGTCATGATTTTTTGATCCAGACAGGCCTCTCAAACGGCCCTCAAACGCCCGGGCTGACCGGCACCCACCACATCAGACCCGACAGCCCGACCCCACTTCAAATTGCACCAAATCAACCAGACCTTCCTCCTCCTCCCGCCGCCCTCCAACCATTCTCGCGCCCGGACCCTCACCGGCCTCCACCCTTGCTCCCAATCCTCACCTCCGGTTCCGATCCACTGCCGGAGATGTCGTCCAGTCCGAGCCACACCGCCGCGACGGAGACGCAGTCCGCCTCGTCTGTGGGAGGCGCGGTGTCGTCGGCGGTGACTTGCAAGGCGAAGAACGTCGCCCACAAGTTGCAGCAACGCCGACAGCGAGAGAGGGAGGCGGCGGCGGCGGCGCAGGGAGGTTCAGACATGGTGGAGCAGCTGTCTCCTCTGCCGCGCCCGGATCCCCGCACCCCTTCCCTCCGAGCGCCTACGCGGATTACGCTGTCCGCCTCCTTTGGGACACATGATGATGTGAGCGCCGACTGGGCCATTTCGGAGAGCTTTCCACCCACGCAGATGCCGGCGATCGATGTGTCTGACTCGCTGCAGATCGTTCGGGCGCGGATGAGTAGGGGCTTCGGTACTGCCCGGGCTGCACCCAACATGTTCGACGAAATGACCGAACAAGAGTCCGTTCATTTTCTTTACTCTTGTCCGATCATATTTTAGCATAGACCACTAGTTCATTTGATCATGATGAATGCTTGCAAATTTGAATCATGTAGGAGGCGTTCTTGTCGAACATGATCAATGACAATGAAGAACAACCGACCGAAATGGAGTATGAATTGGAGGCCAGCACCGCATTTAAAGTTGGGACAACATCCGATCCCAATCCGAGAAAGAAGAAGAATACCAAGACACCGAAGGCAAGAGGTCCGGCATTCTCAAGATTTGAGGACGTCTTGTTGGTCAAAGCTTGGTTGGCCACAACGATGGATCCAATATGTGGCACCGAGCAAAAGGGGAACACCTATTGGACGAAGATTTGGAAGGAGTACCACGAGCAAAAGGAGTATGTGGTGCCGCATCCTATCGTGACCACTCGTAATGTGGCATCTCTCCAACATCGTTGGGGGACCATTAAAGGGGAAGTAAACAAGTACGCCGGCTACAACGCACAAGTGACCAAACGCCCTCAAAGTGGGATGGGAGTCGCAACTCTCGTAAGCTCGATTGCAGGACCCGATCTAGTCTCTGGAGGCCCGTCGTCAGGGAGGCTAGCTGGTGGCCCTACCCAACGGTGGCGTGCTTGTTGTGTGTGTGTGTGTGTGGGGGGGGGGGCGGTCCAGTGGAGTCACGGGTCGACCTCGGCTTGCTGCGTGGGAGTGGCTGTCCCGGGTGAAAGCCTGGTCGGTGTTGGCCGGCCGGTGGTGACGGCGTCCATGGGCGTCTTTATCCTCCTTGGAGGCGTCATAGGGAATTTCACAGCCTCTACTCCCGGATCAATTTCTTTGGGTGAAAGCACAGATCTGCTGCAGGGTCAGGCGGTGGCGTCGTCTTGAATGTCGTTCCCCTCTTTATGGCACCGTCTTGAATGTCGTTCCCCTCTTTATGGCGCCGTCTTGAAGACCTTGATCCCATTGGTGCTTCCTACGACTGGACTTGCACGATGACTTCTATGGCAACAATGACGGCGGTGAGCATGTCGGAAGCGTGACATTGGTCGTGGTAGTCGGCTCTTCTTCTCCGGCATGTCCATGGGTTCCCTCAACTGTTTGTTGCTATGAAGTCGAAGCCGCAGTGGCGGGGCACCGATGATATACGATGATGCGTGAGAGGTGGTTCATTTGGCGATCCTTTGTGATGCCAACCTTGCCTACTCTCTTCGTAGTTTACCGTCGGTGTCGGAGTGGCGTTGTCTTGTGTGGTTTATCTGGTGTGTTGTGTTGTAGCTATTAGGGCTGCTGTTTTTTTTTTTTTACCTTCTGGTCTTTTGGTTTTAGGACCTTAACCATCTTATTGTTTTCCGTTGCTCTTTGCTATTATCAATGAAATGCCAGCGATTTCGATCTTAAAAAAAAAACAATATGGCAATCGCATGAACAACAAACTTGTCAACACTATGTCTCTAAAAGAAAGTTGCCATGACAGGAAAGGAACATGAGAGGCATTTTGTGCTTAGATTCAAATCAAGAGTAGTGCGAGTAAATCATATTTCCATACATTATGCCTTAGCCGGACGAGATTCCAGACCCCATTCTGTAGTCACGGAATGGTATTCCGTTGGCGAGGCGATCTTGCCAGTACAAGGTTCTCAATGTATATTAAGCGTTCGCTCCCGAATGTGAGAGTGGCGACGTAGCTGACGAGCTCGCTTGCTCTCGCTTCGTGTACAAATAAAACAAGGACGCGTCTCGCGTAGCGCTGAACAGTAAAATACGGTGAGTGCCGACTTAACGATGCCGTGTCCAAGACCTACATCTGTTCCAATGGTACATGACGCATCTACCGGGCTATAACTTATCACAGCGCTCGGGTCTGTCACGGCAAGTCCATGTGTAGTTCCTGCCGCCACGTATTGCACATGTATTACTGTGGACCTCATATATGCATTGTGCCGTTTGACCAGTCAGAAAATAACTATTAAATTGAGAGTTAACCTGGCTAAGTCTGAAATTTTCCCGCTTATAGACACGATGAACTAAAAAACAGAGCTTCATTAACATTACCGGAGTACACATACAGAATACACCATAACAGATTATCAAAAAAAAAAAAGGAATACACCATATGACAGGTATAGTGCTGCATTTGCGACTAAATAGAGAGGGTTTTTTTTTTTGCGGGAAGACTAAATAGAGAGTTAACTTGATGGCGCCAAAAGTATGTCATTTGCGACTAAATACCTGCTTCCACACCATTTGCTACTTGACTGCTAAATACACACGTCGCACATCGCAAACTTAACTTACAGGTATAGTGCGTATGAGCTACATAAATACCCCAATTCGCTAATGACACCTAGTGGGAGACGCTTTGTATCTATAATTTGTTAAGACTTCAGACCATTCCTTCGTCGTCGATGTAACGAAAATCCGACACTCCAAATTTGTCCTTCTTCGTAGTTATAGAAAACGGCGCGTGCGTTGCGACGGAAGAATAAACCATGACCACATTTTTCTGCATCACCAAGATACACTATCACTCTCATTTTGTGAAATCATGAACAATTTTTAAAACCATGATTTTTTAACTCGTGAACATATCTGAAACCGTGAACATTTTTCAAATTCGTGAACATTTTGACAGATTTTCAAACATTCTCTAAAATCGTGAACATTTTTGAATTCGATGGTTCTACTCTTCCTTTTGCCATCAAAGTCAAGTTGGACCACCAATCAGTATGGGAGAGAGTGAAAAATGCTTAGACAATCTGGACATGGAAGGATGCGCGACCTCTCTCGGTTGTGACTTGTATTGTGTAGAGATGACAAAAACATATAATCCATTCATGTTGTTCGAAGCAACTTATGGAAACAAATTCAGAATTCCTTCGAAGCAAACTGTATTTTCTTCTGAAGCAAGTTCTAATTTACTAATGTCTGATGGAAATAAATTTTAATTTTGTTGGAGCAAGCAAACAATCCTCAGGTCGCATGGAACATATTTTCTAAACTGAAGTTTTTGGAACTGCAAGGACAGTCAAAAACAAAAAATAAACCAAATTGAAGTTTTTCAAGCAAGGAGCTCCACGATTGAAAACAGCATACGAAGCAAACAAAAATAATCCTCACGACTGAAAGCTTTTTAGGAGGCAAAGAAAATTTTATGAAGCAAACAATCCCGGTTCGTACCAATTTTTTTGTAAGAAGCAACAATCCCAGTTCGTACCAAGCAAAATGTTTTTTGGAAACCAACGTTCTTGTTTAGTAAAATACAGCGTATGAAGCAAACAAAAAAAATTCCACACGACTTAAACTTCATAGGAAGCGAAGAAATTTTCAGGAAGCAAATGATCCTGGTTCGTACGAAGCAAATCTTTTTCGGAAGTAATGATCTTGGTTCAGAAGCATTGATCCTCGCGATTGGAAACAAATAAAATGGCTTAATTAATCATTCTTAGATTTAGGAAGAAGTTGTTACTAGGAAACAATAGGAAATAAATGAATTGTAGTTAATGCCAAATCCCATCGTTGGTACAGTGTCCAAACGCCATCTCTGGGCCTTTACTTGTCCGTCTGCACGCACCGTAGACGTTGGCTCTTCCGTCCAGCTTATACACTTTAAATGATCGGCGTATGCACCCCTGAAATACCGCGGCTCTCCGGCATCCCGTCAAGAATGGACGCCTCGCGATAACTGTGCAGGCGAGCACGAGCACGCAATTGCATTTTCGTCCCGAATGTCTCCTACTCTTATTCTCAAGTTAGCATTGTTCCCTTCTTGCATTGTTTTGTTGCTAACAGCTTGTGACGGGAGAACTCTGAACCTCCTCAACTAGAGAGAGAGAGAGAGAGAGTACACGCTCAATTGGTCCTCCATCATATATGTACACGAAGGCTCAGAGTGTTTGATATAATGTATCTTGTGGTCACTAATATAAGAATCAATTTCATGAATAGTTTACAGGAAAGGCCTTCATAAATATTGCATTTATGCCATACATGAAGACCACATGGTATATATCTTTTATTTATTTGTTTACTGTTGGTCCAGATTCTTCCCTTAGGGCAACTCCAACACTGACCCTCAAACCACCCGCAACCTTCCGGACCACGTTGTCCGGACGTGTTTTGCCATCTAACGCGAGTCTGTATCGGTCCCCAACCCGGGGGGGGGTGCTTTGCGGGCATCCGGATCGACCGCTGCCACACTCGCATCTGACTAACCTAACCCACCCAAAACCCCTTTCCCGTGCCCGCATGCTTTTCCCTCCGAAAAGGTCACGCCGCTCCAGAGCACCAGTGCCGCATTCATGCCCGCTCAAAGTGACGCAACCTCTCACTGCGCTTCGGCATTCAAACGGTGCGCCGACCGAGAGTGCCGCCATCATCACTTTCTAGTGCATGCCGCTGCCCTGCGTTGAAACGACAGCCCATCCATCTGCCTGCCTACATTCAACATGTGTGCGGCTGCCGAGGAATGGCGAGCCGGCACCACTCGTCCGTCCATCTGCCACTCACCATTAATTGCGTCGTCAGGTGCCCTGCCATCCACCCGCTATATAAACCGTATGCCCGGCCATAACCGCATCCATCATCCTCCGCTCCCTTCATCCTCGCTGCACCACGCCCGCCATGGCCTCCTCAAGCTCTGAAGCCGTCTGAGACAGCCTCTCGTCCAAGCAGAAACAGGAGATCGCTGCTATAGTTGCTGGCAGGCAGGCCGGCAGGCAGACAAAGGTCGGTGTTGCGGACGTCCCGATGGAGGACACGACGGACGATTAGCCGGCTCCACCCTCCTCGCCGGCCAATGACAACACCTGGGTGAGGCCCATTCTCACTACATGGACATGCTGCCGGAGGAGTGGGAGACCTTGTTTCGGCAGGCGCATGCCGAACAGGAGTACACTAATCTCTATCGTCTCGATGAGTACTGGTACGCGGAGGAGCGACTCACCACCGGCACGACGATCGCACGAAACGTGGACGTGGACGAGCAAGAGGCGCTTGTTTACTCCTACTGTACCATTTGCGACATCCGCTGCACTGCTGGCTGTACCGTCAGTGGCAGGCTACATGGAATTCGACGAGGCGGTGGATGAGGTGTTCGGCAAGAGCGAGGATGAAGACGAGCTCGCCAGCTCGGTCGCGCCCCGTCGCCACGACCACGATGCCTACACGTCCAAGGGCACCGCTAGCAGGGAGGAAGAGTAGGACATGGGAGGTCGCCGGGCTCGGGTCCCACGAAGGCCACCGCTCCTCCCCTCCATTGAAGCCAAGCTTGCGGGCTCAAAATTGTCGGCTGATTAGCCGCTTGGCGGCGATGTGGAGGCGGGTAGCTTTAGTTCCCGGGGCTCATGGCCGCAGAGGAGGCAGAGCCTCATTTTCCAGGTCTCATGGCCGGCCGGAGATAGGGAACATGCACCGACGGTCATTTTAGAATAGGTTTATAGTCTGGTCTTGTTGAAATATGTCTAAATGTATTGAATTTGCTCCGGTTTAAATGAAAAGCATCTGGTTTTATGTAAAAGAATCCAAGTATGAATGAATATCATCCGATTTGTTTGAGTTTGAACCAAATTTAATCAACTTCATTAAAATCATTTCAAATGTAACCAGCCATACACGACTAGTTTATAGTCCCCTTGTCCGCGAACAAATGCAGTGTCCGGTTTGGGGGTCGATGTTGGAGATGCCTCCGACTTATACGAAAAAATGGAAAGAACCGTGTGGTGCATGTACCGTCTTGTCCTTGATACTCTTTGCTCTTTGGCCAAAAGACCCAAATGAATATAGGGTTGGCTTGACTCCTGACTACCTCGCCTTGAAAAGAAAATGAAGTTTTCAATATTTACACAGTCTTCAATGTAATATTGATTAGTAATTTCTATTGTAAACTTATGATGTGTATTACCGAGAGGGCCCGGAGATACCTCTCCGATATTCGGAGTAACAAATTTTAATCTTGATCTATGTCAACTCAACAAACACCTTCGGAGATACCTGTAGAGCATCTTTATGATCACCGAGTTAGGTTGTGGCATTTGATAGCACACAAGGTATTCCTCCAGTATCAGGGAGTTGCATAATCTCATAGTCGAAGGAATATGTATCTGACATGAAGAAAGCAATAGCAACAAACTGAACGATCATTATGCTAAGCTAAAGGATGGGTCTTGTCCATGATAATGATGTGATCCCGTAATCAAATGACAACACATGTCCATGATAAGGAAACCTTAACCATCTTTGATCAACAAGCTAGTCTAGTAGAGGCTCACTAGGGACACGGTATTTGTTATGTGTTCACACATGTATTTAAGTTTCCGATTAATACAATTCTAGCATGAATAATAAACCTTTATCATGAATAAGGAAATATAAAATAACAACTTTATTATTGCCTGTAGGGCATATTTCCTTCCATTAGTGTTAAATTTAATCAATGGTAGAAGAAGTGTCTTACCAATTGGATCGACCATTTCCCATGGTAACAAAATGAGAGGCCTGTTTAGTGGAGAAATTATGCCAACATGTGCTTATACAAGGAAAAGTAGTTGTAAGTCATAGTCTGTTTTTTTCGGGAGAATAATGTATTACTCAACTCAAGAAATTCATACAATCAATCGTAGCAAGCTCCATACCAGCCGTAGGACCTAAACGATCCAAGTCATGGTTCTGCCTTCTAAACAAGCAAATCTAACTGTTATCACTAACTTTATTTTGGCTACGATTAACATGAGTAATACACGAATGACGAATAGACATGAAAAATCTAATCTCCTTAATGAGTGATAAATAAACTGATCTATGCACCTCCTTCGTCTGGATCAACTTTACTGCAACAATCGAATCCATCTCAATCTCGATAGGAAGCTCACTTCTCTGGATCGAAAACAACAACCCTTCCATGCATGCAGATAATTCCGCTTCATGAGCATCTCTACATGAAAAGGTTTCTACAAGAGGAAAATATAGCCACCCTTGTCATCTCTCAACATCATGCTAGCGCCTGCTGAGTCATCTTCTGCATAAGAACCATTAGAACTAAGTTAACCCGGTTTTCTTTAAGCCCGTTTACAATTGATTATTACAATGAAGGATGCTCATATATATTTGAGTGCACCCAGAATTTAAAGGAATTGTTGTTAGAAAGAAGAAATACCCATAATGACACCTTAAGTTCTGGTAATCAAGGAAACATTCTACATCTGCCTACATATAGTAATCCTTTTCACTGACCATGTGATGAAGTATTTTCATTTCACTTGACATTTGGCTGAAGTACCTAAGGTCAACTCCAGCGCACGACCCCAAACGGACGTCCATTTGGCTCGGATTCTGTCCGTTTGGGGCGGCCAACAGGGTCGTGTCCGGGCCTTTTCTGGGATGCGGTGGCCGTGCGCCCAACGCGCGGACACATCCTTTGGCCGCATCATATGTCCGCCTCCTTTTTCAAACGCTAGTTCATGCCAGCGGCCCTAGTTCACGCCAGCAACACAACCAGCCTACACGACCTCGCCGGCAACACAGCCAACCTACACGATCTCGCCGGCAACACAACCAGCTTCCAAAATGAATAGTTTTGTCGCCGGCAAGAGTTCCGACCGCAGCTTCCTCGGACCCTTGGCCGCCTTCTTCTTCACCTTTCATGACGGGTCGACGGCCTGGCCGCCGGAATTCCGCGGGTCATCGGCCATGGCGGGAGGGTGGTGGGCGTAGGGGAGGCCGCGGGACGTGGGAGGGTTTTGGGGGAAAATGGCGTGAAATGGGGCGTCGGGCGGGTGCTTTGTGCCACCGACGGGCGGGCCAGGGGAGGACAAGCGCGCGCGTCCCGCCCGTTCGTGTGCTGTCCGTTTCATCTTAAAAGCGGCCCAAACTTGGGCCAGGGATGGGTCGAAAGCGGACATAAAACGGACAAAAGTCCGTTTGCGCCCGCGCGATGGGCCGTCTGGCATGTCCATTTTGCCCCAAACGGACGCACCCGGACATGATGGGATTGCGCGCTGGAGTTGGCTTAATAAATAATAAGACCAAAATGAGACAGGGTTATTCAATAAAATTAGTTTTCATGTTTGTTGAGAATCACTGTTTGAGCAATCTTGCTAATAAAATGTGATATCCTTTAGCAGCATACCCTCGCAGCTTGCATGACCTAAATGCTTATGTAATACAAGTGACACGCATGTAAACAAACTTGTTTGTCATCCTTTTGGACTACCAGCTATGGCTATGATCCTTGTGGCATGGGCAAGAAGCCAGTGCACTTTAGTAGTTCAAGTTTTGCAGGTACAGACTAATCTGTGAAAACGCAAAAAAAAAAAAAAAAAAAATCAGTACAAGACTTTTGTGGGAATTTCCTCATTGCTCCGCGTCAATACGTCGGTTGAGCCATCTAACGAGTTATTTGTAGTACTCTCTTTTTGCGGTAAAATTATTTCAGCACTTTGCATCCAGTGATATGAATTACTTTTAATACTTTACATCCTATTGATATGAAGTCGTGAACTTTCCATGTTACTTTCTCTTGAGCGGCTGCCAGTTGTCTGATGTGCTGCGTGTTGTTTATGCCTCTTGCCAGTTTGGCCTATCATCCATGTGGGCTGGCTTGTATATATTTTTACTAGTGTGTGACACTTCTTGACAAACTAAAATGAGGCGATCACCGATCGTACGTTTAGCAGCCATACTGTTGCCTGCTATCCTGCTTCACACTTGAAACACAGATGTTTGCGGTGCGGGTGCCCCCCTAGTCATACCAATCTCCACGAACAAAGTCGTGCTCACTCTACCCAATTTATAGAACGTCCAACAAGGCAATCACATGAACACCACAGTAAAGGAACATGTGAGAGATTTTCTGCTTAGTTTCAAATTAAAAGATGGTGCTAATAAATCATATTTCCATACCGAATGTCATAGCCGCACAAGATTGGACATGTTGTTCTGTAGTCAGTGATTGGTATTCCACCGGTGAAGCGAACTTCTCCGTACATTGACTCCTTTTCATACTAACCGTTCGCTCCTAGATGTCTCCTACTCCTACATTCTCAAGGTAGCATTGCTCCATTCTTTGCATTGTTTTGTTGCTAACAACTGGTGACGGGAGAACCACTGTGAACCTCCTCAACCAGGGAGCCAGAGAACATACACACTCGACTGCTCCTCCATCATATATGTGCACGAAGGGTCAAAGTGTTAAATAATGTATCTTGTGGTCACAAGGGATGGACAATCAGATACCGGTGATTATTGGAGGTGCGATTGCTTACAATATGTGATGCATGCTACCTATTTGGTTGCCAATCTAGGTTAATGGCTCGGTTTTGGTATTATGCAGGCTAGAAATTGAGGGAAAGGACAAGGTTTGGAAGGAGATCAGAAGGTAAGATTGCGATATGTTGATACGGGAGGCTATCTGCACAGTCACAACAAGTATAACAGGCTTGGTGGTGGGCAGCAACACGTGAGTGGGATTATAGTTACAACTTACAAGTACAACCTTGTTCGGGCATATATCAACGTTATATGCCAATGAGCTTCGATAATGCAAGTTTAGAAACTACAGCTATTAATGCTAAGAAAACATAAAGTGAATTGTAGTATGCTCCGATGTCAACATGCTCTTTTTGTTCAAGAACTCTAAATTTTATTGCAGGCCTTGATGTTTACAACATGAAGGAAATTTGTGTCTAAAAACCGAGACAATGTTACTAAAATGTTACAAGCTAAATACCATAAATTAGCTAATCCTTGATCATTATACATATGGTTTTTCAAAAAGTTGTCGCAATGGATTCAGCTATTGCCATGTGGTCTTATTACAGTATTTGCTATGAATTCAGGCAGTATGACATTTGCCTCCATAGACGTGAGCTTTCAGTTAATGCAACTTTGGTTTGCTTACCTATTGTTTAAGTTCTCTGTCTTCTGAGTTAAAACATTCTTCATCCAATGCATGTCTGTGGTGTTCGAAACAAGCGAGCTGAGAATATTTGGTCGGCAGAAGAGGGCGTTTATCTCCCAGTCGTTGGAAGCAAGTGAACTTAGCATCAGGAATTTTGCTGACATTTTCCATTTTTTATCTCTTCGTGCCTTTAAATTAAACAAGGGGAATGATACCCAGAACTAGAGGGATATGTTGAATTGTTAGTGCATCATTTTATTTAACCAACGATTGAAACGTAGACGTACACCACCACCACACACGCTCTCACACGGTGCACGGTCCGACTCTGTGTAAGCATCGCCACCTTGAAGTAAATTTGAGACCGATTGAACCAGTGGGACAGTAAAGACTTCGTGTAAGTATCTACAACTCTACTTTATTCGGGGATGAACTAAAGAGGTTGTACAGTGGTACTGCTTCTGTAGTGTCAACAAACTGGTTACAATGCATTCCCTCAAAAAAAAAAAAAGGTTGCAATGCAAAGAGAGCTTTATTAAATCAAAAGACAATTACATCGTTTGCAAGTACTGCGATCATCCACACCGGAGGATCCTCAGTCCAAGAGCAAGATAATTTATTCAAATAACTATACTTAGCTAGCTCATGAGCAACACCATTAGCTTTTCTATTACAATGCTTAAATTTGACCTTCCCTATTAGACTTGTAATATCAAGCGACTCAGCGTAGATGGCCGCCGCCGAATCCCACTATTGAGTAGAGCCGGCGCAAAAGTTAATCACCTCCATCGAGTCTGATTCGGCCTCAACACTATTGCATCCAAGAGAGTTGGCAAGACTTAGCCCATCTCTCATCGCCATGGCTTCCGTGGTACCAGCATCTGCAGCGAATAGAACAAATGAACATCGCGCCGCCCAAAAATTACCCCTATGATCACGGATTACTGCTGATGTAGCTCCGGCCCATTTTACGTTTTCTATTTCCTTTTTTCTTCTTTCTTCTTTTGTTTTCCCTTTTTATTTTTTGTGTTTCCCTTTTAATTTTCTCTTTTTTCTTTATTTTTTTTACTTTTCTGTGAATTTTATTTTACAAATTCGTGAACATTTTTTAATTTATCTTATTAAAAAATTCTTAATGTAAAAATGTCATCAATTGAAAAACTGTTCACTGAACTCATTTTTGTTCATCGGAATTTAAAATATTCATCAAAACTAAAAATTGTTCATCAAATTGTAAATTTGTTCACCATTTTAAATTTTTTTATCAAATTCGAAATCTGTCCATAGATTTCTAAAATGTTTATCAAATCCAATTTTGTTCATAGAATTCAAAATCTGTCGGGATTTATATTTTTCATCAAAATTCAAAGAAATTCATCATATTCAAAATTTGTATATCAAATTCTATTTTTACATCATTTTCAAGAAATGTTCATCAAATTCGTAATTTGTTCATCGATTTCTAAAAAAGTACATCAAATTCCAATTTTGTTCATAAAATTCAAAACAATTTCATCCTTTTTTCAAAAACATTGTCCATCTAAATCAAAAAATGTTCATCATATTCAAAATTTGTTCACCATAATCTTTAATAATGTTCATCAAATTCAAAAAAATGGTCATCAGTATCCAAATTTACTAGCATTCTTTGAAATCACAAACATTTTTCAAATGCGTGAACATTATTCGAGTTCAGGGGCATTTTTTGGCTCCACAAACTTTTTTAAAATTATCATTTTTTGAATTTTGGAACCATTCCAAAATCCCAATTTATTTAAATAAAAAACAAAAACATAAGAAAAAAGAAAAAAGGGGGCGCCCCACCGCTGCTAATGGGCCGCCCCAAATGGGCGCGCGAGGGGAGGAGGGGTGCGCGCTATTTTGTGACTCCCCCAACGCGCTCGCTGAATAGGAGAACCCCGCTGGGGTCCTCCCCATCAAACAATTCGTTCGCCGTGAGGGTAGCTCTTAGCGATCGCGTTCTCGATCGTTCGCCAGGGGCTAAGAGTATCTCCAGCCGCGCCCCAAACGACCCTCCCCCAAGGCCTTTTTTTATCGCCGACGCCCAAAAATCGGCCTAGTCGCGCCCCCGGAAGCCCAATTTTCGCCGGTTAGGACCGAATTTGGAGCCGGCGGACCGATGCGAACTTGCCTTGGGCGCCGGTGAAGCGTTTTTCATGGCCTGGCGGGCTGCCGAAGTCGTGACCGGGCACACTCGTCGTCCTCATCGCCTCAATTTCCCGCGGGAAATCAATGCCAAGGTTGCTGCGCCGGTCAGCCTGCCATTGATGCCATGGGTGGCACAGTGAAGGCGCGGTGACGCGCGTCCCGCCCGCTCCCGCCACGCATACGCAATGCGGCCTCCCTCTCACCGCCCACGCGAACTATAAAAGTCGGCCCTCCCTCGCCGGTGAGAGCACACTCCATCGCCGCAGAACCCCTCTCCCACTTTCCACCTCCCACCGCCGACGAGCGTCTCTCCTCCCCCCCCATGATGACGAGCATGGCCGAGCGCTACCCACGCGATGGTGCGGCCGCCAACGGCTTCGCCCGCCGCCACCTGCACGAGGACGAGGCGTGACTCCTGTATGAGGCCGACCACCCGGCGCCGTCAGACATGCGTGTGCCGGGCACCTGGAGGCTCAGCGCTGGCGGCATCCCGGTGCCTCCAGCGCCGACCGGTGTTGATCGGCGCTGATATCGCGCGCATCCGCTCCTCGCTATCGGCGGCGGCGTGGAACGAGCCGAGGTACGCCCCCGACAGCAACGCGCTATGGACGGCGTACTTTGAGCAGCGCCACGAGAACACTACAAGAAATATGTCAACTTGTGACCTTCTTTTAGTGACCCCAGCTGAATTGGTCGTAAATCCACGGCCATTTCGCTTGGAGGGCTCAAACCCTGAAATTGCCTTACACCAAATGGTCATAAAGCAGACAAGAGTGGTCCATGACCTTATTTCTACCTGATTACGACCAATATAAATGGTCATGAGGTTGTGAACGTGGATGCATTGGTACTTATTGCTATGACTAGGTGCCACCTCATCAGTTTTGCCTATGTGTCATGTCCATGTGTCAATTTTTGCCCTAGGTTGTGAAGCAACCTATATTTCTGTCATTCCCAAAATTCCCAAAAAAATCTCATAAATTCTTTGGGTCATATCTTCGTCAAATATGTAAAAATCCTTCCTTGCCTAGTTCAAAACTAATTCAATAATATTCATTTTCCTACTCTGTTCAGAACATCACTTTGTGAAGGAAGTGCTATTTATATATTCTTGAACGCCCTCATAATTGTTGGGCACTCTTTCCTATCCAAATCATTGCCACATGACAAAATTCAACTCCATTTGCCTAGCAAATCTTCCTCGGCAAATTTCCAAATTTTTGTCCACCTAGAAGCATTGTGAAGGAAGTACCATTTTTATATATCCAAATGACATGAAATTTATACAGTTCCTTCATATGCCCAAATTATCACCCTCCTCCAAATTTCAGCTCAGTCAAATCATCTATGTGAGCCCAGGTTCAATTTATATTTTATGGTCAGATTGGCACGTTGCAAAGCAAGTGTTATCTAGACCCCTCCTATTACCCTCAAACTTTTTGGGCACTCTTCCATACCCAAATCATTGCCACATGATAATATTCAGCTCCATTTTCCAAGTAAATCTTTCTCAGGAAATTTCCAAAGTTTCTACCTCGAGAGAAGCTTTGTGAAGTAAGTACTAGCTAGGCTTACCCAAATGATCTGAAAATTTACTAGCGCATGACCAAACCTATGTAACTTACCTACACCAATTTTGAGATCATTTCATTCATCCAATCTCTCTCACTAGTTTTCCCAAATTTCTGTCCATAGAAGAGCATTGTGAAGGAAGTACTACTTTGGCATGTCCAAATGGTATCAATTTTCTACAGTGCTTTCCTATGCCCAAATAACCATCCTCCACCAAATTTCAGCTCAATCCATTCATTATTTTGAGCCCAGCTTCAACATTCATATTTTTGTCCAGTGTGGTACTTTGGAAATCAAGTACCACCTAGGATCCTCCTTTTGAGCTAAAAATTTGTGAAGACATTCTCCTTAGTAGATGATCATCCTCAGCCAAAACTCACGCCCATTGGCCATGTGCGTTTCCCGTACCGCTAATCAAACACTTGGCTGCTAATTCATCTTTGAGCATAGGTCAGTCTCCTCGTGAGATTCTTCCGTTGTAATTTTGTTCCTAGCACCTACCTGGGGAGTGACCAACCCACTAGACATACCTAGGCCTCCCAGAACGCATGTCAACGCCAAGGTCACGCGGTGACCACGCGGCGGGCATGCGAGTTTACGCGCTTTGGAGTTGGGGCCCTGGGCCACATCCAAACCTCGATGTATCGCCAGCAAACCATGTATTTATTATTAAATAGATACTTACGCAACTAGAAATGATTTTTGGAAAAAATAAAGAGGAAAAAATAAGGTAGCTGCAGTTCAAATTTGACCCGCTTCCTACTGAATCGGCGGGAATTTGTCTTTTTCACCAGAGGTGGATCAAAACTTTTGACACCCAACCATTTTGTAAATTGTGCATTAAATATGACCTAGTATTTTATATAATTGATTTGGTCCAATTTTGCAACAAATATATGGTAGGTCCTTCACAAAAAAAAACTCATTTCGGGCATTCGAAAATGGAAAATTAATTTTCCGTGCAAAGAAAATGAAAACTCCCTTAGGCAACATTGTTTGGAATTCCAAGATGCACCTTTGTGCACAATATCAGATCATTTGAACAAACTATGCCATGAATGTGGCCAAAAGATTGATCATTTGGCTTGAAAGCCATGAATCTTCACGCGTGCTAGCTCATTTCTGATAACACTTTTTTAAAATAATTGCCGTATTACAAGTTTATTATTTTTCTTGGAAACTTGGTCACATATAATGACACAATGCGAAGGTTTTCCAATTTTTAATTGTTTTTAATTTTTTATGCCCGTTTCAAAATGCGGTCAAAACGGCGGGCTTGACCGTTCCTAGCTAGTGGTCGAATCTTGCAAAACTTTTGATGTTTCTCTGATTAAATAGATACTTATGTACGTAGAAATGATTTTTGGAAAAAATAAAGAGCAAACTATGAGGCAGCTCCAGTTCAAATTTGACCCGCTTCCACCTGAATCGGCGGGAATTTGTCTTTTTCACCAAAGGTGCATCAAAACTTTTGACACCCAACCATTTTGTCAATTGTGCATTAAATATGACCTAGTATTTTAGAAAATTGATATGGTCCAATTTTGCAACAAATATGGTAGGTCATTCACAAAAAAAAAACTCGTTTCGGGCACTCAAAAAATGGAAAATTAATTTTCCGTGCAAAGAAAATGAAAACTCCCTTAGGCAACATTGTTTGGAATTCCAAGATGCACCCTTGTGCATGATATGAGATCATTTGAACAAACTATGCCATGAATGTGGCCTTAAGATTGATCATTTGGCTTGGAAGCCATGAATCTTCACACCTGATAGCTCATTTCTAAGAACAATTTTTTAAAATAATTGCCGTATTACAAGTTTATTATTTTCCCTGGAAAATTGGTCACATATAATGACACAATGCGAAGGTTTCCCAATTTTTTGATTTTTTTGAATTTTTTATGCCCGTTTCAAAATGCGGTCAAAACGACGGGAATGACCGTTCCTAGCTAGTGGTTGAATCTTGGAATTTTTTTGGTGTTTCTGTAATTAAATAGATACTTTTGTACCTAGAAATGATTTTTGGAAAAAATAAAGAGCAAACTATGAGGCAGCTGCAGTTCAAATTTGACCCGCTTCCAACTGAATCGGCGGAAATTTGTCTTTTTCACCAGAGGTGGATAAAGGCTTTTGATACCCAACCATTTGGTCAATTGTGCATTAAATATGTCCTACTATTTTATAAAAATGATTTGGTCCAATTTTGCAACAATTATTTGGTAGGTCCTTCACAAAAAAACCTCATTTTGGGAATTCGTTCATTTTGGTCCTTAGGCAACATTGTTTGCCATTCCATTATGCACCCTTGTACACAATATGAGATCATTGAACAAACTATGACATGAATGTGGCCATAGGATTGATCATTTGGCTTGAAAGCCCTTGATCTCCGCACATGATAGCTCGTTTCTGAGAACACTTTTTAAAAAGAATTGCCGTATTACAAGTTTATTATTTTTCCTGGTAACTTGGTCACATATAATGACACAATGCGAAGGTTTTCCAAATTTTTGATTTTTTTTTGAATTTGTTTTGCCTGTTTCAAAATGCGGTCAAAACGGCAGGCTTGACCTTTCCTAGCTAGTGGTTGAATCTTGAAAAACTTTTGATGTTTCTCTGATTAAATAGATACTTATGTACTTATAAAATATTTTTGGAAAAAATAAAGAGCAAACTATGAGGCAGTTGCAGTTCAAATTTGACCCGCTTCCTGCTGAATCGGTAGAAATTTGTCTTTTTCACCAAAGGTGGATCAAAACTTTTGAAAACCAACAATTTGGTCAATTGTGCATTAAATATGGCCTAATATTTTAGAAAAATGATTTGGTCCAATTTTACAACAAATATATGGTAGGTCCGTCACTAAAAAACTCATTTTGGGCATTCAAAAAATGAAAAATGAATTTTTCGTCCAAAGAAAATGAAAAATTCCTTAGGCAACATTGTTTTCCATCCCAAGATGCACCCTTGTGCACAACATGAGATTATTTGAACAAAATATGCCATGAATGCTACCATAACATTGAGCATTTGGGTTGAAAGCCATTGATCTACCATAACATTGAGCATTTCTGCGATGGCCGCTATTCGACAACGGTGGTGACGATTTGTTGATACGAGGGGCGTCGAAGCTCTTGGTGTGGGGGCAGTGATGCATGGCGCCGCAGGCTGCCGGGTAGCGGCCACCGATCATGCACACGAGGATGGTGTCGCAAGGTCGCCGGGGGTTGCAGCAAAAGGTGGTGCTGCAATAGTCACCGATGATGCAACATAGCATCGCCGCGGACCGCCGGTGCTGTGATCCAACATTGTCGGGACCAACGGAGTTGCAATGAAGCATTGTCGGGCCACCAGTGTTGTGATGTAGTATCGCCAGGGGTCACCGGAGTTGCAACGAAGCCTCCCCGAGTTAGTCAATATGGTATAATATTTTTGAAAATGAAGTGGTGCCCTTTTGCAACAAATATTGGATAGGTTATTTACATGGGTGAGAAAATATGTAAGAAAAAAAAAACAAAAAAAAACAATTGAATAAGCTTAATCATCATTGGTGGAAACATGTGTGCCATGGATCAATGAAATGGCACACATCCATCCATCCATCTTTTCATCCCACATCCATCCACCCACCCACCCACCCGCTGTGTCCCACCCACCCACCCCGCTGTGCCCGATGTGGAGAGAGAGAGATCTCCTCCCCTTCCAGATCATCGCCGCCACCTCTCCTTCCCTCCCTTGCGCCGCCACCACCTATCGCGCCGCCCGACGACGCCAGATCCGCGCGCCGCCCATCGTTCCCCATCTTCCATTCCCTCCCTCCCCCTACCGCAGCAGATCCAGCGCCCTGCAGCCTCGGCGTCGCAGCCGACTGGCTCGCCAGCGCGCGCGTGCTTCGATGCGCGCCGCTCCGTCGACCTGGCCGGACCACGACGGCATGCGACATAGGGTTTGCGGGATCCTCGGACGGCCGCCGTCCACCTCGCGCTGTAGGGAGGGGTCCGTCGTCTCCTCGGAGGAGGGGACGACCATGTTCATCGTACTCCACCCTAGCAGTCGATCCCGGCCATCGCTCCTTCACCAGCCTCCTCCTCTGGCGTCTCCGCGAGGGCGCCCGACGCCAGGTAGGCCGTCGACGCGCCGGACCTCAAGGCCGGTCGTGTTGCTCCTTTTGCCTGCGTCCTTCCCCGACAACGTCCCCATGGCTAGGGTTTTGGATGCAATGGCGCCTCCGTCGATGGTGCGGCTCTGGTGACTCTTACCTCGCCCCACACGCAGCTCAGCCCATTCATCTTGTTTTTTGTTCTTGTCTTCTCAAGCGTGTGTTGTTGCGCGCAGCACGAGAAGGTGGAGAAGATCAGGGACAGGGCCACCAACGAGACCATCACGCTCAAGAAGATCCGCCTCCAGCAGGAGAACGATGGCATCCCCTCCACCGCCATCCGCGAGATATCTCTCCTTAGGGAGATGCAACACCAGAACATCGTAAGGTACCCCTCCCCTCCCCCTTCCCGTCTCTCCTCCCCAGCGTTAGGGTTTGGGCTGGATTTGGCCGCCGCAGAATGAATGGACTGACTGCTGTTGTTGTGACGCCCCCGATTCAATCATACACTAATCATGCACGCAAACTTGTACGATCAAGATTAAGGACTCACGGGAAGATATCACAACACAACTCTAAAAACATAAATAAGTCATACAAGCATCATAATACAAGCCAGGGGCCTCAAGGGCTCGAATACAAGTGCTCGATCATAGACGAAGTCGCCAGAAGCAACAATATCTCGAGTACGACATAAGTTAAACAAGTTTGCCTTAAGAAGGCTAGCACAAAGCGGGATACAGATCGAAGAGGCGCAGGCCTCCTACAGGATCCTCCTAAACTACTCTGGTCGTCGTCGCCGGCTGCACGTAGTAGTAGGCACCTCCAGTAGTAGTAGGAGTAAATGCGTCAACAGTGGCGTCGGGCTCGGACTCCAGCATCTGGTTGCGACAACCGTAAAGAAAGGAAAGGGGAAAACGGGGAGAAAGCAACCGTGAGTACTCATCCAAAGTACTGCAAGCAAGGAGCTACACTACATATGCATGGGTATATGTGTAAAGGGCCATATCAGTGGACTGAACTGCAGAATGCAGAATAAGAGGGGGATAACTAATCCTGTTGAAGACTACGCTCGGCAGCCTCCGTCTTGCAAACATGTAGAAGAGAGTAGATCAAGTCCTCCAAGTAGCATCGCATAGCATAATCCTACCCGCAATCCCTCCTCGTCCGCCTCGTTAGAGAGCGATCACCGGGTTGTATCTGGCACTTGGAAGGGTGTGTTTTATTAAGTATCTAGTTCTAGTTGTCATAAGGTCAAGGTACAACTCCAAGTCGTCCTGTTACCGAAGATCACGGCTATTCGAATAGATAAACTTCCCTGTAGGGGCGCACCACATAACCCAACACACTCGATCCCATTTGGCCGGACACACTTTTCTGGGTCATGCCCGGCCGTGGAAGATCAACACGTCGCAGCCCCACCTAGACCAACAGAGAGGCCAGCACGCCGGTCTAAACCTAAGCGCACAGGGTCTGGGCTCATCGCACTTAGCACACCTGCATGTTGCGTACGCGGCTGGAAGCAGACCTAGCCTAGCAGCGTTCGGTCCAATCCGGGCAGCGCGCTCATCACTGGCGGCCACGAAGGCTTGGTGATACCACGACGTCGAGTGCCCATATCTTTCCCACGTAGTTGGTTAGTGCGTATAGAACAAATGGCCAGACTCAGATCAAATACCAAGATCTCGTTAAGCGTGTTAATGATGTATCCACGAACACCGACCAGGGCCAGGCCCACCTCTCACCTAGCCGGTCTCAACCTGCCCTGTCGCTCCGCCACAAAGATCCACACAGAGGGCCGTTGGGACAAAGGTCCTTTCAGCCCCCAATCCGTGAATCACTCGCGGGTGCTCCACGAGCCGACCCGACTTTAGTCACCACATGTATCATGTATAAAGTATATAGTATATACCCGTGATCACCTCCCTAGTGATCACGGCCCGATAGTATACCATGGCAGACGGACAAGAATGTAGGGCCACTGATGAAACACTAGCATCCTATACTAAGCATGTAGGATTGCAGGTAAAGGTAACAACAGTAGTAGCAAGGACAGGCTATGCATCAAGATAGGATTAACGGAAAACAGTAACATGCTACACTACTCTAATGCAAGCAGTATCGTCAACTCCGTAGTCGAACGGGGTGGCAGCAGCGTCGGCCTCGTAGTCTACCGAAGAGAAGAGGGGGAAGAAACAATAAATACAGTGCAAACATAAGCATGATGGTGCAAGACATGACAATGAGCGGTGCTAGGGGTGCCCAATCGCGATAGTAGGCGATACCGGCGAAGGGGGAAAACATCCGGGAAAGTATCCCGGGTGTTTCGCGTTTTCGGACAGATGAACCGGGGGGAAAGTTGCGAGTTTGCTATGCTAGGGATATGTGGCGGACGAACGGGCTACGTATCCAGATTCGTCTCGTCATTTTGAGCAACTTTCATGTACAAAGTTTTTTCATCCGAGCTACGGATTATTTTATATTAATTTTTAAAGATTTAAGTCATTTTTTGGATTAACAGAATTAATTAATTTATAAAATACAATTATGACCTTAGCATGATGTCAGCATGATGTCATCGATCAGCGCTGACCGTTGACCGGTCAAACTGACCGGTGGGTCCCGTTGTCATTGTCACATTATCCTAATTAACCTATTAATTAGTTTAATTAGTTAATTAGGTTAACTAATGTTTAATTAGATTAATTAAACATGATCAATTAAGTTAATTAATTGTCTAATATATATATATATATATATATATATATATATATATATATATATATATATATATATATATATATACAGTGTGGGCCCGGCGTTGATGTACAGGGCCAAACGGGCGGTGACCGTTAGCCATGGACGCTGGCGGAGCCGGGCGTCGGCGCCACTCGCCCGCTGTGGCACCATGGCGAGGAGGTGAAGGGTGTCGGCGCGTGACTCGGCGCCGCAGCTATGGCCGAGCGGGCAACGCGGTGGCGTGGCAGACAAGGCCGGACGGAGCATGGGGGGGGGTGGGGGGCGCGGCACAGCCGGTCGCATGAGACTGCATGGGCTGACGGGGCGTGGTGGGAGGCGAAGCCGGGCACGCTGGAAGGGCGACCCTGGGTCGCGGTGAGCGCGACCGGCGCAGGGGAGGCGGGCGTGTGCTTGCGCACGATGGCGCGCCATGGAACGGGGCCATGTGGTGCCGGCCGGAGCGGGACGCGGGTGGGAGGCCGAAGTGTCCAGAGTGGCGCAGTGGGGCGGCTCGGCCAAGGGATGCGGCGCAGCGGTGGGCGATGGCGGAGTAGCCAGCGGCGGCGGCAGCCTGATGAGTGGGGTATTGCGCGGCGCGGTTAGGCGCGGCGTGGGATCGCGAGGGCGTAGCGGGAGGCGCCGATGCGCGGACGTGACGAGCGGGCGTGGCCGATGCGGGGGTGCGTGGCGATGGTCGAGGCACGTCCTCGTCGGTGACAGAGATACAAGACGCGGAGGGGAGGGGGGAAAGGTCACTGAGGACCGAGAGCTCACGGGGAGCTGTAGGGATGGCAGCGGGTCGAGGAGGAGGACGAGGACGACGGCGAGGTCGAGGCGTTGGTGCAGCGGCGGGGCGACGCGCTCGGCGTCCGGCGAGGTGGGGAATGAGGAAGACGCATTTCGGCGGGGTGGCTTCGGCGTCGTGGCCTCCGGCGAGATCCTAGGGGGTTGACGACGGAGTGGCCGAGGCGGTGACGAGGTGGCATTTCCGGGCGGCGACGTCCGGTGCCCCGATCCGATCTGGATCGGGGGGTGCGGAAGAGCGGGTGTGGGGAGAGTGGGGGGGGGGTGTCGGTGGTTAGGGTTTGGCCTGGGAAGGCCATATAGGGACGGGTGGGCGGCTGGTAGGCATTGGTGGGTCGGGTGGTCCAAGTGAAGTGTTTCTTTTCTTTTTCTTAGCTTTCTGTTTTTTCTTATTTATTTTCTTTTCTGTTTTAATTCAGTTTAAAATATTTATGCATTTTGTAAAAGTGTGTTTCCTTCACCTTAATGTCCCAAACATTAATTTGCACACACCGAACATTTTAGTTTTAAAGTTTGAAATTTTTTGTTGTTTGACATATTTTGAATTTGACTTTTGAACCGGTTTTGAACTAACGAGAGGTTAGCAACAGTAACCCGGGTGACATGGCATCATTAACGTGGGATTACTGTAGCCTGATTATCCGGGCGTCACAATTCTCCTCCACTACAAGAAATCTCTTCCCGAAATTTAAGCGATGGAGTAAGGGGGAAAAGTGTTGGTAGCGAAAACCTAACGAGTCTTCTTGGTCTTGGCTGCCCTTTCGAAGAGGATGATCCCTTTCGTTGATGTCTTCATTTCTCTGCTTCAATTCACCATGATCAAGTCGTCATCCTTTCTTCGGGATCTTCATCGTCCTACGAACGCGACCAAAAGGAAAAACTCCGGAAGAACGCATCTCCACAAAGCTGGGCATCTGAAGGTGAACTCAATAGGAAATACACGAGGTACCCCACGAGTTTTATTTCAGTGAATTCATTGAGTGCAATATACGATGGTACCAAAGTTTCAAATGGGTAGGCAATCATTCGATGACTAGACGGAAGCTGGAATGGGGGTTTGAACAACGAGAATAACATGGTGTTTGATTCCAGGATGAATAATGGTATAGATTTTAGCTCGTGAATCACACACGAAGCCAGGTGTACAGGATACTTTAGAATCCGGGTTGTAAAGTAGAGTCAGGTTTTGATCCAGTGGACCTGTGGGTTATGGGCCCACCATGTGGGTTAAAAGTAGGAAGGCGGTGATGACTTGCACGATCATGTAAGCAAGGCATGCCAGAGGATAGCCTGTCAGTTATGTCAGCAACAACATCGGTACCAAGGGCGAGGGACGAACAGAACCATTCTCCTGCTCGTTGAACGAGGCGGACCAATAGGCAAAGTTCTCGTCCATCGGTGGTTACCGGAATGTCATCAACAATAGTAACAGGGTCTTACTGACACGATTGTACACCCTGGTGTTTACATAATCAGAAGAATATTACTGCTTAGATCATATAGATCACCAGAAAGGTTAAACAAAACAATGGAAAGGAAAAGGTGATCATCAGATTAAATAGTACAATGGAAAGGAAAATGTGTTTAAACACATTATCGAGGGGTATATCCTTCCCAAGGAGAAACAGAGCATGATATCCATGACAGGATATAACATAGAAAACCATTTAGGAAAGGGGAGAGATATTTCATGCCATTACCCATACAACGGTGTTTGGATAATTGATAAAGAAAATTTAGCATTGTGCTTCAAATGTTCTTATTGAAATTCAGAGTACCACAGACATGCTTCATAGCATTGACATGGTCTTCAAGCAAAGGTCAGACGTCAGATACACGAAGGATCCATCAGGAACAACTTGTAGAATAAGTTTTACAATTTCCTCATGGAAGAATGGATCGCCTTGCTAAAAGGAAAATTATAACAATAGGTCCTCCGGTCAGGTGTGCTAGGCATGACATCACCTTACCAAGTCATATAAAGACCAATGTTATAACTCTTGGAAATATGTTCCAACCATCATATCTGACCGAGATTCAGATCTGATTGGTGTTAGGATAACTCAGACTTAGGATGCCTGAGAAGAAAGGTGCAACACAAATTATCGAGACGACATTGTAAGATTCTCGGGAATTGAACTATGGAAGCAAGTTCCGAACAAGAGTTCATCATTAAACCAAGGAGAGGATGAGGAGGTGGCTGATGTACTCAGCGACAATCCATCAAAATTTCCAGAAAGATGGATTTCCACAATCATGTGAACAAGGAGATAACATTAGTCAGATCAAATGATATAATGATGTATGCTCGAGGAAAACATACACAATTAAACATTGGTTGAAAAGGTGCACCCAAAATATGGGCCTTAGGCAGCAAGATCACTGTTAGAGTGACGATTCAATAACCAACAGTCTAAGAACGAACAGTCGATCGTTAACTTCAAAGCAATAGGGTTGCTAGAAGTACATAACTCAAGCAACACCGTCAGCATATTGGTATCCCGGTTAAAAACAACACGGGGACGAAGGAAGAATGGTGATGGTGAGAAGTATCATCATACTGAGAATTTCTAAGAGGTGGAGCAATCCTCATGACATTCTTGACATAAAAGATGGTAATATCCAAGGTAAAGAAGAACAATGCTGGGTAGCAAGGAACTCAAGGTATAACACAAATAACGAACAAGTTTGTGTTGAACGAAAGGCAATAAAGTGGTCGATGATAACACAACCCATCGAGGGGCAAGGATGGTATTTCTCAGCAAGAATTCGATATATATCTTGGAAGAGCTCAGGATGTTGATGATGCTCACGACACATTTGTCGAGAGGTTTCAAGAAGATGTAACCGATCTACGAGGACATCAAGTCAACGGAATGAAGAAGCGAAAGGTTGTTGGAACCAAGGGTATGACATCAACTCGGAATCAAGCTCGTTGTTCAAAGTGAATGATAATACGAGGAAGATCGACGTAAGCTTAGCTCATCGTCGAAAGTTGTGCTATAGGAATAAGGACCATGTGGCACAATTTTAAATTTAGCACAACAATGATATTAGCCAATCAGGCTAGGAATGGCTTGAAGGATTATTAAACTCATAAGCAACGAAAATTACTTAGAGTTATCGTATCGGAGCACGGAATTGATTCACTTATGGATGTTCTCGGTCGACGACAACCCAGAACCCATGGAGTCACTATGACAGGGAAGGTACTACTTCATCCGAAATTCATAAGACGTAGTGCAATAGCATGATATCCTCGAGATAGTAGGGGGCAATACTTGAGGTAGTTCAGTATAGAGGTTGGACAAGCATATTGATTTGCAGAAGACAAGTGCTTAACTTGTCCGCGAAATGGGATCAAAGAAGAACAATCATGGTCAGAACCACGAATGCAAAGGACCAAAACCAAATACAAGATGATTTTATAATGAGGGAATAATTATTATTACAAGAAGCTTGCATCATAAGTTCCACATCGGGTCCATGGGCATAAAAACAAAGTTCAAGGTTGACTCCCACTTCTTTAATACATAACCTTTCATTCACTTCTCGTCTTCGAAGAAGTTGCAGTGTTGAAATTTTATCTGGCGAAACACCAGAAGAGTATGACTCGTGAAAACTTTCAGGTTCACACGGTTTTAGAGAAGGTATAGGTTCAACCCATCGGGGCATCTTAGAAACATATACCACAAGCTTCACGAGTAAATATCATCAGCTCGAAAGCAGAGGAAGGTTGAGAAAGTAGAGGATACAGTTTACCAAAGGCATTATTTATCCGAGGGAAGGCTCACAAGGTTATTGAATATGAAGGACGCTGTAAGTGCATCTAGTGCCACCCCTAGTTGGTTTTGGAGTATTGACGACAAATGTGGTTGAGGGACTAATGCGTTTGTGAGAATTGCAGGATAACGCAGGTGGTGTCCCCCATTGATTCGGTTTACCTACCGGAGATGACCCGTAAAAATGTATGAAGACATTGACGACAATGGTGGTATGTGAAGATATTCACATTGAAGACTATGACATGAGAAGACATTGAGTGAAGACTATGGAGCATGAAGACTGTGTCGTCTCGTTGTTTCCTTTTCTTCTTTGTTGAGTCGTAGGAACCACTGTACTGTTAAGTGGGGTCCAAGTGATCATAGTCAGAATGACTGAAGTGATGCTCAACCCAAATCCTATGTCTTCGAGCAAAGACAATGAGAGCAAAACTTATCCAGAGCTGGATGAGTCAGCTTTGCTTGTAGCCCAAGTAAAGTTGTCGCGTGTGTTTGAAATCTGACCGTTGGAACACGTGTCAGTTCCTTAGTGACCCAGGGTTATTTCGGACATATCAGGTCGGGTTGCCTAGTGGCTATAAATAGCCCACCCCCTACACCATAAATTGGTGGCTGCTCAGAGTTAGTGCATGGCTTTTGTCGTTTGAGAGCAACCCACCTCGAAGCCTTTGAAAGAGAGAAATCCTTGCGAGGACAAATCCCAAACACCCAGAGCCAAAGAGTGTTAGGCATCTTTGAAGTCTTTACATGCATGTGTGACGAAGACTTATTACACTTGAGGACTGTGAATCCTCCGGCCGGTTAGGCGTCGCATTCTGAGCATCCAAGAGTCATTGTGGATTGCCGGTGAGCATGATCTGTGAAGGTTCGGAAGTCTACCTTGAAGACTTACAGAGTGATTGGGTGAGGACTGTGTGTCCTTAGCTCAAGGGAATAAGGTGAAGACACGGTCTTCGAGTTGAATCTCAGCCTCCCTAACCAGATGTACAGTTGTCACAGCAACTGGAACTAGTCCAACAAATCCTGTGTCTTCAACAAGTGACTGGTTCTATCTTCTCCCTCACCTTACTTACACTACTAGAAAAAGGGCTATAGATGGGATTGACACTAATGGCGCACGGAAAGATGGTGCGCCATTAGTATACTAATGGCGCACCACCTTCCGATGCGCCATTAGAGTTTAAACTACTAATGGCGCACCTTGCAGCAGGTGCGCCATTAGTATCAAATTTTTTAACTAGTGCTTTGTCCAAACATACTAATGGCGCATCCTGCCCAAGTGCGCCATTAGTAGTTGTAACTACTAATGGCGCACCAGCGATAGGTGCGCCATTAGTATAGAATTTTTTTTGAACTAGTGCGCCTATCCAAACATACTAATGGCGCATCCTGCCCAAGTGCGCCATTAGTAGTTGTAACTACTAATGGCGCACCATGCAAGAGGTGCGCCATTAGTAAGTGGGCAACAACAAGATATTTGGGACAGCCTCTCCTACCCACACACTCACTTTCTCCCCACTTCATTCTCTCCACCTCCTCCTTGTCTCGGGTGCCTCCTCTTTTTCACCTCATTTCCACCATAGATTCATTCAAATTAAGTGGTTAAATTACCTTCTTTTAATAGGTAAGTAAGGGGGGAAGCTATATTTAGGTTGTTCTCCTTACAACAATGTGCACATGCACTTTTTACGGCCTAGCTAGATCTATGTATGTTAGTGGTGTTGCATATGTTTGTGGTGTTGCATATGTGTTTGTGTTTGGAGGTGTACGGTATTTGAAATGCGATAGTTGCCAATATTTTGCGGAATGTTGATTCATTTCCGTTTAGAGAATTTTGGCATTAAGCATTCTTTTGGTCCTATTTTTAGGAAAGTCATGCCAAATTTTGTTTGGTTCTAAAATATCGTTTTGCTCTACCCATGACGACCATAGTCCATACGATGACCGAAGGCATCGTGAATAGGTTTTTGAGGTCCCGAAGGCCGAGATGCTTCAAAAGAACGAGGCGGAGATAAGATGTCCGTGTCGAAGATGTAAGTGAAGAGCCTTATTGCGGACCCGGATTCCGGCAGGTCGGGACCACCTGCTGTTGCGTGGTTTCATGGATGGCTATCGGTGGCAAGGTGATGAAGATGACTACTGAAGTCGTCCATGCGGGCGGGCAAGAAATGAGGAAGGGCAGCAAGACAACCACCGCGGCTCGGCGGGCGAGAAGACGAAGAATCCCGGAGATGATCACGGCTGTGATCTGTACGATCATCATGTAGAAGATGCAGGACATGATGATGAGGAAGATGCCGGAGCAGGCGACGGGCATGATCATGAAGATGATGATGCGGCGGAGCGAGCGACGCTGTACCATCGATGGGCTGGGTGCAGGACCCTCATATTCTAGAGCTGCTTCTCAAGCGGACGGATAACGCAAGAGCTGCCGCCGAGAGAAAGCCAAGATGGATCAACTTGAGTTAGACGCGGTTACTCCATTGTATGAAGGATGCAGGCCGAGGATACCCTTTGAAAGTAAGCGCTCATGGCTCGGAGATGAAGGTAAAACACAAAATGACCGGCGCGTGCCGACGAGAACATGTCATTCAGCACGAACGTCTTCCCAAGGGGAACAAGTGCCCGACCAGTTTGAGGAGGCGAAGAAAATCGTGTGTCCTCTCGATTTACCGCGACGTGAAATACCATGTGTGCATGAACAATTGCATCATTTATCGGGACGAGCACGCTGAGTCTACCATATGTCCGGTGTGCGGCGTCACTCGATACAAGAAGAGGAAGAAAGCTCCTCGAAAAGTGGTGTGGTACTTTCCGATCACTCCTCGTCTGCAGCGCTATTTCGCGGACCCTAAGGTAGCAAAGCTCCTGCGTTGGCGCGCGGATAGGGAGGAGAAGAAGCGAAGATAGCGCAAATGATCCGGAGATAGATAAAAAGACAAGATCTGAGTCACCCTAAGGATGTGAGCGGTGTAGCGTTGAACCGAAGACTCGGAATTTGGGAGCGATCCAAGGAACATCGTCTTTGGGCGCGAGCACCGATGGAGTCAATCCGTTTGGCAGCAGAGAAGCACACATAGCACCTGGCCTGTGTTTGTGTGGATGTACAACCTTCCCCCTGGTTGTGCATGAAGAGGAAGTACATTCACATGAGTATGCTAATTGAAGGGCGAAACAACCAGGAGCGACATCAATCATGTCTGGGGCTGCTGAAAGAGGAGCTTGACATGCTGTGGAAAACGCCAGCCAATCGTGGGGCCTTGAGAGAAAGAATATTTCCCTATGAGAGCCGTGCGCTCACGACGGTGCACGACTATCTCGATTACGGATATCTCGCGAGGCAGGTAGTCCACGGATTTTACGGATGCGTAAGGTGCATGGATGACACTGGCGTATCGCTACTAGATAGAGATCCGGGTCTTGAAAACCGTGTTCATGGGACATCGAAGGTGGATTCGCGACGATGACCCGTGGAGAAGCGCAAGGATCTGTTCGATGGTGAAACCGAACCCGAAAACACCCGTGTCGAGGAGCGGCGAGGAAATAGACAAGCTGTTGAAAAATTGGAAAGACGCCTTGCCGGGAAAGAAGCAAAAGGCGCGAGCCGGAAAGAAGCGAAAGGTGCGAGCAGCTGCTGAAGGTATGGAAAGCGAGGTCTGTTTTACGGGACTTGCCGTCTTGGAAGATCCACCGTGTGCCTCACAGCCTTGATGTCATGCATATCACAAAGAAGCGTGTGCGAGAGTCTGCTTGGTACCCTGCTCAACATGCCGAGAGGACCAAAGATGGGCGAAAGCAAGGGCAGACTTGAAATCAATGGGCATCGAGGCAGGAGCTTCACGCTATATATGATGATGATGATGATGATGATGATGATGATGATGGTGAAGCAGGACACGAATGTAAATCGCAAAGGCAAAAGGCCAAGAAGACCGGAAATGACTACCCTCCGCGTGCTTCACTCTAAGTCGGGAGGAGATCGAGCAGTTTTCACCTGCCTCCTAGGAGTAAAACTTCCTTCTGATTCTTACGGGAAGATAAGCAGATACCTAGACCCAGTGAAGCGAAGTTCAGCGGGATGAAGTCTCACGGTATCACGTCTTGATGGCGAGATACTTCCGGTTGCAATCCATTGGGATCATGGACGCGCACGTCCGTGAAACGCTATTTGGCCTATGCAACTTCTTGACGTCATCTCGGAAGTCGATTGGTGTGAGGCAACTCGAAGGCTACAGGAAGAGATCGTGGTGATACTATGCGAGCTTGAGATGTACTTCCGCCCGCATTCTTGACGTTATGGTGCATCTGCTGGTCCATATAGTGGAGGATATCATCCAACTCGGGCGGCGTTCCTGCACAGCATGATGCCGTTCGAAAGGATGAATGGTGTCATCAAAGGATACGTTCGCAACATGTCACGTCCAGAAGGAAGCATAGCCAGGGGCTTTCTGACCGAAGAGTGCATCTCCTACTGCACGAATTATCTAAGCATCGAGAATCCCGTTGGTCCGCCCGTCAGCAGCACCTCGGCAGGCTCGCTGGATGGGGTCACCGTGAGGGTCGCCCTTGAAATGCATGTCGACTTCGAGGGTCGACTCGCCGACTTTGAAAGAGCAAACCTAGTCGTGCTACAACACATAGGCGTGGTCGATCCTTGGGTGGTAGAGCACAAAATCTTTATTAAAAGATGTACAATGACCGAGGCCAACGAGAGGACGGACGGAGATACACTCAAAGAGCACAACTCATGTTTCACGCGTTGGTTCAAGCATAAGCTTCGTCGTACCCTTTACATGAGGATTCTTCGCGGAAGAACAACTCATATTCGCCTTGTCACAGGCGCCGAGCACAACGATGACCTATGAGGCGTCACGATATCAATGGCTACACATTCTACACGAGGCCAAGGACATGAAGGCGATGGTTATCGAACTCCGGGTAACGATGGAATCCTACACGGTAACGACAAGGACAGATACTACGGAAGGATCGAGGAGATCTGGGAGCTGAGCTACTGTTGGAGAGAAGGTCCCGATGTTACGTGTCGAGATGGGCCAAGAACGTCATAAAGAAGACCGGTATTTCACCACCATGGTTATACCCGAAGCCAAATCCAAGACCCATGGCATAAGCGTCACCGCTGAAAAATGAGCCATGGTACTGGCTTCCCAAGTGGACCAATGCTTCTTCATTACCGACCGCCAAAGCCCGGTCGTGTTGTCGTGAGGAGAGGCAAAAGGAAGATCATCGGAATGGATGGAGTAGCCAATGAGCAAGACTTCGACAAATCGGCGACCGAGGATCGAACATGGCGGCGATGATGAAGTAGCAGCATACACCACAAGAAGAAGCGGGACCACCCTACCTAAGGGCGTCCATTCCACGGAAGAACTCCATTTGCGAAAAAGAAGGGCAAGAAGATTGTGAGCAGATAGCTAGCTAAGATCGATTGTATTTAAATCGTAGCCTTCATTTCTCGATTGTATTTCATGGGTACTTTTGAACTATCATGAATATTTTTAAATTTCATGGACACTCGATCTCGATCCCCTCCATCTCGATCGCTATCCCACCTCGCCAGATCCGGTCCCCCTCGCTTGAGCACCCCCGATCCACCGGCGCGCCCGCGCCCCGCACCCTCGATTCCCCTACTCAACCGCCGCCTTGACCCCCGCACCCAGCGCATCGTCTTATAAAAAAATAAGTATCAAACAGCTTTTAAATGCTCTGTCTTATAAAAAATATTACTGTTATTATTTAAACAAGTTTGAACATATTTAAACATAAATAAGTATCAAACAGCTTTTTAAATGTTAAAAAAAATTTGTGGAGCACAGGAGTGAACCCGGGACCTCTGAGTGTGAACCGATAGGCTGACCGGTCGAGCTAGTAGAGTGGGCTTGATGTGGATAAGTTACGGTAGTACATAACCTGTTGGCTCGAGTTGAAATAAAAAAAATACTAATGGCGCACCACGGTGAGGTGCGCCGTTAGTATGGACATGCTAATGGCGCACCACGGTGAGTGCGCCATTAGTATTGTGCCCGATCCCCTGCCCTCTCCCCTTCGCCCGATCCCCCTTCCCTCTCCCCTCGCAGATTCCTCTCCCTCTCGATCCACGCCCGCGCCGCGCTGCCTGACCCACTGCTCGCCCTCGCCTCGCCCTCTCCCTCCCTCGCCTCTCCTCGCCTTCCCTCTCCCTCGCCCGCCTCCCTCGGCGCCACCGTCCCGCCACCTCGGCGCTGCCCGCCGCCTCGACGCGACCCGCCGCCCGGACGCCGCCCAGCGCCGCCTCGGCGACCCGCCCGCCGGGACGCCGCCCGACTCCACCTCGGCGCTGCCCGCCGCCCAGCGCCGCCTCGACCCGCCCAGCGCCGCCTCAACGCGACCCCGCCGCCCGGACGCCGCCCCGTCCACACCACCGTCGCCGGAGCACCACCACCCCGTGAGCTCCCCTCCCCTCCTCCTCCCTTGAGCAATCACGCTGGATTTTCAAGACCACCTTCTGCCCTTCTCCAGTAATATTTGTTAGATCCTCGGTGTGATCTATGTACTAGGTATTAGAACTGTAAGTATAACATTGTCTGATGATGTCCTATACATGTGAATTGCAGTTTGTAAACATTCATTTGCCGAAGAGATCATGGGATTTAGTTATATCTATTTTCTCATATTGATTCTTCATGCTATAAATCCATAGAAGAAACAAAGCAGATTGATTAAATACCACTATAAGCAGTTTTTACCAAATCCTGTTACAACTAAGTGAGCGACATATTGCAGCAAAGAATAATCAAGAAATTTGCAGCATGATATATCAAAAAAATTAGAGAGGAGGGAAAATGGAAAGAACTTTCTCAAAAAAAAAAATATGTAGGTGAACCCAATAGGAGAAGTTCAATTTCAGCGAACATTAATTATATAACCTTTATGCATTCATGAAAATATGGATGTGAAGAGAACACCTTAAATTAGTCCATGAGTGGTACTTGTATTAGCAATGATGAATTGGATTGGTTGGGTATATGGATCCATGTGTACTTCTTTGGATCTTTGACTAGCGATGCCGATCCTCTCTGATGTTTTCAAGTCCCAGAATGTGCCTTCGTTGAAATTAAGTAGGGGATAATCTGATTTATTGTAGAACTAGTACTACAACTGTTGCTGCTGTAGCCCATGCCTCGTGTTGGAGTGAATTCGAATGGAGGTTGGTTTGCGGTTGGTTTGCGAATCCTCTCTGTACATTCGAACCATAGCTTGATGTTGCTTTCAACCTATACAAGGCTATGTGTTGAAAGTATGTAGAGATTGAAATGGAATTCTTGACACTATGTAGCTTTGGTTTCTCAAGTAATTAAAGAAATGCTCCAAGAATAAGGCCACCATCGATATATTTGTTCTTTTATGGACAAAAGAGTTTACATCACAATTATCACTTTTATTTGTTGACAAGTTTCTTACCTTTGTGCTGGTCAATTCTTTTTATGTAGATTTTGATAATATATATTTAGCTAAGATGCATTAGATCATTGTAGTATAGTCGAAGGGATGTTATAGATGAACATTTGTGTACTATTTGTAGCGAACATATCTCCAATTGTATTATTGGAAATTAAGGAAAATTTTGGCATTTGCTCGATTGATTTGTTCACTCATGGAGGCTATAACTTTTAACTTTTCGTTTTAAGCGTATCTTTGGGGCTCTGCCAGATCTGAATATAATACACATAGAGTATTACGACATTTGGATCTGTGTATGTATGATTGGTGCTTTACGAGATGTTGAAATGATGCATAGTGCGGAACATGCATATATTCTCTCTTGAGAATATTATTACCAAAGTCTTGGCAGCCTTTGTTGGACACTAGTACTATCATCTTGTACTCTTGTCGAGACAGGCAATGGCCAAACAGTCTTCGAGCACAAGCCCATGCTTGGTCAGTTCTTGGGGTCTAGGTGCCCGATTCATTCATTTATAACTGAAAAATAATCTGGAGGTCTTAACAAAAACAAAAGTGGCGAAGAATAAGAAAATCAATCTGAACCTACGGTTACTAGTAAGTATCGTGAATCAGATTGCACATTTTCAGGTTACGAAGAAACATGCGATCATTCTTTGGAAAATGAATAGGCACATCACTTGCACTTACGGAGTTAATGTAAGCGTTTTGCACAATAACGTAGCATGTATCTTCAGTTTTGCACTTAAAAAGCCAATCTTCAGTTTGTCCACTTCAAAATATTATAAACTCTGTTTTACATTGAATATGATCAAATGTTTAGTTTCTTCAATTAAAAGAGTGCAAGGGTTTGTGAGTGCAAGAGTGCAAGGGTTTGACAGAGTGCAAGAGTGCAAGGGTTTGACAGAGGGCATATATTTAGTTTTTGCCTTTGTATAGGAATATATGTTCATTTTCTTCTAGTTTTGACAGAGTGCAAGGGTTTAGTTTTTGCCTTTGTTTGATGTGTTCTTCCACCTGTAGAGAAGATTTTCACACGTGTAAAAGTTTTTTTTCAAATATATTTTAGTTAAAACAGAGTGAAGGTTCAGTTATTTGCTGCCATGGTGGTTTCTTCAATCAAATAATCTTTTCATTCCTGCTTGGCGATTTATTATTTCTAAGAAAAGAGAGCTAGGATCTTACTAACAACTCTACTAGATTGTTAAGTTGGGTGGGATGTAAAGAAAGTCTTCTTCTAAGTGCAATATACTTAGTGCTGCTATATGAGTGTATAAATATTTGTTGCTATATAAATGTGAACAAAATTAGGTGCTTGTATATGATATTCTGCCATGAAGCTTCACCAGCTCCTGTGGGTGTGGGATCCATGTGACATGTGACATTGCATCCATGTCCACAGGATAATGATTTTGCAGGTACCCGAGAGGCCCTTGAGTTTGCGGAATGTCGATTAACTTCCGTTCGGCAAATTGGTACTCCATATGTCCTATTTTCAGCAAAGGTCATGCTGAAATTTTCCGTGAATTTTAGCATGACTTTGCTAAAAATAGGACATATGGGGTACTTGTGACTAATGCATGGGCGAGGTATCTTAGTAGTTAATTAAGTAGGATCAAGTGCCCGGCGTACTTGTGACTAATGCATGGCTTTTAGGGTGCCTCGGTGTCGATAAAAACCGAAATGATGAAAGGTTAGGCTTTTAGGGTGCCTTGGCGTGAAAAACCCTCAATGATAAAAGCTTAGATTTTAGGATGCCTCGGTGTCGACAAACCCTAAATGATGAGACCATGATCTTGTTCCTTGACAATAACCAACTTTTGACCAAACTTTGTTTCTATTTAGAGAGAAACATGGCCCTAGCGATGAGGCCGGGGTTGAGGCGGCAAGGCATTCAGGAGCTGTCCCGGAGATGGAGGAACAACCTCACTTGTATGAGGCCGCCGCCTTCCCACCGATCCACGAGACCACGGATGGTGCCGCCGAGGATGACCACTGATGCCACCACTGATGGTGCCGCCGAGGATGCCACCATCGATGATGGCGGCGCGCACGGATGGCAGCCAACCGAAGAGGCAGCGAAGGACGGCGCCCGATCGTGCTCCGCACCCTCAAGGAGGAAGTTCTTGAAGTGGACTCAGCGGAATCCAGCGGCGCCCGAGCGAATAGTCAAGGGTACTCGCTTCAGCTCGGGTGCATTGTCCGAGCACCGTCTCGATCAACACCGAGAACACGAGGCATCTGACCGAGGGAATTTGCGCAACCTCCTCTTCACGAAGCTGCACGAGCGATACAAGTTCCCGCTGAATTTGAAAACACAAGCCTCAAAGGGAATAAAGTGAACAATGCTGCCCTCACGAAGATGAGCAAGGCCCTGTCTACTTGGAAAAGCAATGTGAAGAGAATGATCGAGAAAGGTGAGAGTTATCGGAAGATCAAGGAGAAAAATCCTTGATCACGAAGATGACTACAACGACTTCAAGATCAATTGCTCGAGCACCGCAAGCTCCCAATCAAGTGAGTGGGGAAACAAATCGGGAGCTGAACATAGGGGAACACACACTCGGTCCCGGCGGTTCTGAGTGGCGGAGCCTATATGGGACAAGGAGGAGGCGGACCGTGCCGAGCAAGGCCTACCGCCCTCTTTGATACATCTGGTGACAAGCAGACCAGGAACTTTGTCGGGGCCGGTACAAGAAGGACCGAAAACAAAGGAGCTTACCACGGATCCGAAGACCAGGCAGCTTGAGCTTGTTACGGTAAGGAATACACCCCGTAATTAGCTCCATATGGTTGCATTCTAATTAATGAAGCGAATTTCTAAATGGTTCACATTCCTTCATGATATTGAAAGCGATGGCGGGTCGACTCGAGCAACCCTTGGGACACCACTCTAAATAGGGGTTGAATGTAATGAAGAACAAGGATAAGCTCGATAAGGCCGGCGTCGGCTGGTCGTGTGGCGGCAAAGGCTTGTCGACAAAATGGGGTCATACTATACCGCTGGTGTGCGGAAGGAGAAAAAGACCAGCTCGGAAAGCGGTAGCGAGAGGTTCAAGAACTCAAAGGCACAGGTGGCGCGGATTCGGAGATTGTCCAAGAGCAAGTGGAACAACGACTCGGGCGGCGATCACCGCCCTTGTGCCTACCTTGATCTCGGGGTTGAGTCGTGGATTGCGGGCGCCAACGAGGCCGCCCGATTCCTAGCTTCACGGCCAGCAACTTCGCATAATGCGATGGCGGGGCCATTGGTGCCTCCGGCGGGCGGCATTAGTGTCTCCGACGCCGCACGGAGCTTAATGCACCGGGTGTCGCCGGCGGCACCTCTGCAACAAGCGGCCCCTCCGTCAGCGCACGCCCGCCGTTGGCGGTGCCTCTGATAGCCGAGCTCGGCGCCATCATCACGGTAACTAATTAAGCCTCTCTCGCCGAGGACTTCATCTCCTTGCCTTTGGTGGGCATCCACGATGCCCTACATGTTTCGCGGGCGCCGCCGACGTTCCGTGCACTCTCCTCCGCCGTGAACAACGAGTTGGTCGATGTCGCCAAGGGCAAAATCGTTCAACGGGCAACCTTGTTCCACGGTACCGGATGCCACCCAACTTGTTTAGGGTTCAACTGGTTGGTGCTGCCAGCTGCGACGACTTGTTACCTCGAATCGACCCGTCGGGGCCGGCGATGATGAGGTGATGACCCTCGGCGCTTTGAGCTGGCCCTGCTTTGGCGAAGAGCGGATTCGTTTGAGGCGGGGACACCACCCAAAGACAACACCGCCGGTCGTGCGGCGTAAGTCGGCCCCATGGCAAGACCGCCCGAACGGTGCGGACATCCCTATGCCCTGGATCCAAACATGCATATGGCACAGGATCGAAGCAGCGGCGGCGACAACTATGATACATTTGGCAGCGTCGATCGAGTACTTTGCCGAGCATGGGTGCGATGGCGACTTCATGGGGCCTCCTTCTCAAGAACCAAACCCAACAAAAGGCGTGTGCGATCTAGCTCGTACAGCGGAGAAGCCAAGTTACAGCAGCGCCGTCTGGCGTTCAGCTCTCGGGAGGCGCCTCCACTGCCGACTTCACCGAGCCTCGGATAGGCGAGGTGCGAAATATCAGCCCCAACACACTCAAGAAGGCGGTGCGTGAGCAAAACTCGGTCCCATTACGGGAGAAGAAGAAGGCGCGCAAAAGAAAGACTAAGAAGGGTGCGAGCCAGCCGGCACCGAAAGTACGATCCGTGCTCGGGGCGGGCCACCTTCACCGCAGGATATCTCGAGGAGGGTGCATGTGGCGGGTAGGGCGATGCTACCGACAAATATGCTCAATGCTGCAACCGGTGCTATCGGAGTCTGCATGACGGTGTTCTTTCTTTGGAGAAGCGGCGTCTCGGGGAGAAGGATGTGGCATACCGGTTTTCGCGGCCAAGGTGCGGAGGGCAAGGGCTTTGTGGATAACTCCATCGGGCGTCGATCGTCCTGCGTTTTGATGACATCACGCTATGTTGAACCTTCATCCGCTGCACTACACCTTCGTTCGGCTATTTTCGCTGAGTATGGAATGCGGATCATTAGCGACAAGACCCGGACATCGTGATAGTTGACCCCTTCTACATGCGTGCCAAGATCTTGGGCAGCGCGGGGACCGGCAAGTCGCGAGTTCTTACCTCGAAGGCGTCATTCGGCAAACCAAGATAAGGATAACTTTCTCGTGCCTTACTTTCCGAGTAAGTCCTCCCTCAACCGCCCGTAACATATGAATTCTTACATTTCGATCGTTTTCTTTTAACATTCCGTGTTTTCTGCGGTGACACAAGTTGCGCTCATCCTCCTAAGCCCCAAATATTCCATGGCCACGTATTTCGACCGGACCGTCGATCGAGCGTAGACTACACAAATGTCAAGAAGGTTCTTGATGATGTTCTCCCGGCTCGCCAAATCTGGAAGCACCTTCACTAGGCCTATTCGTAAGCACGGCAAGCACGTGTTCTCCCACAATCTGACGTTACGCTGCGTCAAGCAGCCTCTGGCGATCGAAGGGTGCCTACTCGCCATCCATCACATGCGAGGCGATCGTGCGGGACCATCATCAACCACGCTACCGAGTAAACTCAAGATTGGGCGCGGCGTGTCGGCAATCCGGGCGCGGACCTCCGACAAGAATTCTTTCGCATCCGATCGGAGTTTGCGGAAATCATCCATCAAGATGTCGCCGTACCTCGGGGCAGTTCTACCTCGAAATCAACCGTCCAACGGTGACATCGACACAATGCTACAAATGCAGGATGACAACGCCCGTTCTTTCATGACTCCCACGATGAGCGGCGGCTTCATCCACGCTCCGATCCCTTGAGTCGAGTTGTCTAGTTCGAAACATCGATTGGCTCATGTTGTAATTAAACTTTAATGAACTTGTAGTATGTCTCTTTGGTTTGAGAGTCGTTCAACTTAGATGTAATCGATGCTATTAATGTCTTGCTTTTCTCTTCCGATCGTTACATTGCATACTTATATATTGCTTATGTATTATGCGTGAATTGGTACTAACGTTTACGTTTGGCTAGTGCATAGCGATGCCGGCGTATGTAGTGTACAAGGTAAGGTTCGGAGTCTCGATGGTGGGAGGAGTGTCGGAGACAGGTTCACCGATTCAGCGATAACAGTTACAAAGGTACACCACTAGGGCGAGGCGAATCTAGATCGCCCGCTATCTAGCGGGAGAGGGAGGGCGTTGGAGGAACCGGATGAAGGCGAGTTTCATCGTGATGATGCTCATCGTGATGACCGCAGCTCTCTTCTATGTGATGGTAGTTTAGATGATCGATATCGACTTGTAATGTGAAGACAAACTCGCTACTCGCGGTCTCGAGACTTGTAATATAATGTTCTATCTTTGTTCGGTCTTTTCAATTAGGAGACTAATATGATGAATTGTATTAGGAGACTAATATGATGAATTGTATTCAAAGACTAATCTTCTATTGTATTTGATGAATCTATTGTTGATGTGTCTGTCTATATTTTGTCAAATTATACATTTTGTAACCTGTGCAAAAACAGAAAATAAAAAAATAAAAAACCTAATATTCATACTAATGGCGCATCACATGACGAGTGCGCCATTAGTATGTGATGCATACTAATGGCGCATCCTTTGGGTAGTGCGCCATTAGTATCTGTGATTACTAATGGCACATCGGAGGTGGTGCGCCATTAGTATGCCAGCACACTGGTATACATGCCCTGTGAGGCATACTAATGGCGCACCACAGCATATACTAATGGCGCACCGGGTGGTGCGCCATTAGTCTCTGAGATACTAATGGCGCACAGATGGTGCGCCATTAGTAAAATACTAATGGCGTGCTATTAATGGCGCACCAGTGATGCGCCATTAATGGCCAAATTAGGTGCGCCATTAGTAGTGGTTTTTCTAGTAGTGTTAGAGTTTGTCTTCGTGAAGTCATTGCCTATTTGTCATACCTGTTTGACTTCATTGCTTGACTACTTTTGTTGATTGGCTTCTCACTATCTTCCATCTTGATCCTACTACCAAGCTGCTATTAGTCTTGTACTTTCACGTTATTGCATACTAGACTATGGTTTGCTTGTTGTAGTTTATCTTCCGCTGCATATCAATTAGGTCATTTCTATTGTTTGTCTTCGAAACATCCGTGTTATGAAGACTTTCCTAAAAATCGCCTATTCACCCCCCTCTAGTCGATAAATAGCACTTTCAATTGGTATCAGAGCAAGGTACTCCCTTGTTCTATGTGATTCGGTTTAACCACCTGGAGTTTTAGCTATATCATTGCGGGGATAATCAAAGTCTCCGCTGCTTGCCCGTGTTCGATGGAACGACTATCCCTCTTGGAAGAATAAGATGCGCATGCATCTTGAAGCCATGATGTCGACCTACGGTATGTCGTCAAGAACGGCGTTCCCAAAAGCTGGTGAAGGTGTCACTCTGCTGATGTCAAGAAGTTCATCCAAGCTGGACTCTCTGCAAAGAACATCATCTGTGGTCATCGACCAAAGACGGATATATGGCGTGTGAGTGCTCTGAAGCGTCGAAGCTAGTGTGGGACTGGCTATCCAAGGTCAACGAAGGCGTATCAACCCAGAGAGATCAAAGGATCGGTGTTCTTGCAACCTCTTCAACGCTTCAAGAAAGCGACAATGAAAATGTCCGACTCACGTTTGATCGCCTCATCGACATCACAAATGAGCTTCATGCTCTCGGCGCCACTGAGATCACCAAGCATGAAATCGTCAAGACACTCTGAGATCACTTGACAGCTCTTTTGACACCTTGCCCTCATGATACAAGAACGCCCCGACTTCAAGACACTCGATCCGTCGATATACTTGAGAGGCTCAACACACATGCGTTCCAGCTTTACGAGAAAAGAGATATCTATGGTCCTAACTATGGCTAACTTCGCACTTTGAAGGAAAAAGTTGTTTCCTCATCGAAGAAGAATCATTGCGGTTACGATGATCCACGAAGACATTGGAAAGGAACTTGCTATGCTTGTGAAGAAGTTCCAGAAGTTCACTAGGAAGAAAGGCTTCAGAAAGTCTTCACGATCCAGCTCAAGAAATGATGAAGCTTCCACTCATGACTACAAGAAGAGAACCTGTCACAAGTGCAAGAAAACTGGACACTATATCTCTGAGTGTCCACAGTGGGACTACAAAAAGAAGAATAAATCTTCAAAGTCTTCTTCCAAGTCCTCATCAAAGTCTTCATCTCATAAGAAGAGCTCATCTGACAAGGCTCGTGCTTTTGTTGGCAAGGAAATGGATTCAGAGGAGGAGTCTGCTTCTGAGGAGATGGAGATGGAGTCTGAAGAGGAGTCCGACCCTGGCGTTGCAAGTCTGGCTTTAGCCACATCCTATGTTGCCAAGTCCATCTTCAACACTGAAGACAATGAATTCCACACCAACGCTGAAGCTGATGACAAGGACGACCCTCCTCCCACCTACTGCTTCATGGCACGTGGTGCCAAGGTAAAATCACGTGATGCTTACTTTCAAACATCAAGTGAAGATGACTCTGATTGTGAATCCAAACCCAGCTACAAAACACTTTCTAAAATTGCAACCGAACAACAAAGAGTTATGGAACATACTCAAAAACTGTTAGACAAAAGCGATGACCTGTTGGACGCGGAAATGACACATTCACAGTCCTTAGTTGAAGACATTAAAAATCTTCATGCTAAGTACCAAGAACTTGAAAGTCGTCATGAAACGCTCTCAACTACTCAAGAAAAGCTCTCCTATGATTATCTTCAAAGGAAGCAAGATCTTGAGAAATTGAGAGCGGCTCATGAAGATCTTCAAAAGAGAATGAGTCACCGCGCTCAGCAGATCAGTTCCTTCCAGGATGGATTTGAACCACCATGTCTAAAATGTCTTGGCGTGATATCGCTACCTCTGTTCTTTGAATGTTCAAGCTGCGCTCTTGTTGCATTTTCTTCAACTACTAATGTGGTAACTAACCCTCTGCGGAGGATACCACTTGCTATTCTTGATGAAAATGCTAGGTTGAAGACATTGCTTGAAACAAGGATGTATAAAAGTGCGAAAGGGCATCGGACACTTTGCAATGTCCTCAAAAGCGATTCTGAACGAAACCCTAGGAAAGAGGGTGTTGGGTTCGAGAGGAAAATGAATGTTGATGGTTCCTCTTGGAAGCTTTGCGGTATCCCAAAACCACATGGGTTCTTTGCAAAGGGACCTTCAGTGGATCCATCCACCTTATCTGGCTTTACTGTGCTAACCCTATTATCATTGATGAATCCTTTGATGCAAACTATAAGCTGTTCAAGAATCAGAATGGTGAAGTGTTTGCTGGGTATATTGGCACTAAGCTGCAGGAATGGACCGCCTATGAAGAAGATCTGGGTTCCCAAAAGCTGTCTTGAGAATCTTCCGGTGAATGTCATCATGACACCATCCGGGAAGAAGACAAACCCAGGACCTAAGGCGTCATATGGTCCAAAGGCTTCATACAGACAGAGGACTCACCTGAGTCACCCTAACGCTAATGTTTTGCAGGGAAACCGTACTCAAATTTATGAATATGAGCGTGTGTCTTCAAACCGCTATGTTCATAGAACTAAGAACTTTTTTGCTTATTCATACGAGTATCATTCATCTCCTGCAAGGCTATTTGCTAGGGCTCCAAAGCTGAAGTTCTCAGATGCTGCACTTAGACTCACTGCTTCTAAGCCACCCCTGAAGATGTTGGTGGTTAAGAAGAATTAACTCTCTTTTGCAGGAAAGGGTCTCGAGGCGAAAATCAAAGGCGTCTGATGATATTGCTGGGGACCTAAAATATCTTGCAGGGCACAAGATCAAATGCCCAAATGGTCTCACTATGTATTTTGTTCCTGAATCGTTTGCCATTCATCCTATCAGTCCTAATCTTGATTTAAGCTTCAATAATCCACTTGCCCGTCAAATGTTTATGCTTCACAATGCTCTTGGTGAAGCCTATCCCCTAACTGCATTTGTAGGGTATGACACCTCATGCTTGAGAATGGATTATGGACGGTGGATGCACTAATCATATGGTGGTGATCGAAGTCTTCTCATGGACTCAACCTTACGTCCATCGGACAAGAGTCACATCACATTTCTTGACCTTTGGTAAAAGCAAGGTATTGGGTCTAGGTAGAGTTGCAATCTCAAAGGATCAACACATGGATAAAGTAATGCTTGTTGAATCCCTTGGTTTCAACTTGATGTCATCTCAATGCTTTGTGACTTGAACATGATTGTGATATTAGGAAAATATCGTTGCCTTGTACTAATGGAATCTGACAAGTCTCTAGTCTTTGAAGGGTATAGGAAAGATGATCTATACATGGTAGATTTCTCAGCAGGTCCACGGCTTGCTGTATGTCTTCTTGCAAAAGCTTCAGAATGCTGGCTCTGGCATCGGAGGCTGGGGCATGCTGGCATGAGGAACTTACACACACTCGCCAAGAAGAAGCATGTCATAGGCATCGAAGGTGTCAAGTTCAAGAAGGATCATTTGTGTGGTGCTTGCGAAGCTGGAAAGATGACTAGGGCAAAGCACCCCTCGAAGACAATCATGACGACATCTCAACCCTTCGAGCTATTACACATGGATTTGTTTGGCCCTACTCATTACTCTACCCTCACAACAAATGCTTGTCTCTATGGCTTCATCATTGTTGATGACTACTCAAGATACACATGGGTGCACATAATTCTCTACAAGACTGAAGTGCAAGATGTCTTCAGACGCTTCGCCAATCTAGCAATGAACAATTATGGCGTCAAGATCAAGCATATCAGAAGTGATAACGGCACTAAATTTAAGAACACCGATCTTGATCTTTATCTGGATACCATGGGAATCACTCATGAGTTCTCTGCTCCATACACACCTCAGCAAAATGGCATCATGGAGCGCAAGAACAGAACCCTCATTGAGATGGCTCGAACAATGCTCGGCGAGTACAAGACACCAAGAAAGTTCGGCACGAAGCTATTGATACAGACTTGTCACGTCATCAACCGTGTTTATATCCATAAGCTTCGAACAAAACATCCTATGAGATCCTTCTTGGCAAGAAGCCAAATGTCGGCTACTTGAGTATTTGGGGCTAAGTCTGGATCAAGGATCCCCATCACAAGTCAAAATTTGAACCTAAAGATCACGAAGGCTTCATGCTCGATTCTGGAAAGGACTCGCACTCCTCTGAGTCTTCAACCTTTATCTCTACAAAATCGTCGAAACAGTGGGCGTGCGATTTGATGAACCAATGGTTCACAAAGAGAGTTCTGCCAAGTACACTAGGCGAAGCTCCGCCAGCGAATCTATCAAGCTAATGGGGGGCTGGTGAAATTATGCCTTCGAAGCACAGCACGAAGAGGAACTTATCATTTCTGCACCTAACCAACGAAGACAATACTCGACTGAAGACAATCCTCACAATGATGACAATGATCGGCAAGAGCAAAGTCTTCGTCCGATTCATCCTCGAGTTGCAAATGAAGTACAGATTGAGAAGATAATCGATAGCATCAATGCACTGGTCCGCTTACTCGCTCAAGAGCAACACAACTAGCAAATTTCTGTGGGCACTTTTCTTTTGTGTCAATATCGAACCCAAGAAAGTTCTTTGAAGCCTTTATGGAACCAGAATGGATACAAGCTATGCAAGAAGAACTTCAACTGTTCAAGCTAAACAATGTTTGGGAACTTGTCAAGCGTACGACCCTCATAAGCATAACATTATTGGCACCAAATGGATATATCAAAACAAGCAAGATGAGCATGGTCAAGTCGTCGAGAAACAAAGCACGACTTGTGGCTCAAGGATATACTCAAGTTGAAGGAATTGACTTGATGAAACTTTTGCTCCTGTAGCTAGGCTTGAAGCTATTCGCATACTACTAGCCTATGCTAACCACCACAACATCTTACTCTATCAAATGGATGTGAAGAGTGCATTTCTCAATGGCAAGATTGAAGAAGAAGTATATGTCGCTCAACCACCTGGCTTTGAAGATCCAAAACATCCTGATATAGTGTAGAAGCTAAATTATGCACTGCATGGCCTCAAACAAGCTCCTCGCGCCTGGTATGATACGATCAAAGACTTCCTGAAGAGCAAAGGCTTCAAACCTGGATCCCTTGATCCCACACTCTTCACGAAGACATATGATGGTGAACTGTTTGTATGCCAAATATATGTGGATGACATTATCTTCGGCTGCACCAACCAGAAGTATAGTGATGAATTTGGATACATGATGCAAGAACAATATCAGATGTCCATGATGGGAGAGCTCAAGTTCTTCCTTGGTCTTCAAATTCGTCACCAAAGGAATGGCATCTTTATATCTCAAGAAAAATACCTCCAAAATTGTCTGAAGAAGTTTCGAATGCAAGAGTGCAAAGGATACACGATGCCAATGCCAGCCAAGCACCATCTGGGTCCCGACGACAATGGTAAAGAGTTCGATCAAAAGGTATACCGCTCCAGGATTGGTTCCTTACTTTACCTATGTGCATCTAGGCCAGATATTATGCTTAGTGTTTGCATGTGTGCTCGATTCCAAGCGGCACCAAAGGAATCGCATCACTTAGGCGTGAAGCGAATTCTTGATATTTGGCTCACACCCCAACACTCGGATTATGGTATCCAAAGGGCTCAAAATTTGATTTGGTTGGATTTTCGGATGCTGATTATGCTGGTGACAAGGTGGATCGCAAGTCTACATCAGGCACATGTCACTTTCTGGGACGATCACTTGTCTGTTGGTCTTCAAAGAAGCGTAGCGTGTATCACTCTCAAGCTGCTGAATCGAATACATTGCTCTTTGGATCTTCTTGTGCTCGACTTCTATGGATGAAGCAAACTCTCAAGGACTATGGCATCAATCTGAAACAAGTACCTCTCTTCTGCGACAACGAAAGCGCCATCAAGATTGCCAAAAATCCAGTCCAGCACTCGAAGACAAAGCACATTGAAATTCGTCATCATTTTCTCAGGGATCATGTCATGAAGAAAGATATTGACATCATTCACGTCAACCTTGAAGAGCAATGGCGGATATCTTCATAAAGCCCTTGGATGAGAAAAGGTTTTGCAAGTTACGTGTGAGCTAAATATCTTGGAATCCTCAAATGTCCTGTGATCAAGCACATCCTAACACTTATGCATGTTGATGACTTAGATGTGCAACACACGAAGTAACGTATATCTTCAATCAATGAAGACTTACATTACGAGTGTGAATACATTAACGTGGAATTTGACTTGGGCGCCACGATAATTGTGCACCGTGTGCGGGTCTAATACTTCCTATACGGTGGGTAGCGCCACCACCAAATTTCTTTGTTTGAAGTGTTTCACTCATGGCGTTATTTCTTCAATATCTTCGCATTTGATTTGTCTTCAACTTCAACCTATCTTCATGATTTTCTTCACTATGTTGATTTGGTTTTATATATATATATATATATATATATATATATATATATATATATATATATATATATATATATATATATATATATATATATATATATATATATTGTTCATCCTCTACAACATTCACTTATAGCTATGTCTTCCAAGTTGAATCTTTTGAACTAAGTGAATGTGATCGGACCCTAATCTCTCTATGCTTTCTATCTCAAACTCTATCTGTCCAAATCATATGCATTCTATTGAAACTGTCGAATGTCTTCTCTGCGTCCTTGTCAGCAGAAGACACAGAGACAAACTTTAAGTCTGTTTTAAATGATTCATCCTTACTGTTGAAATCCGGAGAAGCCAGAACGACCATCCAACAAACCCGGCGGGCGTGGGAACGTGGGACAACTTAGAGTATGTTGCATGCTTGCCACATGCCCCTCAGATGTGAACCGCCAGGGGCACCTGCGTAATTGCGCTGTGCCGCACACCTCCCTATAAATACATGTCCCCTGCGGTAAAGAAGACCTTCTTCCACCTCTCCACCTCATCAAAACCCTAGCGCCACCGCTAGCTCTCGACGACGCCGGCGACGAAGCGCTTAGCTGCCGCGACTTCTCCGACGCCGTCCTCACACCGGCCGCGAACATCATCCTCTCCGCTGCCGCCATAGGTGTCCTCCGTCGCCAAGTTAGGGCACGATGGATTGAACTGCTCGGCCTCCTTTTCTTCCCGTCTAGCAGTTCTTCGAGTGGTAAATATAACTCTATTTTTACCATCTTTCTGATCTTCAAGATTCATCCTACTTACCAAAATTGGTTTCTGCCCATACTATGTTAGATCTATTCTGTCTGCATCTCATACTGCCTAGTATATTCACTTAAGCTTCACAACTAATTTGATTCCTCACTTGTACTTATTCACGGATTCGTACAAATCTGGAACCAACTCTCAGCGTATAAGTGAATGTCTTTGCATCATGAGGTCAATGTCTTCAAACTGATTTATCTTCAAAATCTTCTAAGAATGCATATGACCTCTTCCCCTTCCCTCGCATCTCTAATGCTGTCACAGGTACATGTATGTGGGAGAATCCCTTGGTTCTCATAGTCTGCATTCGTTTGCAGAATTCTTACAACATCAAACTAACTCTCCCGAAGCCAGTTCCTGTTTGTCCAGCAAACGCAAGCCCTTGAAGCCTTTGAACATATTAAAGCCATTCAGTTTGAAGTTCATGGCTGCAGAAAAATCAGTTAGGAAGGGCGGCAGACAGCGTCGTGAGGGAACCTCAAAAGATCTGCCTGATGACCTCGCAGATCTTTACAAGACAGATCCCGAAGAGAACTACAATCAGCGCAAGACGCGAATCCAATGGATTCGTCGATATTGGGCTGAACAATGTTTCAAGTACAATTTCGTGACCCAGGAATATGCCGAGAAGAATGCTATCAGAATCCCTTGGGGTGATATTCTTTTTCGAGGTCTTCCACCCAAGAACATGGCTGAAGCTATTGCACAAGGTTTCTATCCTTGTATGGTCCGTGGACCTCAGCCTGAGAATGCCGACCCAACGTCTTTGCTCTGGTGTCGTGAAGATAATATCTTCAAGCGCAACTTCCAGCACGCAAAGGCTTCGGCCAAGGAAAACAAGAAGTCATTGGGATTAGACTTCAACCCTGGTCCGTCTGCTCCCCGTGCTGACGGCTCACGTGATGCTGAACCCAATGTCATCGGTCCATTTTCAAACCTTGATGGCCTCATCACTTACATCTTGGTCCAAGGTGCCAAAGTGGATCACTCTAATGACGATGCTGATTCTGATGAAGCCCCAGCTCCTGCTCCTGCTCCTACTCCAAAGCTGCAGAAGCAAAAGAAAGTCAAGGCTTCAAAGTCAGCTGCTCCTCCAAAAGCTTCACGTGTGAAGCCAGCAGCTCTGCACCTCCACGAAGCCGATTATGCGGTCTCAAGATCAATCCCGTATCTCCAAGAAGGCGGAGAGAGAAAGAAAATTGTCAAGAATACTGAAGCCGACAACGACTCCTGCTGCCATTCTGCGTGAAGAGCACATTGATCATCCGATGATGAAGATCTTGCAGATGATGTTCTTGAGCAACTTATCAAGAGCAAAGAAGAAGCGAAATCTTCAACAATTTGCCTCTCTTTGATGTGGCAATCATCCATCACTTCATTGATGAGTGGTTTGACACCCCAAACATCAACTTTGAAGATCTGCAACTTCCTATTGGCCTCGGCGTCTCCTTCAATGGAGCCATTGCCTCGAGCTAGCTCTTGCTCAGCACATTGTTGAACGAAGAACAAAATCGACTATGAAAAGCTCGGTTCAAGAAGCATATGGCTGCACTCAGCGTGCAAGATGTCAAAACTTCAAGGTCATGCTGCACGAGCTCAAAGAATCCTTTCTCAAGAAGCGTGAAGAAGCCAGAGGCTCTCATGGCGCATGAAGAGTCTGGCCGACAAGTGTGTGCTTGCCTACAATGAAATTTGAGAAGCGCAAGGCTCTTGGCCGTCCGGCATTGACCCAGAATGGTTGCAAAGAGGAAGAAGTCTTCAATGACCAAGCTGCACCTTCAAGGCTGGAAGAACCCGCATAGTCTTCCCAAGCAGCATGACTGCTCGAAGCCAAAGGTCCGGTCAACCGCTTCGACGAAGAAGAAGGCGAGGGCTGCCGAGGCTGAAGCGTAAAAGGAAACTTCCTGAAGCCTCTGATGATGCTCCCTCCAAGAAGAAGCTTAAGACCAAGAAGAATCGGGCTGCTCCCACAGAGCCCTTGGTTGTTGAACCCATTTCAGTGGTTCGTCCCGCGTCTGCAACCCAAGAACTTCGCATGACTGTTCATTAGCCTGCTTCCACAGAGGCTCTTGAAGCTGAAGAGATTCCAGCAGTTGATCCGATCACTGCTGAAGACATTGGTCACCATGACAATGTTGAAGATGATGAAGTTCTTCCTCAAATTGAATACAATGTGGTATCATCGCCTATTCGTACGAACAGCGAACTCATTAGCATTGGTCGTCCTCTGACGCCAATTGCTCAGGATGCTTCATGGGCTGATCGCCCGCAACAAGAAGAGTCCCCTAGTACTCCCCAACAACAAGTCACTCCCCAACAACAAGTCACTCCCCAACAACAACAGCAAGAAGAAGAGGAAGACTTTGAGGCCCAGGCAACCCCATCTCCAAAGGCGTCGCCATCATTTCGCAGGCTTCGCAAAGGTCAAAGGCCTCAAGTACCTCTCTCGAGCGTTCCAGAAGGAGAAGTGCACCACCAGCCTGTTGCACGTCAAGTATTTTCAGAAGCTACTCCAACTGTGAATGTCTCCGAGTCTGAAGCCAAAGTTGCTGAAGACAATCCGGCTGCATCAGCCGAAGACACCCAAGAAGAAGAAGAGCGTGTCCCTACACCCCTGTAATTGAAGAAGTTATTCACGATATCAACGTGCGGTGCCGACCCTCCGGCTCCTCAAGTGGAGGTTGAAAACATTGAGGCTGCCACCTCCAACACCAATGAAGCCAATAACATGGTCATGGCTGAAGCAAATGTGGAGCCTGCACCAACAGCTCCGAAGCCAATGAAGGAAATGTGCACAAGCCAATGAGGCAATCTGCTCCCCAAGCATCTCGCTGAGTAGCACGAAGCCTCGCTTGTTGCCTTTGCTCAGTTCCGCCACCAAGGCCCTACACAATTGAGCAAGCATACAACTATGGTGAGCTAATCACAGTAAGATGGACCGTTCTGGTCCCTCCGCCTCATGCCTCTGGTCCTCAGTTCGACTATAATATTGCGCATAGGCCTCAGGTCCAGAAGCCGAAGCCAAGACTGCCAAGGTTTCGTGCCTTGCCACCTCTCTGAGTTCTTTCAATGCAAATGGTTTCAAAGCCCACAACACTTTCTTTGATAGATCAAAGAACCCCTACACAAGGCCAAGGATATCATCTGACTGTTTCTGGAGCTATCAGCAACGAAGCTATTACTCATGTGTTCTGTATGATCAAGGGCGCATTTTCCCTCATATGCGCCTCGACACTGAAGCCATTGTCGGACTTCCATGCTTAGAAGAAGCACTTGATTGCTTTTGTGATGCAGCACTGGAATGAAGAACTTGTGCTTAAATTCTATGCTACCCTCCACATCCGCGGCTACTACAGAGATACAAAGACATGGGTTCTCGAGTGGATGACAGGAAATGTTCATCATGAAGCCAAAGCTCTTGACGTCATTGAGCTCACAGGCCTACCCACTCCCGGAGAGCTGTTTGAACCTGGTTGTCAACTCCACCGCGATACACTGGAGAGCATATTTCATAAGTCAGAACCCACCATGAGTCAGATGTTGAGCATGATGAAGCCACTGCCACATGACACTGAATACCCTCAGGACTTCTTTGTTGATGACCTTGAGTGTCTGCCTCGTACAATATATCACATCATCACGCGAACTCTATGGCCTATCAAAGGGCATTCATCATCTGCAAAACTTGAAGGAGCAATGAAGACATTGGTCTTTTCCATCCTCCATGGCATCAGCTTCAATACGCAAGAATTCTTCATCCGACAATTGGCTGCGTCTGGATCTGATCTGTTTGGTCTGAAATTTTATGCTCCATGGGTCATGCGCCTCATCAAGATGCACTCTGCTATCAACTATCAGCCCTCTGCTCGCAATCATCTGATCTTTCTACCAGAGGTTGATATGTCAGTTGAAGCCATATACGCTGAGCCGGCCAAAACGCCACTTTGTCTTCAGAATGCAGATCACCATAGCTTCTCTCAACCTATGGAAGGCGTCCAAGCGGTATCTCGTGTCTATCCTTTGGCTGGGAACACACGTCTACCTCATCGTGCGCGGACTAAAGCCACTGAGAGCACAATTGGCCAAAGGCCTCGGAAGCGCTCTCGAGTCCTCAATGATCGAGAACTTCTTGTCACACTGCATCAGAAACAAGATAAGCATCACTCCTGGCTCATGCGACAAATGCAAAGCCTCTTGGTGGACGTCAATCGCATTCGAAACCTTGCCACCAAGAATGCTTTTGTCACTCACGAGACCTGTCGGCGATCATGGAAGAGTTTGACCCTGCTCGGTCTTTGAAGCAGATCTTCAAGGCGATGGCTTCTTGAACACTTCAAGTTTGACTCCACTCCTCCACGGAATGCAGTCCTCTGACGAACTCCATCACTTGAAGACTCGACTATTCTTCCTCCGCAGCAGCTGTCAATGCAGAGTGATCAATGATGAAGATGATGCTACTTCACCGCCCCTACTTCTGCGCCTCGACCTTTGCACCAAGCTAAATCGCACCGCCAACCAACAACGACAACCCTACTGCATCATCTACTTGAGAAGAGGGCGAGTAGATTCTCTATGTCTTCAAACCTTTTGGTCCTTCTTGACAAAAGGGGAGAAGCATATGAGTTTGATAGTCTTCAAGCGGGTTCATAAGGCGGTTGCATAATATTTTGCCTAGTGTTTATAACTCTCGCTTTTGATACATTTGGTTCTTTGAGTTGTAACACTTAAACTCGATGGTCGCCTGCTACTTATTTGCTTTACTCAGTGCGATGATAAATTCCGCATGTGCGGCGATAACTTCCGCACTTAGATCATTCTGCAGACGTCCATTTTCATTATGCATGTCATTCTCTTAGTTATATCATTTCATGCATGATGAATTATCTTCATAAGTTGAAGAGGATCTCCACAAGTACAACTTGCCATGTGCATTTGCATTCCAAAAGCAAACTACTTATATGCACATCTTCGTGGGGAGCCTTTGCCACTTATGAAGACAATTCTATCCTTACAATTTCACATATTTTATCCCGTTGAAAACTTCAACCAGTTTGTCATCAATCACCAAAAAGGGGGAGATTGTAAGTGCATCTAGTGCCACCCCTAGTTGGTTTTGGAGTATTGACGACAAATGTGGTTGAGGGACTAACGCGTTTGTGAGAATTGCAGGATAACGCAGGTGGTGTCCCCCATTGATTTGGTTTACCTACCGGAGATGACCCCTTAAAATGTATGAAGACATTGACGACAATGGTGGTATGTGAAGATATTCACATTCAAGACTATGACATGAGAAGACATTGAGTGAAGACTATGGAGCGCAAAGACTGTGTCGTCTCGTTGTTTCCTTTTATTCTTTGTTGAGTCGTAGGAACCACCGTACTATTAAGTGGGGTCCAAGTGATCATAGTCAGAATGACCGAAGTGATGCTCAACCCAAATCCTATGTCTTCGAGCGAAGACAATGAGAGCAAAATTTATCCAGAGCTGGATGAGTCAGCTTTGCTTGTAGCCCAAGTAAAGTTGCCGTGTGTGTTTGAAATCTGACCGTTGGAACACGTGTCAGTTCCTTAGTGACCCAGGGTCATTTCGGACATATCAGGTTGGGTTGCCTAGTGGCTATAAATAGCCCACCCCCTACACCATAAATTGGTGGCTGCTCAGAGTTAGTGCACGACTTTTGTCGTTTGAGAGCAACCCACCTCGAAGCCTTTGAGAGAGAAATCCTTGCGAGGACAAAGCCCAAACACCCGAGCCAAAGAGTGTTAGGCATCATGAAGTCTTTACATCATGTGACCTGAAAACTTATTACACTTGAGGGCTGTGAATCCTCCGGCCGGTTAGGCGTCGCGTTCGAGCATCCAAGAGTCATTGTGGATTGCCGGTGAACGCTTGATCTGTGAAGGTTCGGAAGTCTACCTTGAAGACTTACCAGAGTGATTGGGCGAGGACTGTGTGTCCTTAGCTCAAGGGAATAAGGTGAAGACGCGGTCTTCGAGTTGAATCTTAGCCTCCCTAACCAGATGTACAGTTGTCACACAAGAATGGAACTGGTCCAACAAATCTGTGTCTTCAACAAGTGACGGGTTCTATCTTCTCCTCACCTTACTTAGAGTTTGTCTTCGTGAAGTCATTGCCTATTTGTCATACCTGTTTGACTTCATTGCTTGACTACTTTTGTTGATTGGCTTCTCACTATCTTCCATCTTGATCCTACTACCAAGCTGCTATTAGTCTAGTACTTTCACGTTATTGCATACTAGACTATGGTTTGCTTGTTGTAGTTTATCTTCCACTGCATATCAATTAGGTCATTTCTATTGTTTGTCTTCAAAACATCCGTGTTATGAAGACTTTCCTAAAAATCGCCTATTCACCCCCCTCTAGTTGATTACTAGCACTTTCAGACGCTGTTGGATAAAATCCATTAAAGGATCTGTCAGTCCATAAAGGAGCTGATGTGAGCATCGACACACAACCAGAGGAAGTAACAATGCAAATGCATTGGACTATAGAAACAACTGACTAATCTAGAGCTCAAATGCAAAGGAATTATGATTTTAAAATCAAGGGATCAGAAGCAATGTTCTGATTAGGGATGGATAAGTTGAATAGCCTTAGGGATACAATCGACAACAATTGGATTGGTTGAGAACCAGCTCATGTTTAAAATGACGTCTGAGCCGGAAAGATAATTTAAAAGGATCAACTGATGATTGCGTGCATTCCGCTCATGTTGAATCAATAGGATCAAAATGGCGGTGCCTAAGGATACTAATGAATATTGCCACACATATGGAAAGCATCCATAATGCAAGCAGACAAGTATTGCAGAGCAATAGGCTACTAAGGATTTTTTTTGGAGGATCGAATAGTATTTCAAAGACCATCGTGAAACACATGAACAACTGGGGGATGAGCGGATACTCGATAAGGGCGAGAAATTATCCGTAGGGGTATTCATGTGGCAAAGAACTGCAAGGCAGTAGGCACAAAATATTCTCGGAACAATAGAGAGGATTTCAGGGTATCTTGTAATAACAAGATCAACTGGGAATAAAAGTAATAACGGCAAGTGTATGTATTTATCCATAGGGATATTTCGGTGGTAGGGAAGTGCAAAAGCAACGGGCACAAAGTCTCAAAATAGTATCGGAGAGTAACTTCGAAATCTTCTGATGCAGCCGGCGAGCATCTGGACTGAAGGGGCTCTCCGGGAGAAAGTGTTTTTGTAGAACCTAAAGTTAGATTTTTAGAAAATCATTTAATCCCAATAGAAGAGAGATCAGAGTCCCAGAGTAAAGATCGAGGAGTAAAAGATCCTAATACCACCCAAATAGCGACGTGAGCCCGTAAGGCACATAGCCATGTTAGTAAAAGTTTTGTAATGTCTAGACTCGACTTCGGCCAAGGAGTGTGGAAGGGGGATTCCTACAGGCAGTCGTTGCTCTGATACCAACTTGTGACGCCCCCGATTCAATCGTACACAAATCATGCACGCAAACGTGTACGATCAAGATCAGGGACGCACGGGAAGATATCACAACACAACGCTAAAAACATAAATAAGTCATACAAGCATCATAATACAAGCCAGGGGCCTCAAGGGCTCGAATACAAGTGCTCGATCATAGATGAGTCAGCGGAAGCAACACTATCTGAGTACAGACATAAGTTAAACAAGTTTGCCTTAAGAAGGCTGGCACAAACTGGGATACAGATCGAAAGAGGCGCAGGCCTCATGCAGGATCCTCCTAAACTACTCCCAGTCGTCGTCGCGGGCTGCATGTAGTAGTAGGCACCTCCAAAGCATAGTAGGAGTCGTAAATCGATGGTGGCGTCGGGCTCTGGACTCCGACATCTGGTTGCGACAACCGTAAAGAAAGGAAATGGGGAAAAGGGGAGAAAGCAACCGTGAGTACTCATCCAAAGTACTGCAAGCAAGGAGCTACACTACATATGCATGGGTATATGTGTAAAGGCCATATCGGTGGGTGAACTGCGAGAATGCCGAATAACAGGGGATAACTAATCCTCGAAGACTACGCTTCAGCAGCCTCCGTCTTGCTGCATGTAGAAGAGAGTAGGTGAAGTCCTCCAAGTAGCATCGCATAGCATAATCCTACCCAGTAATCCCTCCTCGTCAGCCTGTTAGAGAGCGATCACGGGTTGTATCCGCACTTGGAAGGTGTGTTTTATTAAGTATCCAGTTCTAGTTGTCATAAGGTCAAGGTACAACTCCAAGTCGTCCTATTACCGAAGATCACGGCTATTCGAATAGATAAACTTCCCTGCAGGGGTGCACCACATAACCCAACACGCTCGATCCCATTTGGCGGACACACTTTTCTAGGTCATACCCGGCCGCGGAAGATCAACACGTCACAGCCCCACCTAGGCCAACAGAGAGGTCAGCACGTCGGTCTAAACCTAAGCGCACAGGGGTTTGGGCCCATCGCCCTTAGCACACCTGCATGTTGCGTACGCGCCCGGAAGCAGACCTAGCCTAGCAGGCATTCCAGTCCAATCCGGTGCGCGCCGCTCAATCGCTGACGTCACGAAGGCTTCGGCTGATACCATGACGTCGAGTGCCCATATCTTTCCCACGTAGTTGGTTAGTGCGTATATACCAAATGGCTAGACTCAAATCAAATACCAAGATCTCGTTAAGCGTGTTAATGATGTATCCGCGGACACCGACCAGGGCCAGACCCACCTCTCACCTAGGCGGTCTCAACCTGCCCTGTCGCTCCGCCACAAAGATCCACACAGAAGGCCGTTGGGACAAAGGTCCTTTCAGCCCCCAATCCATGAATCACTCGCGGGTGCTCCACGAGCCGACCCGACTTTAGTCACCACATGTATCATGTATAAAGTATATAGTATATACCCGTGATCACCTCCCTAGTGATCACAGCCCGATAGTATAGCATGGCAGACGGACAAGAATGTAGGGCCACTTATGAAACACTAGCATCCTATACTAAGCATGTAGGATTGCAGGTAAAGGTAACAACAGTTGTAGCAAGGACATGCTATGCATCAGAATAGGATTAACGAAAAACAGCAACATGCTACACTACTCTAATGCAAGCAGTATAGAGAAGAATAGGCGATATCTGGTGATCAAGGGGGGCGGGGGCTTGCCTCGTTGCTCTGGCAAGAAGGAGGGGTCGTCAACTCCGTAGTCGAATGGGGTAGTAGCAACATCGGTCTCGTAGTCTACCGCAGAGAAGAGGGGGAAGAAACAATAAATACAGTGCAAACATAAGCATGACGGTGCAAGACATGACAATGAGCGGTGCTAGGGGTGCCCAATCGCGGTAGTAGGCGATACCGGCAAAGGGGGAAAACATGCGGGAAAGTATCCCGGGTGTTTCGCGTTTTCGGACAGATGAACCGGGGGGAGTTGTTGGAAATATGCCCTAGAGGCAATAATAAAAGGATTATTATTATATTTCCTTGTTCATGATAATTGTCTTCTATTCATGCTATAATTGTATTATCCGGAAATCGTAATACACGTGTGAATACATAGACCACAACATGTCCCTAGTGAGCCTCTAGTTGACTAGCTCGTTGATCAACAGATAGTCATTGTTTCCTGACTATGGACATTGGATGTCATTGATAACGGGATCACATCATTAGGAGAATGATGTGATGGACAAGACCCAATCCTAAGCATAGCACAAGATCGTGTAGTTCGTTTGCTAGAGCTTTTCCAATGTCAAGTATCTTTTCCTTAGACCATGAGATCGTGTAACTCCCGGACACCGTAGGAGTGCTTTGGGTGTACCAAGCGTCCCACAACGAATGGGTGACTATAAAGGTATACTATGGGTATCTCCAAAAGTGTCTGTTGGGTTGACACGGATCGAGACTGGGATTTGTCACTCCGTATGACGGAGAGGTATCTCTGGGACCACTCGGTAATGCATCATCATAATGAGCTCAAAGTGACCAAGTGTCTGGCCACGGGATCATGCATTACGGTACGAGTAAAGTGACTTGTCCGTAACGAGATTGAACGAGGTATTGGGATAGCGACGATCAAATCTCGGGCAAGTAACGTACCGATTGACAAAGGGAATTGTATACGGGGTTGCTTGAATCCTCGACATCGTGGTTCATCCGATGAGATCATCGAGGAGCATGTGGGAGCCAACATGGGTATCCAGATCCCATTGTTGGTTATTGACCGGAGAACCGTCTCGGTCATGTCTATGTGTCTCCCGAACCCGTAGGGTCTACACACTTAAGGTTCGGTGACGCTAGGGTTATTAGGAAGACTTGTAAGTGATTACGAATGTTGTTGAGTCCGGATAAGATCCGGGCGTCACGAGGAGTTCGGAATGGCCCGGAGGTGAAGATTTATATATGGGAAGTTGTCATACGGTCACCGGAAAGGTTTGGGGGCATATCGGTATTGTACCGGGGCCACCGGAGGGGTTCCGGGGGTCCACCGGGAGGGGCCACCTCTCTCTGAGGGCCTCATGGGCCTTGGTGGACAGGGAACCAGCCCCTGGAGGGCTGGGCGCATCCCCCCTTGGGCCCATGCGCCTAGGGTTGGGGGGAAACCCTAGTGGGGCCGCCCCCTTGCTTGGGGGGCAAGCCCTCTCCCCTTGGCCCCCCCTCTAGATCTCATCTAGAGGGGGCCGGCCCCCTTCCCCCTTCCCCTATAAATAGAGGGGCGAGGGGAGGGCTGCACACAACATCCAAGGCGCAGCCCCTCCCCTCCCCAACACCTCTCCTCCTCCGTTAAGAGCTTGGCGAAGCCCTGCCGGAATACTGCCTCTCCACCACCACCACGCCGTCGTGCTGCTGCTGGAGCTTTCTTCCTCAACCTCTCCCTACACCTTGCTGGATCAAGGCGCGGGAGACGTCTCCGCTCCGTACGTGTGTTGAACGCGGAGGTGCTGTCCGTTCAGCACTAGGATCATCGGTGATTTGGATCACGACGAGTACGACTCCCTCAACCCTAGTTTTTTTTGCACGAGTAGAACACAAATCTGTTGTGGGCGTAGATGTTGTCAACTTTCTTGCCACTACTAGTCTTATTTTGCTTCAGCGGTATTGTGGGATGAAGCGGCCCGGACCGACCTTACACGTACACTTACGTGAGACAGGTTCCATCGACTGACATGCACTAGTTGCATAAGGTGGCTAGCGGGTGTCTGTCTCTCCCACATTAGTTGGAGCGGATTCGATGAAAAGGGTCCTTATGAAGGGTAAATATAAGTTGACAAATCACGTTGTGGTTTTTTGTAGGTAAGAAAACGTTCTTGCTAGAACCCTATTGCAGCCACGTAAAAGATGCAACAACAATTAGAGGACGTCTAACTTGTTTTTGCAGCAATTGCTTTGTGATGTGATATGGCCAAAAGTTGTGATGAATGATGAATGATATATTGTGATGTATGAGACCATGTTCTTGTAATAGGAATCACGACTTGCATGTCGATGAGTATGACAACCAGCAGGGGCCATAGGAGTTGTCTTAATTATTGTATGACCTGCGTGTCAATGAATTAACACCATGTAATTACTTTACTTTATTGCTAAACCGTTAGCCATAGTAGTAGAAGTAATAGTTGGTGAGCAACTTCATGGAGACACGATGATGGAGATCATGATGATGGAGATCATGGTGTCATGCCGGTGACAAAGATGATCATGGAGCCCCGAAGATGGAGATCAAAGGAGCTATATGATATTGGCCATATCATGTCACTACTATATAATTGCATGTGATGTTTATTATGTTTATGCATCTTGTTTACTTAGAACGGCGGTAGTAAATAAGATGATCCCTCATAATAATTTCAAGAAAGTGTTCCCCCTAACTATGCGCCGTTGCTAAAGTTCATCGTTTCGAAGCACCACGTGATGATCGGGTGTGATAGATTCCTACGTTCACATACAACGGGTGTAAGACAGTTTTACACATGCAAAACACTTAGGTTAACTTGACGAGCTTAGCATGTACAGACATGGCCTCGAAACACAGAGACCAAAAGGTCGAACATGAGTCGTATGGAAGATACGATCAACATGGAGATGTTCACCGATGATGACTAGTCTGTCTCACGTGATGATCGGACACAGCCTAGTCGACTCGGATCATGTAACACTTAGATGACTAGAGGGATGTCAAATCTGAGTGGGAGTTCATTAAATAATTTGATTAGATGAACTTAATTATCATGAACTTAGTCTAAAATCTTTGCAAAAATGTCTTGTAGATCAAATGGCCAACGCTCATGTCAACATGAACTTCAGCGTTCCTAGAAAACCAAGCTGAAAGATGATGGCAGCAACTATACGGACTGGGTCCGGAACACGAGGATCATCCTCATAGCTGCCAAGAAAGCATATGTCCTAGAAGGACCGCTAGGTGAAGCACCCATCCGAGAGAACCAAGGCGTTATGAGCGCTTGGCGATCACGTCTTGATGATTACTCCCTTGTTCAAGGCGCCATGCTTTACAGCTTAGAACCGGGGCTCCAAAAGCGTTTTGAGCAACACGGAGCATATGAGATGTTCGAGGAGCTGAAAATGGTTTTCCAAGCTCATGCCCGGTCGAGAGACATGAAGTCTCGACAAGTTCTATAGTTGTAAGATGGAGGAAAATAGTTCTGTCGGTGAGCACATATTCAAAATGTCCAGGTTGCACAACCTTTGTCCCAACTGGACATTAACCTCCCGGACGAGGCGTTCATTGACAGAATCCTTTAGCCGCCCCACCGAGCTACAAGAGCTTTGTGATGAACTACAATTTGCGAGGGATGGTGAAAACTATTCCTGAAGTATTTTCAATCTGAAGTCAGCAGAGGTAGAAATCAAGAAGGAACATCAAGTGTTGATGGTCAATAAAACCACTAAGTTCAAGAAGGGCAAGGGTAAGAAGAACTTCAAGAAGGACGGCAAAGATGTTGCCGCGCCCGTAAGCAGTTGCTGGGAAGAAGTCAAAGAATGGACCCAAGCACGAGACCGAGTGCTTTTATTGCAAAGGAAGGGATTCTTGGAAGCGGAACTGCCCCAAATATTTAGCGGACAAGAAGGCGGCAACACTAAAGGTATATGTGATATACATGTAATTGATGTGTACCTTACCATTACTCGTAGTAACTCCCCGGTATTTGATACGGTGCCGTTGCTCATATTTGTAACTCACGGCAGGAGCTGCGGAATAAGCGGAGACTGGCGAAGGACGAGGTGACGATGCGCGTCGGGAATGGTTCCAAGGTCGATGTGATCGCCGTCGGCACGCTACCTCTGTATTTACCCACAGGATTAGTTATAAACCTAAATAATTATTATTTAGTGCCAAGTTTGAGCATGAACATTGTATCTGGATCTCGTTTGATACGAGATGGCTACTCATTTAAATCCGAGAATAATGGTTGTTCTATTTATATGAGAGATATGTTTTATGGTCATGCCCCGATGGTCAATGGTTTATTCTTAATGAATCTCGAACGTAATGTTACACATATTCATAGTGTGAATACCAAAAGATGTAAAGTTGATAACGATAGTCCCACATACTTGTGGTAATCGCCGCCTTGGTCACATTGGTGTCAAGCGCATGAAGAAGCTCCATGCTGATGGACTTTTAGAGTCTCTCGATTATGAATCATTTGACACATGCGAACCTTGCCTCATGGGCAAAATGACCAAGACCCCGTTCTCCGGAACAATGGAGCGAGCAACCAACTTATTGGAAATCATACATACTGATGTGTGTGGTCCAATGAGCGTTGAGGCTCGCGGATGATATCGTTATGTTCTCACTCTCCCTGATGACTTAAGTAGATATGGGTATGTCTACTTGATGAAACACAAGTCTGAGACCTTTGAAAAGTTCAAAGAATTTCAGAATGAGGTAGAGAATCAACGTGATCGAAAGATAAAGTTCTTACGATCAGATCGTGGAGGAGAATATTTAAGTCACGAATTTGGTACGCACTTAAGGAAATGTGGAATCGTTTCACAACTCACGCCGCCTGGAACACCTCAGCGTAACGGTGTGTCCGAGCATCGTAATCGCATTCTATTCGATATGGTGCGATCTATGATGTCTCTTACCGACTTACCGCTATCATTCTGGGGATACGCTCTAGAGACAGCTACATTCATTTTAAATAGGGCACCGTCTAAATCCGTTGAGACGACACCGTATGAATTATGGTTTGGGAAGAAACCTAAGCTGTCATTTCAAAAAGTTTGGGGATGCGATGCTTATGTCAAGAAACTTCAACCTGGAAAGCTCGAACCCAAGTCGGAAAAATGCGTCTTCATAGGATACCCTAAGGAAACCATTGGGTATACCTTCTACCTTAGATCCGAAGGCAAGATCTTTGTTGCCAAGAACGGATCCTTTCTGGAAAATGAGTTTCTCTCGAAAGGAGTAAGTGGGAGGAAAGTAGAACTCGATGAAGTACTACCTCTTGAACCGGAAAGTAGTGCAGCTCAGAAAATGTTCTGTGGTGTCTACACCGATCGGAGAGGAAATTAATGATGATGATCAAGGTACTTGGATCAATTTACTACTGAACTTCAGAGGTCCACAAGGACACGTTCCACACCAGTGGTATGGCAACCCTGTCACGGAAATCATGTTGTTAGACAACAGTGAACCTTCGAACTATGAAGAAGTGACGGCGAGCCCAGATTCCAACAAATGGCTTGAAGCCATGCAATCCGAGATAGAATCCATGTATGAAAACAAAGTATGGACTTTGACAGACTTGCCCGATGATCGGCGAGCGATAGAAAACAAATGGATCTTTAAGAAGAAGACGGACGCGGATGGTAATGTAACCATCTATAAAGCTCGACTTGTCGCTAAGGGTTATCGGCAAGTTCAAGGGGTTGACTACGATGAGACTTTCTCTCCCGTAGCGAAGCTAAAGTCCGTCCGAATCATGTTAGCAATTGCCGCATACTATGATTATGAGATATGGCAGATGGACGTCAAAACGGCCTTCCTTAACGACTATCTTAAGGAAGAATTGTATATGATGCAGCCGGAAGGTTTTGTCGACCCTAAGAATGCTAACAAGGTGTGCAAGCTCCAGCGATCCATTTATGGGCTGGTGCAAGCATCTCGGAGTTGGAACATTCGCTTTGATGAGATGATCAAAGCGTTTGGGTTTATGCAGACTTATGGAGAAGCCTGCGTTTACAAGAAAGTGAGTGGGAGCTCTGTAGCATTTCTCAGATTATATGTAGATGACATACTTCTGATGGGAAATGATATAGAACTTTTGGACGGCATTAAGGCCTACTTGAATAAGTGTTTTTCAATGAAGGACCTTGGAGAAGCTGCTTACATATTAGGCATCAAGATCTATAGGGATAGATCGAGACGCCTCATAGGTCTTTCACAAAGCACATACCTTGATAAGATATTGAAGAAGTTCAATATGGATCAGTCCAAGAAAGGGTTCTTGCCTGTATTACAAGGTGTGAGATTGAGCTCGGCTCAATGCCCGACCACGGCAGTAGATAAAGAAGAGATGAGTGTCATCCCCTATGCCTCAGCCATAGGATCTATTATGTATGCCATGTTGTGTACCAGACCAGATGTAAACCTTGCCGTAAGTTTGGTAGGAAGGTACCAAAGTAATCCCGGCAAGGAACACTGGACAGCGGTCAAGAATATCCTTAAGTACCTGAAAAGGACAAAGGACATGTTTCTCGTTTATGGAGGTGACGAAGAGCTTGTCGTAAAGGGTTACGTCGACGCTAGCTTCGACATAGATCTGGATGACTCTAAGTCACAAACCGGATACGTGTATATGTTCAATCGTGGAGCAGTAAGCTGGTGCAGTTGCAAGCAGAGTGTCGTGGCGGGATCTACATGTGAAGCGGAATACATGGCAGCCTCGGAGGCAGCGCATGAAGCAATATGGATGAAGGAGTTCATCACCGACCTAGGAGTCATACCCAATGCGTCGGGGCCGATCACTCTCTTCTGTGACAACACTGGAGCTATTGCCCTTGCCAAGGAGCCCAGGTTTCACAAGAAGACCAGGCACATCAAGCGTCGTTTCAACTACATCCGTGAAAATGTTCAAGATGGAGACATAGATATTTGCAAAGTACACACGGATCTGAATGTCGCAGATCCGTTGACTAAACCTCTTCCGCGAGCAAAACATGATCAACACCAGAACTCTATGGGTGTTCGATTCATCACAATGTAACTAGATTATTGACTCTAGTGCAAGTGGGAGACTGTTGGAAATATGCCCTAGAGGCAATAATAAAAGGATTATTATTATATTTCCTTGTTCATGATAATTGTCTTTTATTCATGCTATAATTTTATTATCCGAAAATCGTAATACACGTGTGAATACATAGACCACAACATGTCCCTAGTGAGCCTCTAGTTGACTAGCTCGTTGATCAACAGATAGTCACGGTTTCCTAGCTATGGACATTGGATGTCATTGATAACGGGATCACATCATTAGGAAAATGATGTGATGGACAAGACCCAATCCTAAGCATATCACAAGATCGTGTAGTTCGTTTGCTAGAGCTTTTCTAATGTCAAGTATCTTATCATTAGACCATGAGATCGTGTAACTCCCGGACACCGTAGGAGTGCTTTGGGTGTACCAAACGTCACAACGTAACTGGGTGACTATAAAGGTATACTACGGGTATCTCCAAAAGTGTCTGTTGGGTTGACACGGATCAAGACTGGGATTTGTCACTCCGTATGACGGAGAGGTATCTCTGGGCCCACTCGGTAATGCATCATCATAATGAGCTCAAAGTGACCAAGTGTCCGGTCACGGATCATGCATTACTGATGCGAGTAAAGTGACTTGCCGTAACGAGATTGAGCGAGGTATTGGGATACCGACGATCGAATCTCGGGCAAGTAACGCATCGATTGACAAAGGGAATTGTATCTGAGGTTGCTTGAATCCTCGACATCGTGGTTCATCCGATGAGATCATCGAGGAGCATGTGGGAGCCAACATGGGTATCCAGATCCGCTGTTGGTTATTGACGGAGAGCCGTCTCGGTCATGTCTACGTGTCTCTCGAACTCGTAGGGTCTACACACTTAAGGTTCGGTGACGCTAGGGTTATTAGGAAGACTTGCATGTGATTACCGAATGTTGTTGAAGTCCGGATAAGATCCCGGACGTCACGAGGAGTTCGGAATGGTCCGGAGGTGAAGATTATATATGAGAAGTTGTCATACGGTCACCGGAAAGGTTCGGGGCATATCGGTATTGTCTGGGGCCACCGGAGGGGTTCCGGGTCCACCAGAGGGGCCACCTCTCTCGGAGGGCCTCATGGGCGTAGTGGGCAGGGAACCAGCCCTGGAGGGCTGGGCGATCCCCCTGGGCCCATGCGCCTAGGGTTGGGGGAAACCCAGTGGGGGCGCCTTGCTTGGGGGCAAGCCCTCCCTTGGCCGCCGCCCCCTGTAGATCTCATCTAGAGGGGCGGCCCCTTCCCCTTCCCTATAAATAGAGGGGCAAGGAGGGCTGCACACAACATCCAAGGCGAAGCCCTCCCTCCCAACACCTCTCCTCCTTCGTTAAGAGCTTGGCGAAGCCTGCCGAATCTCGCCTCTCCACCACCACCACGCCGTCGTCTGCTGCCGGAGCTTTCTTCCTCAACCTCTCCCTCCACCTTGCTGGATCAAGGCGCGGGAGACATCTCCGCTCCGTACGTGTGTTGAACGCGGAGGTGCTGTCCGTTCAGCACTAGGATCATCGGTGATTTGGATCACGACGAGTACGACTCCCTCAACCCCGTTCTCTTGAACGCTTCCGCTCGCGATCTACAAGGGTATGTAGATGCACTCCTCTCTCTCATTGCTATATGAACTCATAGATAGATCTTGGTGAAATCATAGAAAATTTTTATTTTCTGCAACGTTCCCCAACAGGAGTTGCGAGTTTGCTATGCTAGGGATGTGTGGCGGACAAACGGACTGCATATCCTGATTCGTCTTGTCATTTTGAGCAACTTTCATGTACAAAGTTTTTTCATCCGAGCTACTGATTATTTTATATTAATTTTTAAAGATTTAAGTCATTTTTTGGATTAACAGAATTAATTAATTTATAAAATACAATTATGACGTTAGCACGATGTCAGCATGATGTCATCGGTCAGCGCTGACCGTTGACCGGTCAAACTTGACCGGTGGGTCCTGTCTGTCATTGTCACATTATCCTAATTAACCTATTAATTAGTTAATTAGGTTAACTAATGTTTAATTAGATTAATTAAACATGATCAATTAAGTTAATTAATTGTCTAATTAATTAATTAATATATATATATATATATATATATTTATTTATTTAATTTTTCCAGGTGTGGGCCCCGGCGTTGATGGCATAGGGGCTAAACGGGTGGCCGTTAGCGGGTGCACGGGGCTGGGCGGAGTCAGGCGTCGGCGCCAGCCCGCCCGACAGGCACCGCGCCCGAGGCGAAGGTGTCGGCGAGTGGCTCGGCGCCGCCGCCATGGCCGGAGCGGGTGACGGCGTGGCATGACGAGGCTGGACGGAGCGTAGGGGGGCGGTAGAGTGGGCGCGGGCACAATGATCGCCTTGACTTGGCGAGCGCCAAGGGTGCGGTGGTAGGAGGCGAGAAGCCGGGGCGCGCGGGAGGGACGGCCCTAGGTCGTGGTGAGCGCGGCCGGCGCAGGGGAGGCGGGCGCGTGCTCGCGCACGATGGCGCGCCGGCCGGAGCGAGACACGGATGGGAGGCCGAAGTGGCCAGAGTGGCGCGGTGGGGCGACTCGGCCAAGGGGATGCGGGTGCAACGGCGGGCCAGTGGCCGGAGTGGCCACGGGCGGCAGCGGCAGCCGCAGTAGTGGACGGCTGTGGGCGCGGTTAGGCGCGGCGTGGGATCCCGCGCGAGGGCGAGAAGGGAAGGCGCTGATGCACGGACTCGACGAGCGGGCGTGGCCGATGCGAGGGTGTGTGGCGACGGTCGAGGCACGTCCTCATCGGTGAAAGAGATACAAGACGCGGAGGGGAGGGGGAAAAGGTCACTGAGGACCGAGAGCTCACAGGGAGCTGTAGGGATGGCAACGGGTCGAGGAGGAGGACGGGGGCGACGGCGAGGTCGAGGCGGTGGTGCAGCGGCGGGGCGACGCACTCGGCGTCCAGCGAGGAGGGGAATGAGGACGACGCAGTTCGGCGGGGTGGCTCCGTCGTCGTGGCCTCCGGCGAGATCCTAGGGGGTCGACGACGGAGTGGCCGAGGCGGTGACGGGGTGGCATCTCCGGGCGGCGACGTCCAGTGCCCCGATCCGATCTCGATTGGCGGGTGATGGAGAGCGGGTGTGGGGAGAGTGGGGGGGTGTCGGTGGTTAGGGTTTGGCCAGGAAGGCCATATAGGGACAGGGTGGGCCGGCTGGTAGGCCACTGGCTGGGCGGGTGGTCCAAATGAGAAGTGTTTTTTCTTTTCTTACCTTTCTGTTTTTTTCTTATTTATTTTCTTTTCTGTTTTAGTTCAGTTTAAAATATTTATGCGTTCTGTAAAAGTGTGTTTCCTTCACCTTAAATTCCCAAACATTAATTTGCACACACCGAACATTTTAGTTTTAAAGTTTGAAATTTTTTGTTGTTTGACATATTTTGAATTTGACTTTTGAACCGGTTTTGAACTAACGAGAGGTTAGCAACAGTAACCGGGGTGACGTAGCATCGTTAACGTGGGATTACTGTAGCCTGATTATCCGGGCGTCACAGTTGTGTTGTGTAGGCTGCAAGACGTGGTGCATAACGAGAAGTCTCAAGTCTAAACAATAGTGCACTTAACAATATCTGCCAGGCTATTAGATGCTCCACTTCATCCTTTTTTGTAGACAATAAGAATTTTCAATTCATAGAAATGCCACAGCTGGGATTGGCAGTCCAAACTTCAGAGAAAATTACGGTTGCAGTCCCTTTTGAGCGTGTTAGATTTTGATTTCCAGCGTGCAACATTTTAACTGGATTTTAACTCCAATGATATGAAGCCATGTAGGCTTGTTAAGAATGCCAGCTTATTTGATTCTTTGCTTGGGCATTCGTACTCCGTTCTGCCCTAACCGGGGCATGTTACACATACCTACTTGTTCTGCAATAACCAATGAAGCTGTATTATTGAGTGAGTTTAGAATCATGGATGCAGACAGTTTACAGTTGGTTTCTCTGTGCATTATTATCTGAGTTCGAAGCCACGGATGCAGACTTTTTTCAGTTGGTTCTCAGTTGGGTCTGAATAAGTTAAGCTCTGTTCTGCATCATCAATTAATGAAGTTGCTCTGCAACAATTAATTATGCTGGTACCTTGGTGAAGGAACTAGTATTGGCATTATGCTGGAACATTGCAGAAAACAACTTCTTTACATAGAAAACATTGCAAAAATAAAATGTGCGGAAATCTTGAACGGGTTTGGGTATGTTTTCAGCATCTCTGTATTGCACTAGTAATTCACCCATGATTCTTAAGTTCTACCTGTGAGCACCAAATGTTTGGGAACTCTTTTGTAATTTGGTTAATCAGCATTTGTATTGTACCACTTCCTGGTTGCCGTATCAAATATTATACCATTGCACTATTTAGTTACTTTTCAAAGTTGTAATAAATATAGTTCTTTTTTACTTTCAAGATAGCATCAAATTCATGTCTTTCATTTTTCTCATCTATGCTGCGTGTATATATAGAAGCACAATTTTAGTTGCTCTGTAGGTTATCAGTAGAACTCAACTAGCCAATTAACAAGTGAACTCACTATGCATTTGCTGAATCCATATTTGGAAAGTTCACTGACCCTGCTACTATAACAAACTGCTGGTGGTGGCTCTTTCCCAGGTAGCTCAAGGTGAAGAAGGCCATCGAGAAGGGCAACACCGACAGCGCCCAGATCCATGCCGAGAATGCCATCCGCAAGCGCACCGAGCACATGAACTACCTCCGCCTCGCCTCCCGCTTATGTAATCTTCTTTCAGGCCTTTCGAGATAGAGTTCTTTAGCTGAAATGTTTAGCAAATGCTGCAGTGCTTATGGTTTAGTTTTACACCTGCGTAAAAATGAATGGCTGCTATTGTTTATAGTTTTAGGTTGGGATGAGATGCATGTTTGCATGCTTGTGCTTCTGTCACTACAATCTATACTACTGCAATTGTCATATCCTGGTTATTTTGTTGCTATCAATATTTGTCCCATGTTTTGTTTCCTTGCATGCTTACTACTACAATTGTGCAATATGTTCATTAGTTTGACAAAAATCTCTTATGCCATTAACTTAGCTTGACCCAGAACAGCAGCATCCTTGATGCGACTAACCTTCACCTCGTTCTTTCCCTCGCAGGCTCGAAGGAGGTCGTATGCAAAGCACCAAGGTGCATGGTGCTCGCAAGCGACGAACGGAGGCTGTTCGACATTGGCTACACAAACCACCATTGTGAGCTCCTACCTTTGCTATGCTACAACCATGCTCTGTTTCATGGGTTAGTTAAGATTTTGATGCTTTTTGCGCCGTGGTTGAGTCCTTGCTGACTGTTGTGTCGATGATCAAGTGTTGTTGCCTCATTCGGCTATTTTATTCGCTGCTGGTAATTAGTAGTTTTAGAGTGTCGCTGGTTTATTAGGATGTGGCTGAAACCATTGGATGGCCTTCCTGTACATGTTATCCAACATTAGTACTTGTCCCATTTTTTCTTTCCTTGCTGGACATGCATGTTATGGTCCCATTTTTTGTTTCGCTGCTGGACATGCATGTTATGGTTCAAGTGTCGATGATGTCTAGTAGATAGTTTGCTAACTATATACCTACTGCTGATTAATGCTCTTGTGGTCTCCTGGAATCATATTATACTATATCTAGTGTTCTTGTGGTTCTGTGAAGATGCATCACAAACATCTAGGTCTTTAAAGTTGGCTGAATCTGTTGCTTTATCATATATTTGGTCCGTAAATCTACATTTCTATGAGATCTCTTTCAACATATAATTTTTTGATAGTCCAGGAATAATCTAATAATCTAATGTTGGTAGTCTATGTGTTCACTCTTTTACAGGAGCTCCAGGTCTATGAAATTTGAAGTTCGAAGCCATATAGCCCTACTCAGCAAAGAGTTGTCTCTATGTTTGACTGTAGTAGACTGTAAATATTGTAATATTGTAACAGTAGGCATATTGGGGTTGTAATAGACTATCTACAGATTGTAGTAGACTTGGTGTTACTTGATGAACTACATTTGTACTGTTCCGTCTGAAATATTGATTATTTATGATCAATTTGACGAGTGAGAACAATTTAAGATGCACCTTTGTAATATTGTAACAGATTGTAAAAGACTAGTGTATGTTTGAAATAGTGATTATGTATGTTGAAAAGATGTGAAATGGAAACTTGACCAGTGGGAACCACTTGTGAATAAAATCTGAGGATTTTTGAAATTTCTGACATGTGGGACCGATGTATGGCATTATGACTAGTGGGACCAACGCTAAAATATAATGATTAAAAAGAGAAAATAAATGATTGTAAGAAGGACAAGGCCCAAAAATAAAGACGCTGAAATATTGGGCTTGGCCCATGTAGCCCACAAGAATTGACTTGGAAAATATCTAGAATTGTTGGGCTAGGCCCATGCAGAAAACCGAATTGGACCGGGCTGAATCTTGTGCCACATAAGCTTGCCACGCTGGATGCCTATGTGGCCTGGGGAGGTTGCTAGTGACCAAAATTTTGGTCAAAGAACCAACTACCTTTTACATATCACAAAGAGGTCACTAATTTTAGTTTACGACCGCCATCTTTTGACCTTCTGTTTTTGGTCACAAAAAGGTCGCAAATGAAAAACTATGACCTTTCGGGGACCAATAGTGAGGGTCACAAGTTGACATATTTCTTGTAGTGGAAGCAGATCGCCTCCAGCAACGGCATCGAGCCCCGCGGCCTCCATAACTCTGACAGGCGCCAATGGTGGGGCGTCCCCGCCCGTACCCTCGAGGTCGTCCTCGAGTACATCAAGGCCAGCAACACGCCGCACCTGGAGTACCCGGCGGCCCCTCCTTCTCTCGCAGTTGCAGCAGCTCCTGTACACCGCAGCGAATGCAGATGGCGAGCTCCTCGTCGTCGGGCTCCCTCTTCTACGACTCGCCAGCGCTGCGCCCCCGTCAAGCCGGGGTCGCAGGAGACGCTGGTCAGGTGCCGCACCCATGGCGACGCCCTCGTTATCAACGAGGGCGGCCGTGGCCCATCTCCTCCCTCTTCCCGCCTCATCCGACCAAAGACCGAGCCGGGGCTACTCCCCGTGAAGAAGGAGCACGAGGCTATGGCCACCGACGACGAGACCGCCCTCAAATGGACGCGGGAGGACTACGTCCGCGAGGAGATGGTGCGTCAGCGCCGTGCCCTCGAGGAGATCGCTGCCCGACGCCGCGGCCGCGAGGAGGGCGGCATCGTCATCCTCGACGACAGCGACGAGGAGGCGCCCGGGCCGTCCAACCCCCCACGCATCGGGGACGCCGGCCAGGGGTGCAGTAGGGATGGCGGCGACGACGACGGCGACTACACCAAGATGTACAGGCTGCTCGGCATGTAGAGGGCGGCGGCGGCAATTTAATAGTAGTAATAGTATTATTTTAGTCGTGTTTAGTATTTTTAAAATTTATGTTATCAGTTTTTTGTACAAATATCAATGAAAATCGCCTAGTTTGGCCGAACTTGTGTTTCGTTTGGCCGAATTTCGGTCGAGTTCAGTTTAAAAAAAAGGCGCCTGGGCCTGCCTTGGGGCGGCAGTTGGGAAACCGAACGCCCCCACGCCGATTTTTTCGCCGGCGCGCCCTCAGGCGGCGCTATTTCTAGCCCCTGGGGGCCAAAGGAGTGGAGATGCTCTAAGCCAGAGCAACCCCCCGACGAACCAGCTCAGCCCAAAATGCGTTTTACCAGGCCTTACTGCCCATTATACATAAGAAACGAAAAAGTAACAAAAAAATATATAAACTACCACATCTCAAATATCTTTGTGTATAACAGCTAGTACACAAAAAAAGGGGAAAATGCCATCATATATGAATCATACATGACAGATTTATAAAAAAAATGCCATCTTCTTGTAATATAAATGGCATTCTCTTATATAACAAAAAAAAATCCATCCTCTTTATAATAAATGATATCATCTTATAATAAAAATGCCATCCTCTTGATAGTAAAAGTGTCATCCTCTTCATAATAAAAAATTCCATGTTACTAATAATAAATGCCATGATCCTAAAAATAAAACTGCCATCCAAATAATAATAAAAACAAAATTAACTCAAAATACCTTAACAAAAATTTGAGCACAAAGTATTCACAAACACCTCTCTTAGGAAGGGGGTTTGCCAGCAACAATGGTAGGTATGATTTCCGAAAAAGAATACACTAGCGGAAAGCGAGTAACAACCTGCACCATAGAGGGTTGGAGGCATGAATGGCTTGGATGACAACATAACCCAACTCCACGGTGGTCTTCTGCTGTTTGACAGCGGGTTATATAATTTTTCCTCGAGGTTCTGATACTTGACGCTACCCTACTTCCTCATTGGTGAATGTTCAAACTACAAAGGTCTCTGAAGCGTCCTGCTTGATCTAGTCTCTATCCTTATCAAATTTGTCTAGTCTAGTTTTGCTACTTCGTGCATGTGCTCTTACCTTCTAGGCCCGGATTATGTGCCTTGGACTCTAGCATCGAACCCCCCGTCTCGACATACATCAACTGCTGGTGTATCCCTATACACATAATACACAGCGATCAAAACATACAGTACATGGTATAACCCAGAAACTAAGCACTCGGTCCCAGATGTCTCCTACTCCCCCTAAAGGTGGCATTGATTCCTTCTTGCATTTCTTCAAACATGTCCCCAATTGCAATGTTATTGGTAACAATTGGTGTTGGTGAGAAAGCTGGTGAACCTATATTGGGAGAAAAACACACTCGGTTTGCCGTCGACCATATATACACATGGATAGTTAATAATGTATCTTCTGGTTTATAGGAATCAATTCCCCGAGATACTTTATGTACAAAATTTATAATGTTCATAAATAATGACCATCTCTAATGTTATATATAGTACAAATATGGTACATTCATATTGCGACGAGACATCACAAAGATATGAAGAGACAATGACTCATGCGTAAGAAACTTTATGTCTATTAAAAATACATGGTATTGCAAGATACCAAGAATGGGAAGAAATGATGCGTAGGTAGTTAAACAAGTGCATAAAGGAGATTCCAACCATATTTACAAAATAGCAGGCATGCCATCGACATGATGAACATGTATCGTGACTAATTGACGTATGAGTATACCTCAAAATAGTATTATCTTTTCCTCGCATGCTCATTTACTTAGCATTGCGAACAAAAAACGTATTATCGAGAAAGACATGAAAGATATAATTCAAAAGATATTATGCGAGTGCAAAGTTAAGTATATACATGATATTACTCTATGCCGGTTATATGAAACCACTTCAGCCCTTTTCTGTAAATCTTGTGGGTGCCCATAAGAAAACTTCTCTTGCATAACCCATAAGATGTTTTCAAATTCCTCTAGACTAATCAAAACTCTCCATCCCGCATGCACAACGAGAAACCCTAACCTTGTCGCCACAAGTGTATGTCAGAAATCTACACCGGAGCTTCGTCGACTATGTCTAGATGGACGGACTTGGGGAGGATCGGAGCCTGGAAAACAAATTCAAATAAGAGGCACCGCCATATGCTTGAGGGCCGCACCAATGAGGACCAAAAAACTCTAAGGTAAACTACTAGCTAGACCGGAGGCACCAGGATTTCCCTCCCCACTATCGGCCGCTGGATTGGCAGTCAAAGGAGGTGAATCCATAAACTCTTCTGCAAAGCCTGGAGGAGAGTTAGCGTTGACATGTTCATTTATTTGAAGTAACTAAAAATTGCAGCTGCACCTATATTTTATTATCCATGTTTGATAAATTGTACATGCAGGCTTCATGGCTTAAACTCATGCTTGAAATGATGAATTCAGTACATGACTTTTGCTTGATGACCAGTCCAAGCGATTGGGCATTCCTCATTGCTCCATGCCAATATGTTGTCTAAGCCGGCTGATGAATTATATGTAGTACTTTATTTTTGGGTCAAAATTATTGCTTTGCATCCCAGTGATATGAATTATGTTTAGTAATTTACTACGTATTAGTGATATAAAGTCTTGAACTTTCCATGCTACTTTTATAGTTTTTCCAATGTTCAAGAAATCGTTAACTAATAGTTGCTCAGTCGTTTTAGGAGTAGCAATTAATCGGTGAATCGGCCTATTAACTGGATAAATCGGTCCACCATAAATCGGTAGATTGAACTGGAACTTGCCAACATATATCTAGGTTTTTTTATGTATTATACTGTACTCATGATCCCAGCTATGTAGTATACCAAAACATACTGCCATACACATATGAAAAGCATAAAGATGAGGTAAATTATTAATCTTAACTATTAAAGAGCAGGATGGGGCTGTAAGGGGTTGCGGGCCAAAAACTTGGGCTTTGTTTGCCCACCCATTAATGGGCCAACACGGATTAATCAGCATGACAATTGATTAATCGGTCTAACTGGCTAATTAATTGGCCTGACAAGTTAACGTGACGAATAGGTGTTATTCGATTAGGCCATGCTATGAGTAGCGATTAATTGGCACGCTAACTGATTAATCGGGTGAATTCTTAAACAGTGAATTTTTCTTGAACGGCTGCCAGTTGTCTATTCAGATGCGTATTGTTTACGCCTCTTGTCAATCTGGCCTATCATCCATATTTTTGTTTTGAGAAACTGCATCCTTTATTAAAACATTCAATGTTCATGGAGATACAAATAATATTAGGTAAAGATGCAAGCCACACATGGCGCCTGAGAGAAAGAGAGGTAGCCGCCTTGGCGAGCGCATGTGTCTCTCCGTTATGTTGACGTTTTTCGTGAATAAACTTAAGATCTCTGAAAGTAACTCCGTTGAAAATTGATTTCCCACATATAGTAACATAGCGACACAGAGCGCCAAATTCAATATTAGCCACCACTTCAAGCAACACGAGGGAATTAGTGTGTAGATCCATCAATAGTGCCAAAGCTTCGTTGCACGCTCGGACTTCAAGAGTTGACGGATCAACAAGGCCTTTGAAGACAACGACAGATGCGCCTAAATACTGGACGTGGAGTTTCCACACCCAGGAGCAAATGCTCCTGGCATGAACAGTAAAAAAATGTCAAAAAATTCTGATTCTTTTTTTAGCATACTTATACAAAGGTTTGTTGTGCACGTAAAATTTCATCGCGAAATCACATTGGTGGAAGGTGTGGTAAAAAAACAAAATCAATGCTCTGAAAATGTTACTTACAAAAGCATTTTGGAGCTCTGATTCTGTTTTTTTCGGCACGACTTCCACGAATGTGATTTCGTGATGAAAATTTTCATGCACAAGAAACACTTGTGAAAGTATGTCACAAAAAAATTTTAGAATTTTTTTTAAAAAAATTCTATTTTTTGATTTTACTGTTCACACCAGGAGCATTTGCTCCTGGGTGTAGAATGGTACTTTCGCTAAATACTGGCCATTTTTATCCCGACAAATCATCGCTGCCACACCACCTATTATCCATGTTTACTAACTAAAACAACGTCACTTGTTTCCGAACAGAGGTAATATATTAGTACCATGCGTGCCACGTTGTTATCAAATTAAAATGAGGTAATCATGTACTCCATAGTTGGCAAACAATTACTTACTATCCCGGTTTGCAGTCGAAGCACAGATGTTTGCGGTGCAGTCCTAGTCATCGCCTCCTCTTTTGCGAGATCAACAAAATTTACCTATGCTACTAGTCTCCCTGAACCAAATTGCTGTCACTCTACCCAATTTAGAGCATCTACAACAAGGCAATCGCATGAACACACTTCTCAACACTATGGCCGGAAGAAAATTACCATGAACAGTTAAGGAACATGTGAGAGATTTTGTTCATGGTTTGAAATCAAGAGAGAGTGCTAATACTAAATCATATTTCCAAACATTATGCCTTGACCGCACAAGATTTGACACTTAGCTCTATAGTCAGGGAATGGTGTTACACCGGCGAAGTAAACATCTCAGTATCTGACTACATAACCACCTCTTTATACTAACCGTTCACTCCCTGATGTCTCCTACTCCTATTCTCAAGGTAGCATTGCTTCCTTCTTACATTGTTTTGTTACTAACAACTAGTGACGGGAGAACCCTTGTGAACTCCTCAATCAGGGAGAGAGAACATACACACTCGATTGATCATCCATCACACACACACACACACACACACACACACACACACACACACACACACACACACAAGGGAATAGTGTTACCCTGGCGAAGTAAACATCTCAATATCTCACTACATAACTACCTCTTTATACTAATCGTTCACTCCGTGATGTCTCCTACTCCTGTTCTCAAGGTAGCATTGCTTCCTTCTTGCATTGTGTTTTTACTAACAACTGGTGACGGGAAAACTCTTGTTAACTCCTCAACCAGGGAAAGAGAACATACACACTCATTGGTCCTCCATCACACACACACACACACACACACACACACACACACACACACACACACACACACACACACACACACACACACACACACACACACATAAAAGGCTCAGAGTATTAAGTAATGTATCTTGTAGTCAGTAAGAATCCATTTCATGATATATTTTACAAGAAAGGCATTTGTAAATGCTCATTTATGATGCCATACAACAAGACCACATGCTATATATCTTTTTATTTATTTATTTATTGTTTGTCCACACTACCCCTCTCTCTCTCTCTATCTTTACGAAGAAATGGAAAGAACTACATGCTGGGTGTAGTGTCTTGTCCCAGATACTCTTTGCTCTTTGGCAAAAAGATCCAAAGGAATTTAGGATTGGCTTGCTCATGACTACCTCAGTATAAAAAATTTGACATTCAAACTTACTCAGTATTCAAGAGGTAATTTTTACAAGTAATTTCCATTGTAATATATGCATAATAACCAATAAATTGTGGGATTCTAGGAATAGTATTTGAGATGAATCTAACAATTTTCAGATTTTCAATCTGAATAATTAAAATGACATTCAAAGACAATGTATAAAAGTTTGACTCTAAGCATATCTTGGAAGTCACTAACTTGGATGGAGTACTAAGATAGAAAACCCTCCAAGGCCGAAACTAAAAACAACCTTTCAACCCTAAACCAACTCCACTAGTTTGTGAGCCTTTATAACTCCAAAGTGCACATTTAGATCCTTCTCGCGCACTGTATATTCTGGACATTGACTGCCTCATGGAAATATTCAGCTTCCTCGGCTTATGGAATAGAGTTCATTGGTTTCCATAGAAGCTTCCAACAAGGAAAGGTATTGCATTATATAAGCATAATCAGCAGCGGAGGCAGGGGACCAACAAACTAGAGCCATGGTTCCCCCAACATTCGTAAAAACTGTTCCTTGAGTTTTACTTCCAAGTGCATGCATGTTGTTGCATGAGCAACTAGCTGCACTCGCAGACCATGCATGTTGTATGCAGTTCTTGTGATTTCTCAATAAGATCATGGCTATAGGAGGTACCCAAGGTTGTCGGCTTTGATCTGAGATCCCGCCGGTCTTCATTGAGAGTTGAGAACTTTGCCATACCGGTCTTCTTTTGGCTTCTCTAACAACCACCTATATGCAGGTGTGTAGCCAGGCCCTAGACAACAGGGGGCCTTGGCCTGGGGCACAGTGCCACACATTTCTTTATGCACTATAGCTAATTTTTTGATTGTAGGTATTGTTCATTAGTCTATTTTTAAGGTTGTTCTGGGCATGTCTAAGTCTTGGCTATGCAATTTCCTATCTGCATGCTTTGGTGGTGTCGTCGAGAGGAGCAACTTGTCGTCCTTATCCTCAATGTTGTTGGTGATGGCGTCAGTAGTGTCTATCCATTATTTTGATGAATCATGTTAGGCTTAAATATGGCACCGTCATACCACTTGACATAAGTGGTGAGCTATCTCAAAAACAATAAATATGACACCGTCATTTTGTTCTTATTTCCACGGCATTGATGGTGGTGCATCCCATGCCCTAAACAAATTATCAACACATCACTCACGAAAATTTCCTAAGGGTCAGTGATAGGGAGAGAGTGTGGCCGGAAAAGCGGAAATGGATTTTGCGGGATTTGAGGCTAGGTAAGCTTAGGCCCTGTTCACTTCACAGGGTTTTAAACCATAGGAAAGTATAAAAGTGTAGGAATATGGAAGCCTTGTTGGTACAATATAGAGGAATTGAAAATAGAGGAAAGAAACAGTAGCTAAGCGCTCTGGACGTAGGATGGATAAGAGAGGGTTGCCGGGAGTTGTACAAGTACTAACCACGCATTAGCAGAGGTATGCTAATTTTTTATTCGCATGCTAGCCATTCTTTCTCACACGTGGACCCACACCAGCATATTTTATTCAACTTATCAATGGAGCCTCGGGCTTCTGCCAAAAAAAGAGGGCAGGGCAGATTTGTTTATTCCTATGGAATTGCCACTGTTAGCAATCCTTTCCTCTGGTGTACTGTAGTGAATTCCTTTGTACAGAACACAACAAAGGGAAAAGAAACCATATAATCCACAATTCCTTTGGAATGCCTAGAAATCCTTTGAAGCGAACTGGGCCTTAGTGGGTCATGCATTGTGGTTGTAACACTTGTGCTCAAGCATAACACCGGAGGGCCATGTATGATGTCCACCAAGCAAATAATGGTCGCGTGATCTTGAAGTCTGGTCCATCTTCATGCTGCTAGATGCCAACCACGTCCGCTAGCCAAGAGTGAGAGAGAGAGAGAGATACAGAGAAAGAGAGAGAGCCATGGGGCCTAGTTGTAAGTGACCGTCGGCCGAGCCCGTGGGCTTAAGTGGAAGTGCATTTTGCAAAATGTGTTTTTCCTTTGAGAAAGCGTATTCTACTGTTGCTTCGGGCGAGAATGCGCTTTCCCTCCACTAAAGATGTATTTCCCCAAAAGGCATTTTCCGTTCTCAGACGCCGGCCGAAACTGTTAAATTATGGGCGTTCATCAGTTATGAGCAGAAATGGCAGTTTTTTGTTGTTTTTTTGCCTAACGAATGAACGGTCGTATCTTTGCAACTGTAACTGTGATTCAGGTGATTCAAAGGCCCACGTTCTCTATTCGTCGAGCCCGGTCCATTGGTATCATATTGACAATGTTGTGACATTCTAAAAATGACCATTTTGCCCTTGCCCTTTATTCAGCCCCCTTTGAGAGAGAAACTTTTTCGGTGAATCTTTCTGCGAGCTCTTCGCACTTCTTCTCGATGAATCCATCAACCCTAGGCAAGCCACAACCGCCACTTGCATGATGGCATTGCAATAGCCATGATTTTCACTTGAATGTTCGAATAATTGTTTGCTCATGTAATTATTTTGTAAGTACTATGATTGTGAATCCATGCTCATTCTTATGCCATGTTTATCAAGTAAGTTAGATGCTTATTTGCTAATGTGATTATTCTCATGTTTAGTCTTTGTATTTATTTTCTATGCTAGTGATAATGATGCTTGCATGAATAGTTATTGTTTGTTATGAAAATACTTGTGAGATTCATGATCATCACTATGCCAAGCTTATTGGCATCCAGTAGGCTAAATGATTTATTGTTGTCGATGTTATGATTCATATGTTAAATGGTTATGCTGCCCATCCATGCTTATATTGATATCATGCTCATATGCATTGGAATCTCATCATATTATTTTGTTATGACTTAGCTCATCACCATTCAAGTCAAACCTGACATTAATTGGACTTGAACAAATCTGTGGGCTGGGTCATAGTGCCACCGAATCGAGCTCACCCATGCAGCCACTCTTGCCTGGATGGGGATGCCCTAATTCGGTCTACTTTCATGCCTCTTGCCGGTGCCTCCAAGGAGGGAAGGTTATGTGCATGTGCTACCCTGGCCCGATAGGCGGCAATAACCTTGTGTACCAGAGTTTTGGTTTTGAGCTCAGGTCCCCATTTGGGACCGTTTAGTTTGGCCACGAAGGTGGCCAGATAGGCTTTGTTGGAACGTCGTTGGTCCACCCAAATGGGAGCACGAGGCCATGAGTTTCATAGTGTGGGTATAGTATAGTAACCTTTGCAGTGTATAATCTATCGATAGCCGCGTCCTCGGTTATGGACACAGTTCATAGTAGGTCACACTATGGGTCAACAGTAATAATAACGTGAATAATAAACAACCCTGATTCCATGTGGTAAGAAGTTGATTGATCTTTATGTGGTCATGCGATGATCATGGATAAAGATCGAGCTCCTTGTGGTCATGCGATAATCACGGATTCAACCCGTGGTGGTTATCCGATAACCACCGGCATGAGTAAGTCGGTCTCTTTGTGGTCATGTGATGATCACGGTGGTAAGAAAGATTGATACCTGTGGTGGTTATGTGATAACCGCTGGCATGAGTAAGTTCGTCTCTTTGTGGTCATGTGATGATCACGGTGGTTAGAAAGATTGATACTTGTGGTGGTTATGAGATAACCTCTATGATGATTAAGTTGGTCCATGAGACCTCAAAAGTCGACTTCCTCTTATGCTAGTGCTAGTATCACCATGTCCATATCATGACTAACATGTATAGGCCATGCTCATTCTCATATTGTTCTAGTAGTATCATGCTCATCATCAATAATTAACCTCTAAATGCCATGCTATTGTTTGTCTCGATTGTTTTGATTGTTGTGAACTTGCAAGTACATTCGAAGTATTCACCTGGCGTGTCATGCCAGACTGCAGGTAATACCGTGACAGATTGCTTGTCGAGGATCCTGAGTTTGCGAGCATGACCATGTCCCAGCCAGTGTCCCTGCGGAGTGGAGTTCATCACCGTCGTCACTGTTCCGCGGGTAGAAGTTATTCCGCTGGTGCGAGTTGTTCCACTGCTAGCATAGAGCTACCTTAGCATGCATAGTGTCGCCGTGCCTATGTAACCTTTGTATATCAGAACCGTTGTACTCCTATCATTTGTAGTAAAGAGATGTGTTGTTCTATGCCAAGCAGTGTCGTATTCCAGAAGATTTGATTTCTGGGTTGGGATACAGGGTGTTCTGGTTCCTTTGAGCCGGGGTGCGACATTTGCTACTGAGTATTCCGATTTGCTGTAGCAGATTGCATAAATCATGTTACTTATAACTCCTCATCTTCAATGTTTATAGCATGATTGCATTAAGTTTGCACGGGTTGAGGTATCGGGCATTGCTAAACAATACCTTGAAGAAATTACCTTGCCCAAAGTTTGCACGGATTGCAGTATCGGGCATTGCTAAACAATACCTTGAAGAAACTACCCTGCCCAAATCTCCTTGTATGTTATGGCTTCCATAATCGTCTTTGTTATTCAACACATCATCTATTACTGCTACTGACGTTTGCTGGGTGCATCTCTGGATATTCAGAATATCATATATTTGCAGGTTACTTTTGTTGGTAAAGTTATTCTCAATGATAGGTAATTCTAACCTGCTAGCCACGTTCTGTCAAAAAAAGAAAACCCTGCTAGCCACATTTTGCTGATACAACTAACAACTTATTGCCTATGTCCTTTTGAACATTCACGTGTTGATCTAGTTTAAACATCTAAAACTGCAGCTTTTTTTAAAAATACAAAAAACAACCCAGCCTCTGCATCGAGCGATGTTCACGGCATCTAAAACTGCAACTACATTATGTTATATATGCTTGTCTGAAAAAGCCATATAAGCAGGCCTCATGACTCTTTGCTTATTTGGGCGTTCGCTGTTAGGCTATTCAATCGACGTGGACGGAGTAAATTGTAAAAAACCACCATAATTGAGGATCATAATTCAGAAAACCATCATCTTTCGTTTTTTTCCGAAAACCCACCGGTATTGTGCTGACAGTTTTCGGAAAACGCTGATTGAACGATTAAAGGAGTTTGAGTGGAAATCTGATGACTGGGGCCGCTCTTAGGTGCCACGTGTCCCTGGCAGAGACGGAGACAGTCACGCGCCGTTAGAACGTTTGGCACCTTCTTCTACCCGCCGCCGCCGCCAGCACGCACACACCGCCGCCATAGCCGAGGCGACGGGACGCCGCCGCTGCCATTGACGCGGGGCGACTCCTGCGGGGGACCTCCTGCGCGTCCTCGTGGCGTAGCGGAGCAGCAGCTAGCCGGCCACGAGGTCATTTCCATTGCTTCGGTCATTTCCGCGGCCAATGCATCCTCCTCGTCTTGTAACCATGTCAAGGAGCTCCGCCTCGTCGTCCAGATCATCTCTACCAAGGTAATTGCTCTGAGCCGCCGCGAATCAAACGCACCATCGCCGTCTTCTCCAGCTCAGACGCCGTCACCTCGCCAGATTCGCCGCCGTCGCTGGACCTCGCCCTTCCTGCCGCTTTCTGTCTTCATCGACCTCCAAGCTCCCGGAATCACACGATGAGTGCCTCGTCCCGAACACTTCCCGCGATGGCCCGCTCCGGCGCCTCGCCGCCGTCAAGGACGCCGCTCGCTTCGCCCGCTTCCCGACCACCCTACGTGCTCGGTGTGAGATAATCGCCCCCGCCTTTCTTCCCGAGGCCGCGGCCTCTCTGCTGCCCTAGCTCCTAGCGCCGCCGCCACCGCCATTGCTGTTGGCCGCTGCAGCTATCGGAGTCAATGGCGCTAACCAGCTGCTCGTGGAATGCCACTAACGCAGCGTAGCTCCAGCCATGGACGCTATAGACGCCGCGCCGTGGCCCAAGATCCTCCCGCCGCCGTGGACGGCGAACGTCTCCGACGACCCCGGCCGATGGGAGAGGATTAGGTCCTGCCTCGCTGACGGGTAGCCCCCTTCTTCTAGTTTAACGGCCGGGTCAACGGTGTCAAGCTTTTTTGCCACGTCAGCACTTATAACGGCCCCCATCTGTCAGGAACGGTGTCAACATTCATTTAGTGACCTATCAGCGTTTTCTGAAAACTGTTAGCACAGTACCGGTGGGTTTTTGAAAAAAAACGAAAAGTGGTGGTTTTCTGAATTAGGGTCCTCAATTGTGGTGGTTTTTTGCAATTTACTCACGTGAACGCTGGTGATGCTTATTGTCAAATTAAAATGAGGCTTAGCCAAACCATCACCTGCTAGCTGCTAGTACTACTACCCTGGTTTGTGCGCATCTTTGTGGCGCCGTCCGATCCTAGTCATCGCCCACGCTTCTGGCCGATCAACACGTGCTTCCTGCGGCCCTGATTTCAAACGGCGTCGACACTTCTCGAAACGGAGACGCGAATGAAGTGGGGATCCAGGCTCTTCTCGAGGGGGTTAAAAAAGTGAGTGGAGTGACAGGAAGCTTCCAGAGGCTATCCAGGTGCATGCGCACAAGGCGCTAGACGACTGCGCTTTTTCGCGTGGTCGGCTTCTGGCGGCCACGTAGACAGTGGCAGTCTCCCGTAAGCTTCCAGGCCGGCAAGCCGGGAATTTTTCGGACACCGGCCACATAATTTTGAACTTGCCCAAGCATGGTGAATGTCTCCCGTAAACTATTACGATGAACCTTTGTTGCTCTAACTAATCTTCTCCTTAAAAAGAATTGTGATCCCACCTCCGTAATAATTATAGATGTAATATATTTTTAACTTTTTTCAGATGTAAAAATAAGATTGTCAAGAGCTTATCAGGTTTCCTTCTAGCGCAAAAATTAGCCTTAAATCACTGGCATTCATATCGCTTGTGTGCTGCCACCAATGGAGGTCGACCTCGATGGAGTTCTAAAGACCTATCGAAAGCCTAGGTCTGCCAGCAGAAACCTGTCGATTGCCTATCAAGTATTCTCATGTTAGGCCAGTACTTCTCGCGGAAGAACCTAGGTCGAGCCTCGCTTCTTTATGGAGCGCGGGAGAAGCACTTGGGGGCAGTTTGGTTCATGTCCTGAAATCCACGCGTTGGGCCATCCCCAATCTGGACAGCATTGAGCCGCCTCTGGCAGAAGCCTCACTGACGCGTGTGTGCATATATGCTACTGACGTGTTATGCTCGCCATGCTACACCGACGTTGTAAAGTTGAAAGTGAGAAAAAAAACTTCTGAAAATATATTTTGACCCAAAAAAGCTAAGAAACTACTGCGATTTGTAGATGCACCAAAAAACAATTCCAATTGCACTACGTCCGTGCTACTGTCTATTCAAATTCCTTTGCAAGTACCTGTCTCGGAGCCCGTATGGCCCTCCAAAAAAGGCTGAAAAAAAGTGACCGTGACCAATACATATTCACTGGCTGATGTCATTGATCACATCATCCATATATTAAGGGCATTGCATAGCCCCAGACCTAGTGCCCCATGCGCCAACTAGGTTCGGATGCCACGGTGGACTAAAATTAGATGCCTCAAATGTGTCAGTGTAGCTTGTAGAAGAACCAATTGCTCTAGCAGAAAAAGCAATCAGAAAGAGAAAGAGAGAGAGAGAGAAAGAGAGAGAGATGTGGTCCGGACGCTGAGCCATCTATGTCGTGGGGCTACAGGTGCGCTCGGCGTATGTGAAATTAAACGATGCTTCAGCAGTATGTGCACATGTGGCTGGGCTGGGGCAGCACCTAGGTGCTGCCACCACAGTACATGCCCTAAGCCGTTTCATTTGTGTCAATAGTACTATACTAATAGATGGATTGATAATAATAATTTTGTTTTAATAAAAATAATATCGTAGGTTGTTAATTTTGTTTGGTATATATATTTTTATCTAATAAAAAGCTGATCAATAATCTTAACTAAATTATAGAATGTTCTTATTACTCATTCCGTATTTTTCTAGTCCTTCTATTTTTATTGAATAAAAATTGGACTATTAATATCATTATACTTCAGTTTTGTATTAAATTTCTTCCCAAAAAAAGGTTTTGTATGAAATTTCGTATTCAAACTGCTTGTTATTTTTTTACACTCATTGTGTTAGTGTACGGCACATGATAGCTAGTGTCATATGTTTTTGTGCTATACCTCATTGACACGGATAGTTAGTCCTTCTTGACAAAAAAGACATAGGTGTCCCAGTGCATCACGATTTGTATTAGTGCGTTGGTGCATATGCATAGGTGCCACGTACATCACGGTTCATATTAGGACGTGATGGCAGATGGTGTTGGACGTGTGACATGGACTATGGACTCATATGTACGAGACTTTTTTATTTTTTTCATCTCAACCGTTATAGAATCAGTGGATCATATCTTTTAGCCAGATATATTACCATATATATTGGGTACACACGAGGTTCAATATGTTGATACATAAACAATAGCATGTTATTTAAAATCATTTTAAATCCCAGCCATTATTATTCTAATCAAACGGTGGAAATAATATTAGAAAATGTGGTTGAACGTGATCACTTATTTCTCTTCTGTATTAATTACATAATAGATCTTAAATATTTATGCTTCGTTCGATCTGATTACAACCCACTAAAATTAAATGGCTTAATCAAATTTTATAGATTTAATAAGAATGCCGATAACAACCACACGTGTGGCATACTAGATGTCCGCCCACACACCGTGTTTGGCGTGAGCAGGAGGCAGCCCACACGGGTTGTGTGTGGGCGAACATCAAAATTGCCCACACGTGTGGGCACACCTACTTCGTGCCACGCGCCCAACAAGTACTACTCGTCTTCACTCCGCCCGTGTGGCACGAAGCAAAAATGCCCACGCGTCCTGGCGCAGCTACGTTAGGTACCCGCGGGATGACGATTTAGTTGCCATCCTGGATGGCAGATGTAGTTATCCGGAATGACAAATATAGTTGTAAAAGCATGGCAACTCTATCTGTTTTGGTTAATTATAGTTGCCATGTCTAATTTATGGTTGTTGCCGCGTGTAATCAAACCATGGTTGCCGTGTGTGATTAACTACTTGCCACATATGGTCAAACAGTAGTTGCCATGTGTGTTTACCTAGTTACCACGTGTGGTCCAAGCATAGTTGTCATGTGTGGTTAATCATAATTGTCATGTGTGTCTATATGGTTGCCATGTATGCGCAACTGCAATTGCCGTCTAGCAACGAATCATAGTTGCCATGTGTGTTACCTAGTTGCCACGTACGCATAACTGCAGCTGCAATCAAACAACTTACGAGTGTCGTGTGGGAACAAAATAGTTCGCCCACACGCGCGTGGACTAGGTGGTGGCTGTGTGCGCAGAAACTAGATCGCCCACACAGCGCAGCTGGCAAACCGCATGCTGCGGGGCGTGTGGGCAAACTCTCCAACGCCCACACACCAGCCTCGTCCTACGTGGCACGCAAATTCTGCCTCAACGTGTCAAGATTTGTGCAAACTCGACTGGGCGGTGATCCATTGTGACGCCCCCAGATTCAATCGTACACTAATTATACACGTAAACATGTACGATCAAGATCAGGGACTCACGGAAATATATCACAACACAACTAAAATAAAATAAGTCATACAAGCATCATAATACAAGCCAGGGGCCTCGAAGGCTCGAATACAAGTGCTCGATCATAGATGAGTCAGCAGAAGCAACAATATCTGAGTACAGACATAAGATAAAGAAGTTGCCATAAGATGGCTAGCACAAACTAGGATACAGATCGAAAGAGGCGCAGGCCTCCTGCCTGGGATCCTCCTAAACTACTCCTAGTCGTCGTCAGCGGCCTACACGTAGTAGTAGGCACCCTCGGTGCAGTAGGAGTCGTTGTCGACGGTGTCGTCTGGCTCCTGGGCTCCAGCATCTGGTTGCGAGAACCAGGAAGAAAGGAAGGGGAAGGGGGAGAAAAGCAACCGTGGGTACTCATCCAAAGTACTCGCAAGCAAGGACCTACACTACTTATGCATGGGTATCTGTGTAAAGGACAATATCGGTGGACTGAACTGCAGAATGCCAGAATAAGAGGGGGATAGCTAGTCCTGTCGAAGACTACGCTTCTGGCAGCCTCCATTTTGCAGCATGTAGAAGAGAGTAGATGGTAAGTTCACCAAGTAGCATCGCATAGCATAACCCTACCCGGCGATCCTCCGCTTATCGCCCTGTGTGAGAGCGATCACCGGTTATATCTGGCACTTGGAAGGGTGTGTTTTATTAAGTATCCGGTTCTAGTTGTCATAAGGTCAAGGTACAACTCCAAGTCGTCCTCTTACCGAAAATCACGGCTATTCGAATAGATAAACTTCCCTGTGGGTGCACCACATTACCCAACACGCCGATCCCATTTGGACGGACACACTTTCCTGGTCATGCCCGGCCTCGGAAGATCAACACGTCCCAGCCCCACCTAGGCACAACAGAGAGGTCAAGACGCGGTCTAAATCCTATGGCGCAGAGGTCCGGGCCCATCGCCTTTGCACACCGCAGACGTTATGTAACGCGGCGAAGCGCACCTAGTCAAGTAGGCGTTCGGTCCAATCCGGGCGCCGCCGATCGGCCGACGCCACGAAGGTTTCGGCCGATATAACGACGCCGAAAGTGCCCATAATCGTTCAGCGTAGTTGGTTAGTGCGTATAGGCCAGTGGCCAGACTCAGATGAAATACAAAGAACTCGTTAAGCGTGTTATTTGGAAATAATCGCGAACACCGACCAGGGCCAGGCCCACCTCTCGCCTAGGTGGTCTCAACCTGCCCTGTCGCTCCGCCACAATGATCCACTCGCGGGTACTCCAAGAGCCGACCCGACTTTAGTCACAACAAGTATCATGTAAAGTATAGATATATAACCGTGATCACCTCCCGAGTGATCACGGCCCGATAGTATAGCAAGGCAGACGGACAAGAATGTAGGGCCACAGATGGAATACTAGCATCCTATACTAAGCATGTAGGATTGCAGGTAAAGGTAACAATAGTAGTAGCAAGGACATGCTATGCAGCAGAATAGGATTAACGGAAAGCAAGAATATGCTACACTACTCTAATGCGAAAGATAGAGAAGAATAGGCGATATCTGGTGATCAAGGGGGGGGGCTTGCCTGGAAGCTCAGCCGAGAAGGAGGGGTCGTCAACACCGTAGTCGTACTAGGTAGCAGCGGCGTCGGTCTCGGAGTCTAGCGAGAGAAGAGGGGGAAGAAACAATAAATATAATGCAAACAAATGCATGACGATGCATGACATGGCAATGAGCGTTGCTAGGGGTGCCCAATCGCGGTAGTAGGTGATACCGGCGAAGGGGGGAAACATCTGGGAAAGTATCCCCGATGTTTTGCGTTTTCGGATAGATGAACCGGAGGGGGAAAGTTGCGAATTTGCTATGCTAGAGATGTGTGGCGGACGAACGGGCTGCGTATCCGGATTCGTCTCGTCGTTCTGAGCAACTTTCATGTACAAAGTTTTTTCATCCAAGCTACGATTTATTTTATATTAATTTTTAGAACATTTAATCATTTTAGAATTTATTTAATTATTTTAATTAACATTACCAGAATAGTGCATGCTGACGTCATCATGACGTCAGCAGTCAACAGGGCGTTGACTGGGTCAAACTGACGTGCGGGCCCCACCTGTCATCCTCTGTTTAGGTTAATTAGGATTTAGCTAAACTAATTACTGTTTAATTAAACTAACTAGTTAATTAGATTAATAGAACATGATTAATTAACTTAATTAATTCACTAATTAATTATTAACTTTATTAATTCATTTTTTTTATTTTTTTTATAAAAACGTTCTCAAGGCGGCCCCACATGTCAAAGGCCGAGAGGGGCCTATCGGGTTCGAGCGCTAATGGGCACAGGGCACGGCGCGAGCGGGCGCATGCCCAGGAGTGGGTGGAGCCAGCAAGGCGCCGGAGCAGGGGGCGGTGGCCATGGCAAAGCCATGGCCGGAACAGGGAGGAGCGATGGGCAAGGGAAGGTGGCGGAGGGGTGGCCGCGACGACAGCAGGGGCGGCGCCGGAGTGGGGCGAGGGGAGCAGGGGGCGAGGCCACACACGGGGCGCGGGCATTCGACCAAGCCGCGGCTGCGGCAGCTTGAGCAGAAGCAACTAAGAGCAGGGGCGCCCTAGCGGTAGAGTGGCGCGACCACACGGGCGTGACGCGCTGGCCGCCGAAAGGGGTTTCGCATGGCGCGCAAGGTCTGCAGGGACAGGTGCGACGCAGCGGAGCAAAGGCTGAGAGCAAAGAAGAAGTCGCAGCGAAGCGTGGGCTGGGAGACGGCGCGCTGGCGCGCCATGTGCGGCAAAAAGCGCCAAGAGGCGACGGACGGGCGGGCGCGAGGCAACGCGCGTGCATGCTCGTGCATGGGACGAACCAGCGAGCACGGTGACCGCGGGGAAGGGAGGAAGGAGGGGGGCCTCACGGGGTTGTAGGGTTCGAGGCAGCGGGGGTCGGGGTGGTCGATGGGGACGACGGCGGAGAGGAAGCAGGCCGGCGAGGGAGGTCCGGCGAGGTCCAGACGGGCTCCGGGCGGCGATGGACGAGGGCGAGGCCAGCGACGATGATGACGCAAGACAACAAGGGGAGGCGACATGCAATGGCAATGGCAAGCGGCGGGCCCTGACGGGCGGTGCCGGGCGACGGGAACAGCGTCGGGAAGGTTCATCGATCCAGATCTGGATCGGGAGAGGGGGAAGGAGGGACGTGGGGAGCGAGTGGGGGGGGGGAGTGGGCGCGATGGGCTAGGGTTTCCCGCTGGTGGGGGGTTATGGGAGTGAGGGGCGGTTGGGCGTAAGAAGTGGGCCTTGGCCTAGTTGGCCAAAGGGGGGTCTCTTGTTTATTTTGTTTCCTTTTGTTTGATTTTGATTTGTTTTATATTTTACTTATTTTATTTCTTTTCTATTTTATATTAGTTTCTATTTATTTTGGTTTTAGTAAAATACAAAAGTTGCACCTAATTTAGTATATGTAATTATGCCATTGTCACAAATATTTTGACACATTAAATACAGCAGTTTGTATTTGTTTATTGTTTTAAGAGCATATAAATAATAGTTTTGTAGTTGTTTTACTTATTATAGTGCATTTTAATACTTTAAAGAAGTGTGGTTTCTTCACCAATATTTAGTATGGATTATTTGGCACAACCGGAACATTTTAGTTTTGATATTTGAAAAGTTTTACCGTTTGACTTGACGTTGAATTTTGAATTCGAAGGTGATTTAAATCAGAGTGAGTTTAGTAAGAGTAACAGTGGTGACATGGCATCATTAGTAGAGGGTTATTGTAGCTTAATTATCCGGGGGTCACAATTCTCCTCCACTACAAGAAATCTCGTCCCGAGATTTAAGAGGTAGAGTGGGGGGGATTTGGTTACGAAATTGTAAAGGATTTTCTCGGCCTTGGTTTCTCTTCTCAAAGAGATCGATCCATTATATTGATGTCTTCAATTCACTGCTTCAGGTCATCATTATGAAGTCGTCATCCCTTCTTCGAGGGTTCCATCGTACTTACGAATTGGTAACGGGGCAAATTGGCAACGACAGAATGCTATAAGGGTAATAATCTGGGATTAACCCATGAATGAGCATATGAGTACCTCTCGAGTTGAACAATTAAAACACATCGAGAGTAAAGTTCGAAGTTACAATAAGAAGTTTCAAAGGGATAGGCAATCGTTCGATGCCTAATCAGAAGGTGAAAGGGTTTCAGGGCAATGAAAATAAGTATTGCGTTTGATACCAGAATTGATGATCCCTCGGAAGGTGGCTCATGAATTACATAAGAGGCCACGCGCGAGGAACAACCTTGGGAACAGGGGGTGCAGGAGAGTCAAGTTTCGATCCTGTGGAACTGTGGGTTATGGGCCCACCATGTGGGTTAAAAGTAGGAAGGGGGCTGACATCTTGCACGGTCACTATAGCAAGGAATGTCAGAGGGTAGCCTGACAGTTATGTCGGTAACAACATCGATACCAAGGGCGAGGGACGAAGAGAACCATTTTCCTGCTCATTGAACAAGGCGGGCCAATAGGCAAAGTTCTCGTACATCGGTGGCTACCGGAATGCCGTCAACAAAAGCAACAGGGTCCTATCGACACGGTTGTACACCAAGGTGTTTACATAAGCAGGATGATATTACTGCTTAGATCATATAGATCAACAGTAAGGTTAAACAAAACAATGGAAAGGAAAAATGTGCTTAAACACATTATTCAGGGGTATATCCTTCCCAAGGAGAAATAGAGCATGATATCCATGACAGGATATAATGTAGAAAACTCATTAGGAAAGGGGGAAGAATTTTGATGACATTACCCATACAACGGTGTTTGGATAATTTGATAAAGAAAATTAAGCATTGTGCTTCAAATGTTCTTATTGAAATTCAGAGTACCACATACATGCTTCGAGATAGCATTGACATGTTCTTCAAGCAAAGGCCAGACTTTGGATGCAGGAAGGATCCATCAGGAACAGCTTGTAGAATAAGTCTTACAATTTCCTCATGGAAGAATGGATAATCTTGCTAAAAGGAAGAACTATAACAATAAGCCCTCCAGCCAGGTGTGCTAGGCATGACATCACCTTACCGGGTCATATAAAGACCAACGTTATAACTCTTGGAAAATGCGTCCCAACCATCATATCTGAACGGGATTCATATCTGATTGGTGTTAGGATACTTCAGACTCAGGATGTCTGGGAAGAAAAGGTGCGACACAAATTGACGAGACAACATTTCAAGGTTCTCGGGAAATGAACTATGGAAGCGAGTTCCAAAATAAGAGTTCATCATTAAACCAAGGAGAGGTGAGGAGGTGGCTGATTGGCTCAGCGACAATTCATTGAGATTTCCAAAAAGACGGATTTCCATAGTTATGTGAAGATGGAGATAACATTAGTCAGATCAAATGATATAATGATGTATGCTCGAGGAAAACATACACAATTTAATAATGATAGAAGGGGGCACCCGGAAATCTGGACTAGGTAGCACGATCAAGGTTTGAATGATGATTCAATAAGCAATAGATTTAGAATGAAACTATCGACCATTAACTTCAAAGCAATAGGGTTGCTAGAAGTACAGAATCCAAGCAGCACGGTTCACGTGTTGGTATCCCGGTTAAAATCAACACGGGGACCAAGAAAGAATTGCGAGGGTGAGAAGTATCACAATACCAAGAATTCCTTAAGAGGTGGAGCAGTCCTCACAACATCCTTGACATAAAAGACAGTAACACTTCAAGGTAGAACATAACATAAGTTGGATAGCAAGGAACTCAAGGCACCATGCGAAACTAGAACAAGTTTTGTGTTGGGAGGGAGATCAATAATGTTGTCGATGTTAACAAATCATTGAGGGGCAAGCATGGAATTTCTCATCAGGAACTCAATGTACGTCTCGAAAGAAGTTAAAATGTTGACGATGATCACTACACATTTATCGAGAGGTTTCAAGAAGATGTAATCGATCGGCGACGACATCACATCGAGGGAATGATGAAGCAAAAGGTTACTATAATCATAGATAAGATTCCATCTCATAATACAGAGTTGTCTCTCAAGACAAACAATATGATGAGGAAAGTTCGATGTAAGCTTAGAGCGCTGTTGGGATTGTGCCCCGGGGATGAAGGACATAGGTAGAATGGTCAAGCAGTAAGCCTGACGATTATGATGTAGTCAATCAGTTGGGAATGACATGATCGAGTACAAAACTCGTAAGCAATGAAGATTACTAAGAGTTGTCGAATCGCAGTGCGGACTCGATTCACTATTTGGTGTTCTCAGCTGACGACAACCTAGAACTTGTGGAGTGACTATGATAGGGAAAGGTATTACTTCATCAGAAATTCTTAAGATGAAGTGCAATGGGTTGGTATCCTCGAGATACCAGGGGGTAATACTCGAAAGTAGATCAGGATAGAAACTAAACTGGATTGTTGTATAACGATAGTAGATACTTTAACCTTGTAAAAATAGACGAGGCACTGGAATGGTTTCCTTTCAGGAATATATTAAATAAAGTTAGCATGGTCAGAACTATAGCTGCAAGGGATCCAATATAATGACTCCGGAAGAATTATTCTAATGATTCAATACTTTTGCAAGAAGCTTCCATGATAAGTTCCACATTGGGTCCATGGGCATGAACACAAAGGTTCATGGTCGACTCCCACTTCTTCAATGCCTAACCTTTCATTTACTTCTCGTCTTCGAAGAAGTTGTAGAGCACAAAATTATCTGGTAAAACTCCAGCATGATATGACTTCACTACAAAAAAATACACTTCCGTGATGATACGTGTTTGTCACAGTAGGTCGCGTTTTTTGTCATGCATGTACATCCATGACAAATTTATGACAGAATCAAGATAGTCATACATGTGCTGTCGTAGAAGTGTTCCATGACATTACCAAAATTATCATCACATAAGTGTCCACTTCCATGACGATAAATCGCGCGTCACAGAAGTGCTTTCGTCAAGGGTGACCGACACGTGGCATCCACCGTAACGGAACGCCGTTAAGCTATCGGGTCGGGTTTTGGATTCAATAACCCGTTAACAGCCCCGACCAATGGGGATTTTCCATGTGTAAAATCATCATTGGCTGGAGGAAACACGTGTCGGCTCGCCGTTGGGACAGATGTCATCCGTTCATTGGACCGAAGTCGCCTATGATACGGCGACACGTGGCACGCCCAACAAAGGCCCATTCGTGAAAAGGTCGGCCCGCTTGACTTGGTCAAAGGTGGCGGCCTCGCCCACTGAAAGCTCGTTAACGGCCTGTTCGATATAGCCCATTTACAACCGCAACCCGGGCCCGTACGCCCTATCCGAACTAGGCCCAAGAGAGTCATCTGGGCGCCCCATATGATTCAGCCTGTTTAACTTCCGCCCATGTGTGGCTCATGAATTCTTTCGCCCATATGAGGACCTTTGTAACTCTTGGCCCATTAACGCCCGTGGTGAAACGGCCCGTAATGAACAAAGGTATCACTTTATACCCATTAACGCCCGTTATTCCATTGGTCCGCTTCAGCCCAAGTTATCTTTCGCCTTCTCGTGGCCCATTGATTCTTGGGCTCATTTGCAGCATTTGGTTACATACGCCCACATCGCTATTTTCGCTTAGGGCCAAATTCAGCCCGTCGTTACAGTCAGCCCGTTTACGGACCGTTAACACGTTGGGCTGTTTTCATGTCAAAAAAACCCTCGTTGGGCTGTTTTCATAAAGTTATCAAATAGGCCTATTAACGGCCCGTTATGGTCCACGAATAGTACGACCCATGATTGGCGAAATTGATACGCCCCGTAGAAGGCCCATGGATCCTACGGCCCGTATGAGGCCCATGGATAGTATGGCCCGTAGAAGGCCCATGGATCGTACGGCCCATAGAAGGCCCATGGACCCTACGGCCCGTAGAAGGCCCATGGACCCTAAGGCCCGTATAGAAGCCCGATGGATCGTACGGCCCGTATAGAAGGCCAATGGATCCTACGGCCGGACGAAGGCCCATGGATCATACGGCATGCAGGAGGCCCATGGTTACAACAGTTCATGTGTTGCCATGATTATTTTGGCCTAGTTACCAAAAAATAGGCTATTGTGGCCACTAGAAAAACACAGAAAAAGAACTGCAGTGACTACAAGCAAACAACTAAATAAGACAATAAGGAAATAAATAAGCAAGCAATTAACGGTAGCCTATTACCGCTATTAAACATATTACATCCACTGGGCATCAAAGTTCGCCACCAGTGCAAATATGGGGAACAAAGCAGCATATTACATACACTGGCCATCAAAATTGGCCACCAGTGCAAATAAACGCGGCAGCAAAACAAGATCATAACTGAAACAACGGAAGAGCTCAAAAACGTTATCCCGGTATCCACCATGCTGGCAATAAGCTTAGCAAGCTGATTAGCTTTGTCCTGTTTGGCGCTAAAATCCTCCAACGCTTGTCGTTGCACCGTAAAGTATGCATCCGAATGCTCCAGGACTTCCATGATCCATCCGCTTTTGTCGCAAAGACAGCCTGATCGATGTCATTCAGCTTGTAGTTGAGACTCAAGAAACCGAACTGATTCGCATAAAGGAGTTTCAATAGCTTGTGCAAGCGGTAGTGGCCAAGAATCGAACACTAAACCAAGACAGAACTTTGGGGTTGTCTCATTGTCTTCAAGATAGTCTTCCTTAGCTGTTTTATCAGCTTTGTTGGAGACCAACAAGGATGTGTCACTATCCTGAACCTTATCTCGCATTACTTCCTTTACCATTGCTTAATAAGGCACTCTTCCCCAATATTCTCAACATTCTAAAAGAAGAAACAAGGCATACATAACAAGTTTAGCATGTACTAGTATATGAAACTCATTTCGTGAACCAGTTCATTAGTAAGGTGGACAGGATTAAACTACCAAGTCTTCTATTGCCAAGTCCTAGTACATAATAAAAGCATCAAACAAACATATATCTATGTCCTATGGTCACTGCATTGTCTTGCCAAATCAAAATAGAGACACGGTTCAAATCATATCGTTCAAGACAAAGCAGCAGTGAAAGAATACAAAGTGTGGGAAACTACACGGCACAACAAGATTTCAGATGGGTACCACGGGTCTACATGTACAACAACACTATTGGCTCTCACAGATGCTAGTAATGTGCATGATATGAAAGTCAACTGTATACACAATTAAAATTGAAATCAACAGAGCTATTGATAAGAGCAAACCTGTTAAAGAAACATGCGTGAACATACCTGCTATGCCATTGAGTTTCGATTGATCCTTCAATTTAAAAATAAGTTTGTATGAGTAAATACAGTGATACAAGAGCAAAGCAATCATAGTTAAAAAGGCGCTACTAAGCGCTTAAGCGCGCTTAGGCTCTAGGCGTTATAAAACGATTGCGCATAACTACGCATAATCTGTGCATAATCAAGATAAGCATGCGCTTTGGTCAAGAAGCGCAAGGCGGTGGCAAACGCACAATTAACGCCTAGCGCTTTTTGAACTATGATAGCAATGGAATCTTAAATTAGACAGTTGTTCTTCAGGTTTAGGCACTTGTTCTACATGAATAGAGTACAGTAAGACACAAGAATAAAATACTTAAAAATAGAAAATGATCTCATAGACCTTACCACATTCTTGGTTCGGGACCAAGATGTAACAAGGCGTTCCCTACCATCGCCCAAAGAATGTGTCTCAGGAGAACGTAAGGAATTTGATGAGTTTCTTTGCCGGTGAAGTACGTTTTCTTTAGGTAACTCTGCTACTGCCACCAAGCATTCTTGAAGATAGCAAAGGTATTAGCACAGGTTACCTCATCCTGAGTTTCCAAATCGGTCATTCTCTATAGAGAAAAATGGGAAAATTTGCTGTATTATAACCATCATGGAGGTAGGATGTACGAGACGAAGCAAAGTAATTGCCATGAATAACATTACTTACACATAACTCCTGGACAAACACCTGAATCGGCATTTTCCTTCATCTTCAAGATAATATTTCCAAGATGGGAAGATACGCACATACGATTTAACAACATCAAATGCGATAGATGCTAAACTACAATTGGCTGGTTGTGCTTCCTCCACGTGAATAGGCGATTAACTTGTGGAGTTGGGGTTCGCCGTGATAGTATGGCCCTTTGGGCACCGGAGCTGCCTTACTAACTGCTCTTCTTTGGGAGCTCTGTGGTTGAGATGGTGTTGTGCCAACAGAACTGGGTTACTATCGGCTGGGGTTGGGGTTAGATTGGGTGAAGCTGGTTCTCCGTCCATCGCAATAGGGGTACAATCTGTAGAGTTTGGGTTATGTGTGGTAGGGCTGGTTCTTGTGCATGTACAACCGGGGTGCTATCTCCACCAAGAGGTAGCACTGTTTTATTTGAAGACCGTGTTTTTATTCCGCTAGATACTGGCATCACCCGCTCCAATTCAAATGGCTGATAAACAGGAAACATAGTTGAATGTACAGACATTGTATGAGAGACACATCTGATGTCTATCTAAACTAGATAGCATAGCATAACATAATTCAAAGATATGATGAATAACTAAACAGGATCACATGACATAATTCACCTACATGTTATCTAAGTAATCAGGATCGCATCATTTAATTCACATATGTGATTTAAATGCTAAACAGAGGGCATTCGATATGATGTCTGAACTAAGAACATGGTGTTGAATATTGTGTATATGATGTCTAAACTATGCAATGCAAGACACCGTATGCATGATATGAGCAGTATAACCGTGCCAAGTTAGAGCATACACCTCAGTGGGGGAATAGGACTGGTCATCTGTCTCTGAATCCATCTTTGAGGAGCTATCGGGACCAAACAAGAGATCTGCTTCGACAGGTAGAACTGTCTGCTATGAAGGCCTTGTTTTCACTCCAGATTTTTCCATCTCCCACCCAAATGGCTGATTCACAGGAAGAGTAGTTTAATGTACAAACATTGTCGACAAATGGAAATGTAATGAAGAAAAGGATGGGCAAGATATCATTCAAATATATGATGCCTGGTTAAACAGGATGGCATTGCACATTTCACATATATTATGGCTGGCTAAAGACATGAGACCGCATAATTCCCATATATGATATAGAAACTAAACAGGTGGCATTACGTAACATGTCTAAACTAAGCAGATGACATATATGATGTCAAAAGTAGGCACAACAAGGCAACATATGCATGATATGACTAACATCATCATGCCAAGGTAGAGCAAACACCTTGGGGGTAAATAGAAGTGGTCGTGGCCTCGAATCCGCCTCGTAATAGATATCTTCCTCGGATTACAACTGGAGAGGTGGGGAGGGTTTGCCATTGAACCCACCATGGAGCGATGTCTGCATGATATTGTATTGCCGCCAAGAAAACTCTTATCTTTTTTCTACATGTTCAAGATGACTGTACAATATCGACATGCATATGAAAAAATATGGTGAGATTATTTAAGGAGAGCATGCAGAAATTTAGAGTGATGGTAACAACCCGGTGGATCGGCGTTTTCCGCTGAACCAAAATAGCCCTAATGGATCGACGTGAATGTATAGTAATAAGTGATGCAACAAGTGTACAACCTCTTTGCCGTAGTTGTGTCGACCTCAACATCATTGGGTTGGTCATTTGAAGCAGTTGAGGCAGAGGTGGCTGTCGGAGGTGTGGAGGAAGATCTCGAGGAATCAGAGACGGCGCCTGTGGCATCGCTTGTGATGGATCGCTCGTCGTTGGAGCAGCTCCGTGAGTCAGAAGACGCCAAGGTGAAGCAAGACAAGACAGACATCGTCAATCTCAAGTGGGATTCTAATAGCATCTCCAATAGATGATGTAAAATGGATGTAAAATTAACATCACCAAAACCACCGACTACAACAGATGAGGTAAAACTGTTGACTCTGAAATTAACTGTCAAACTGAAATTTATCAGGAATCTGAATGCTATCACAAAACTGAACGCAATGGTAGCAGAGAGGCACTTGACATGTAGTTTAGGAGGGCTGCAGTTCATCTTCAACTGCACCCCTCGAGCCGCCACCACCACCGGCCGAACCGCCGACCCCAGCCGCCTCGCCGCCCAAACAACTCGCCACCGCCGCCTGCCAGCCCTCTAGGCCCCCGCCCCACCCCGAACCCTAAGATAGATAGTGGGTACCTCTCCGCGAGCCCCGCCCCGCCAGGGTGGTTCTTCCTTAACTCCATGAGCCCCCCAACCCCGAAAATCGACAGATCCAAAAGTCGATTCAGTCGATCAAGTGTGGCTTAATCGAGCAGAGCAAAGAAGACGAAGCGAGGGGGAGAGCAGCAGCAGCAGCTAGGCGAAGCGAAGCGACGAGCGAGAGCCGAGCAAAGAGCAGCAGATCCGGCTGGTATGGACGCCGCAGCCAAGGGGCCTCAGGCTGGGGAGAGCCGCCGTGGAGATGCGCCATGCGCCAAGCCAAGGTAGCCGCCCATGGGGTGCGGGATGGAGCTCCGTCGGCCGGGAGGTCGAGTTAAGGAGAAGGTGAGATGCGATGAGTGTACAACCTCTTTGGTGGTGCCGAGTAGGCCTCGCCGCCCGAGGAGTCGGTGAGGATGCTGCGGTTCCGTGGAGCAGGTTAAGGCGACGCTAGGGGATGGAGCAGCCGCGATAGACGAGGCGATTGTCGGAGCAGCTCCTTGGAGGTGGAGGACGGGCGGCTGAACCGGCGGGACGGCGAGATGGACGACGGATCCTCATCCGGGGAGGTGGACGAGGGACGTCGAGCTGTTGCGGTGGACGACGTCGTCGGTGAAGAGGTTCCGGCTGGGCAGCGGTGACGTGGCAGACGGAGGAGGGTGGGGTTCCGCGGCTGGAGCGGAGAGGTTATGGCGGCTTGGTATTTCGAATGGCGAAAAGGGGGCGATGGGAGGGGGTGAAGCATGACTTAGGGACGCGCTTGTCCAAAATGTAGGGTGTGTTACAAAAGTACCCCCCACCGATTTGAACTAGCGGCCCTTTCGGCTCAGGGTTAGAAGGGGGATTTCGCGTGTCGGGATTTGGCAGCTGGAGGGAGTTTTCGCGCGCGTTGTAATTTCGGGATAGCAAGGCGCGGGTTGTGAAGGCGCCAGTTTTGGGAGCACGATATCTGAATTTTCGGGATATAACAAGACGCGGGTTGAATTTTAGGGACAAGCCTAACGTGTAGTAATATTGTACTTGTACGTACCAAATCAATTCGCACTTCCCTCAACCAAAAAGAAAACGAAAAAAATAAAACTATTCACACCACACAAAGAGAAGATCTTACCCCATTTTACTATACAAATGCTATTCAAAGCTACTCCCTCCTTCCATCTATATAGGGCCTAATGCGTTTTTCGATGCTAACTTTGCCAAATATTAGAGCAATGATATATGACATGCAACTTACACAAAGCACACCATTAACTTCGTCTGTGAAAGGTTCTTTCAATGATATAATTTTCACATTGTGCATGTCATGTACTAGTAATCTTGTCAATAGTCAAAGGCGGTCTTAAAAATCTCATTACGCCCTATATAGATGGAAGGAGGGAGTATCAATCCATGTTATGTCCGATTAAATTTTTTGCTTGCTGTATAATGCATGTAACCTACTCATACCAACATTTTAGTGCATTCCAAATGTCTATACTACCGCTGCAATTCGAACTAAATTTGAATTCGTTTCTCTATTTCAATAAGAATCTACAATCATGATTGTTGCCAACTTCAACCATAATAGTTTGCTTGCTATCCGCCAGATATAAATCGGACGGCCTATAATGCAGGATGGCAGGCACACCATCATCAACAACTCCGTTTTTTATAAGAGTAGAGATAAAATATATTAAATGTAGTATAACATGTTCATAAACACACCATGTGCATCACCGTTATATATATTCACACATGCGTCGGTTTAAAACACTATGATAAATTCTTCAAATATCCGAATTCGCTTTTTATAATGAAGTATATATGATCTCTATTTGTCTTTTACACACACAACCCACTTATCTTTGTAGCTAGCGCTAACTTTCTCTTGTGCATGCACACGCCGCATCCCTCTCACCCTCCCTCAAGATTCTCTAGCTCCATCGCAAATTGCCTTTTCACTTTAGGTCGCTCACCCACGTGTGTGTAGGCCCCCAGCTGCTTCTTTACGGCACACATCGATCGATATGCCTCTCTAGCCAGGTGTGCCTAGCACAAACACAAGCTTCCCTCTTCTCTTGTCACCGCCCATGCCTCACTCCCACCACTCTTTTCATCGCTCTCGATCAAGACACTCCTCCCCGCCGATATAGTATGCCTCTCGCACCACCTCCTACATGCATCCCTCTCTCTCTATCCTTCTCCTCGTGCCTCATTTGCTTCTAACACACACATGCATGTATACCGATCGATCTCCCAACATATACCTAGATCGACTTTAACTACCCCCCATCGATCGACGCACCTCACAAGTTATGTCTCTCCTTTCTCTAACAAAGGGCGATTGATCTTCCTATGTAGTTATGTCTGCTACCACAACCACATTGTCCCCCTCATCATTCGTGCATGCTTCCTGAACCGCCTCTCACACGCATGTGCATGCACAACAAGCAGCCATCTCCTCTCTTATTGATATTGCAGCGTGTTCTCCGCTTGTCTAGCAAGCCTATCCCACCATTTGTTAGAAGCAACTCCACTACCACCCCTCCAACACTCTAGCTTTGTCTCTCTCCCAACCTTATTCCTCTCCTGCACATATGCATGGATGCCGATCGATCTCCCTTAATACATGAGGCAGATCGATCTCCTTAATACATGAGGTAGGCCTCTCTCCTCCTCCACACATATACCAGCCATTGTAGCTCTATAGTTAATTGGGCCTCCCTCTTCCCCCACCACACGCAGATAGTCGAGCACTGCAGGTAGGTATCCATGCCACAGAGACAAACTGCACATGTCCCCTCTCACGTTCCAGTAGGCCAGCCACTCTATATCTTTGACGCGGGCACACACAAATTCGATGGCACTCTATATCGATCGCGCGCGCACACACACACACACACATCATCCCTCTTTTCGATTCTATGGACACCTCAAGCCGATGATACCTCCACTCTCTTCTCGTGGATCACCCCCTCTATATATATGTTATATCCAGGACTCTATTTCACACACATTGCGTATGTTACATTCCCCCCCCCAAAAAAACTCTCAAGAACCCACACACTATATCTCTCTAGGTTTGTATCTCTCTCACACAACCCCACGTAGGTGGTGTACGTATACAAGAAGAGAATAGGTGCACCGTGCACGTACTCATGCTTCGTGCCCAGCCACACCCGCGTGGGTACACGGTGGAGCTCATTTCTTTATGAAATGGCAGCCCACGTGCTAATTTGAATGCCTGTAGTGGTTGTTTACCTAGGGAGGTCGTGTACCATGCCTGCACGAAACAAAGTTCGACTTGACGCGTTGCCACGTTATTTTTAAATAAAGTTATAGCGCCAATGGCACGCATACAGAATATAAAATGATTTTTATGGAGAAAAGGTAGTCCGCCACTATATACAATGGAGCCTTGCGTGCTCTGTTTTGTCGCTTCTTAGAGTATCTCACACAAGGCTGCGGTGGCTCTCTCTCTCTCACCGTTGGTCATCGATCCGCCGCATCCCGTCCGCCGGGGAAAGGGAGGCGGTGGCTCTCTCTCACCGTTGGTCACCGATCCGCCGCATCCCGTCCGCCGGGGAAAGGGAGGAAGTGCATCACTTCTCCGTTCGACGGCGCCGAGGCAGCACGTCCCGATCTGCGGTACACGCCATTCTCTCTGACCAAGCTCCGGCGCGGCAGGGCCTACGCCACCTGCTCGCAGATTCCGCCCACCGCCACCTAGTTACATCCCGACGACCTCCGTGTATTCCTCCGCCTTGCTCCACCGCCTGCCTTCCCACGCTGCTGCATGTGGATCTTCCATAGTTCTTTGCCCAAAACGTAGCTCGTCCAGCATACTTTCCATATTGCATTCTTGTCCTCACACCGTTTTAGACAAACACAACCGTGTTGTTATCTTCCCTTAGGGAAAGGAATATGCTTCTTTTTTGTCGTCGCATGTGCCATCAACTGTTATTGGCCAGTAATTGTTTCCTTTCTACCTCTTTTTTGCAAACAGGGCTATCCATTTCACCTTGTTGCTATTGCGGCCTTTTGGTGAACTGCACAAATCACTTTTTTCTTAAGCGTGTTTTGTGCAGTTGTACTAAAATGTCACACGGGCAACGTCTCTACATTTCAAAGGCGATCGCACAAAGGGAGATTGGTTTTGCTCTATCCTCCTCATCCAACTCGAGCCTAATCTTCTCCAACTAGTTAGTCTTAAGAGAGACCGCAAAGGTGACCGGCTTCTATTTGTGTGTTTATTGTTTCATCAGCAGTCCTCTATTATCGTAATCACACTTAATATCTTTGGAACAGGGACGCCAGCTCTATTTTAGTGGAAGTGCACAAAATGATCGGAATGTTGCATGCTCCGCATAGCTACTTTTTTTCCAACATGCCTTGTTGATTTAGACAGAGCTGGGGGACGTTGCTGCCAATGAAAGCATGGATCAATTTTAATTTAACACCTTCTCACAACTCGTTCTTCAGTTGTGATGTAATTATTAGCTCGATCTGCTAATAATTGACATGCATTAGCAAGGAAGTTAGTTTTTTATTGTTTCCGAAAGAGCATCGATGGCAAGACACGCGAAACAAAAGCAGAAAGCTCAAACCATTGTACAATTTCATGTCGCTGGAAAATTATTTGTATAGAACGTCAATTATGTAAACAAATGATGGAAGCTTGATAGCATTGCCAGAAGCCTCTTCATCATCCGGGTCCATGTGCCACGCACAAAATTATACTCCTTCGCTCCTAAATATTTGTCTTTTACAAATTTCAAACGGGCATATTTTAGAGTGTAGATTCACTCATTTTGCTTCAGATGTGTACTCCTCCGCTCCTAAATATTCTATTCGTTTTCTAGAGATTTCAACAAGTGACTACATACGGAGCAAAATGAGTGAATCTACACTCTAAAATATGTATATATACATCCGTATGTGCCAGTCCATTTGAAATCTCTAAAATACAAATATTTGAGTAGTCACTGTTGAAATTCTAGAAAGACAAATATACTCGGAGTATATTTAAGAACCGAGGGTAATGCACAACCGCATGGGAGACTCAGCCCGGTCGTATACCGCATTAATAGTGAGTAATGAGCAGTCAAATCATAAGCCCCACCTTTCCCACTGTAAGTTATTCTGAAGAAGCAACCATCAATACGCTCTTCTTTGAATCTGCTCATACTACTCCATCGTAACTGTTTATACAGCGCGCTAAAAAAAATCTGTGGGACCAAGGCGACTAGCGACCGACCTGAAAAATAGCATTGGTAGTTATAGCACGACGTACACACATGCATGTAGTGCTTCCACCCTGGGTACACACATGCATGCACTTACTCCACTCCATAGTAGTACAATACATGGAGAGAAAATTGTGGACTTGATTGCGGTTACCACGCCCTAATTAATTGAGCATTAAACTAAACGTGTCTAAAGTCTCTCTGATGGTGGAAATGCATTGAGAGAAATGCATCATAATGAAGCGTGCCCTGTAAACTGTGACGGAGGGAGGAGTAGTATGAAGGTGCAAAACTAAGTACGCGTATGGCCAGTCGGTCAACGCACCTCCTCTTGGCATATCACTGACATATGGGACAGGAGTGTGAGCAAACCGATCTCAATTGACGGCAAAGAGCCAACCCGTCGTTCCTTGAGAGAGACGAGGAGCGAGAACACACAGACGGGCTCGCACGGAGGCCAAGATATATTCGAGCATGGTTGGTTGATCGATATCATTCATTACATGTTGGGCTGCTGTTTTCCGCCCTTCTCCGGAATAAACGTGTACTTTATCAGAGATAAAAAAATAAAAGTACAGACGCTCCACCATGCGGTTCTAGTAGTAGTACTACTCGTACTACTGCGCTTGGCTCTTCGCCTCTTCGTGAAGTCGAACAAGGTACTCCGCATGTTGGGTACTACAGTGTATGCCTATGACAATCTAACACCGAATGGACTGATGCATGTCCACCGAGGGTAGGTTGCATTAGTAAAAAGGAGTAAGCGAAGCCTGCAAGCTTCTCCTCGTTCTGCGAGTTGACGGGACACACCAAAAGTAGTGCTAGTCCATACTCCCTCCTTTCCGGCTAATATGGCTTAATCTTTTTTGCGGGTAAATGAGAGAGATTTATTCATATATAAGCATTCTTAGGACGATCAGCCAAGACACTGGTCACTAGGAAGTGACGTACCCCGCAAAAAAATAAGTAGGAAGCGAGGTGTTTCATCAAGCCAGCTCTCGGCCACATTCAAAGTGCAGCAAGCACGGTTCGCACGAAGATGCGCCGCAAGGTTTGCTGACCTGTTTACATGCTGAATAACAAAAAAATAGGAAATATTACCGAGCGCTACTATTTGTAACAGGATATGAGCTAGAATTAAGCGAGAATTGTGGCGAGTGTTCCATGCAATCAACTTCCATTATCACATGCGAGAACCCTCGAAGAGAACCAAATGTGTTGAAGATTGCTTTATCACATTTTAAAATTATAATAAGAGTGCAGACGCTCCACCATCCGGTTCCTAGTACTATACGTACCTTTATAGATTATAGTAGTAGTACTAGTACTAGTAAACTTTGCGCCTGTCTGTTCGCCTATTCGGGAAGTCGAACAATAGTAGCACTAGTAGTATAGTGTATGCTTCTGGCAATCTGACACCGAATTAACTATTGCACGTCCACCGCCTGAGCGAGGGAGAGCTTGCATTAGTCAAAAGTTTCTCATTGTCCTACGAGCCACCGCACGCAAGCTTCTCCCATCCTGCAACCTTCTCCTTGTTCGGCAAGTTGACGGGACACAACAAAGTAAGGCTAGTCCATACTGCCTCCTCTCCGGTTAATATGGCTTAATTTCAAACGAGATAAATACACTGTCTGTCACTGTATATTTGTAAAAATACGGTCAGTGGACTTCATAATATGCTCATTGCGCTCAATCTATATATATTCCGTGTTTATACGGTCACTAGCTCACCTCGACCGAGTATGTGTGCATGCACGTAGGTTGAGCACTTAGCGTGACTGTGTGTGTTCCGTCGTGTGCTCGGACATGCATGCATTAGGGCGCTATGCTGCTTTTAAGGCCCATGTGTACGCAGGACTGTTGCATACACGTAGGGGAGTACGTAGGGGCCACTAAGGAGCAGTCAAATCACACAAGAAGTTAGTCGGAAGAAGCAACAATCATTTCACTCTTGAATGACACGTACGCAATATAAAATGGTTGATATGGAGAGAAAAAGAAAACCACTATATATACACTAGTAGGAGCCTAAGCTACAAGCCTACTTGCTAAGGTTGCTCTCTTCACAAGCATAGAACGACGGGCCTGATCCCGCAGCTGGGGGAACGGAATAATGTTCCGCGTAGACGCGGTCGACATCGGCGAGGGAGAAAACCCACAGTCGGTGCGTCCCAATCGGGGTCACCGCGGTATGGGTCGATGCCGCGTCCCAACCGCCCTTCTAGCTACAGCCCGACTTCCCAGGTAGTCCATCTTCCTTTTGTAGCCGGCTTGCTCCACTGCTGTAGCTCCATCTCCATGTCGATCTTTCTCTACTTCTACCGGCTTCTACTTGTGAGGAGTTTATGTTTCATGAACTAGTGCCAATACTATTATTCTAATCACACTTCTTCAATATCATTGCCATCAGGGATGCTCAGGTCGATTTTAGTGGAACTGCACAAAAGCATCGATGATCCGAGGGTGCCACCGCCTTTCCTTCGATGTGTTCTACCGCCAGGGAATTAAATCATGTTTAGGGTTTAGGGTTTAAGTCGAGTGACCCCATCAGTAGTTTTTCTTTTCAGACACGCCTCACAACTTTTTTCTTTAGTTGTGAAGTAAATATTGGCTATGATCTGTGAATCATTGAGATGCATCAGCATGCGTGTTAGTTTTCCTTTGTATTTGATGGAATGTTGTAACGGGGCAACCTTGGAATAGGAATGAAAATGGAGTGGAAAGTTTTCGTTTCTTCGGAGAAAAAATGGAAACGGAGAGAAGCCAACGTTTCATTTCGTTGGATCGCGCCATCGAGCAAAACCAACGTTTAAATCACGTCTGTCATGTTCATGTCTCACCCTCCTCCACGGCTCGACCCCACACGGTCGCTCGGCATGCCACTCACCGCAAACCGAGTATACGATAACTATCCCGCCTGCTTGTCTGATGGATCGCGCCATGGAGTACTAGCACTACTGGAAGAGATTGACGAGTTGGGGGAGGACAACTAGTTGTAGCACGAACTCTCAATGCATGTTGTAGCCAGCTATTGCGACCTTTGAATGCGGAGCAACCGCGTGCACCCGGAAGCGGCGCGGCGACGCCTTCGCCGGGCGCCGCTTCAATGCGGGCGCCAGTGAGAGGTCGATCCGCCTGGCGGGCATGAATGCGGCACTCGACTGCTTTCGGCGGGAAGCACGCTGGTGATGAAGAGGGTTCGGGTTGGTCTGGACCGGCCGTGGCAGCGGTCCGGACGTGCGCAAACAAGAGATGATGTACGTTAATATTGTTGCGTATATAATTAACAATGTAAATAATGTGTCAGCTGGACAAATATGATTGGAGATGGAGATGGAAATGGAATTTTACGTAAACATGGATATGCATGTCTATGTATATGTGTGTGTGCGCGCCGACTCTCGCGACCTGGAAGCGGGGGCGTGTTTTTCTTTCTTGGTACGTTAGAAAATCAATTTGCCTAATTCACATCTAGATGTTATTTAGGGATATCACATCTAAGCTCCCACAAGTATATAATGTAGCAACAAGAAACAAAAAAAACTAGGACAAAAAATAGACCACAAACAGAGTGGACATTAACTTAGATGTGACATAACTATGTCACATCTAGATGTGTCCTAGACAGACCCTTAAAAAATTGTCCGCCAGTTTTCGCTTTTTTTCGAACGCAGCAGATTCTATTTAAAACCACTGCCATGGAGAGATTTTTTTACTCCATTATAGCCTCTTGTTTGATAGAGTTTCTCGCGTCTCGCTCTCTCACCCTCTCCATATCAAACCAAGATGACAGTGTCCACTCTATCTCTCTCCTCACCGATGGTCACAGATCTGGCTGAATCCCGTCCGCTGCGGGAGGTGAGGAGGTGCAGCGTTGACGTTGTCGCCGTCGGCAACGGAGGGAGCCGATGCGCACCGTCCTCTCGGAGCCGGCGCTAGCGCGGACGAAGATCCGTCACGCCCTTGTTCGCTGTCGTCGTGTGGGCAGATCCCGCCCGCCCGCCTAAACGACATCTAGCCCACCGAGGTATAACTTCTTGTCTGGTCCAGCTCCCTGTGTCGCCATGTGCGGGTTTTCTTCTATGCGACTACTCCCCAGCTCCCCATGCATAGTAGTAGTAGCTAGGGTTCGTCGGCTGGTCCAACATCACCTACTAGTACTATTATAGAGGAAATGCCACTCAAAAGTTGTCCTGATTTATGCCTCGTGGAGGTATACATGTTGTTTCGACAAAAGTACATGGTGGTTGTGCGGTCATTGTCCATATGGTGGTAGTACTATCACCGTTAAATGATGAAATGCTTTTTTCTCGGTATCCTAGTATAGTTCCCATCAAGATATAATTATGATGCTTCGCTTGTTGGTGTACTTTCATTAATTCTTATTGACAATTGAGATGTCGCTATAACCCTTTTTATAGTTTTGGAAACAACGATGCGTGTCTCCATACCCGGCATGTCTTCCTCAATTTTAGTGGAACTGCACAAAATTGATGGCCATTGTTGTTCCGCCCACTCGTCTTCCTCGCCACGTGGTTCTTCCTTCCTCGAGCTTGATTAATGAGAAGAAACAGACCACAGTGAGGATTTGTCGAACTTCATAGGTGCCTCACCCAAACTTGATGCCAAATGGATGATGCATCACCACAATGACCTATCGATTCTCATGGTTGCGCCTCATGGTTGCGCCGGCTGGTGAAGCTGATCGATTTTCAATGAAAAACAAGCTGGCTTCCATCGGTGCTTTTGCTTGTTACGCACAAAGATGATATCCTTTGTGAGTTCACCTTGGTTGCGTTGGAGACGCAATGCCTTTCACGTTGGTGTAATTTTATCACACAATTGGCTATGAACCAAATGTTTCCTCAAGAAGGATCGACGCTGGTACTAAGAGCATAAGTTTTGTATTGATTTCTAAGCCTTTTCACAACTTTGTCTCCAGCTCCCTGTAATTTTATTTGTCCAGCTATTAACTTTGATTTTAAAATGGTGTGGACTAAAAACCGGATGGACGAGTAGCCTCCATTTTTATTTACTCAACATATTATATTTGACTGAAGTCAAACTTTGTAATACTCTCAAACCTTTCCGATAATTGAGATTAAAATTCTTTATTTTTTCACACTCTCACACGTTTCCGATAATTTGGCGCATTTGTGGTTGTTCACTTAGAGCATGGTTGATAATATAGCCAGCTGCTGGCTATATGATGTTGCCATGTCACATATAGCCAAGCTTAGAGCCAACAAGTACAATAGCTAGATATAAATATGTACTACTTTGTTGATACATGGCCCATCCCACTCTCTCACAAAGTACCTAGGAGCACGTGCTGCAGCCGGCTGTTAACTAGTAGCCCGCTTATCTTCTCTCTCCTCTTCTCCTCTTTCAAGTAAGCAAGATTATAATATTTAATGTCTTACAGCCCGCCTACATCACCTAATTGTACTTGCTCTTAAGGGAGGGTAGTGTACCACACGTGAAGGACAGAAAGTGCGACCAGGACGCGTGGGCGTGGATCGTTAGTTCATCGGAAGTAGTACTAGTTCTCTTCACTATACATTAAATAAAGAGTTTCGTTTCGTACTTACACAATTTAAACGATTGTTATGGAGAGAATAAGAAAACCACTCCACTAATATATATTAGTTGTATACACGAGAGTACTTTATGGACGCGGCTTGACTTAGTGCACCTGCCTTTGGGTTTATGATAGGTGGGCCCAAAATGTGGTTGGCTCACCTGTCATACAGCCAAAAGCAGGTGCAGTGAAGGCACCGGAGCTCAGTCCGTACTACAGTAGTATATATATATAAGCTGGAGCCTCAGCGCTTGTTCGCTAGGGTTTGCACTTCCACACGCCGCCAAGACTACATATATGTTACACGCTGGAGGCTCAGCTGCTCATTTGCTAGGGTTTGCTATATTCAAAGTCTCTCACCCTCTCTTCACCAGATCAAAACAAGACTGTGTTGGCCTCTTGTCTCTCTCTCCCCCCTCACAGCTGGTGAAGGAGGCGTCTGTATCCTGTCGCATCGGGAAGGGGAGGAGGTGCAGCGTTCACTCTATCGCCTTCGGCGAGGGAGGCAATCCACTGCCGGCTGCGTTGTTCTCTTTCACATAGCGCCTATGCGGGAGGGCCACCAACCCCTTCTTCCTCGCTGCCGTACGTAGTGTGGGCAGATCCAGCCTCCCGCCGCACGCCTTGCCACATCTCGACGACCCTAAGGTATAAGTTTCTTTGAAACCGTCTTTGCTCTAGCTGCATGTGGATCTTTTTCGATCAGAGTCGAATCTAGGTCTTGGTTCAAAGAGGAAAGAAGGGTGCGGTGGGCTGGAGCAAGAATCTAGGACGTGGTTCAATGAGGAAAGGAGGGCGGAAAGTAGTATAGACCGCTATCCAGCCGCTTTGTAGGTCGAAAAGGGAAAAGGGGGTAACCAAAGACACACATCTGTAAGGAACCGATCTCTTTGTTGAAAAGGGAAAGAAACTGGGGGGTCGGGTAGTTTGTGCAGGACTAGATTTGCTGTTCTCACTTAGGAAAAAGGTTCAAAGAGAACAAATATGGGACCAACGATATATGCTACTTCGCTACATACTCGTGATCACCCATTTATACGTGTGGATTACATGATGATCTGGTATGTCCCATACAACTATTTTGCTGTTGTTAATCTAAGAATGCCACTGAAAATTGAAGCAATGCCACTATTAAAATTAAATTACATTTTTTACGAATGGTGTTTCAAGAGAATGTCTCTGTTAATATGAATCAATGCAACCGTTTTAGAAATGCTACTATCCTACTTTGTTTTCTATCCAAGATAAGTTAGATGCTTCTTTCTGTCACCGTTTGTTTCATACTCCTTTATCGGCAAGTAATTGCTTCCTTTTTTGCCTCTGTTAAAACAGGGGTATCAATTCAACTTGTTGCTATTGCGACATTTTGCTTCGCTACTCGAAACACTTATGTTTTAAGAGTTTTTTGTGCAGTTCAACTTCAATGTCACACCGGTGACTTTGCTTAATTCTTGTGGAACTGCACAAAAGGAGATCGAGATTTGTTTCCACTCTTCGTGGCGAGTTGTTTCAAATCTTGGTCTCATCCACATGATGTGCAGTGTGCTTTGAGATGTTGTGCTACTTGTTTTGGTACTGTTTTAAATAAATGTTGAATTGAAGCTATTGTATTGCTGTCTTTTCCCATTAAGTAGTGAACAAAAATGGGACCAACCTGACATGATGCTTGTTGCTTTGTTGCAACAAATTCAGCACAACCCCTTTATAAGCCAAGAATTGATGCCACTCGTAATTAACTATCTGAATCTTATTTCAAAACTGCAAAGGATTGGCGGATTACCATTTTGTGGCCGCATGTTTCATCCTCCTTTATTAGCCAAGAATTGATTCCTTTTTGCCTCTGCTTAAACAGGATATCTATTCAACTTGTAGCTATTGCAACATTTTGCTTTCGCCACGCTAAACACTTTGCTTGATTTTCAGGCAACCGCACAAAACGAGATTCGATTTCCTATTCGTGTTGGCAGATTCATATTTTATCCTGGTCTTCTCATGAAAGGTCAAGACAGCCTTCATCCACATGATTGTGTAGTGTGCTTTGAGATGTTGTGCTACTTGTATTGGTACTGTTCTAAATAAATGTTGAATTGAAGCTATTGTATTGCTGTCTTTTCCCATTAAGTAGTGGACAAAATGGGACCAACCTGCACATGATGCTTGTTGCTTTGTTACAACAAACTCTGATCACCCCTTTATAAGTAGATGGAAGCACCTACTGTTGTTGCGCCCACTCTCCCTCGAACTGTTTATGCTTTTCGTTAATCTAATGTCACTGGTAAAATTAAGCAATGCCACTCTCAGAATTAATTAACTACTGAATGTTAGTTCAAACTACAACACTTGTTAGGAATGGTACTATCCTGCTTTGTAGTTCTTTCTACATGTTTAACCAAGGTGTTGTTAAGATAATGTCTCTGTTAAAATGAATCATCGCATTGTTTTAGGAATGATACTTTTCGCTTTTTCGTTCTTTATACATGTTGAAACAAGGCATTGTTAAGATAATGTCTCGCTTAATATGAATGAATCACACCGATTGAGAATTGCTACTCTCCGCTTTGTTTCCCATTAAGATAAGGTAGATCAGAGATGTTTTTCTTCCGGGAGTACAAGTCATCAACCGTTATTTCTCAGAATTGTTTCCTTATACCTTTTGTTGCTTACAGGATATCACAATTAAAGCTCGGTTTTATTCCGACTTCGATTTTAGTTCAACCGCACAAAAGAGCCAATGTGTCCAAGGCAAACTGTTGCATTATCGGGTCCAGCTTGGTCATTCCACTTTGCGTAAAGAAGCAGTCACTATTTGCGCTACATTACGTATGAATGACCGAGAAGCTTTACTGAGTATTAGGCCTTCCACTATGTAGGCCAAAAGAGGTGCCAATTTCACCTTTTCTTATTTTGGCACCAAATCCTCCATTGCTTCAAACGGTGCCATAAATATTAGACACCGTGACATGACTAGTCTGCAGAGACCATTGGCAATTTAACAACACGTGGAGTGCCCTGGGAAAAAGTGCCCAAACAAGTACAAGAAGCGACAGGACTCCACGATCATAGGCATTACATATTTTGATGGGAAAAGCTTGTCAAAGTTTGATCATTGATGTTAGCAAGAAGCTTACTGTGACTCCATGATCATAGGCATTACATATTTTGAATGGGAAAAGCTTGTAAAAGTTTAATCATTGATGTTAGCAAGAAGACGTTAGTTTAATATATTGGAATTGGAAAACCTTGTCAAAATTTGCTCATTGATGTTAGCCGTAAGACATGCATTTGATATTTTTGAGTGGGACGCCTTGCTGTGAGCAGCGCCGAGTGTTTTTTCCTATTCATGTGTTCAGTTTAGAAGTAAATAGTTACTCGCTGAGATATTCCTGTGTTAAGAGTTTGTTTCGAATATTGTCTATGTAATGCCGTGCCTTGTGTTTGATTGTAAAGTTGAGCTTGAATGTTGTGGCATGCGGCATCACGAGCTGTTCACCGTGCCTCCCGAGAATAATGCTTCGTATTGTTTTGCATGTCGATCTAATGCCAGCGATTTGCTTGTTAAGAAGATCATCCTCTTCGTTGTTTCCCGCTTAAGAAGTTCATCGTCCGATGTTTCATTCATAGCCAATACGAAAAGTCGTAGGTTAGACGTGAAACCATATGATCTTCCCACCAACTCATGATATTAGGTCATGATTGATCGTCGCTTTTCAACCAAAACCGCTTGTAAAACTGACGCTTGTAAATTAAAGCAGATGGTCTCGGCGAAGGCGCTTGGTTGGTCGATTTCGACTAGTAAAATATTGAAGTACTTCACACACGATAAAAACGCTGAACGACACTCGGACGATTGCTAATCCAGCCGTTAGCTGTTGTTTCAGCCTTGCCCATGGATGGCATGATACGCACGCCATGATGTATCGCCCGGTAATGTCGCCCATATAGCAGTGCTCGTAAAATATACACTGGTCTCTCAAATTACACGTAACCCGCGGTTTTACTTACGGACCTCGGCCCTCGGTTTCATTACGCCTGTATTTTACGCGTTGTTTCGGCGACGAGTAAATTACACTTGTATGTTAATACAGGTTTGAAATAAACCGAGCTCCCAAGCCGCCTTACCGCTTCATGTCGCCTCGCCAAGGTGCTCATAGGTGTCCGGCGATCCTGGCTTGAATGAGCAGCAGCGCTGTATCGACCTCCGTAGGGCCCGCGAGGCCCTCTCCGTTGTCCTTCGAAGTTGTTGCGCCGCCGTGGCGCCGAGCATTGTTAACATGGTCAACGAACATGAGGATTCAGGAGATGACTTTATTTTGACTGGATGACACTAGGGACCCACTAGGGCCATAGCCGCACGCACGCAAGTGCCTCCTTATTATGTACAACTATTTTTTTGCTTTCTCCTGGTTTCCGATATCACGGTCCCACACCATTGTCAACCTATGTAGTCAATATAAACGAGAGAATTGCACAAGGTGCACCGATACTGGGACCAAGCAGCTCGAGCAAGATATGTGTTTTTAAGGCGTGAGCACTCAGAGTTTTTCTTGACGATGATTTTGTTGTTGTTCAGAGGAGAACAGGGTATTAATCTGGCGGGCTGTGGTCTGCCTAGCCCGTGCCGATATCCAGCCAGATACTAATTTTTCTAGATGAAAATGGCTAGCCCAGCTATACGTCTTTTTGAGGAATACCCAGGCAAGGTCAACTTGTTATTCTCCGCCCCGCTGGGCTGCAAATCTTTCCTAGGAGGTATGCATTAGGCTTAACAGGAAAATAGGCTCTAAAAATAATAAATGGGATGTAACTATAAAAACTGGGCAGTAACTATAAAAAATGCACCAAACACGAAATTAGTTTATAAAATATTATTTATGGATTTTGAAAATCTTAAATTTTCATTGTTGCGCGCGCAACAATGAACAATGTTTCATTGGATTTTTACGTAATACAAATATATATTTAATCTGACTAGAAATTTCGGGATAAAAATATTTCGGATCACATCAAAATGTGGGAAATTTTATTGAATTCTGTCTTCAACGGTTGGTTAAAATTATTAATCATTGTCCTAGCTAGAAAATGGGATGTACTTTTAAAAAACTATAAATGGGCTGTTGTAAATTCCATTAGAATTCAAAAATGGGATGTACATTCTTAAAAAACGCAAATGGGCTATAAGTTCTCTGCCACACACTTGTGGGCCTACTAATTGACGCTTCCCCTAAAAAAATAAGTTGACGCGTATGCAAGGCTTTGTCAACTTATTATAGTCAACACACGGTTCTAGCAGCAGTGGCCGTTGGATGTCTATCCAACGGATGTCGTGCTTCTTCTTCAATCTCGGATATTCTTAGCTTCGCCGCCCAAAAATGATTCCTCCCCCGATATCCGGGGCGCACCGTTTCGGAGGCTGACCTGTGGGCCTACTAAGTTGGAGCGTATCAAGGGCTTTTTCAACTTAGTCAATATAAACGATTCTAGCTTCAGTGACCGTATGATGTCAATCCAACGGTCGTAGTGCTTCTTCAACCTCTGGTCTTCTTGGTCCAGCCGCCCAAAGCAGCGCCGGTCGTGCCGCTGCTCCGCCTCCCGTGGTCGGGTCAGGTTGCCATGAGGCCTCACCGCCCCATACTACTCCCACCGCTGGCCGTGCCATCCCTCCACTCACCCACACCCCGTTATTTTGCGGCAACGACAGCCTCACACCGCAGCCAACCAGTGAACCTCGTATTCTCTCCGCTGGCTTCCACTATCTGCGTTTTCCCCGCTCCACGTAGTCCCTTCCTAGGCGCTGCCGCCGCCCACCGCCTGGTGCTCTCGGCGCGGCGTGGTCAACGTGGTCAACGAGCGACTTCCATTGGAAGAGTATCAGACGTGGAGAGGTCGACACTGGGTCCACGGCGGCGGAAGGAAGTGCCTCCTTATTACGCCGCAAAATAATTATTCCTCCACCGACAGCAGGGACCCACCGACGGGCCACCTTATTTCGCTAAAAAACGCTTCCCGATCGCTGGGACCCATCGGACGCCCACCGATTTCACTAAAAAACGCTCCCACCGTCGCTCGACCCACCGGAAGTGCCTCTTTATTACGCACAAAAAATGAATACTCCCCGCTAGCTGGGACCCACCTTGGTGGGTGGCTGACTTAGGGCCTACTAAGTTGACGGGACGGAGGGCTTTGTCAACTTAGTCAATATGAACGATTCTAGCTCCAAAGGACCGCACGATGTCCATCCAACGGCCGTAGTGCTTCTTCAACCTCTGGTCTTCTTGCTCCAGCTGCCCAAAGCAACGCCGGTCGTGCGCGCCGCTTCTCGCCTCCCGTGGTCGGGTTGTGCTGCCGCGGAGGCCTCACCGCCCTACTATTCCCACCGCTGGCCAGGCCTGCGGCGACGGCAGCCTCACACCGCATCGAACGAGTGAACCTCATACTCCTCTCCGCGTGGGCATCGCTGCGCGCGTTTTCACCGCTCCGCGTTGTCCCTTCCTAGGCCTCGCCGCCGCCCACCGCCTCGGTGCTCTCGGCGCTGCGTGGTCAACGTGGTCAAGGAACGACTTCCATTGGACGTGATCTGACGTGGAGAGGCCGACAGCTGGGTCCACGGCCGCAGCAAGGAAGTGCCTCCTTATTACGCGGAAAATAATGATTCCTCCACCGACAGCAGGGACCCACCGGACGGGCCACCGATTTCGCGAAAAAACGCTTTCCTCCCGATCGCTAGGACCCACCAGCTACACCTTCGTGACGCAAGGAAGTGCGTCCGCAAAAAACGATTCATCCTCGATCGCTTGGACCCACCAGCTACATCTTCGCACGCAAGGAAGTGCGTCCGGCAAAAAACGATTCGCTTCGCGGATCGCTGGGACCCAGCAGCTACATCTTCGCACGCAAGGAAGTGCTTGATAGTCGGGACCCACCTGGTCGAAGCGTACGTAGCGTTGTCATTCTGGTCACGAACGTGTATGTACATACTGGTCGATGTAGAGGCGTGCACGTGTCGTAGTAGAGGCGCGCACGTAGTATGTACACGTACGTACAGCGGCCAGGGTGCAAGAAAGAAAATACGGCCACGTATGTGTACGTACGGCCAGGGCTCGTGTACATGGCTGCGTCGGAATGGAGAAACAGCGTCGTCGTCATGTTCATGGGGAGGCAACGGAATGCGTCATGTTCATCGGGAGGCAACGGAATGCGTGGAAGCCAACCGGCTGGGTCGGAACGGAATGCGTGGTCGTGTTCATCGGGAGGGCTTGGACGGAACAGGCGATGGAAACGAGGCCTGGCATACCGCACAACGGAGGAAACGGACCTCCTACGTTCGGAACAGGGTCCTGTTGATCGGGAGGGATGTGGCGTACCGCAAAACAGAGGAAACGGACCTCCTACGATCAAACGGGGTCCCGTTGATCGGGAGGGTGTGGCGATCGCAAAACGGATTTAAACGGACCTCCCACGGTCAAAACGGGATCCTGTTGATCGGGAGGGTGTGGCGCATCGCAAAATAGACGAAACGGACTTGTGTTGGAGCGCCACGGTCAAACGGGGTCCTGTTCATCGGGAGGGGTGTGGCGTACCGCAAAACGGGACTCCACGAGATATTGTTCATCTCCACCGTCGACCTCCTCCAGCCTCCACGGGCTACCGTCGACCTCCTCCAGCCTCAACGGGCTCCTGTTCATCAAGCCTCCATCGCACCCTACTCCACCGCCATCGCTCAACCACCCTCCACAGTGCACCCTCCACCGCTCATCTGCTCATCCAGCCCTCCACACCACGGGTCTTGTTCAACCACCCTCCACGCCCACCCCACCGCTCACTGCTCATCCAAAGACTCCACACCACGGGTCCTGTTCATCCATCCCTCCACGGCCACCCCACCGCTCATCGCTCATCGAGCCCTCCACACCACGGGGTCCTGTTCATCCAGAGGCAACGCCACCTCTCCCTTTTCATCCAACCCCTCCCCGAAGCGCCACTGCTTATCCAATCGATCGGCTTCATTAGCAGCAAGAGCTGGCGAGTCGCCGATCGGGTTCGATTAATGCCATCGATCGATCGCCGGGTTCAGAATGCGTAGCTGAAGTGCAATCGCCGGGTTCGATTAGAGCCCAACGCCCGCCTAGTTCGTTAGAGCCAACGCCCGCACACACGCGCAGACGCACGAGAGAAACGCGATCGCTTCGCCCCGACCTCCCACCGTAACCGAACTCCCCAAATTTTCCTCGCCTCGCTTCTACCACGGTTTTTCCGTCATGGACGGCCCAAAGAATGTCATGCAGCTGCGCCTCCGCCCGCCCAGACGAAAATCCCATTTTCGTCATGATTTTTTGTCATAGAAGTAGGAGCCCACCACATCTATGATAATACCGGTTTGTCACAATTATCATCATAGAAGTGTCATATGTATGATGTAAAAAAATTGCTCGCCCAAAATGTCACGGATGTGTCTTTTTTTTGTAGTGCTTGTGTAAACTTTCAGGTTCATGCGATTTTAGGGAAGGTATAGGTTCAACCCATCGGGGCATCTTAGAAACATATACCACAAGCTTCAAGAGTAAATATCATCAGCTCAAAAGTAGAGCATGATTGGCCAAATCAGAGAATAGGATTTACGAATGGCATTATGTATCAGGGAAGAATTCACAAGGCGATTAAATATGAAGGACATTGCCGAATAATAATCCAACAAAGGATCTGACGGTCGATAGCGGAGCTGATGTGAGCATCGGCACACAAGCGGTTGAAGAAAGAATGGAAGGGCATCATATTATAGAACATATGTATGATTTGATGCTTAGATATCAAAGGTGAAAGATCGAGGATGTCGCCTAGAGGGGGGGTGAATAGGCGTTTAAAAATAATTACGGTTTAGGCTTGAACAAATGCGGAATAAACCTAGCGGTTAATTTGTCAAGCACAAAACCTAAAACAACAAGGCTCACCTATGTGCACCAACAACTTATGCTAAGCAATATAAGCAACTATGTGATAGCAAGATATATGACAAAGAACAATATGGATATCACAAAGTAAAGTGCATAAGTAAAGGGCTCGGGTAAGAGATAACCGAGACACGCGGAGACGATGATGTATCCCAAGTTCACACCTTGCATGGATGCTAATCTCCGCTTGGAGCGGTGTGGAGGCACAATGCTCCCAAGAAGCCACTAGGCCACCAGAATGTCCTCACGCCAAGACAATGCAAGATGCCGTGATTCCACTAAGGGACCCTTGAGGGCGGTCACCGAACCTGCATAAATGGCAACCCTTGGGGCGGTCACCGAACCCTTACACTTTGGCAACCCTTGGGGCGGTCACTGAACTCATCAAATTGCTCAAGGCGATCTCCACAACCTAATTGAGACTTAACGCTTGCCCGGAGCTTTACACCACAATGATTGAGCTCCGAACACCACCAACCGACTACGGCGCCCAAGCACCCAAGAGGAACAAGCTCAAGGGCACCAAGCACCCAAGAATAATAAGCTTCTCAACTTGTAACTTCCACGTATCACCGTGGAGAACTCAAACCGATGAACAAATGCAATGGCAAGGGCACACAGAGTACCCAAGTCCTTCTCTCTCAAATCCCACCAGAGCAACTAATGCTAGGGAGGAAAGTAAGAGGAAGAACAAGAAGGAGAACACAAAGAACTCCAAGATCTAGATCCAAGGGGTTCCCCTCACATAGAGGAGAAAGTGATTGGTGGAAGTGTGGATCTAGATCTCCTCTCTCTTTTCCCTTTTAAACTAGAAAGAATCCATGGAGGAATTGAGAGTTAGCAAGCTCAAAGAAGGTCAACAATGGGGGCAAAAACGAGCTCAAGAGATGGGGAACCATTGGGGAAGAAGACCTCCTTAAATAGGTCCCCACGAATCTGCCCGTTATGTGCAGAAAACTGTAGGACCGGTACAACCGGTGCACGAACCTGTACAACCGGCCAAAGCAGAGGAAAAACCAACCTGGGAAAAGCTCTAAGCGGTACAACAGCTCTGGGAACCGTAGTACCGGTTAAACGGGTTAAACCGTCAACAACCGCCAAGAACCGCTCCAAAACAGAAACTAGTCCGGTGGTAGAGTGGTACATGGCGGTACAACCTCCGACCAATTCGAGTGGTACAACCGCTTCAAACACCGGTTGTACCGGTCAACCGTACAACCTCTCTACGGGCGGTACAACTCTCTATGTAAAACAGCAATACCAAAACAGCCACAACTTTCGTGACACGAGCTCGAATTCGATGAAACCAAGTTTGTTGGAAAGCTAGCAACAAGGGCTAACACAATCTTGATAGAAATATCAATAAGAAGCAAATGAGAAAAGGCACATAAGAAAATGGTGAGAACCCTTCCTAGGATAAGACCGTAAAATCTCCAACACCGAAAACATCATAGAAGACGATGCGAACTCCGCTGATGAACTCAAGCTTGTCATCAAGATGACCATAAGCTCTAAGACTCACAAAGAGAACCAAACAAGAACAAGGAAACATGATTCAAGGATGCAATGGTTTGAGCTCTACTAACGTAAACGATCAAGCTACCAACTTGAGAGCCCCCTGATAGTACGGCAAACGATCCTATAACCCGTCAACCAACTACCACCACGAGACCGTAAAATAGAAAACCTATCAAGGGCAAACCTTTGCCTTCCACATGGTCCACTTGAGCTAGATGAAGACGATCTTGACTCCCTCAAGTTGGACCACCTTTCTTGATTGCGCTGGCTCGATGAAGACTAGATGATTGCTCCCCATAGTCCACTATGGGTGAGCGACTCTTCAAGACATCTTCACAAGTCCATTGACACCACAATGGATGGCAAGATTCAAACTTGATTGCTCCCCATACTCCATTATGGGTGAGCCACTCTTCGTGTTGCTCCACTTGAACTTGCACACAAAGAAACTTGATGACGATCACCACTTGATGTCATCCTCCATGGGTTGTATGGGATCTTCCTCTTGACGCAAGACCATGGAAACATACCTAACCCCACAAAGAACTCTCACCTAGACCATGGGTTAGTACACAAAGCGTAATGTACAATGCTTAACATACCATGGGAACACTTGGTCCCTCTCGGTACAACTTGTGCGCTTTGTGTGTTGATCAACTTGAATCACTCTCTGTACTTAGGCTAGATCAACCTTGAATCTTTCCAACTCTCTTCATTTGGATGATGTCTTGAAGGTAAACATGAATGATCACATAATCTTCTTCTTCAAGACATGCTTGCAATAAGCTCAACACTCACATGACCAATCTTTGCATAATTCCTTAATAGCACCTTGGTCAACTCATAAACTCCTTGAAACCAACACATGGACTTCAAGAAAAGCCTATAGAAAAAACCTTCAAATATAACTCAAGGCAACCATTAGTCCATAGAGATTGTCATCAATTACCAAAACCAAACATGGGGCATCGATGTTCTTTCAATCTCCCCATTTTGGTAATTGATGACAATCACTTTCAAGAGAGTTTATATAAGGAATTATGGATCACCATGCAATACAACAACCAATAGTGCATGCAAATGAGATGCAAATGCTAAGGAACAAAACCAAAGCAAGAGGAGACAACTCTAAACTTCTCCACACAACTCTCTGAAACTTCTCCCCATTGGCATCGACACAAATGGGCTAAAGCTTAGAAGGCCAATATAAAATGTGTTCCTCCATAAATTGTGTATTTCTCAACAAGAGAGTGGAATGCAATACACATATCCAACGGTAAATACTTGGAGGAAGACAAACTATATTGAGGCACAAAGATTGCAACAGAAAGATATGCCACAAAGACATAACAAAGAGAGACACAAGCAATCAGAAGATACCAATTGAAGCAAGCTATCAACGGATATCAATTGAACCATCTAGACCAATGATCCTACATGCCACAAGAATAAATACATTATGATAAGTGCAAAGGAGTGTTCTAACCAAAATAGAGAAGCTCCCCATGATTTGTGCACACATAAGAATTTTTGTATTTGAATACAAAGTGCACAAAATAGGATCATAGCTCCCCAAAATCAATAGAAACTCACATCCAAAGGCAGGTGAGCATATAGGAAACAAAGCCTAGCGCTTGCAACAAGCACATGGTTGAGCAACATGTAAAATAGGCAACTTAAGAATAGGCTCAACCAAAATGATGTGTGTGAGTCATGGCGAAGCACTTGAGAAGACTAAAATTAGGATGATCATTAAGCATCAACATAGTCTTGAAAGAACGAGGCACACGGTGCAAGGCCTATCATTCCCACACACAACTGGCAAATGGGTTCACAAGCTTACTAATAAGCAAAAGAGAACCTATGCTTGTGACAACCCGTGGTGAAGATAGATTTAGGGAGGCTCATCAAGACGAGGGATACCAATTAAGATGGCAAAACCTCGTAAAGATAAGCAAGAGGAAAATAATCTTCACCACACAAGAGTGCAACAAGATGCAATGACAGAGGACACGCACTCAAGGCAAAAGCTTTCACGGAGCCACCAAAGAAATAACAAAAGAGAGACAAGGTGGACGTGGAAGAAAGGATATCATCTAGAGATGTAATTTCTCTCAAGTGTATAATGTTCTAGGTAGACGAAATCATGATGATATATATCTACAAAGAAGGATGTACACCCGAAATAGTTACAACAAGAAGGAATGAGATATCCAAAAGGAAGTCATACATATACCAATAAGATATTTGCTTGAAAGCATAGCACTTGGCTAGATATGGTCTTATTGTATATAAATGAAGTCCAAACACACATCCATCAAAGGCATCACAACTAGCAACAAGAGATCATCGTTGGGATGCTTTGAGAAAGGAAACAAGTATCACAAGATATGAAATGAATATCATGCCAAGATGCAACCTACACAAGGTTGAATGCAAGAGGAGAAAGCATGAATAGATACTTGTTACCGAGATATCATTGGAAGGATGTAGTAGATACCAATTGAAGGTAGATAGTAGTTCATTGATCATCCTTGCTTGACTCCAATATGCACATGGTGACAACACCTTCCTTGTGAGTGAGCCGAGCATCCAATGCATCTCCAAATGTTCCTAGAAGAACAACACAAACTAAACGTTACCCAAACTCATCGGGACCAAATAGTAAGAAACACCAATACATAGGACAAACTCCACATAAATATGTGCATATAGATATGAAAATGAATTTCATGCACATCTCATCCAAATTGAGACTAGGTGGAGTTTCCCCTATATATTGAGTCAACGAAAGAAAGCAAGCCAAATAGAATACATGAAATAAATATGCATGCTCAAAACTTTCAAGAACCGATACCAAAATACAAAGAAATGCCAAGTGAAAAGGATACCAAATGGAGAAATCATCACTTGGAAGATATCATTAAAGAGACATCAAGGAATGAGATGTCCATTGATACACACTAAACTAAAGGTGTCAAACTCCCAAAGAGAGGATGGTTCCAAACAAACCAAGCTCTCAACAAAGTTTCATGATGGCACAAAGTACCAAAAAGAAATGGCTTGCCTTCCACCAAAACACACTTGATAAGGATCACAAGAAGAGTGTTCTAAAGAAAATAGGATAGCTCCCCCATGAGTTGTGAATTATATAGGATTTGCATTTGAATACAAAATGCACAAGGTGGGATCACTACTTTCACTATATCTAGAAAACACTAGACAAGAACAAGAAATAAATAAGATCCACAAGTGGTAGGGAAGATACCGAGAGTTGACACAAACCTTGGCAAGAGAAAAGGCAAATAAAAACAAAAACCAAGGTAAAGATGATCAACAAATTCTACCACACATAAGTGACTACCAATTGCCAAAAGACAAGAAGTATTTGGAAATAATTCCCGGTGGTAGATAACAAGGACATCCAACATCATCTTCACAACAAACACAAGCAAATTGCAACTTGTAGAGCTAACATGCCACCTAGGAACAAGATAATTTACAATATCAATTCTAGGTGACAATATCTCAAATGTACACATTTTCTAGGCTTGTAATATGCACTTAGCATATTACTCCCCATAATGTGATACCAATAAGAACTTAACAAGAGGCAATAAGAGGATCCAACACGAGATAATCAATGGAATTTTAGAATTTGAATTTCTCATGAGAGATATACCACCTAGCGACTAGATAATCTTGTAATATCAATACTAGATGGTATTCCTCATGCACACACATTTATAGGATTGTGAGGTGCACAAAGCACATCACTCCCCAAAATGGGATGTTCCATTGATCTCTCACACGAGCCAACTAGGATACAAACAGAAGCAAAAGGCTCAACGCACGACGCACACGTACATGATGTGCAAACCAACACACACATACTTGATTGCTCAAGATAAGCAAGTTGGAAGCGCAACATATACAAACACATGCAAGGAACAAAACCAAAACATGCAAGGGGGCAAGTAACTTTCAAGGTAAACAATTTAAGTACAAGTTACCGCAAGGAGGCACATTGGATATAAGATATAAACTTGATGATTCAATTGACTTGGGTTGAGACAATCAGAGTGATGAAGTCCCCTTAATTCTTCATAAAGTATCCAAGTCTCCAAAGCCCTCCAACAACACCTATTGATCAAGTTTGAGCTAGTTGGTCCCCAACCAAGTTGGGTCCTAAGAGGTTATCACAATAGGCTTGGCTACCCAAATGGTTATTTGCTTCAAACCACTTTGAGTACCAACAAACTTGGCAACCACATTGCCAACCTTATCCTTCCCAAGAGAATAGACATCATTAATAATAATTGGGTTGGATAAGTTACCACTAGTGCATGAAGAAGCGAGGTGACCTTTCTCACGGCATAGGTAGAAACGTCTACTCTTCACTTTCTTCTCACTTGATTTCTCAACTTGAGAAGCATTAACTTGAGTCTTCTTGGGAAGAGGCCTTTCTTCAACTTGAGGTTGAGCATGTGATTGAACTTGTGCCCTCTTCCCTTGTTGCCTGACACTAATGGCCTTCTTCTTCAATGGGCAAGATCTAACATGATGCCCTTCTACTTTGCACTTGAAGCAAACAATCTTGGCCGAATTCTTGACTTGTTCTTGGCCCTTCCTTTTGTTCATCTTGGACTTCTTCTTATTGGAGTTGAATCCAAGTCCACCTTTGTCATTGGGGATTTTGCACACTCAAGATATTGTTGAGTGTGGATTTCCTTCATGACACTTTTCCAAGTCTTTCTTCAAAGAAGTGACTTGGGCCTTGAGCTCTTTGATTTCCTCTACACGGTTAGTCTCAACACAAGTACTAGAGGAAGTATAAGCTTCATCGTTAGAGCAACAAGGCAAGGAAAGCAATTCATCACAAGATGTACCAGCATTGTGAGTAGATGAATTACAAGGACTAGCACATGGCAATATACTATTTTGACTAGAAGTAGTGCTAGTACCCACATGAGGCTCACTAGATGTTACCTTAGCAATCATGGCCTCATGAGCTATCTTTAGCACACTATGGGATACTAGAAGATCATCATGAGAGCTTGAGAGCTTTTCATGACTTTCTTCCAATTTCCCATAATTGCTAGATAGCACCTCAAGTTGAGCCCGTAGCTCAACATTCTCCTTCAAAATGGATGCTTCACAAGTAATAGAATTAGTAGCACAAGCATCATCATTAACAACAAGAGGAGAAGGCAACTTGGCAAGCTCTTTTAAATAAGAAGCTTCAAGTTGGGCATGAGACTCGTGAGTTTGATGAGCTCACCTTGATGACCCTTGAGCCATTTTCGAGGTGCTCAAAATCCTCAAGGAGTCTAGCATGAGAAACTTCAAGCTTAGCATTTTTAGTTTTGAAATCGTTGGCCACCTCAAGAGCTCTATCATGAGATTCCCTCACTCTAGTTAATTCTAGAGCAAAAGTCTCCTCAAGAGATTCGGAGGTGGTTTGTTCATGTTCAAGAGCTTGAGATAGCTTCGCAATCTCATCTGCGTAATCACGCCCATGAGCTTCCATTTTCTCAATGGTGGCCTCATGCTCCTCTAGATGAGATTCCAACTCCTCAATGTATTTCTTGCCATCAATCGCAATGGACATTATTTCCATGAAGTTGGAACGAGCAATTTTATTTTTGTGAAGAGCTTTAAAAATCATTACCCCCTTAGTTTTTAAGGAGGCAACATTATCATTCTCTTCATCATTATCCTCATCATCATTAGTATCAACATCATCATCAAGAGACATATTGGGGTACAAAGTAGGAGATACCTTTGACGCCTTAGCCATAAGGCAAAAAGCAATAGATGATGGTGTAGGATCCCTTGAGGCACCATTAAACACCACATCTTGTTCCATGGAGTGTTGGGTTTCCTCTACATTGTTAGCACAACAATTCGAGGAAATAGATGCATTTTATCATGGCAACAAGACATAGCAAGCATATCATCATGAGATTTAGTCAAGCAATTTCTACATGATATGCAAGGACTATCAACACAAGCATGTGAAACATTTGGAGTGCTCAAAGTGTTAAAGCCCAAAGAAGGAGCATTGCAATAATATAGTGATGAAGGATCATCCACAATAAGCATACTATCATCATTGCAATGACCAACACTACTCACCATATCATTACCTTGTGGCAAACCACATGTAGGTGAAGTAGAAGAAGTTGAGAAGACTATACGACCGGAGGTGGAGGGAGAACAATCATCCCCACAAATCTTGGACACACCATATTTATCTTTAAGCTTCTTCCACAACTCATGAGCATCTCGGAACGGCATGAGTTGAAATATAACTACATTGCTCAAAGCATCAAAAAGCACATTAGAAGCTTGAGCATTGAGATAAGAGTTTTCTCATCCTCTAAAGATAATCTTTGGGGATCCTTTGGAGGAGAAAACCCATATCTACAATTTGCTCTAAATTTGGGTCCATGACCCTAAAGAGATTAAGCATGCGAATTACCCAAACATAAAAATTTGTGCCATCGAAACTAAGAGTGTTAGAGAAACCTAATCCTCTAGTCGACATCTTTACTCTCTAGGCGGTAAAGCCTAATAAAGAGAGACGAGGCTCTGATACCAATTGAAAGATCGAGGATGTCGCCTAGAGGGGGGGTGAATAGGCGTTTTAAAATAATTACGGTTTAGGCTTGAACAAATGCGGAATAAACCTAGCGGTTAATTTGTCAAGCACAAAACCAAAAACAACTAGGCTCACCTATGTGCACCAACAACTTATGCTAAGTAATATAAGCAACTATGTGATAGCAAGATATATGACAAAGAACAATATGGCTATCACAAAGTAAAGTGCATAAGTAAAGGGCTCGGGTAAGAGATAACCGAGACACGCGGAGACGATGATGTATCCCAAGTTCACACCCTTGCGGATGCTAATCTCCGCTTGGAGCGGTGTGAAGGCACAATGCTCCCAAGAAGCCACTAGGGCCATCAGAATCTCCTCACGCCAAGACAATGCAAGATGCCGTGATTCCACTAAGGGACCCTTGAGGGCGGTCACCGAACCTGCATAAATGGCAACCCTTGAGGGCGGTCACCAACCCAGACACTTTGGCAACCCTTGGGGCGGTCACGGAACTCGTCAAATTGCTCGGGGCGATCTCCACAACCTAATTGGAGACCCCGACGCTTGCCCGGAGCTTTACACCACAATGATTGAGCTTCCAACACAACCACCCGACTAGGGAGCCCAAGCACCCAAGAGGAACAAGCTCAAGGGCACCAAGCACCCAAGAGTAATAAGCTTCTCAACTTGTAACTTCCACGTATCACCGTGGAGAACTCAAACCGATGCACAAATGCAATGGCAAGGGCACACAGAGTACCCAAGTCCTTCTCTCTCAAATCCCACCAAAGCAACTAATGCTAGGGAGGAAAGTAAGAGGAAGAACAAGAAGGAGAACACAAAGAACTCCAAGATCTAGATCCAAGGGGTTCCCCTCACATAGAGGAGAAAGTGATTGGTGGAAGTGTGGATCTAGATCTCTCTCTTTCCCTCAAAACTAGCAAGAATCCATGGAGGAATTGAGAGTTAGCAAGCTCAAAGAAGGTCAACAATGGGGCAAAACGAGCTCAAGAGATGGGGAACCATTGGGGAAGAAGATCCCTTAAATAGGTCCCCACTAATCTGCCCGTTATGTGCAGAAAATGTAGGACCGGTACAACTGGTGCACGAACCGTACAACCGCCAAAGCAGAGGAAAACCAACCTGGAAAAGCTCTAAGCGGTACAACAGCCTGGGACCTGTAGTACCGGTTAAACCGGTTAAACCGTCAACAACCGCCAAGAACCGCTTCCAAAACAGAAACTAGTCCGGTGGTAGAGCGGTACATAGCCAGTACAACCTCCGACCAATTTCGAGCGGTACAACCGCTTTGAACACCGGTTGTACCGGCCAACCGTACAACCTCTCTACGGGCGGTACAACCTCTCTATGTAAAACAGCAATATCAAAACAGCCACAACTTTCGTGACACGAGCTCCGAATTCCATGAAACCAAGTTTGTTGGAAAGCTAGCAACAAGGGCTAACACAATCTTGATAGAAATATCAATAAGAAGCAAATGAGAAAAGGCCCATAAGAAAATGGTGAGAACCCTTCCTAGGATAAGACCGGTTAAATCTCCAACACCCACTACAAGAAATATGTCAACTTATGACCACCACTGTTGGTCACTGAAAGGTCACAAATTTCCATTTATGACCTTTTGTGACCAAAACAGAAGGTCAAAAGCTGGGCGTCAGAATCGACTATAGCGACCTTTCTTCCGAATGGTCAAAGACGCTATTTACCAAAATATTACTACTTGTGGCGTTTTGGTCACTAGCAACCTCCCCCCAGCCACGAGGCATCCAAGATGGCAAGTCGATGTGGCACAAGATTCAGCCCGGTCCAATTCGATTTTCTACATGGGCCGAGCCCAACAATTCGGTCTTTTCAATATATATTTATTTCTGTTAATTTTCACTAGCTACATGGGCCTGGCCCAACAATTTGGCCTTTTATTTTCTAGGGCATGGCCTTTTGCAAATCATTTCAATAAGCCTATTTTCTGATTTTCAGAAATGCACAATATTTTGATCCGCTATAGTTTGGGTCGCAGCCTTTTTAGAGCCCATTTGGTCTATTTCGTTCATAGATTTAAATTTACACACTTGAACAGCAAAAAATCAATAAATATCTCAATTAACTGATTAAATCCAGAAATAATCCAGCCAAATACACATACACACTTGAACATACACGCCTACACGCCCAACAAATGCACATACAATCAAAAACAGAGATACACCAAGACTCTCGATGTTGTTCATCTTCAAGCAACTTAAACAAGTGCATATACAATTAAACAGTACATCAAGAGATATATGTCAACTAAAACTGTGGCACGATCTCCAAGCTTCTTCATCTTACATCACAAAGAAGAAGAGCTCAGACGACATTAGATCCCCGATCTAGATAAACAATTAGTGAAATACACTAGAAGTAAATAATAATCTTTCAAGAGACCAAATGCCCCATTTCAGTAAACACTAAGCATGGCATAACAAAACTTCCAACAACTTGAATGCAATAGATTAACCTGATGTTGTTCTACAATAGTAATCTATACATACCTGCATGGTACATTGGTACAAATTTAGGTAATGAAATAAACATCACTATAACACCCACCTAAAGAAAAATCCTATTCTACTACCGCGACCATCTATTCAACTAACAATACTAGTAAGTGCACAGAGACTAACATCATAAGGCAGGAGACAATTATGACATTTTTGGTAAGTTGGAGAAATTGTTTAATCAGTTTTGGTATACTTAGGTTCTGAGCCAAAATAGACCAAGCAAAAAAAGCAGTAACTAGTGATGCATGAGCATGAATATGGTACAAAATCAGCATATTAACTTTAATATTAATTTGGGTCTTCCAACTTTACTGGTCATACATACATATACAGAATTGACCATGAATCATCGGTCTTAGTTGTATATGAGAGTAGTTGGGTTGTGTATTCTAAGCTCCAAGCAAGTTACGTAAGAAATTGAAGATGAACCGTATATAATGTACTAAAAATCAAATAGAAACCCAAAATTAAATATGAGTATAACAGAAGAATTACAATAGGTTCAATTCAATCAATTTCTAAAGCATTGAATCAATAGCATAAGCATGCAACAACAACATAAGAATTTAATCAACACCAGCGTGAGTATAAGCATTTAATTAGCAGCAGCAACACAAGCAAGACCACCACCAAAGACAAGTGCACACCTATTCAAGCTAGTAGCAGTCTAGCAAAGCTAGCGCAGAAGCATTCAAACAACTAGAGAAGCACAAGACACAGCAGCAAAAGCATTGAAAGAGCAGCAAAGTAGGTTTGAACTGTCACATGCATATCTTATAAACTTAGGCAAGTGTTCTCAAAGTTATCCTTAACATCATGCATTAACTTGGGTAATTAGCATCAAACAATACATATCAAGACAAGGCTAGGCAAGATAATAAAGACTTGGGAAAAGATAGCAGAGTTATAAAAATGATATGTGCCCTTAAAGAGAGGGCAGTGTCAAGTGCGGCCACGCACATAGGCATTAGCCGCACCCGACCCTCGGACACTCTCACAACCGAAGATCCTTGCGTATAGTCTCCTTCGAGTCTGCAAGAGAAATAACAAGGTGAAGGTTAGTACACATCAAGGATGCTGTTGTTCTGGGTCAAGCTAATTCAAGGGCATAAGAGAATTTAGTCAAAAAATAAAATAACATGTGAACATCTTGCACAAACTATCATCATTTATAAAAAAAAATACAAAACAAATATGCATAAAGTTGTACAATGGTTGAGTGCTCATACTTATATTATATCAGGCAATAGCTTTTAGCAATAGTGATGATCAACTACTAACTACTCCCTGTGCAATCCTACATTGCAAAGAAAATTCCTCGCCTCCATTTACTCGCTTACAAGACTCTAATGCTTGGAGTAGTTCAAGCAAGATCTGCTGATAAAACTACTCCTAATGCTACAGCAGTTAACAGCAAGGGAAAGTGATGTTCAAAATTTATAGTAAACACTCCACTCCACTGAATATTACTAAAACTTAATAGAATTTAACTAAGCTTTTTCAGTTTCAGAATATGAAAGTCAGAAAATAAGCTTGCAAGCAAGTTTATGTAAGTAATGCACACTGGAGTACAATACTTCTACAGATTTCTTCAAATAATTCATGATTTTCTAACTACTCCAAGATGTCTAGTTAATTAACTGGAAAAGTAACTAAACTTGCAAATTAAGAAAATCTTGTCAGGCCACTTGCAATATCTTCGGTGACAGTACATGTTCAAAACAAACACTTACAATATCTACTGCAAGAACTTGTTTACTCCTGCATATTTGCTTGCATGTTCAGAATCTACAAATATTCAGAAGCATGTTCCCAAATAGCCTAGCAAAGCGAGGCAAACAAGCCATGGATCCTAATTATAATGGCCGAGAACTAACAAAATTTGCTCACGTAATATGTGAAACATGCACATATTCGTTTGCACATCCAAAGTGTGTCACGATCGAGATGCCTCCGCCGAGAAGTGCAAATTAGAATCACGTATGGAAGGACACTTCCATCAGCATGTTTGCTATTAAAAAATTATCACGTTTGTTGTAATCGACACACAATCAGTTTCCAATTATATCTCAAAACCAGTCAACACAAGCCAGCCACGCTACACATCCCAGCTAATTGCAACTTGGCGTTGCAACTTCAGATCCCAGTGGCTGGCTACTTTAATAGTATTTATTACAAGTAAAAAACACAGCAGAAAATCCTAGACAGTGAAGAACATATTCAGCACGCACGCTGATTAATCACTTGACACACAATGCAATGCAATGCAACGCAAGCAACAGGTAGCTAGAAGTTAACAAGACAATAAATAAATCCTTGACAGTGGAGAACATATTCAGCACGCACGCTGGATAGAAGAATTTAATGGCTAACTAAAACTGAACCTGAACCTGAATGAATGGATGGTCCTCACAAATCGCAATAGTGGAGCCGCAAGTAAGTAGTGGTGTGGGGATTAGGTAGTGGTGTGGGGATTAGGAGAGGGGCTGCTGCCTTACACAAGGATGTTGAGGGGAGGCGGTGGCGCCAAGTCGCCGCGAACTTCTGGACGGATGCGAGGAAGGAGAGGTCCAGCTCCATGAGGTCGAGGCTGGCGGCGGGGACTCGGCGAGATGGCTCTGGCGACGCCCTTCGCGGGCGGCGAGGTTGCGGACGGCCATGACGACGTGGGCCCCGCGTGCCGCCAGTACCCTTGCCGTCTCCGCGCCGATCCCGCTCGACGCACCCGTGACTATTGCGGTGAGGCCGGACGCGGAGATGCCGGCGGTGACGTGGTCGACGGTGGAGGCCCAGGAGAAGCCCGAGGCGCCTTCCCATCAAGATCCAAGGCAGAGAGAAATCGAGATGTGTGAGAGAGAGAAAGGAGGAAGAAAGAGAGCACGGAAGAAGAGAACAGAGAAGAAGGGTGGCACTCATCTGCTGGCTCCGCAAGCTGTGGTGGTGGTCGCCGTGGCGGCATGCAAAACACAAGAGGAGCTCCTCTCTTGGGGCTCGAAAAGGGAATCCGGGAGGAGGCTGCGAGGACGGGCGACTCAAGGCTCGCCGATCTCCTGGACGAGAGGTGGCCGGGAGATGCGGAGAGGGAGGGAGGCACGAGGTCGGCGGTGGTGGGTAAGGGAGGACGGCGAGGTCGGCGGTGGGTGGGGAGGACTGGATCGGGAGGGGCGGTACGGGAGGAGGGGCGGCGGCGACGGGGACATTGGGAGCAGGGAGGAGGGGTGCGATGGGGGATCTAATCTAGGGTTTGGGCTGCGGGGGGAGGGGGTATCTCCTTTTTTTCTGTAGATAGATGGATGGACGGATGTGGAGATATGTATGGATGGATGGCTGGATGGGCGCCATGTCATCGATCCGTGGGAAGAGTTTTGATTGGTTCAGAAAATCAGTGATCTAAAATAGTTTTCAAGTACTAAAAATAGAGGGATTTTGTGAAGTAGCTATCAAAACTATTTTGCAAAAAGGCATCACACAAATTTTCACTCAAGTTAGACCACATTTTATGGATGAGCACCATTTTCTATGCATTTCTGATTTTCTATCTACTTTTAATCATTTTTTGTGAGTGCCCGAAATGAGGTTTTTTCGTGAAGGACCTACCATATATTTGTTGCAAAATTGTACCAAATCAATTTTCTAAAATACTAGGACATAATTAATTCACAATTGACCAAATGGTTGGGTGTAAAAAGTTTTGATCCACCTCTCGTGAAAAAGACAAATTCCCACCGATTCAGCTGGAAGCGGGTCAAATTTGAACTGTAGCTACCTCGTAGTTTGCTCTTTATTTTTTCCAAAAATCATTTCTAGGTTCATAAGTATCTATTTAATCAAAGAAATACCAAAAAAATCCAAGATTCAACCACTAGCTAGGAACGGTCAAGTCCGTCGTTTTGACCGCATTTTGAAATGGGCATAAAAAATTCAAAAAAAATCAAAAAATTGGAAAACCTTCGCATTGTGTCATCATATGTGACCAAGTTTCCAGGAAAAATAATAAACTTGTAATACGGAAATTATTTTAAAAAAGTGTTCTCAGAAACGAGCTATCATGCGTGAAGATTCATGGCTTTCAACCCAAATGATCAATCTTATGGCCACATTCATGGCATAGTTTGTTCAAATGATCTCATATTGTGCACAAGGGTGCATATTAGAATGGCAAACAATGTTTCCTAAGGAAGTTTTCATTTTCTTTGGACGAAAAAACCATTTTTCATTTTTCGAGTGCCCGAAAGGAGGTTTTTTTGTGAAGGAACTACCAAATAATTGTTGCAAAATTGGACCAAATCATTTTTCTAAAATACTAGGACATATTCAATGCACAATTGACCAAATAGTTGGGTGTAAAAAGTTTTGATCCACCTCTGGTGAAAAAGACAAATTGTCGCCGATTCAGTTGGAAGCGGGTCAAATTTAAACTGCAGGTGCCTCATAGTTTGCTATTTATTTTTTCCCAAAATCATTTCTAGGTACATAAGTACCTATTTAATCAGAGAAACACCAAAAAATTCCAAGATTCAACAACTAGCTAGGAACGGTCATTCCACTGCTTTTGACCGCATTTTGAAACGGGCATAAAAATTCAAAAAAATCAAAAATTGGGAAACCTTCGATTGTGTCATTATATGTGGCCAAGTTCCGTGAAAAATAACAAACTTGTAATACGACAATTATTTTAAAAAGTGTTCTTTAAATGAGCTATCATCTCTCAAGATTCATGACTTTCAAGGCAAATGATCAACTTATGGCCACATTCGTGGCATAGTTTGTTCAAATGATCTCATATTGTGCACAAGGGTGCATATTGGAATGGCAAACAATGTTGCCTAAGGAAGTTTTCATTTTCTTTGGACGAAAAAACCATTTTTCATTTTTCGAGTGCCCGAAAGGAGGTTTTTTTGTTAAGGAACTACCAAATAATTGTTGCAAAATTGGACCAAATCATTTTTCTAAAATACTAGGACATATTCAATGCACAATTGACCAAATGGTTGGGTGTAAAAAGTTTTGATCCACCTCTCGTGAAAAAGACAAATTTCCGCCGATTCAGTTGGAAGCGGGTCAAATTTGAACTGTAGCTGCCTCGTAGTTTGCTCTTTATTTTTTCCAAAAATCATTTCTAGGTACATAAGTATCTATTTAATCATAGAAACACCAAAAAAAATTCCAAGATTCAACCACTAGCTAGGAACGGTCAAGCCCGCCGTTTTGACCGCATTTTCAAACGGGCATAAAAAATTCAAAAAAAATCAAAAAATTGGGAAACATTCGCATTGTGTCATCATATGTGGCCAAGTTTCCAGGAAAAATAATAAAATTTTAATACGGTAATTATTTTAAAAAAGTTTTCTCAGAAATGAGCTATCAAGTGTGAAGATTCATGGCTTTCAAGCCAAATGATCAATCTTATGGCCACATTCATAGCATAGTTTGTTCAAATGATCTCATATTGTGCACAAGGGTGCATATTGGAATAGCAAACAATGTTGCCTAAGGAAGTTTTCATTTTCGTTGGACGAAAAAATCATTTTCCATTTTTCGAGTGCCCGAAAGGAGGTTTTTTTGTGAAGGAACTACCAAATAATTGTTGCAAAATTGGACCAAATCATTTTTATAAAATACTAGGCCATATTTAATGCACAATTGACAAAATGGTCTGGTGTAAAAAAAATTGATCCACCTCTCGTGAAAAAGACAAATTTCTGCCGATTTAGTTGGAAGCGGGTCAAATTTGAACTGCAGCTGCCTCATAGTTTGCTATTTATTTTTTCCAAAAATCATTTATAGTTACATAAGGACCTATTTAATCATAAATACATGGTTTGGTGGCGATACGTCAAGGTTTGGGCGGTGGTCGAGGGCCCCAACTCTAGAGCTGCCAGAACTCAAGATGCCCGCCAAGCGTGGTCATCAGCGTGACCGTGGTATGCCATGTGTTCTGGGCGGCATAGGCATGTCTAGTGGGTTGGGCACTCCCAGGTTGGTGCTAGGAAGAAAATTACAACATAAGATTCTCACGAGGAGACCAATCGATGCTCAAACATGAATTAGCAGCCAAGTGTTTGATTAGCGGTACGGGAAATGTACATGGCTAATGGGCGTGAGTTTTGGCTGAGGATGATCAGTTACTAAGAAGACCGTTTTCACCAATTTACAGCTCAAAAGGAGGAGCCTAGGTGGTACTTGCTTTGCAAACCACCACACTGGACATAAATACGAATGTTGAAGCTCGGCTCAAAATAATGAATGGATTGAGCTTGCATTTGGTGGAGGATGGTTATTTGGGCATAGGAAAGCACTGTATAAAATGGATACTATTTGGACATGCCAAAGTGGTACTTCCTTCACAAACTGTTACTCTGAACAGAATAGGAAAATGAATATTTTTGAATTATTTTTGAACTAGGCAAGGAAGGTTTTTACATATTTGACGAAGATATGACCCAAAGAATTTCTGAGATTTTTTTGGGAATTTTGGGAATGACAGAAATATAGGTTGCTTCACAACCTAGGGTAAAAACTGCCACATGGACATGACACATAGGCAAAACTGATGAGGTGGCGCCTAGTCATAGCAACACACCACAATTTACAAGGCTATGACCATCTATATTGGTCGTTAACAACTAGAAATAAGGCAGCGGACTAGCGCTGTTAGCTTTATGACAATTTCATGTAAGGAAATTATGACCTTTCTGACCAAAATGGTCGCAATGGTTTAGGGTTTGGAGCCCCTCGAACAGCTTTTGACCAATTGGTCTCAAATGGTCATAAATCTATGACCAATTCTTCCAGGGTCACTGACAGAAGGTCATAAGTTGACATATTTCTTGTAGTGACCGAAAACATCATAGAAGACGCATGCGAACTCCGTTTTCGATGAACTCAACCTTGTCATCAAAATGACCATAAGCTCTAAGACTCACAAAGAGAACCAAACAAGAACAAGGAAACATGATGCAAGGATGCAATGGTTTGAGCTCTCTACTAACGAAACGATCAAGCTACCAACTTGAGAGCCCCCCTTGATAGTACGGCAAACGATCCTATAACCCGGTCTCCCAACTACCACCACGAGACCGGTAAAATAGAAAACCTATCAAGGGAAAACCTTTGCCTTGCACATGGTCCACTTGAGCTAGATGAAGACGATTTTGACTCCCTCAAGTTGGACCACCTTTCTTGATTGCGTTGGCTCTATGAAGACTAGATGATTGCTCCCCCATAGTCCACTATGGGTGAGCGACTCTTCGGCACATCTTCACAAGTCCATTGACACCGCAATGGATGGCAAGATTCAAACTTGATTGCTCCCCCATACTCCATTATGGGTGAGCCACTCTTCGTGTTGCTCCACTTGAACTTGCACACAGCAAACTTGATGACGATCACCACTTGATGTCATCCTCCATGCGTTGTATGGGATCTTCCTCTTGACGCAAGACCATGGAAACATACCTAACCCCACAAAGAACTCTCACGTAGACCATCGGTTAGTACACAAAGCGTAATGGACAATGCTTACCATACCATGGGAACACTTGGTCCCTCTCGGTACAACTTGTGCGCTTTGTGTGTTGATCAACTTGAATCGCTCTCTGTACTTAGGCTAGATCAACCTTGAATCTTTCCAACTCTCTTCATTTGGATGATGTCTTGAAGGTAAACATGAATGATCACATAATCTTCTTCTTCAAGACATGCTTGCAATAAGCTCAACACTCACATGACCAATCTTTGCATAATTCCTTAATAGCACCTTGGTCAACTCATAAACTCCTTTAAACCAACACATGGACTTCAAGAAAAGCCTATGGACAAAACCTTCAAATATAACTCAAGGCAACCATTAGTCCATAGAGATTGTCATCAATTACCAAAACCAAACATGGGGGCATCGCATGTTCTTTCAAGAATTATGATTTCCAAATTGAAGGATCAGAAGAGGACGCTCTGATCAAGGGTGGATAAGTTCAATAGACCTAATGGTACAATTGACGACAAATAGATTGGTCGAGAACAAGCTCATGTCTAAAATGACGTCTGAGTCGGAAAGATAATTTAAAAGGATCAATTGATGATTGCGTGCATTCGCACTCATGTTGAATCAATAGGATCAAAATGACGGTGCCTAAGGATACTAACGAATATTGCCAGACATATGGAAAGCATCCATAATGCAAGCAGATAAGTATTGCAGAGCAATAAGCTACTAAGGATTTTTGGAGGATCGAATAGTATTTCGAAGACCATTGTGAAACACATGAACAACTGGGGATGAGCCGATACTCGATAAGGGCGAGAAATTATCCGTAGGGGTATTCAGGTGGCAAGGAACTGCAAGGCAGTAGGCACAAAATATTCTCGGAACAATAGAGAGGATTTGAGGGTATATTGTAATAACTAGATCAACTGAGAATAAAAGTAAGAACGGCAAGTGTATGTATTTATCCATAGGGATATTTCGGTGGTGGGGAATTGCAAAAGCAATGGGCACAAAGTCTCAAAAGAGTATCGGAGAGTAACTTCGAAATCTTCTGGCGTAGCCGGCGATCATCTGGACTGAAGGGGCTCTCCGGGAGAAAGTGTTTTCGAGAACCTAAAGTTAGATTTTAGAAAATCATTTAACCCGAATAGAGGAGAGACCAGAGCCCCAGAGTATAGGTCGAGGAATAAAAGATCCTAATACCACCCAATGGCGACGTGGGCCCGTAAACCACACAACCATGTTAGTAAAAGTTTTGCAATGACTAGACTCAACTTCGGCCAAGGAGTTTGGAAGGGGGGTTCCTATAGGCAGTCGTCTCTGATACCAACTTGTGACGCCCCCGATTCAATCATACACTAATCATACACGCAAACGTGTACGATCAAGATCAGGGACTCACGGGAAGATATCACAACACAACTCTAAAAATAAAATAAGTCATACAAGCATCATAATACAAGCCGGGGCCTCAAGGCTCGAATACAAGTGCTCGATCATAGACGAAGTCAGGAAGCCACAATATCTGAGTACGACATAAGTTAAACAAGTTGCCATAAGATGGCTAGCACAAACCGGGATACAGATCGAAGAGGCGCAGCCTCCCGCCCGGGATCCTCCTAAACTACTCATGGTCGCCGCCGCCGCCTACACGTAGTAGTAGGCACCCTCGGTGTAATAGGAGTCGCCGCCAACGGTGGCGTCGCCCTGGTTCCAACATCTGGTTGCGACAACCCGTGACGAAAGGAAAGGGGAAAGGGGAGAAAAGAAACCGTGAGTACTCGCCCAAAGTACTGCAAGCAAGGATCTACACTACTTATGCATGGGTATCGGTGTAAAGGGCAATATCGGTGGACCGAATGCGAATGCTAGAATAAGAGGGGGTAGCTAGTCCCGTCAAGACTACGCTTCGCAGCCTCCATCTTGCAAAGATGTAGAAGAGAGTAGATGGTAAGTTCACCAAGTAGCATCGCGATAGCATAACCTGCATTCGACGATCCTCCCATCGTCGCCCTGTGTGAGAGCGGTCATTGGGTTATATCTGGCACTTGGAAGGGTGTGTTTTATTAAGTATCCGGTTCTAGTTGTCATAAGGTCAAGGTACAACTCCAAGTCGTCTTGTTACCGAAGATCACAGCTATTCGAATAGATAAACTTCCCTACAAGGGTGCACCACATTACCCAACATGCTCGATCCCATTTGGCCGGGCACACTTTCCTGGGTCATGCCCAGCCTCGGAAGATCAACACGTCGCAGCCCCACCTAGGCACAACAGAGAGGTCAGCACGCCGGTCTAAATCCTATGGCGCAGGGGTCTGGGCCCATCGCCCTTTGCACACCTGCATGTTGCGAACACGGCTGGAAGCAGACCTAGCCTAGCAGGCGTTCCAGTCCAATCCGGCGCACGCCGCTCAGTCGCTGACGTCACGAAGGCTTCGGCTGATACCACGACGCCGAGTGCCCATAACTGTTCCCGTGTAGTTGGTTAGTGCGTATAGGCCAGTGGCCAGACTCAGATCAAATACCAAGAACTCGTTAAGCGTGTTATTTGGAAATAATCGCGAACGCCGACCAGGGCCAGCCCACCTCTCGCCTAGGTGGTCTCAACTCTGCCTCAGAGTTCGCAACAAAGATCCACTCATGGTACTCCAAGAGCCGACCGACTTTAGTCACCACAAGTATCACGTAAAGTATATAGATATATACCCGTGATCACCTCCCAGTGATCACGGCCCGATAGTATAGCAAGGCGATTGACAAGAATGTAGGGCCACAGATGAAATACTAGCATCCTATACTAAGCATGTAGGATTGCGGTAAAGGAAACAAAGAGTAGGAAGGACGGGCTATGCAGCAGTAATAGGATTAATGTAGTAGTAACATGCTACACTACTCTAATGCAAGCAGATAGAGAAGAATAGGCGATATCCGTGATCGGGGGGCTTGCTGGAAGCTCACCGAGAAGGAGGGGTCGTCAACACCGTAGTCGTCACTGGGTAGCAAGGCCGGTCTCGGAGTCTAGCAAGAGAAGAGGGGGAAGAAATAATAAATATAATGCAAACAAATGCATGACGATGCATGACATGGCAATGAGCGTTGCTAGGGTGCCCAATCGCGGTAGTCGGTGATACCGGCGAAGGGGGGACACATCCGGCAAAGTATCCCCGGTGTTTTGCGTTTTCGGTCAAATGAACCGGAGGGGGAAAGTTGTGAGTTTGCTATGCTAGGGATGTGTTGCGGACGAACGGGCTGCGTGTCCGGATTCGTCTCGTCGTTCTGAGCAACTTTCATGTATAAAGTTTTCCCATCCGAGTTACGGTTTATTTTATATTAATTTTTAAAATATTTAATCATTTTTTAGAATTTATTTAATTATTTTAATTCAACATTAGAATAGTGCATGCTGACGTCATCATGACGTCATCCTCTGTTTAGGTTAATTAGGATTTAGCAAAACTAATTATTGTTTAATTAAACTAACTAGTTAATTAGATTAATTAAACATGATTAATTAACTTAATTTACTAATAAATAAACTAATTAATTATTAACTTTATTAATTCATTTTTATTTTATTTTATTGTTCTTTTTTTATAAAAACGTTCTCGAGGCGGCCCTACATATCAAAGGCCCAGAGGGGCCTATCGGGTTCAAGCGCTAACGGGCACATGGCACGGCGCGAGCGGGCGGAGCTGGCAAGGCGCCGAAGCAGGGGGGTGGTTGTAACGCCCCGGATCCGATGCGCCAGGTGTCCGTCAGTTATTCGCCGTCTTTGCCATGTCATTTGCTTGCGTGTTGCACTTTGCCATGTCATCATCTGCATTTCATACCATGTCATCATGTGCATTGCATTGCATACGTGTTCGTCTCATGCATCCGAGCATTTTCCCCGTTGTCCGCTTTTGCAATCCGCACTCCTATGTCTCCGCGCCCCTTTTACCTCTTTTCATGTGCGTGTGTTAAACGGTCTCGGAATGGACCGAGGTTTGTCAAGCGGCCTTGGTATAGCACCGGTAGACCGCCTGTCAAGTTTCGTACCATTTGGAGGTCGTTTGGTACTCCAACGGTTAACCGGGTTAACCGCAAAAGCCTCCTTCTCTTTGCAGCCCAACACCCCTTTTCAAAGTGGCCCAAAACCCACCAAACTCCCCTCCATGCTCTCGGTCGTTCGATCACGATCGCGTGGTCGAAAACCGTGCTCCATTTGGACTCTCCTAGCTCCCTCTACCTATATAAACACCTCCCTCCAAAAATCGCAGTCCAACTTCAGAACCCAAAAATCTTCCTCTCCATGACGGACATGTCCGTCCGCCACGGACGCTTCTCCGCCGCCTGCCGCCCAACCGGGCTGCCACGTGGCTCACTGCCTGGCCATTGCTTGCTGGCCCGCTGCCCACCTGCTGCCCGCCTGGCTCCTGCTGCCACACGCCACGCCTTCGCCGCCACCGCCCCGCCGTCGTCTCCGCCTGGCCGCCGCCGGCGATCCGCTGCCGGCGCGGCGCCGCGCCTCCGCCGCCCTCCCGTCGCCTCGGCCCGCCATGGTCAGACTCGCCGGCGCCCAAGGCCTCGCCTGCTCCGCTCTCCCTCCGCCGGCTCGAGCCGCCGCCCCTCGGCGTGAGCTGGCCAAGGCCGCGCCGCCCCGCCGGTCGCGCGCCATTGTCGCCGTGGTCGCCACCGCCCGGGATCAAGGCCGCGCCGGATCGGCGAGATCCGACCGGATCCGCCTCCGGCCGTTGTCCTCCTTCTCCGGCGAGATGCCGGCGAACCTCGGAAACCGTGCAGCCCCGAGATTGACTTCCCCCCCCCCTCTGAAAATCCACCAAGTCCCGGGCGTTTTCATCATTTTCGTGCATTTTCATCGCATCATATCTTTGCATCTGTAGCTCCGTTTTGTGCGTGTAATATGTCAAATTATTCGACTCGAAGAGTAGATCATTTCATCTCATTGCATCATTTTCATTTGAGCTCATCTTGATGCCCGAAATGCTGTTGGAAGAGTGCTATGTGATGTTAGTTTCAGATTCTTATCAGAACATGCACTTTTGTCATTTTTGCCATGATTGATGTGTGCATCCTATGAACTTGAGTCCTACATGTGTTTTGTAATATGCTATGTCATCTTTACAGGGGTGTATGCCATGTATTTTTGTGATCTCTGTGGTGACTAGCACAAGCATGCAAACTAGGCTTCATGATGTTGCTGATTTCAGCCCCTGTTCTGCTGATATTTTTATGCCATGTAAACTTGATGCTACCGAGAGATCCATGCTTATTTTGAGATACTTCAGTAGGTTTGTTTTGAACATATGGTTATTCTCTATCCATCCATGCCCTTGTTTGCAATTATGGAGTGCCATAGCTTGAGTCAATCGAGCTCTACTTTTGCTATAAAATGTTTCCTGGCAGGTTATTTACATGTTATTCAATTTTGCCAAGGTTGTTGTAGTTGATCCGTGTATGCTATGATGTTCTTCTTGCCATGTATAGCTTCTATGCCATGTATTCGTACTGTGAGTTGCCTTGCCATGCCATGTATTGCTCTTTGGTGAGTGGTTCAAGCTCACCAATATACCTACTTATTGTTGTTCCTGCCATGTATGAATCTGTAATATAACTTGCCATGTTTACATGGGTGCCATCATATTTTCTGATCCTTTTTGGCTTATGGTCATTAAGGGACTTTTGTTATATGCTTTTAGTAGATTCATGTCATGCCTTTGTTTGCCATGATAAGTTCCTGTAACATGTTGTTTGATAGCTCTAAACATTGCAACCTGATGTTATTTCTGCTAAAGTCTGAAACTGTTATTATTTGCAATCTTGCCATGTCATTTTGAGCATGTTCTAGTGATTTCTGGAGATAGCTCAGTGTTCATGTTTTGTAATGCTTTACCTGTACATCATGCCCATGTCTTTTGTTATTATGTTGAGGTCCTGTAGCATGTTGTTTTGATGCTTGCAATATGCCTAGTTGCTGTTTTGGACTGATTGTTGTCATGACTTGTATAGGGTGTATGTGTTGAACCGCTGCTCGCTTTTGAGTGTGCTCTATATGAAACTTGCTTGATTTTGCATGTAGCTTCATATTATCATGTTGCATCCATGTTTTGAGGTGTTTGCTTGATGTTTGTATGCATTTTGCATCAATGCCATGTTTAACTTGTTTTGCTCATATCTTCTAGGCCGTAGCTCCGAATTAAATGAACCTTATATGTAACTTGACTAAAATTTCGTGTAGATCATCGTGGTGCATCTTAACTTGCTGTTTAACAACTTGAACATAAGATTTATTCAGATCTGGACCAATTTCGAAATTTGCATATGAGGACTTACCGGAATTGTTATGTGTTGTTCCCGGCCTCATTTAAACTTGCTTTGACGTGTTGTTCTTGTTTGCATCATCTCTTGCCATGAGTAGCTTCATGTAGCTTTGTCATGCATCATTCTTGGTTGAGCATCATGTCTTGTTCATGTGTGGTGTGTTTACTATGTTGTGTGCTTTTCTTGTTAGTTCCTGTTTCGTTGCGATCGTGAGGATTCGTTCGTCTATGCTTGGTTCGGCTTCATCCGTTCATCTTCTTCATGGACTCGTTCTTCTTCCTTGAGGGATTTCAGGCAAGATGACCGCTACCCTGGATCTCACTACTATCATTGCTATGCTAGTCGCTTCGTTCTATCGCTATGTTGCGCTACCTATTACCTGTTCACCAAGCCATCCCAAATTGCCATGTCAGCCTCTATTCTTTTGCACCCTTCCTAGCAAACCCTTGTTTGGCTATGTTACCGCTTTGCTCAGCCCCTCTTATAGCGTTGTTAGTTGCAGGTGAAGATGAAGTTTGTTCCTTGTTGGTACATGGAGATGTTGTTCCTTGTTGGAACATGTTTACTTGTTGGGATATCACAATATATCTTATATTATTAATGCATCTATATACTTGGTAAAGGGTGGAAGGCTCGGCCTTATGCCCGGTGTTTTGTTCCACTCTTGCCGCCCTAGTTTCCGCCATATCGGTGTTATGTTCCCGGATTTTGCGTCCCTAACGCGGTCGGGTGATTTATGGGACCCCTTGACAGTTCGCTTTGAATAAGACTCCTCCAAGAAGTCCCAACATTGGTTTTACCATTTGCCTCACCTATGCCCTTTTTCCCTTGGGTTTCGGAGCCCGAGGGTCATCTTTATTTTAGCCCCCGGCCGGTGCTTCTCTAAGTCTGGCCTGAACCGAGTAGATCGGGGCCCCTCGTGGCAACTCGAGGTTTGGTTTTACTCGAGGATGTCTCATCCAAAGTGTTGCCTCGAGAACGAGATATGTGCAGCTCCTATCGGGATTGTCGGCGCATCGGGCGGCTTTGCTGGTCTAGTTTTATTGTCTGTCGAATGTCTTGTAGCCGGATTCCGAGACCGATCGGTCTTCCCGGGAGAAGGAATATCCTTCGTTGATCGAGAGCTTATCATGGGCTGTTGGGACACCCCTGCAGGTATAAACTTTCGAGAGCCGTGCCCGCGGTTATGTGGCGATGGGAATTTGTTAATATCCGTTGTAGTAAACTTGAAGCAAACTCTTCTAAAATACACCAACCGTAGCGTAACTCGTGAGTGTCTCTTTTCGGGTTGATCGAGAGGAGAACACGGTTTCGGGTTATGTCCGACGAAGTAGGAGTTTAGGATCACTTCTTGATCATTACTAGTTGACGACCGCCTTTGTTTCTCTTCTCGCCTCATTTGCGTATGTTAGCCACCATATCATGCTTAGTCGCTGCTGCAACCTCACCACTTTACCCCTTCCTTTCCCTTTGAGCTTTGCTAGTCTTGATACCCATGGTAATGGGACTGCTGAGCCCTCGTGGCTCCTGATTACTACACCACCATTGTGTGTGCAGGTTTATGCGATGATCATGACGCGAGAGCGATGCTTGCTTGTCTTGAGTTCTTCTTCCGCTTCTTCTTCGATCGGGGATAGGTTCCGGTCGGCAGCACTGGGCTAAAGGTGGTGGATGTCGTTTGAGCTTGTTTATGTTTCATCCGTAGTCGGATGTTGAGCTTGTATTATGATGTTGATGTATTCTTGTGGCATTTGTGTCTTATGTATGTATCCCCATCTATTAGGTAATGTTGATGTAATGATATCCACCTTGCAAAAGCGTTTCAATATGCGGGTCTATCCTTGGTGGGACCGTCGAGTTCCTTTTGGATAGGGTCGCATATTGGGCGTGACAGTGGTGGCCACGGCAAAGCCATGGCCGGAACGGGGAGGAGCGCTGGGCAAGGGAAAGTGGCGGAGGGGTGGTCGCGGCGGCAGCAGGGGGCGGCCGGAGTGGGGCGAGGGAGCAATGGCGAGGCTACGCGCTGGGCGTGATTATTCGACCAGCATGCTGCGCGGCAGCTTGAGCAAGAAGAATTAAGAGCAGGGCGCGCCTTAGCGGCAAAGCGGGCGCGCCACGATGCGACGCTACCGGCCGCCGAAAAGGCTTCGCGCGGATGCGGCGCGGCTGCAGGACATGTGCGACGCGGGCGAGCAAAGGCAAGAGAAGAAGAAGAAGTCGCAGCGAAGCGTGGCGCTGGAGACGGGTGCTGGCGCGCCATGTGCGGGCAAAGCAGCAGCTAGAGGAGAGGCGGCGAACAAGGCGCGAGGCGAGGCAGCGTGCGTGCTTTCGTCGTGCACGGACGAACCAGCGAGCGCGGTGACCGAGGGGAAGGGAGGAAGGAGGAGGGCCTCACGGGGTTGTAGGGTTCGAGGCAGCGGGGGTCGGGATGGTCGATGGGGGCGACGGCGAAGAGGAAGCAGCCGGGCGAGGAGGTCCGCGGCTCGGGCGGCGATCGACGAGGGCGAGGCGGCGACGATGATGGCGACAACAAGGGAAGCGAAGCGCGGCAACGGCAAGAAGCGGCGAGGGGCCCCGACGGGCGGTGCCAGGGCGACGGGGAACGGCGTTGGGGAAGGGTTCATCCCCGATCCAGATCTGGATCGGAGAGAAAGAGGACATGGGAACAAGTGTGGGGGTGGTAGCGATGGGCTAGGGTTTCCCGTCGGTGGGGGGGTTATGGGGAGTGAGGGGCCGGTTGGGCCGACAGATTGGGCCTTGGCCTAGTTGGCCGAAGGGGGGTCTCTTGTTTATTTTGTTTCCTTTTGTTTGTTTTTGATTTGTTTTCTATTTTACTTATTTTATTTATTTTCTGTTTTATCTTTGTTTCTATTTATTTTAGTTTTAGTAAAATACAAAAGTTGCACCTAATTTAGTATATGTAATTATGCCACTGGCACAAATATTTTGACACATTAAATACAGTAGTTTGTATTTGTTTATTATTTTAAGAGCATATAAATAATAGTTTTGTAGCTGTTTTACTTATTATAGTGCAATTTAATACTTTAAAGAAGTGTGGTTTCTTCAGCAATATTTAGTATGGATTATTTGGCACAACCGGAACATTTTAGTTTTGATATTTGAAAAGTTTTACCGTTTGACTTGACGTTGAATTTTGAATTCGAAGGTGATTTAAATCAGAGTGAGTTTAGTAACAGTAACAGTGGTGACATGGCATCATTAGTAGAGGGTTACTGTAGCTTAATTATCCGGGCGTCACATTCATGCGTGTGGACGAGTCGCAAAACTGCCACATGTGTGGGCGTTAGCATTTATGTTTAATAAAATACTTAATTTTCGTAAATTTCTTTTGATGTCCTTCCATATAATCAATTTATTTTTAGTTTCTCTCGGTCACTCAAATGCCGAAGAGAACGCATATAGCTGCTATGCCCAATAGGTAGCCCATAATGTATCTCGTAGCCCAACAAAACATGTGGTTAATTCTTTTTTTTCTCCTTCTATGCGTCATCGTTTATTATGCATAGGGCCGGCCCTAATTATTGGCTACAATTGGTTTGGTGGGTTCCTACGCATCTTCCTATGTGGACTTTGTTCACGTGGAATTCGATAGTTTTTTTCTTTTACGGGAGGATTCCCACGTGGTTTGGTTTGTGGACTCTGGTTGCCTTTTTTACTGGAGTATTCCGATTGGCTGCTGACATATCCGGATCAATGCATTCTTTTCGTTTGCGTACATTTTTTTTTTCTATATATGCATCTAACGTGACAATATAGAAGTTCAATACTACAGTACATATAATTTACATGTTACGTAAGAAACTTTAAATCTATTCTAATCAAACGGCGTAAAAAGATTAGCATATGTGGACAAACATGATGGCTTGTTTGATTCTTGTTTTAATTATATAATAGATGATGGATAATTCTAACCTGCTAGCCACTTTCCGTAAAAAAAACCTGCTAGCCATGTTATGCTGATACAACTAACCACTTATTTCCTATGTCTATGCATCTCCTTTTGAACATTCACGTGTTGATCTAGTTTAAACATCTAAAACTGCAGCTTTTTCTTAAAAAGAATAACCTCCGGCCTCTCCATCAAGCGATGCCCACGGCCATCTAAAACTGCAACTACATATCATATCTGTATTATGTTATGCTTGTCTGAAAAGCTATATAAGCATGCCTCACGACTCTTTGCTTTATTTGGGCGTTCGCTGTTAGGCTATTCATCGACGCGGACAAGCTATATTTAAGTATAGCTGGTGATGCTTATTGTCAAATTAAAATGAGGCTTAGCCAAACCATCGCCTGCTAGCTGCTAGTATACTACCCTGGTTTGTGCGCATCTTTGTGGCGCCGTCCGATCCTAGTCATCGTCCACTCTTCTGCCCGATCAGCACGTGCTTCCTGCGGCCCTGATTTCAAGTGATGCTCTCTAGACAGTGTCGACACTTTTCGAAACGGAGACGCGACAGTAGGAAATGAGTGAAGTGGGGATCCAGGCTCTTCTCGAGGGGGTTAAAAAAGTGAGTGGAGTGACAGGAAGCTTCCAGAGGCTATCCAGGTGCATGCGCACAAGGCGCTAGACGACTGCGCTTTTTCGCGTGGTCGGCTTCTGGCGGCCACGTAGACAGTGGCGGTGCAATGGCCGGGCCGGCAAGCCGGGAACTTTCCGGAGACTGGCCACATAATAATATCTCCTCTCTCCGTCCATTTCAGCAAGGTTCTCGAATCCCCCGTATGTACGCACCGGAAACAAAATGTGACCAGCGGTAAAAATACCGTAGACACTTCAGTACTTGCACTAAGAAAGGCAATTGAGCAGGTTTCGACAATGGAGCTACGACTACAGAATGTACTTATCGAACGTCCAGTAGTGCTCCCTCCGTTTCTTTTTTGGCCGTGCTAAGGCGTCGGCCCAACATCTTTCGCCACTGCAATAAAGCTGTTGTTGCAGAATGTTTTATAACAAAGGTCCCGTTGTAGAAATCTTTGCAACACATGTCCTATTGCAGATAACTTTTGCAACAAAGATCTTGTTGCAGAAAAACTTTGCAACAATGATAATGTTGAAGAAAAAAACTTATCTTCACCTTCATATGATCATTTCTTCCGTCAGATCGTGTTTCGAAAAAGAAATGTTCCGTAACATGATTAATGTTACAGAAAATCTTGCAATAGAGAGGAACTTGAAAAAAAAAAGTGGTCACCGTAGTCGCCGCGAGCTCTCCTAGATGGTGGTGACCGAGGATCGGCGCCCCCCGTCCCCGCTTCCACGCCTCCGACAAGGTCGCCTTGCAGGCATCCCCATGTTCCTTCTGTTTTTTCCATCTTCCTCTGTCTCTCGCCACACGAATGCCGTTTGCCGCTGCCGTCATGGGTCCTGGCTGTGAAGCTCGCCTCCAACCCTGCCGGAACTCGCTGGGCCGAGCCCTCGCCGCTCGCGGACGGCCCTGCCTCCTGCCCACTCGACATCCTCCTCGGATCCGATGAGATCCAGCTGGAAACCTCGTCGCCGTCGCCCTCCCAGCTGACGAGTCTTGGCCCCCGCCTCTCCTGGACGTCCCCGCACGCCATCCTCATTGGATCCGGCGAGATCCGGCTAGAGTCCCCGCCGTTCTCGCCCTCCCAGCCGACAAGTCTCGGCCCCTGCCTCTCCGGGACGTTCCCGCAAACCATCCTTGTCGAATCCAGCGAGATCTGACTAGAATCCCCGCCGCTGTCGCCCTCCCAGCCGCATGAGTCTCCGCCGCTGCAGGATATCTAACCCTTCTTCGGTGGCCAGTGGCAAACTCTTTTTTCTGAAACAAAGGCTCAGTTGGAGAAAACATGGACATAGAATGGACGCGGAGGCGGCGGACACTCGCACGTGATCGGTCGACTGAAGGTAGGCTTTTCCCTTCTTTTTTATTCCACATCTTCATCAAGTTTGAGCAAAATTTTACAAAAAAAAATATTAACACTCACAATATCAAATCAATATCAATAGACACATCATGATATCTATATTTTATACAATTAAACTAATTTTATACACATCATGAAATATCAACACTCACAATATCTTTTTTTAAATGTAGTCAAAGTTTGTGAGGTTTGACTTTTCAAAAAATCTATATGAACTACATTATAAAACGGTGAGAGTATTTAACAAGGATAAGCAAAATACAATTAAGGATGCCACGTCCGTGTATGTCTGTGTTGATTATTTCAGTGTTAGCACGATAATTACTACCACAGTGGTTAGTGTATCTTTGTTCGACACGGACACAGCAGACATGTCTGCCTACATCCTAACCAACATAGAAGATGGACTGCTCCACACACCACAAGGAGGTTGAGAAAGGGACACACACACGCACGCACACGCACACGCACACGCACGCACGCACGCACACGCACACGCACACGCACGCACGCACGCACACACACACTTCTCCTTCGCCGCACATGTCATGTTTCGTGATCGAACCACCCTAGGACCCATGTTACATGCGTGTGCTGCCTGTCACGCAAGAAAGAAACACAAACATTGTTGCGCTAGTGAAAAACAAAGCTAGACACTTGTGACCGCAGTGTATAAGAGAGGCCCCTTCTCTTCTGTAGACATTTATCACTTCATCTCTTCGTTTCATGGTTTCAAGTGTTGCGCCGCCTGTTGCTTTCCCTTCTCGCTACCCGGCGTATAACGCAAAGTGAGAAAATAGGCCTTCGAAACCCCGGGTCTTGTCATCCTGTATGAGAGAGGGGTGATTAGGTTTTTGTGGAGCTCTTGAGCGACTGCTGGATACTTCTCCATCATGGTGGCACACCATTAGGACTACTTCCTGGATGATGACTTCTTCCCCAACATCGACGACCTCCTTCCACAACATGCCGCTCGGTGGTGGTGCTACGACTAAAAATGCTTCTTCTTTCATTGTGATGTTCCCTTATTCCTTATGTTAGGGATTAGGGATTGTTTCTGAATATGTCATACTGGCAATTGATCAAGGCATGGTATCTTTATTGTACATGCATTGTGACATGTCTATTATTTTTGTTGATTCAATCACCATGTTTAATCTATTCATTATGATTTATCTATCACATTTATGGATTTATCTATATGAAAAATTGCTCAATTATTCTACAAGCTCTGAGAACTGAGCGTTAGCTCAGTGGCAGGGGCACTATCTTGTGTTCCAAGCAGGGATGTAAATGGCACAATAAACGTTGCTGCAGAGCCCATTTATTTCTTTTTTGTTAGCTCGATAGTTCACTTTCCCGGGGAAAGAAACTTTCTTGAACTGTTAGACCGATAAGTGGGCTTAAATGGCTTTACAGGTCAGCCTTTACATCCCTAGTTCCAAGCCAGCCAGATTCAAACCTTGAGGGAAACAGATATCAACTGTATTTCTTGGCTCCTTCTATAAAAGTATTCCGTGGGGCTCCTCCCCCTCTGGTCGTGTTTTTTATTCAAATTCGAGAGGCTCTGCATTTCATGATTTACCTTTGACCAAAAATACGCGAGTCATCCCACATGATATTATACCGTGATAAACTATTAGAATATAAATTTAACCATTTAAGAAGCATTCGAATGGGGGGAGGCATTCATATCGTTGCTTCGGGGAAGCCCCAAAACCAACTTTGCGTGCTCAATGGTGGAGCACCTTTCTCTCATAGACTAACGGTATACTCCAACATGGTCACGGTCCTCGTCTGGGTTGTGTCAATTTTGCGGCATCTTTCTACTTTGGTACGCATACGAAGCATCCCGTTGCAGTTTTTCCATAAAAGCGGAAATTCCTGACCCATTTTTTACTGAAGAAAAAGCCAGTCAGCCGGCCGTCCGTCTCACCCTCTCAACGCTTCTGGAGGCTTCCGGCGGCGGGCGGGTGGAGACCCCACCAGGCCACCACTCCACGAGACTACCACACGCTTCTCTTCTTCTGGTACGTTCTACCCACGCAAAAGTTATTACAGACACACACCGGCCGGCCCGCCTCGTCCGCTCGTACGCCACCTTACGCTCCTGCTCTCGGCTTCGCCTTCGCGCGCCTCCGTCCGGCCAGCTGCCGACAACTTCCCGGCGAGTCGGCGACAAGCTCGACAGCGACCGTACGTAAAGGAGGTGGTCCCGGCGCCATGGCCGACCACCGGCAACTGGGCGGCGCCGACCTCGACCTCTACGCCGTCCTGGGGCTCAAGAAGGAGTGCTCCGACGCCGACCTCAGGCTCGCCTACCGGAGGCTCGCCATGGTGAGTCCGAGTCGCGTATCTGGACTAATCCGAGTTGATGTGCCGTGAATCTGTCTGTAATCAGACCATTCTCTTCGATCTTGTTGTGGCAGACATGGCATCCGGACCGGTGCTCCGCGTCCGGCAGCTCGGCGCGCGTCCAGGAGGCCAAGGAACGGTTCCAGGAGATCCAGAGCGCATACTCCGGTCATTAATTCTTCCATCTCATCACCATTATTAGTTAGCGAGCGCGCACAAGTTATTTTCATGGCGACGAAACGAAGCCTTTGCCTGCGTGTGTAAAACTCATATGCCACGTACGGGCCTCCTCTGTTTTCAATGTTGTGCCACGCAGTGCTCTCCGACTCCGGCAAGCGGCTCCTCTACGACGTCGGCGTCTATGACGGCGACGACGACCGCCTCGACGAGCAACATGTACTCCACCATGTTCCTCATTAACGTGTTCCGTTGGGATCGAGCCAATTCTGTTATTTACCGAAGAATTCTCTGGTTGCAGGTGCCGGGGATGGGCGACTTCTTCGGGGAGATGGCCGAGATGATGAGCCAGGCCACGCCAACCGTAAGCAAGCCAAACCTCGTGAAGCGCTGATCACGTTCTGAAATTGCGGCGTGCATTGCAAGCTCAGATCTGTGGCTTGTGTGGATATTATTGCTGACGTGACGTGATAACTTTGCAGGATAGCTTCGAGGAGCTGCAGCAGCTGTTCGTCGACATGTTCCAAGCCGACCTCGTCGCCGGCGGGTTCGGCGGTACGCCTCCTATGGGCCGCCGGGTCAAGGCCCCGGCCCTGGCCCCGAGTCCATCCTGTACATCTGGACCTACGTTTGCGCAAGCACGGTCGTCAAGTAACAACGGCGTCAACAAGCGGTGTTCACCGGCGATGGGCTCCGGGATGCCCTCATGGACGGCGCAGGAGGGCGCGAGCATCGCCGACAGGAATAAGAAACAGAGGCTGTCGACGCCGACGGGCCACGGCGTGTCGTCCTAGGACTAGGAGGAAGCGAGGGATGCGCGGCGCGCGTGGCAGCGTAGATGCGCGCTCTGTGGATCTGACCGACGGTCAGCAAGTTTTGGAGGATGTGATGCGCAAGCTTTTCAATTAGTTCATTCTTTTACTTTTCATTTTATTTTTTAGAAACACTTCTGATCTATTTCATCGATTGTTATGTCGGATGAAGAAACATTAGAAATAGGAAAATTACATGCATTGGAGCAGGTTGAAGGTTTGCTGCCGCCATTAGAGCATCTCTAGCAGACCCGTATAACACGCGAACTGGTATAATTCCGGCGAGTATACGGGCTCAGCCCAATTTTCTGGTCAGAACATAGCCTGTATATTCATCCGGCCCATAATTTTCTTTATCGCGGCTCGCAAACCTTACTAGATACGGATCGAAACACTATCGTCCCGCTGTCGCGTTTCCCCATGATTCCCCACTATCTTCGTCGCATTTCTCGTCGTCGGTGAGCACATTCGCATCCAGCCGCCGTGTGGGGTGGTATGTGGAGCTCCGGCCACAGCTTCGGCAGGGGCGAAGACTCCACAGCTTCGGCAGGGGCGAAGACCCCGAGCGTGAGTGATGTGTCCGGGCGAACAACGCGAGGAAGCGCGCGGCCAGGAAGTGGACCAACCAAGGCCTTGAGCCGCCGGCAAGGCTCCTCCACCGCGAGACGGAGGAGTATGAATGCTGGCAGGGGCGGACGCCCTCCACGGCCGCGGGCTCTTACTCTGCCGGGTGGCTCACCTCCGGCGCGGGGGCCCCTTCCCCCCTCTACTAGTAGTAGGATGTAGTATGTATGGTCTATGTACTATATTGTGATGAACTGCCCATGATCAATATGGTTGCAATTTCTTCCGGGAAAGCTTTTTCTGAACTATACAGGTTCATATACGGGGTCTACTCTGTCGCGCATGATTTTGTCCCGCAAAACAGATTTTCCTTGAACTGTAAATGCATTATGCGGGTCGGCATTGTACGAGGTCTGCTAGAGGTGCTCTTAGAAATGGTAAAAACAATAACATATACACCGAACATAACACTGTCAAAGTTTGCTGAATTGACACCATAAGAGTTATGAAATGGGAATAAACCTATTTGTCGCATATCAAAATTTGGGGTTCTGAAACTTATGTAAAACGTTTACAATCAAATACTCGATCCCAAAGCAGACAAGTGTTATTTTGTAGGTTATCATAAAGCAACAATTCACTATTCCTTCTACCAAAAGTCGGTTGACAAAGTGTTTGTCGCGGAAAATAAAAAATCCTGAATTTTTTTTTGCAAGGACTATCGAACTGGAGCTTTTTGTGATCGGCCGCATGTAAATTTGTAAACATTCATCTATTTTTGTTCATGATTGGGCGTTATGAACACCGCACTTTAGTTTGCGTCATGTTGCTATGCATTTGAAATGAAATAGACACGACATGACGTTCAAGGGAGGCGGATTGATGGTTGGCTTCCGTATCAATGTCTACGGACAAATAGCGTGTTTGTTGTAAGAGATGCCATTGAAGATGCCCTAAGTTCTTTTTATTTTTGGAGGGAAAGGGATAAATATGTTTTAAAATGATTTACAAGCAACTTAAACTAAGTGATGTCTTATTTTTGTTTAGTGATTTCATTTCGCTCATGATTTAGCAGAGCATCTTGGATTATACTCCTTTCTTTCAAAATAAGTATCTTAATTTTAATATAACTTAAGACCCTTACTTTGAGACAGAGGATCTCAATTATCTTAAAATGCAACCATGCCAACTCATCATGCAAATATGCATGCCTCACTAAATTTAATTATTTCAACATCCAACTATGCCAACTCATCTTGTCACCATACATGAAAAAATCCCACCTTAACATGCACCATCCATGCTCATATCCAATAAAAATTTCGAACTATGAAATGATCAAATATAATAAAATACATGTACTTTAGTTTCAGTTCTCGTATTGCCAATCCAAAATACTAAAGTTCCGTACTGCTAGTTCTTATAAAAATAACGGTATCCAATTCCGGCGGCAACCCGAGGGATGCCACATCTCTGGTTAGTTTAAATTGTTCACCGGCCCTAGAAAGTGGAACCCCAATATGTTGCATTCGGCATTCGTTTCGTTGACGAAGTCGAAAGGATCGAGACCATTCCAGGCTTGGAGGAGCCTCAAAACGGAACTTTGCATGCTCAATAGTGGAGTGCCTTTCCCTCATAGATAAACAAACTTTGCATACTCTAACCTAAGCCATCGTTCCTCATCTGGGTTGTGTCAATGTGTGGCATCTTTTCTACTTTGGTACTCATATAAAGAAGAAATTCCTGCCCCTTTTTCTTACTGAAAAGCTACGTAGTCAGCCGGCCGTCGGTCTCACCCTCTCAACGCTTCTGGAGGCTTCCGGCGGCGGGCGGGTGGAGACCCCACCACCACCAGTCCACGAGCTGCTTTTCTGGTAAGTTCTGCCCGCGCAACTTGCTCGCACGCCACAGCCCACAGTACACAAAGAGAGTTACAGGCACGACACCGGCCCACCTCGTCCGCTCGTCAACGTTCCTTCGTACGCCACCTTACGCTCCTGCTCTCCGCTTCGCCTTCGCGCGCCTCCGTCCGGCCAGCTGCCGACAACGTGCCGGCGACAAGCTCGACCGTCAAGAAGGTCGAAGCCCGTAGTGCTCTGTTACCGGCGGCATGGCCTCCGGTGCCGCTGACGTCGACCTCTACGGCGTCCTGGGGCTCGAGAAGGAGTGCTCCGACGCCGACCTCAGGCTCGCCTACCGGAGGCTCGCCATGGTGAGTCGTTCGTGGACCCATGGCTGTTCGTGTGTCTCTAGTAATTCGAGTCGATTTAGTACCCGTACGTGAATCTGTCACTCTGTAATCAGACCATTCTCTTCGATCTTGTTATGGCAGACATGGCATCCGGACCGGTGCTCCGCGTCCGGCAGCTCCGCGCGCGTCCAGGAGGCCAAGGAGCGGTTCCAGGAGATCCAGAGCGCATACTCCGGTCATTAAGTCTTCCATCTCATCACCATTAGTTCGTTAGCGAGCGCGCACAAGTTATTTTCATGGCGACGAAGCACATCCCGCTGCTGCCTGCCTACGTCCGTTAAACTCATATGTCACGGGGCCTCCTCTGTTTTCAATGTTGTGCCACGCAGTGCTCTCCGACTCCGGCAAGCGGCTCCTCTACGACGTCGGCGTCTACGACAGCGACAACGACCGCCTCAACGAGCAAGATGTACTCTACCATGTTCCTGATTAACCATGTTCCGTTGGGATCGAGCCAATTCTGTTATTTACCGGAAAAATTCTATGGTTGCAGGTGTCGGGGATGGGCGACTTCTTCGGGGAGATGGCAGAGATGATGAGCCAGGCCACGCCAACCGTAAGCATGCCAATCCTCCTGAAGCGCTGATCTCCCCGTAGAAGCTCAGATCTCTGGCTTGTGTGGATATTATTGATGACGTGGCGTGGTGACTTTGCAGGATAGCTTCGAGGAGCTGCAGCAGCTGTTCGTGGACATGTTCCAAGCTGACCTCGTCACCGGCGGGTTCGCTTCCGGGTTCGGCGGTGCGCCTCCTATGGGCCGCCGGGTCCAGGCCCCGAGCCCGTCTTGTACCTCTGGACCTACGTCTGCGCAAGCACGGCCGTCATGTACCAGCGGTGCCAACAAGCGGTGTTCCTCGGCGATGGGCTCCGGGACGCCGCCAAGGGCCTGTCGTCCAGGGTCCGGCCCCGGCCTTTCAGGGTCAAGTGCCAAGGGAAGTGAGTGGAGGCGAGGAGAGGAGGCGCCATGGACGACGACGCAGGAAGACGCCAGCATCGGCGGCAGGAAGAAGAAACAGAGGCTGTCGACGGGGCACGGCGTGTCGTCCTAGGAGGAAGATGGAGATATCGGCGCGCCCGCGGCAGCGTTGATGCGCGCCGCGCCGTGTGCAGACCTTCCGTGACGCCGTGACGGGGATCCTGCGTTGCAGCTAGTGCTCTGTGCGGATCTGACTGACGGTCAGCAAGTTTTGGGGGATGATGCGCAAACTTTTCAATTAGTTTCTTCGTTTCTTCTCTTGATTGATTCTCTTGGGTAGCACTGGTAGCTAAGTTATAATGTTAGAGCATCTTTAATAGATGATGTGGATGTAAAAATAAGAGAAACGATTGCCCTCGGCCGGCTGATAATCACCACACGTCCACCACCTTCATTGCGTGCCACGCATCCTCAGCATAAAGGCAAGTGCAAACACTTATTTCCACAACAACGGTGTTGTTGCAAATCTGTTGTAAAACATAATCCACAACAAGGCGATTATTGCAAAAAAACTCTAAAAAAAACTACAATAAGATGTTTGTTGCAAAAAGAATAGCAACAACGAAGTTGCAAAAAATTCTGCATCAAGATGTCTGTTGTAAGAAATTTTCGCAACAAAGCATGTGTTGCAATGGTGGATAGTAATGCTTGATGCGCCAAATCCGACGGCTCGCGTCTGGCGGACGCATAGCGCATCCCTAAAAATAAGTAATTTTTGCATCTTCATGGCCCCCAAACCCCTTTTTAACAGATGATATAGATGTAAAAAAAAAATACATATTCGCACCCCGAAGATGTAAAATAGAACACCTCGAGTTGCAAATTTGTATCTCTATCTATAGAAGATGTAAAAATATGTCCGTGCGCTAACTGCTCAATCGCCCTTCAATTCATTTCCCATCTGCCCGGCCGCCGCGCATCGCTACCTTGCCCGGCTGCCGCGTGTCGCCACCTTGCTCGGCCCATAATGTCACGCCGCCGCTAGATCCTGGCGCTCCACCGGCCCCGCCACCGGTTCCACCGCTGCTGCGCCCCCGCCCTCCACCAAATCGGCGCTCACCCCCGCCGCACATCCACTTTCACCCACCGTCGTCAACCGATTTCGGCCAGCTCCGACCCCTCCTACCCATTTCAGTCTATCGCTGGCCATCCTTGCTGCCAGAATTCGGGCATCGTCGCACTAGAGCAAAGGAGCAGCCGCGAGTAGAGGAGACTGCTGGACGCGCGTGGCGGTCACACGCACTCATGGCTGTGGTGCTTCGCCTCGACGTCGTCCCGGGCCATGACCCAGCCAGCGATGTCCACGAAGGAGGAGGCGACGACGAGTGGCTGGGGCAAAGGAGGAGTGGCAGCAGCTACTAGCAGTGTGCAATAGAGGAGGAGGTGAGGAGGAGCGGCAACTCAATTTAAACGGCAGCCGGCGGCGCGCGAGAATCTAGCCGTCGGCGTGCGAGAGCATTGGCCATTTTGATCCGTGGTTCAATTTCGACAATTGGTTCAGTTTCGACAGTAGGTTTATTTTACATCACTAATTATACATCATCTAGGAGTTGCTTTTTTACATCTTCATTTTGCATCATCTGTTGGAGTTGTCGCTTTTTTGCATCACTGAAACGCGGCAGAATAATAAGTATGTCATGAACCTCAAAGGGAGGCTAGGCCTCCGCCATTGTATCACGCACCCCGGCATTGGAAAAGGTGTCGGCATTGCCCTCTTATATGATGAGAGTATTGAAATAAAAAGGATTGCCGTTGGGACAAGGTATATTGATGTGTTGATTCGCTTGAGTCCCAATGGTTTGTTATGGAGGGGTACCTTTGTATATGGGGAACCGAAAGCTCATGAACGCCACAACATGTGGACCCTGTTAAGAAGGATAAAAGATACACATGATCTCCCTTGGCTGATGATGGGAGACTTCAACGAGACCATGTCGCAATCCGAACACTACTCAACTGCTAAGAGATCTGAGAGATACATGGAAAACTTCTGAAAGGCTCTCTTTGACTGCAACCTTTTTGACTTGGTATTCAGAGGTCCGGGATGGACCTACAATAACAAGCAAATCGGCCCGGACAATGTGCGGGCTCATTTGGACAGAGGTGTTGCATCCTCGGGATGGTCAGAATATTTCAAGGAAGCCACTGTCGAACATATATGCTCCTCGCGATCGGATCATCTCCCAATACTGCTGAGGGTAGGGAGAAAGAAGGAATGGACAAATGTGGGAGCATATGGACTCTCTGCAGCCAACCACCAGTGCAGCTTGGAATAAAGATGGTCTAGTCAGCAACCTACATAAGATAGGTGCAAAAATTCAGAACATTCACAAAGAACTGAGGGGTTGGGCTAACCGGGATTTTGGCTCGGTAATAAAAAAAGGCTGCAGCTATCCGTAAAAAGCTGAGCAGACTATGGAAGTCCCCACCTTCGGCTGCAATATAGGAGAAAACGAACAAGCTTGCACGAGACTTGGACGAACTATTACTTAGGGAAGAGCTTATGTGGAGGCAACGGTCAAGAGCTACATATATGAGAGAGGGGGACAGGAACACTCAGTGGTTTCAGCGGAAAGCGATGTGGAGAAGGAAAAAGAACACAATATATAAGCTGAAGGACGACAGTGGTGTGTGGGTGGAGGACAAGAGTGCTATCCATGATATGACAAATTCTTTTTTCAGGAACCTCTATGAGAAAGAAGACGGTGTTGACCCCACAGATATTTTGGAGCTTGTGGGTGAGCGCGTTGACACTGACATGAATGATGTATTAACAAAACCTTTCACCCCTCTGGAAATCAGAGATGCACTCTTTCAAATCGGTCCGCTCAAGGCACCAGGCCCGGATGGCCTCCCAACACGCTTCTACCAAAGGAATTAAGGGGAAATTAAGGAGGATGTTGTGAGAGGAGTTAGGGATTTTTTCCAGAGTGGTGTCCTCCCGGACGGAATAAATGACACAGTTATTGTCCTCATACCGAAAGGAAAAAAAACCAAACCTTGAAGGATTACAGGCCAATCAGTCTATGCAACGTCATCTACAAAGTGGTAGCGAAGTGCCTTGTCAACCGTCTACGGCCGCTGCTAGATGGGATCATCTCGGAAACCCAAAGTGCCTTCATACCGGGTAGGATGATCACGGATAATACTATTATTGCTTTTGAGTGCTCCGACAAGATTCAACACAGCAGAAATGCTAGAGACACATATGTGGCTTCCAAACTGGACCTCGCCAAAGCTTATGACAGGGTAGATTGGAACTTTCTGGAAGGAGTGTTGAGGAAGGTTGGATTTTGCAACAAATGAACGGATTGGGTCATGCAATGTGTCCATTCTATGAGATATTGTGTCAGATGCAACGGGGACATTTTGGAACCCTTTGTACCCTCCCGTGGACTACGACAAGGGGACCCTCTCAGCCCATACCTTTTTCTATTTGTTGCGGATGGATTGGTACATCTGTTGAAGAAGGAAATGTCCGACAACAATCTGACCCCTCTGAAAATTGCTAGAAACAGTCCGGGCATATCAAACCTTCTATTTGCGGATGATAGCTTGTTTTTTTCAAGGCCGCGTCAAAACAAGCTGAAACTATCAAAAGAGTCCTTAATACCTTCCAGAGATGTACCGGCCAGCTGCTCAGTGCGAGCAAATGCTCCCTCCTTTTCAGTGAGGGTTGTCCGGTTGGCGTAAGAGGGGAAATTAAAAGCATCATTGGGGTACAAAGTGACTCTTTTGAGAGTAAATACCTTGGGCTACCAACACCTGAAGGAAGAAGAAGGATGATCAATTTCAGCCTATTATGGATAGATTTGGTAAAAGGTGCAATGATTGGTCAGAGAAATTCATGTCCTATGCGGCCAAGGAAGTCCACGTTAAATCGGTTGTTCAAGCCCTCCCTACCTTCACCATGAGTGTCTTCAAGCTATCGAAAGGTTTCTGCGAGAAATACGAAAGGATGGTCAGAAAGTTTTGGTGGGGGGACGAGGATGGACACAAGAAGGTCCATTGGATGTCCTGGGAGCGTATGACCATGCTAAAGAGAGCGGGTGGAATTGGGTTGAGAGATATGCATCTCTTTAATCAGGCACTCCTAGCCAAACAGGGGCGGAGACTCATTCAAAAACCAGAGAGCCTTTCTGCAAGAGTTCTTAAATCCAAATATTATCCTAATGGAGATCTCCTGGATACTGTGTTTGCTTTTGGTGCATCGCCGAATTGGTGGGCAATTGAGTTTGTACTGGAGCTCTTAAAAAAGGGCCTAATATGGCGCGTTGGGGATGGTAAAAGCATTCAAATCAAACGGGATCAATGGATTCCGAGACGAGAAGGTCTCAAGTCAGCCACTTTCATTAAAAGGTCTCGGATCTGGTGGGTCAACCAACTTATACACCCGTACAGGAAGGAGTGGAATGAGGATCTGATAACACAACTCTTCTATGCTTTCGATGCTGATGAAATTTGCAAAATCCCTATCCCTTTCTCGGATGCGGAGGATCAAGTTGCTTGGCATCATGAGAGGAACGGTGTTTTTTCAGTGAGGAGTGCATACAAGTTGGCTATTGATGGCCTCCTTTAGATGATACATAACCCCTCAAACTCCTCTAGGAATGCATACTAGGTTTAACCGAAGCATTTGGGATTTAATATGGAAAACAAAGGTCCCAGGTAAAGTCTGTATTTTCGGATGGAGGGTGGCGACAAATACCTTAGCGACAAAGGAAAACAAATGGAGAAGATCTCTTGAGATGGATGCTACTTGCACTATTCAAGGCAATGGCAATGAGGATGAGTACCACGCAGTAATTACATGCACTAAAAGTAGGAGCCTGAGGTCATCCATGAGAGAAAACTGGGCTTTACCAGCCGAGGAAAAATTCTGGTACACAAGAAAAGATTGGTTACAGGTGCTCCTAGACACCGAAAATGAGGACATAAGAGCAAAAATTATGTTGCTCATCTGGCACTGCTGGTTCCTCCGGGAAGATTTTGTATGGAACGAAGGCAAGGAAACAATCAACAGATCAGTCCATTTTCTAAAACAATACAATGAGGAGATAAGAAACACGGGAGAAGCAGCTGATTGGATGAGTGGGAAGAATGTGTGTGATAGGGAGGTATCCCTAGCGCGGCGCCCACCTAATCTGGACCTGCAGTGGACGCCTCCTGTTTGAGGTACAGTCAAAATCAACACGAACGCAACTTATCTAGCTGAAACAGGCAAAAGTTCGGCTGGAGCTGTCGCCCGTGACTATCGTGGCTTTGTTCTCTTCTCATCCTGCAAAAAGTTCCCGCTCTGCTGCAGTGTGGAAGAGGAAGAGGCCAGAGCCATCCTGGTCGGACTTCAGGAGCTGGCCAAAATGTTTAGAGGTCGAGTAATCATGGAGACTGATAGCCAAACCATTGCAAATGAACTAGCAATGTAGACTCCCGCGCGTTCCCCTTGCTATGGTATTGTGATGAACATTCAAAAGACCATGATCACTTTCTCGGAATGCTCTACAAATTATGCTGAAAGGAGCAGAAATTCGCTGGCACGCGGTCTGGCTGCGCTGACCAGGAGTCAAGGAGATCGATGTCTGATTGCAGATGTCCCAGCTAACCTACGATATCTGATGGTATCTGGATATCCTAGTCTATCTGAGTAGGCCTGTCTACTCCAGATCTAAAAAAGACACTTTTAGAAGATATAAATTTTTACATCTTCAAATTTGCATCTTTTATTGGACATGCTCTTAGTGCCACTTTTGTTTGTTATATGGCTAGCATGAGTGTTGCACTTTTTTTCCAGTCTTGCTATGATCTCATTCAACTAAGATTTGGTTAAACCTAGTCGATGCTATGTTCATAACATCTCACATTAAGATTCGTGCTACTTTTTCTTTTTTCCTTTCTTACATGTATCTCACTTGTCGACTGAGATATAACTACACCCTTTGGGGGGGGGGGGGTGATGCCAGGCGCCAGTCGGTCGGTCGCATGCCAAGCGTCGGATGAGTTGTCTCCCAACCATTGGGTCTGATCCCTATTCATCCCCAACCCCGCATTCTTTTTTTCTTCCCTCAAATCACACCGACACTCGCAGGGGAGAGAAGCAAGGTCATCATGGCAAGCGCGGCTCCCATTCGGGTGCTCCTTCGGGAGACACAGCGAGCGCATTCATCAGTGTTGTCGACCCCGGCAACACCATCATGTAGCCTCTTCTCGCTTGTCGTCTACGATTGCAACATGAGCATTGCCGTTCGTGCTTGCACATCAGGCCATTGCAGCAACCCGTCTTTCCAGCAAGTCTTCACTCCCATACTCACCGTTGTCCCCCCGTCTCGTGGAAAATTGCAGCTTTCCCCTGTGGACTGCCACCAATAATCGCCATGGAAAAGTGGTGGTAGAAGAAATCCTCGGCTGTAGCAAAATCTTATGACGATTACAAAAAAATATCATCCTTGCCATCGACATCGGTTCCAACATCAGTGGTACTGGCAGCATCCGCAGCAGCCAGTTCCAGCACCCGCGGTAGCCAATTCCACCATTGATGGTAATGGCAGCAACTTTTTTTGATGGACGCATCATCGAGGGTTGTCGATGCCAGCATCTGCTGTTGTCGGTTCTAGCACCCGTGGTGTCCGCTTCCAGCATCGGTGGTACTAGCTGTAGCTTTTTTGATGGACGCATGATCGGGGGTTGCTGGTGCCTGTATCTGCGGCAGCCAGTTCCAGCACCCGCAGTGACCAATTCTAGCATCGATGGTAATGGCAGTAGCTTTTTTCGATGGACACATCTTCAGGGGTTATCGATGCCAACATCTGCTGTAGTTGGTTCTAGCACCTATGGTGTCCGCTTCCAGCATTGGTGGTACTGGCTCCAGCATTTTTTATGGACGCATTGCTGGGGGTTGTCGGTGCCTGCATCCATGGCAGTCGGTTCTAGCACCTGTGATGGGAGGTTCCAACATTGGTGGTACTGGTTGCAACTTATTTTTTATAGATGCATCGCCGATGGTTGCCGGTGCCAGCATCAGCAGTAGTTGGTTCCAGCACCCGCGATGGCCGGTTCCTACATCGGTGGTGTTGGAACCAGGTTTTTTCGACGAATGCAGCACCAAGCATCACTGGTGCTAGCATCTGCAGTAGCCGGTTCCAGCACCCATGGGTATCGGTTCTAGCATCAGTGGTGCTAGTTGCAACTTTTCTCGATGGACGCATCACTGGGGTTGTCGTTGCCAGCATCCGCGGCAGCCAGTTGCAGTACCCGCGGTGGCAAATTCCAGCATCGATGGTACTGGCAACAACTTTTTCGATGGATGCATCGTCGGGGGTTGTTGATGCTAGCATCTGCTGCTCTTGGTTCCAGCACCCGTGGTGTCCGCTTCCAGCATCGGTGGTACTGGGTGCAGCTTTTTTGTTGGACGCATAACCGGGGATTGCCGGTGCCTGCATCTGTTGCAGCCGGTTCTAGCACCCGCGGTAGGCGGTTTCCAGGTTGCAACTTCTTTTTTATGGATGCATCATCGAGGGTTCCTAGTGCCAGCATCGGTAGTTGGTTCCAGCACCCGCGGTGGCCAGTTCTAACATTTGGTGTTGTTAGAACCAGCTTTTTCTGACGAACACAACGTTGGGCGTCATTGGTGCTAGCATATATGGTAGCCGGTTCCTGCATCAGTGGTGCTGGTTGCAACTTTTCTCGATGGACACATCACGCGGGGGTTGCCGGTGCCAGCATCTGCGATAGTTGGTTCCAACATCGGTGGTGTTGGTTATGTGTTTTTTTCATCGGGCGCAATCCCTAGAGTTGCCAGTGCCAGCACCCGCGGTGGGCCGGTTCTAGCTTTTTTCGACGGACGCAATGCCGAGCGTCACCGAGGCCAGCATCTGCGACAGCCGGTTCCAATTTTATGGTGCTAGTTAATGCTTTTTTTATGGATGCAACACCAACCATTGCCGATACCAGCATCTGGGACAGCCGGTTTCAACACCGATGGTGGCCGGTTCTAGCATTGGTGGTGCTAGTTGCGGCATCTTCTAGTGGCTGGTTGTAGCAGCAGTACCATGTTGTAGCACACGGGAGGTCACTATTGGTCACCACCATCGGAGCTCACGGTTGCTGTGGCCACAGCGGGTGGTAGCCACCATTGAGGTACACAGGATCACATTTGCGGTGTGTCATTCTCCGTCATAGCCCACATGGTCATTGCAGCAGGCCAGCCTGACATTGATGCGCATGGCCATCGCTATGGAGCCGGAGTAGTTTTGAGCGTGCAGGAGAGGAAGGTGCTCCAAAAGTAGGTTGTCAGGCCATGTCGGCGACGACGAGCTCTCGTTGGCTGTTGGCTGGTGCAGGGATGGGGTAAGGGTCACCCATTGCTTGTTGATTCGAGTGAGCTCGCGATACAGCAATAGAAAGGACACATAGGAGAAACACCACTGGAATCACTTCTTTGTCGTCTGCCATGGCAGACGGCAAAGGCATACATCCCGGACGGCAAACACCTTTGCCGTCAGCCAGCGGACGGCAAACTGTCCGTCTGAACACATGCCAGCAAAGGCCTTCTTTGCCGTCCGCTTCTTAGAAATGGACGGCAAAGGATGCCGTCCGCCATCCGAGGCCAGCAGACGGCAAAGATAACGGACGACAGTGGGGTGGGGTGAGAGCCGTTAGAAAGACGGCGCTTTGCCGTCTCACGACAGACGGCAAAGAGCTCAGCTCGCCAAGATCGAGAAGTTCTGCGTGTCCAGCTATGCCGTCCGCCAGCCGACGGCAAAGAGGTTTGAATCTTTTCCGTCCGCTGGCGGATGGCATAGCTGACACAGTTCCATCCATACATATTATAGTAATATCACAATGTTCATCCAACACATTGTTCCATGCATCCATATAACAAGTTCCACATTTTTCATCGATACAAATGAAAAGAAGAACAGGGAAACACGCACTCCATCCATGCAAGCTTCCATATAGTGAATTAAATCTGCAAAATGGGAAACAAGAAAAGTTAGAAGAAGAAGAAGAAGGAGAAGAAGAAGGAGAAGAAGAAGGAGAAGAAGAAGAAGAAGAAGAAGAAGAATAAGAAGAAGAAGAAGAAGAAGAAGAAGAAGAAGAAGAAAACTAAACACTAACCTAAAATAAAACAGGAAAAAAACAGAACAAAAAAAAGGAAAAAAGAAAAAAAACTAACCTTGCTCGGCGAGGATCGGGATGAAGGGATGGGCGCGAGGGGCATGGGAGGAGTCCTAAAGCGAGGCGGGTGGCGCAGGGAGGGTCCGCGAGGCGCGCGGGCGGCGCAGGGAGGAGTCCAATGACGGGGCGGGCGAGGTTCTGCCTCGCCATGGGCAGGCTGGACGACGGCGGGCTGGCGGCGGGGCTGGGTCCAAGGGAAGGGCGGGCGGCATGACAGGAGGGAAGAGGCGGCAAGGCAGGAGAGAGAGAGAGAGAGAGAGAGAGAGAGAGAGAGAGAGAGAGAGAGAGAGAGAGAGAGAGAGAGAGAGAGGGAGACGACGGCGCCACCCGTTAAGTGGGCCTTCTTTGCCGTCTTCTAGCATACGGCAAAGAGGGCGACCGTTTAGGGCTGGCCCACGTGTCATCTTTGCCGTCCGCTAGCGGACGGCAAAGGAGGAACATTGCCGTTTGCTAGCAGTCGGAAAAGTAGTCACCTCTTTGCCGTCCGCTAGCAGACGGCAAAGAAGCTGACCTAGCCACACCTGCCCTGTGGGCCCACCTGGCTCTTTGCCGTCTGCCTTTTAGCTCTTTGCCGTCAGCTGGTTGACGTCAAAGAAGCAGCTGACGGCAAATACCCTTTTTGCCATCAGCACTTTCTTTGCCGTTTGTTTCCTCAAAGCGGACGGCAAAGAGTTGGCAGACGGCAAAATGCCAGATTCCAGTAGTGAAGGGGGATATGCGCGAGCGAAAGGATAAAGCGTGTCATACAAATGAAGAAGAAAGAAGAAGAGGGCGGCTAGTGCAAGGTGTTTTAAGACCTGCAATACGCACCAATCAAGCGGTCAGCGTGTGATTCACGGAAAATCCGGCTGGTCACCCCAAAGGGGTAACTTTCCTTATTTTTATTTCTTCCAGGTGTGTGTGGATACTTTTTGCGGTGACCAGCCCGTGAGGGAGCACTTGTTTTCGTCTGCAAGGATTATAAAACAAAGTTGTCTCAACATATGTATGGCTAATACTTCCCTAAAGTTGTCTTAACATATGTATGGCTAATACTAAATTTCCTATGTCATGTGGGTTGGGTTGAATATCGGCTATCTGATACTTCTTGTGATCTCTCTCCTCGAAAGATTTGGTCAAATTCCCGCATGACCGTTGCACGATACTATTACCGTGGCCTCTAGCCCAGAACGCTGGCACGCACGAAAGTAGGGGTGGAAGTAATTTTTTACTTGCGCGCCCTACGTGGTAGTACCGCTCCCTGCAAGCGGCAGTACCATGCCGGATTTTCACACTGACCGAAACTCAGCGGAAGTAGCCACAGATGTAATTCTATTAGTCCGTGCCTCCCCAGCCTAGATTGAACCCTGCCTTGCGGTAGTACCGCAAGGGCGCGCGGTAGTACCGCTCCAGCAGTTCTACCGCTCGTTGCTATACGTAACAGGGCCTTGTCTGTTCTCTGCCGCACGAGCAGTAGTACCGCTCCAGCGGTTCTACCGCTCGTTGCTATACGTAACAGGGCCTTGTTTGGTCTCTGTCGCGCGAGCAGTAGTACCGCACCGACTAGTGGTAGTACCACAAGCCCCTGCGGTAGTACCGTGGGTCTGTGCGGTAGTACCGCACGTCGAGCGCGGGCTGAATAAGTGGGTAATGGTTGGATCTTTCCCCCCACTATATAAAGGGGGTCTTCTTCCCCAAGTTGACCACCTCTTCCCTCCCCAAGCTCCATTGTTGCTCAAAGCTTCATTTTCGCCCGATCTCTCTCCCTAGCCAATCAAACTTGTTGATTTTCTAGGGATTGGTTGGGAAGGCCCCCCGATCTATACTTCCACAAAGAGAAATTTGATCCCCCTCACTAATCCCTTGCGGATCTTGTTACTCTTAGGTGTTTAAGCACCCTAGACGGTTGAGGTCACCGCGAAGCCATATTCCATTGTGGTGAAGCTTCATGGTGTCGTTGGGAGCCTCCGATTAAGTTGTGGAGATTGCCCCAAGCTTGTTTGTAAAGGTTCGGTCGCCGCCTCCAAGGGCACCAATAGCGGAATCACGACATCTCGCATTGTGTGAGGGCGTGAGGAGAATACGGTGGCCCTAGTGGCTTCTTGGGGAGCATTGTGCCTCCACACCGCTCCAACGGAGACGTACTTCCTCTCAAAGGGAAGGAACTTCGGTAACACACCCTCGTCTCCACTGGATCCACTCTTGGTTATCTCTCACCTTTACTTGTGCAAGCTTATATTGTGTTGTATCCCTTGCTTGCTTGTGTGCTTGTTGTTGTTGCATCATATAGGTTGCTCACCTAGTTGCATATCTAGATAACCTACTTTGATGCAAAGTTAATTTGGTGAAGAAAAGCTAAAAATTGTTAGTTGCATATTCACCCCCCTCTAGTCAACTATATCAATCCTTTCAATTGGTATTAGAGCATCGTCTCCTTATTAAGGACTTTGCCGTCTGGAGAGTATGGTTGACACCGTAGACGGTGGGGAGGAGCACTCCGGTGTGAATCCGTCCTTGTCTACGCCTGATGGGGGATCCTCGGTCTCTCGTGAGGAGTTCAATGCGGCTTTGGACACATTGAAAACCTCCATGACGATCGAGGTCAAAGGCATGTTTAAGGAGTTTCTTGATGGTCTTAAATTATCCACCGCGCCGTTGGAAGCGGTCGATCCCGCTAACAAGGTGACGGATGCTAACACCGACAAGGGGGAAGCTACTAGTGATAAAGTTCCTTTGACTAGTGGTAGAAGTGGAAACGACATCTTTGGCCATGTTGAACCACCCCCTACTTATGGAGGACCGGTTCCCTCCACACATTTGAATCATGTTGGTCCTCCTCCTAAGTTTGTGAAAAATGAGGATTTTGCCTCTTGGGTCTATCGCTTTAAACATCATTTAAATCATAGTTCTACTAATCTTTGGAGAATTATTGAGCAAGGTTTCTACCCGCATGAACCAAGCAACTTCACTCCTAGAGAAGCTGCGGATCATCAATTCAACGAGTCCGCTCTCTTAAATATCCAACATGCAATTCCACCCGAAGATATTGCGCATCTCCGACCTTTCACCGTGGCCAAGGAAGCATGGCAACATGTTGTTTCCATTTACAAGAGAAGCGCAAGCATTCAACACTCCAACTATGAAGTGGTGCAAGATGAAGCCGATGAGTTTGCAATGAATGAAGATGAAGAACCTCGTGAGCTTTACCAGAGATTAACCACTCTCGCGGTCTCATTCCGAGATCATGGGAGCAAGGATACAGACGACAATTGGATCAAGCGCTAGTTTCTCAAGGCCATGATGCCTTACCATAAGGGCATGTCCTCCGTCATCCGTCAAAGGCCGGACTTTCACACCTTGTCCTCAAGTGAGGTGTTGGATGAGTTTGTTGCAATGAGGATCTTGGACAAGACCGCCGATAATGCAATGTTGCGTTCGCAACGAGCAAAGAATCCTGATACGTCTCCAACGTATCTATAACTTTTGATTGCTCCATGCTATATTATCTACTGTTTTGGGCAATATTGGGCTTTATTTTCCACTTTTGTATTATTTTTGGGACTAAACTATTAACCGGAGGCCCAGCCCAGAATTACTGTTTTTTTGCCTATTTCAGAGTTTTGAAGAAACGGAATATCAAACGAAGTCCAAACGGAATGAAACCTTCGGGAACGTGATTTTCTCACCGAATATGATCCAGGGGACTTGGACCCTACGTCAAGAAAAAGAAAGGAGGCGGGCACGAGGTAGGGGGCGCGCCCACCCCCCAGGGCGCACCCTCCACCCTCGTGGGCCCCACCTTGCTCCACCGACGTACTTCTTCCTCCTATATATACCTCACGCACTTCAAACGATCAAATACGGAGCCAAAACCTAATTCCACCGCCAAGAACCTTCTCGCACTCCAAGAGATCCCATCTTGGGGCCTGTTCGAGTTCACGGAGGGGGCATCCATCATGGAGGGCTTCTACATCATCACCATAGCCTCTCCGATGAAGTGTGAGTAGTTTACTACAGACCTTCGGGTCCATAGTTAGTAGCTAGATGGCTTCTTCTCTCTTTTTGGATCTCAATACAATGTTCTCCCCCTCTCTCGTGGAGATCTATTCGATGTAATCTTCTTTTTGCGGTGTGTTTGTTGAGACCGATGAATTGTGGGTTTATGATCAAGATTATCTATGAACAATATTTGAAACTTCTCTGAATTCTTTTATGTATGATTGGTTATCTTTGCAAGTCTCTTTGAATTACCAGTTTGGTTTGGCCTACTAGATTGGTTTTTCTTGCAATGGGAGAAGTGCTTAGCTTTGGGTTCAATCTTGCGCGCCCTTTCCCAAAGGATGAGGGGCAGCAAGGCACGATTGTATTGTTGCCATCGAGGATAACAAGATGGGTTTTTTATCATATTGCATGAATTTATCCCTCTACATCATGTCATCTTGCTTAAGGCGTTACTTTGTTTTCTTGAACTTAATACTCTAGATGCATGCTGGATAGCGGTCGATGAGTGGAGTAATAGTAGTAGATGCAGGCAGGAGTCGGTCTACTTGTCTTGGACGTGATGCCTATATACATGATCATACCTAGATATTCTCATAACTATGCTCAATTCTGTCAATTGCTCAACGGTAATTTGTTCACCCACCGTAGAATACTTATGCTCTTGAGAGAAGCCACTAGTGAAATCTATGGCCCCCGGGTCTATCTCTATCATATTAATATTCCATCACTTTGTTATTGCCTTTGCTTTTTTACTTTGATTTTATTTTTACCTTGCATCTTTATCACAAAATTACCAATAATATTATCTATCATCTCTATGAGATCTCACTCTCGTAAGTGACCGTGAAGGGATTGACAACCCCTATTCGCGTTGGTTGCGAGGAGTTATTTGCTTTGTGTAGGTACGAGGGACTCGTGCGTAGCCTCCTACTGGATTGATACCTTGGTTCTCAAAAACTGAGGGAAATACTTACGCTACTGTGCTGCATCACCTTTCCTCTTCAAGGAAATCCAACGCAATGCTCAAGAGGCAGCAAGAAGAATTTCTGGCGCCGTTGCCGGGGAATCTACGCAAAAGTCAACATACCAAGTACCCATCACAATCCCTTATCTCTCGCATTACATTATTTTCCATTTGCCTCTCGTTTTCCTCTCCCCCACTTCACCCTTGCCTTTTATTCGCCTCTCTTTTCCGCTTGCCTTTTTCTCGCTTGCTTTTTGTTTGCTCGTGTGTTGGATTGCTTGTTTGTCACGATGGCTCAAGATAATACCAAATTGTGTGACTTTACCAATACCAACAATAATGATTTCCTTAGCACTCCGATTGCTCCTCTTACCAACACTGAATCTTGTGAAACCAATACTGCTTTGTTGAATCTTGTCATGAAAGATCAATTCGCCGGCCTTCCTAGTGAAGATGCCGCTACTCATCTAAATAGCTTCGTTGATTTGTGTGATATGCAAAAGAAGAAAGATGTTGATAATGATATTGTTAAATTGAAGCTATTTCCTTTTTCGCTTAGAGATCGTATAAAGCTTGGTTTTCGTCTTTGCCTAAAAATAGTATTGATTCTTGGAACAAGTGCAAAGATGCTTTTATCTCTAAGTATTTTCCTCCCGCTAAGATCATCTCTCTTAGAAACGATATTATGAATTTTAAGCAACTTGATCATGAACATGTTTCACAAGCTTGGGAGAGAATGAAATTAATGATACGTAATTGCCCTACTCATGGTTTGAATTTGTGGATGATTATACAAAAAATTTATGCCGGATTGAATTTTGCTTCTAGAAATCTTTTGGATTCGGCCGCGGGAGGCACTTTTATGGAAATCACCTCAGGAGATTCTACTAAACTCCTAGATAATATTATAGTTTATTATTCTCAATGGCACACTGAAAGATCTACTAATAAAAAAGTGCATGCGATAGAAAAATTAATGTTTTGAGTGGAAATATGGATGAACTTATGAACTTATTTGCTAGTAAGAGTGTTTCTTCTGATCCTAATGATATGCCTTTGTCTACTTTGATTGAGAATATTAATGAATCTATGGATGTGAATTTTGTTGGTAGGAATAATTTTGGTAACAACGCGTATAGAGGGAACTTTAATCCTAGGCCTTATCCTAGTAATCCTTCTAATAATTATGGAAATTCCTACAACAACTCTTATGGAAATTTTAATAAGATGCCCTCTAAATTTGAGACTAGTGTCAAAGAGTTTATGAATTCACAAAAGAATTTCAATGCTTTTCTTGAAGAGAAATTGCTTAAAGTTGATGAATTGGCTAGGAACGTTGATAGAATTTCTCTTGATGTTGATTCTTTAAGGCTTAGATCTATTCCTCTTAAGCATGATATCAATGAGTCTCTCAAAGCCATGATAATTTCCATTGATGAGTGCAAGGAAAGAACCGCTAGGATGCGTGCTACGAAAGATGCCTTTATTAAAGCGTGTTCTTCTAATTTCCATGAAAATGAAGATGAAGATCTAAAAGTTATTGATGTGTCCCCTATTAAATCTTTGTTTTGCAATATGAATCTTGATAATGATGGGACTGAATATGATCCACCTTTACCTAGAAGGCGTTCCAAAAATTCGGAGTTTTTAGATCTTGATGATGAAATTGTTAAAAGTGGGATTGAAGAGATTAAAACCCTAGATGTTGCTAAACCCACTATTTTGGATTTCAAGGAATTTAATTATGAAAGTTTCTCTTTAATTGATTTTATTTCCTTGTTGCAATCCATGCTAAATTCTCCTCACGCTTATAGTCAAAACAAAGCCTTTACCAAACATATCGTTGATGCCTTGATGCAATCTTATGAAGAAACACTTGAGTTGGAAGTTTCTATCCCTAGAAAACTTTATGATGTGTGGGAACCAACTATTAAAATTAAGATTAAGGATCATGAGTTCTATGCTTTATGTGATTTGGGTGCTAGTGTTTCCACTATCCCTAAAACTTTGTGCGATTTGCTAGATTTCCGTGATTTTGATGATTGCTCTCTAAACTTGCACCTTGCGGATTCCACAACTAAGAAACGTATGGGAATAATTAATGATGTTCTTATTGTTGCAAATAGGAATTATGTGCCCGAAGATTTTATCGTTCTTGATATAGATTGCAATCCTTCATGTCCTATTATTCTTGGTAGACCTTTCCTTAGAACGATTGTTGCAATTATTGATATGAAGGAAGGGAATATTAGATTCCAATTTCCATTAAAGAAAGGCATGGAACACTTCCCTAGGAAGAAAATAAAATTACCATATGAATCTATCATGAGAGCCACTTATGGATTGCCTACCAAAGATGGCAATACCTAGATCTATCCTTGCTTTTATGCCTAGCTAGGGGCGTTAAACGATAGCGCTTGTTGGGAGGCAACCCAATTTAATTTTTAGTTTTTTTTTTGCTTTTGCTTATGTTTAGGAATAATTATTAGATCTAGCCTCTGGTTAGATGTGTTTTTATGTTTTAATTAGTGTTTGTGCCAAGTTAAACCTACAAGATCTTCTTGGATGATAGTTATTTGATCTTTCTGTAATTTCCAGAAACTTTCTGTTCACGAAAACAATTGTTAAAAATCACCAGAACGTGATAAAATTCATATTCCAATTTCTGCTGATCAATAAACAAATTTCCTAGGTCGTCCTATTTTTGCTGAATTTTTGGAGTTCCAGAAGTTTGAGTTAGTTACAGATTACTACAGGCTGTTCTGTTTTTGACAGATTCTGTTTTTCGCGTGTTGTTTGCTTATTTTGATGAATCTATGGCTAGTAAAATATTTTATAAACCATAGGGAAGTTGTAATACAGTAGGTTTAACACCAATATAAATAAAGAATGAGTTCATTACAGTACCTTGAAGTGGTCTTTTGTTTTCTTTCGCTAACGGACCTCACGAGATTTTTGTTGAGTTTTGTGTTGTGAAGTTTTCAAGTTTTGGGTGAAATCTTTTGATGGATTATGGAACAAGGAGTGGCAAGAGCCTAAGCTTGGGGATGCCCATGGCACCCCCAAGATAATCTGAGGACACCAAAAATTCAAAGCTTGGGGATGCCCCGAAAGGCATCCCCTCTTTCGTCTACTTCCATCGGTAACTTTACTTGGAGCTATATTTTTATTCACCACATGATATGTGTTTTCCTTGGAGCGTCTTGTATGATTTGATTCTTTGCTTTTTAGTTTACCACAATCATCCTTGCTGTACACACCTTTTGAGAGAGCCATACATGATTTGGAATTTGTTAGAATACTCTATGTGATTCAGCTATATCATTTGAGCTATATAGTTTTGCTCTAGTGCTTCACTTATATCTTTTAGAGCATGGTGGTGGATTTGTTTTATAGAAACTATTGATCTCTCATGCTTCACTTAGATTATTTTAGAGTCTTAAATAGCATGGTAATTTGCTTAAAGATCTTAATGTGCTTGGTATTCAAGATTTGTAAAACTTTCTTTTGAGTGCGTTGAATACTAAGAAAAGTTTGATGCTTGATAATTGTTTTGAGATATGAAGATGGTGATATTAGAGTCATGGTAGTTGAGTAGTTGTGAATTTGAGAAATACTTGTGTTAAATTTTGTGATTCCCGTAGCATGCACGTATGGTGAACCGTTATGTGATGAAGTTGGAGCATGATTTATTTATTGATTGTCTTCCTTATGAGTGGCGGTCGGGGACGAGCGATGGTCTTTTCCTACCAATCTATCCCCCTAGGAGCATGCGCGTAATACTTTGCTTTGATAACTTGTAGATTTTTGCAATAAGTATATGAGTTCTTCATGACTAATGTTGAGTCCATAGATTATACACACTTTTCTTCCTTCCAACATTGCTAGCCTCTCTAATACCGCGCACTTTTCGCCGGTATCATACACCCACCATATACCTTCCTCAAAACAGCCACCATACCTACCTATCATGGCATTTCCATAGCCAATCCGAGATATATTGCCATGCAACTTTCCACCGTTCCGTTTATTATGACACGCTCCATCATTGTCATATTGCTAGCATGATCATGTAGTTGACATTGTATTTGTGGCAAAGCCACCATTCATAATTATTTCATACATGTCACTCTTGATTCATTGCATATCCCGGTACACCGCCGGAGGCATTCATAGAGAGTCATATTTTGTTCTAAGTATCGAGTTGTAATTGTTGAGTTGTAAGAAAATAAAAGTGTGATGGTCATCACTTTTAGAGCATTGTCCCAAGTGAGGAAAAGGATGATGGAGACTATGATTCCCCCACAAGTCGGGATGAGGCTCCGGATGAAAAATAAAAAAAATAGAAAAGAGGCCATAAAAAAGAGAAAAGGCCCAAATAAAAAAAATGAGAGAAAAAGAGAGAAGGGACAATGTTACTATCCTTTTACCACACTTGTGCTTCAAAGTAGCACCATGATCTTCATGATAGAGAGTCTCTCATTTTGTCACTTTCATATACTAGTGAGAATTTTTCATTATAGAACTTGGCTTGTATATTCCAATGATGGGCTTCCTCAAAATGCCCTAGGTCTTCATGAGCAAGCGAGTTGGATGCACACCCACTTAGTTTCTTTTGTTGAGCTTTCACATACTTATAGCTCTAATGCATCCGTTGCATGGCAATCCCTACTCACTCACATTGATATCTATTGATGGGCATCTCCATAGCCCGTCGATATGCCTAGTTGATGTGAGACTATCTTCTCCCTTTTTGTCTTCTCCACAACCACCATTCTATTCCATATATAGTGCTATTTCCATGGCTCACACTCATGTATTGCGTGAAGATTGAAAAAGTTTTGAGAATTTGAAAAGTATGAAACAATTGCTTGGCTTGTCATCGGGGTTGTGCATGATTTAAATACTTTGTGTGGTGAAGATAGAGCATAGACAGACTATATGATTTTGTAGGGATAACTTTCTTTGGCCATGTTATTTTGAGAAGACATAATTGTTTTGTTAGTATGCTTGAAGTATTATTATTTTTATGTCAATATGAACTATTGTCTTGAATCTTTCAGATCTGAATATTCATACCACAATTAAGAAGAATTACATTGAAATTATGCCAAGTAGCACTCCGCATCAAAAATTATCTTTTTTATCATTTACCTACTCGAGGACAAGCAGGAATTAAGCTTGGGGATGCCTGATACGTCTCCAACGTATCTATAATTTTTGATTGCTCCATGCTATATTATCTACTGTTTTGGACAATATTGGGCTTTATTTTCCACTTTTATATTATTTTTGGGACTAACCTATTAACCGGAGGCCCAACACAGAATTGTTGTTTTTTGCCTATTTCAGAGTTTCGAAGAAATGGAATATCAAACGGAGTCCAAACGGAATGAAACCTTAGGGAACGTGATTTTCTCACCGAATATGATCCAGGAGACTTGGACCCTACGTCAATAAAGAAAGGAGGTGGGCACGAGGTAGGGGGCGCGCCCACCCCCCAGGGCGCGCCCTCCACCCTCGTGGGCCCCACCTTGCTCCACCGACGTACTTCTTCCTCCTATATATACCCACGCACCCCAAACGATCGACATCTGAGCCAAAACCTAATTCCACCGCCGCAACCTTCTGTACTCCACGAGATCCCATCTTGGGGCTGTTTGGACCTCCTCACGGAGGGGGCATCCATCACGGAGGGCTTCTACATCATCACCATAGCCTCCGATGAAGTGTGAGTAGTTTACTTCAGACCTTCGGGTCCATAGTTAGTAGCTAGATGGCTTCTTCTCTCCTTTTGGATCTCAATACAATGTTCTCCCCCTCTCTCATGGATATCTCTTCGATGTAATCTTCTTTTTGCGGTGTGTTTGTTGAGGCCGATGAATTGTGGGTTTATGATCAAGATTATCTATGAACAATATTTGAAACTTCTCTGAATTCTTTTCTGTATCAGTTTGGTTTGGCCTACTAGATTGGTTTTTCTTGCAATGGGAGAAGTGCTTAGCTTTGGGTTCAATCTTGTGGTGTCCTTTCCTAGTGATGAGGGGCAGCAAGGCACGATTGTATTGTTGCCATCGAGGATAACAAGATGGGTTTTTATCATATTGCATGAATTTATCCTCTACATCATGTCATCTTGCTTAGGCGTTACTCTATTTTCTTGAACTTAATACTCTAGATGCATTTGGATAGCGGTCGATGAGTGGAGTAATAGTAGTAGATGCAGGAGTCGGTCTACTTGTCTCGGACGTGATGCCTATATACATGATCATACCTAGATATTCTCATAACTATGCTCAATTCTGTCAATTGCTCAACGGTAATTTGTTCACCCACCGTAGAATACTTATGCTCTTGAGAGAAGCCACTAGTGAAATCTATTGCCCCCGGGTCTATCTCTATCATATTAATCTTCCATCACTTTGTTATTGCCTTTGCTTTTTTACTTTGCTTTTATTTTTACCTTGCATCTTTATCACGAAATTACGAAAAATATTATCTATCATCTCTATCAGATCTCACTCTCGTAAGTGACCGTGAAGGGATTGGCAACCCCTATTCGCGTTGGTTGCGAGGAGTTATTGCTTTGTGTAGGTACGAGGGACTCGCGCGTAGCCTCCTACTGGATTGATACCTTGGTTCTCAAAAACTGAGGGAAATACTTACGCTACTGTGCTGCATCACCTTTCCTCTTCAAGGAAATCCAACGCAGTGCTCAAGAGGTAGCAAATCCCAACCTTTCTTTGAAGGCCAAGGCTAGTGTGGAAGAACAAAGTGAAGAGGAAGTAGAGGAGTGTTGCCCCGATGATACCAAGTATGCTTATCATGAGCATATGGCTCTTCCTTCACGACAATTTTGGAGCAAGAAGAACTCAAGGCCCAACTTCAACAAGAACAACTCAAGTGGTGCCAAAGTCAAGCAACGTGTGAGGACATGCTATAATTGTGGCAATGTGAGCCACTTTGTTGTGTAGTGCCCATACGAGAAGAGGGAAGACAATGGTGGCAAGCTTATTCGAAAAGACAAGGCCAACTCTTTCCCCAACAAGAACAACTTCACCAAGAAGACTCCTCCCAAGGGGTTGGTGGCACAAGAAGAGTACAATGAGGATGATGATGCTGATGAAGATGGTGAGACGGTTGCCATGGCCTCCGTTTGTTGGGGAACGTTGCAGAAAATTAAAATTTTCCTACGGTTTCACCAAGATCCATCTATGAGTTCTACTAAGCAACGAGTCAAGGGAGAGAGTTTGCACCTACATACCACTTGTAGATCGAGTACGGAAGCGTTCGAGGGAGTGGTGATGATGGAGTCGTTCCCAACGTGATTCCGATCACCGATGACCAAGTGCTGAACGGACAACACCTCCGCGTTCAACACACGTACGGGACGATGGCGTCTCCTTCGTCTTGATCCAGCAAGGATGAAGGAGAGGTTGAGGAAGACAACTCCAATGGCAGCACGACGGCGTGGTGCAGTTGGTACGGCAGTTCTCCCAGCAGGCTTCGCCAAGCTTGCGTGGAGAAAGAGAGGTGTTGGGGAGGGAGGGCTGCGCCTTCAATGGTGTGTGCAGCCTCCCCCACCCTCTATTTATAGGAGGAGAGGAAGGGGGCCGGCCATCTAGGGAAACCCTAGATGGGGCGGCGCCAAAGGGGAGGAGGGAGGTGGCTTGCCCCCAAGCTAGGGGGCCCCTTTAGGGTTTCCTCCCATGCCCTAGCCGCATGGGCCTAGGTGGGAGGTGCGCCCAGCCCACCAGGGGCTGGCTCCTCTCCCACTTAGCCCATGTGGCCCCCGGGGGGTGGCCCTCCCGTGGACCTCCGAACTCTCCTGTGGCCCCAGACATTACTGTATACCTCAAACTTTCCGAGTCCGCTTAACCACTTTCCATATATAAATCTTTACCTCCGGACCATTCCGAACTCCTCGTGACGTCCGGGATCTCATCCGGACTCCAACAACATTCGGTAGTCACATACTTGTCTTCCTAATAACCCTAGCGCCACCGAACCTTAATGTGTAGACCCTACGGGTTCGGGAGACATGTAGACATGACCGAGACGATCTCGGTCAATAACCAACAGCGGATCTGGATACCCATGTTGGCTCCTACATGTTCCTCGATGTTGTCATCGGATGAACCACGATGTCAAGGGTTCAAGCAACCCCGTATTCTATTCCCTTTGTCGACGGTATGTTACTTGCCCGAGACTCGATCGTCGGTATCCCAATACCTCGCTTAGTCTCGTTACGGTAAGTCACTTTACTCGCACCGTAATGCATGATCCCGTGACCGGACACTTGATCACTTTGAGCTCATTATGATGATGCACTACCGAGTGGGCCCAGTGATACCTCTCCGTTATACGGAGTGACAAATCCTCGTCTCGATCCGTGTCAACCCAATGACACTTTCGGAGATACCGTAGTGCACCTTTATAGTCACCCGATTACGTTGTGACGCTTGATACACCCAAAGCACTCCTACGGTATCCGGAGTTACACGATCTCACGGTCTAAGGAAGAGATACTTGACATTGGAAAAGCTCTAGCAAAACGAACTACACGATCTTTGTGCTATGCTTAGGATTGGGTCTTGTCCATCACGTCATTCTCCTAATGACGTGATCCCGTTGTCAATGACATCGATGTCCATAGTCAGAAACCATGACTATCTGTTGACCAACGAGCTAGTCTACTAGAGGCTTACTAGGACGATTGTAGTCTATGTATTCACACGTGTATTACGATTTCCGGATAATACAGTTATAGCATGAATAAAATACAATTATCATGAACAAGGAAATATAATAATAATGCTTTTATTATTGCCTCTAGGGCATATTTCCAACACCGTTGCCATTGCAATAACTCCACGGTTGTCCCTCTTTGACTCACCCAATGAGAACATCACCGCCAAGTGCCTCATGGCCAAAGCCACCAACAAGGTAACCCCCCACATCAAAACCACCATCACTATTAATCCTTCCTTGACGGATTGCATTGATGAAAGTGAGGGCTTGAAGGGGAAGAAAATGAATTTGAGTCTTTTATTAGTAAGCTCAAGGGTAAACCCAAGAGAACTTCGTTGCTCTCTTGGAACAACTTGGTGAAGCCAATGACATGATCGAGGCTCACGAAGAAACCATCTCTAAGATGGAAGAGCATAGTCGTGACTATGTCGATGAGATATCAGATCTCTCTACTACGCTTGAGGAAGAGCGTGGTCATCGTTTGGCTCTTGAGGAGTCACACAACGATGATCATGCTAAATTAAAGAAAGATCTTGATCATGCACTTGTTGTATCTCGTGTGCTCAATTCCGAGAAGGCTAAACTTGGGGTTGACCATGCTAGACTCGAGGAGGAGTTTGATATACTTGACAAGGCTCACAAGGCCTTGAAGGGTGCTCATGCTAGCCTCAAAGAGTCTCATGATCAACTCCAAGTGAAGCTAACCAAGGAGAAAGCCACATTTCCTCATATGGTTTTAATTGACAATGCAAATTCTACTAACCCATGTTGTGAGCATGTGCATCTTGTGGAAGAGAATGCTAGGTTGAAGGAGCAACTTGTGAAAGGCCTTGTGTCTTGCATACAAGGTGAGAAGAACCTCAACGACCTTTTGAGTAATCAAAAGGAAGTTGTGGGCAAGGAGGGAATTGGGTTTGGACCCAATTCCAAGAACAACAACAAGAAGAATGACAAGGCCAAACAACCTCCTCCTCTCAAGCAAACTTTTGTGAAGGAGGGAGAGGGTGCTTCTAAGGAGAATAAGAACAATGTGAAGGGTGGTGGTGTCAAGAAGGGCAATGCCACCCCTTCCAACAAAGTCGGCGACTTTAACCCTTCTTATGTGTTATGCCGTGATAGTGATGGGCATGTTTATGCCAAATTTGTTGGTTCTCCTTATGAGTACATTGAATGGTCTATTTGGGTTCCCAAGACCCTTGTTACTAACATTAAAGGACCCATTACAAAATGGGTACCTAAAACCAATCATTGATCTCTTGTGGGTGTTTTCTTCCGGTGGGGGATCATGGTTGCTCGATAGTGGAGCCACAAATCATCCGACCGGAAGCAAGGACTTGGTGGTGGACGTGCACAAGATTTCATCTATGCCCACCAATGTCGAGTGGGGGTGATGCCTCGTCTTCTAAGGTATTGGGTCTTGGCAAGGTTGTTATTTCTCATGATCTCACGATTGAGAAAGTCATGCTTGTTGAGTCCCTCGCATACAATTTACTTTCCGTTCGTCAACTTGCACTCATGGGCTTTGCCACTTTCTTTGATATTGATACCGTAGCCCTCTTGTGGAGCAAGACTCTTAAAGTAGCCTTTGTTGGGCATGTCGAGAACGGTCTTTATGTGATTAACTTTTTGGAGTGACCCACTAAGACCGCGACATGCCTAATGGCTAAAGTTGACGTGGGATGGCTTTGGAATCACCGTTTAGCCCATGTCAATATGAGATCTTTGCAAAGTCTTCTCAAGGGGAACCATGTCCGTGGACTAGCAAATGTTAGTTTTGCCAAAGATCGTGCTTGTAGTGCTTGTATCAAAGGAAAGCTACATGAGAAGGCTCACCCTCCCATAACTATCATCTACTCGAAGAGGCCCTTGGAGCTCCTTCACTTGGATCTCTTTGTACCTCCATCCTTTGATAGTCTTGGGGGTAGAAAGTATTACTTGGTGATTGTGGATGATTATTCAAGATACAGTTGGGTATATTTCTTCAAGACGAAGAGTGAGACCCAACAAACCGTCATCGACTTTGCAAATGAAGCTCAACGTCAACACAATGCAAAGATCTTGGCGATAAGAAGTGACAACGGCACCGAGTTCAAGAACTACACCTTGGATGAGTTTCTTAGTGATGAGGGGATCAAGCATCAATATTCCGCACCTTACACCCCTCAAAAAAATGGTGTAGCGGAGAGGAAGAATCGGATGTTGATGGAAGCAGCAAGGACCATGATGGCGGAGTTCAAGTCTCCGTACAACTTTTGGGCCGAAGCCATCAACACCGCTTGTCATGCATCCAATCGGCTCTATCTCCGAAAAGGCTTGAACAAGACTCCATATGAGATACTCACCGGCAACAAGCCCAACCTCAAGTACTTCCGGGTGTTCGGGTGTAAGTGTTTCATTCTCAAGAAAGGTGTTCGTTTGTCTAAATTTGAGGCTAGAGCTCATGAGGGCATATTTGTTGGTTATGCTACAAACTCTCATGCTTACCGTGTCCTCAACAAGTCCACCAGACTCATTGAGGAGACGTATAACATGGAGTTTGATGATAATAACGGCTCCCAAGTGGAGCAAAGTGGTACTTGTGATGTAGGTGATGAAATTCCTCCCGAAGCCATAAGAAGAATGGGTGTTGGTCATATCCTACCCATTGAGGAACCCCTTGTGGCCGAAGGAGAAGGACAATGTTCCACTCAAGTGGAACCATCACCAACCCAAGACCCACATGCTTCCGAAGAACAAAGTGAAGGCCCTCAACCAAATGAACAAGATCAAGGGCAAGATCAACCTCAAGATTGTGGTGAACCACCAAGTGATGCACAAGGTCAAGTTCTCACCACTGAGCAAGTTCACGATCAAGAGCAAGATCAAGATCAAGAACAAGCTCAAGACGACACTCAAGATGATCAAGTTACCACTCCTCAACTCTGTCCTAAGGAGGGATTGGAGCATCGTGCCGCCAAGATTGCATCCAAGCTCACTACCAAAGATCATCTCATGACGAATGTGCTTGGAAGCTTAAGAAAGGGGGTAAGCACTCGTAGACAATTTGCAAACTATTTTGAACATCACGCGTTTGTTTCTTGTGTTGAACCCCAAAAGGTCTATGAGGCGATCGAGGATCCGGATTGGCTTAATGCCATGCATGAAGAACTCAACAACTTCGAGCACAACAAGGTGTGGAGATTGGTGCCAAGGCCAAAGGGGAACTATAATGTCATTGGAACCAAGTGGATATTCAAGAACAAACAAGATGCTCATGGGATTATCATTGGCAACAAGGCTCGTTTGGTAGCACAAGGCTACTCCCAAGTCGAGGGTATCGACTACGGTGAAACCTTTGCTCTTGTTGCTCGCCTTGAATCTATTAGTTTGTTGATTGCTTATGCTTCTCATCATAACTTCAAGTTGCAACAAATGGATGTGAAGAGTGCTTTTCTCAATGGTCCTATTAATGAGGTTGTGTATGTCAAACAACTCCCAGGGTTTGAGGATCCCGGGTTCCCCAATCATGTGTACCAACTCGATAAGGCACTCTATGGCCTTAAACAAGCCCCACGTGCATGGTATGAGCACCTTACCGAGTTGTTGCAAGATCATGGGTTTGAAATTGGGAAAATCGACCCCACTCTTTTTACTAAGAAGGTCAAAGGGGAGTTGTTTGTATGCCAACTATATGTTGATGATATTATCTTTGGTTCTCCTAACAAAGCTTTCAATGGGGAGTTTACCGCTCTCATGACCTCGAAGTTCAAGATGTCCATGATGGGAGAGTTGAAGTTCTTTCTCGGGTTTGAAATCAAACAAAGAAGAGAAGGAACCTTCATCAACCAAGCCAAATACACCCAAGACATGCTCAATAGATTCAAACTAAGTGATGTCAAGCCGGCTTCCACTCCAATGCCCGTCAAATGCCATCTTGACATAGATCCCAATGGTAAAGCGGTGGATCAAAAGGTATATCGTTCCATGATTGGCTCCTTGCTTTACATTTGTGCATCTAGACCGGATATCATGTTGAGTGTGGGAATTTGTGCACGGTTTCAAGCCTCACCTAAGGAAAGCCACTATGTGGCGGTCAAGCGAATCTTTCGATATTTGGCTCATACCCAAACTTTGGCTTATGGTACCCAAGAGGAGCTAACTTCAAACTTGTGGGCTTTTCGGACTCGGATTGGGCGGGAGAAAAAGTGGATAGGAAGTCAACTTCCGGAGGGTGCCAATTTCTTGGTTGCTCTTTGGTGAGTTGGTCTTCTAAGAAGCAAAGTTGTGTGTCTCTCTCATCCACCGAAGCGGAGTATGTGGCCGCCGGTAGTTGTTGTGCTCAACTTCTATGGATGAGGCAAACTTTAAAGGATTACGGTGTCATTTCTGACAAAGTGCCTCTTTGGTGTGACAATGAAAGTGCCGTCAAGATCTCTCTCAACCTGGTGCAACACTTCAAGACGAAGCATATTGAGATTCGGTATCACTTCATCCGGGATCACATTAGGCGAGGGGAGATCGAGCTCAACTATGTCAACACTCATGATAACCTTGCAGATATCTTCACGAAGCCCTTGGATGAAGCAAGATTTCGCTAGTTAAGGCATGAGCTAAACATCATTGATTCGAGAAATGTGGCTTGAACCCTTGCACACCCCACCATACTCATCTTGATGTCTCGTTTAGGTGTAGGCATGGACATAGGGGGACTGTTGTTCTCTCAATGAACTCTCCCTCCCCCCATTATGCATAAATTGATCAACTCTTTAACATTAGCCATTTTTATGGCACTTGTGCTTCAAAGACGAGTTTTGTTCATGGGCCCAAGGATAATTCTTTGCGGTGCCATACCAATTGACTCAAACATAGGTGGCTCCGGCCACCGCCCTCTCTCTTTGAGAGGTTTTGGTTCGTGTTTGGTCCTCGTTGTCTTTTGCCTTCTTTTGAGCCGTGTTTGTGTTTGAGTTGCCTCGTGTGTGTGCTCGTTTGCATGTCCAGTTGCTTGAAGTTTTCATTGCAAAGGCCGTGTTTTTCTGTTTTTGTCAAAACATGCACTTTCTTGGGTTTATGGTACTACCGTGGCAAGCCACGGTGCTACCGCTGGAGATGGGTTGCCCTGTGCATGCACAGCTGCATCCTAGGCACGGTACTACCGCTTCCATCGTGGCAGTATTTTTTTACTACCGCTGGAAGAGCGGTACTACCGCCCTGTGTGCGGTACTTCTGCCCGGACGGTACTACCGCGATGACCCGCGGTACTACCGCGCCATCACAAGCGCGTGGGGGTGAAGAGCGGGCAGGGGGAGTTCCAACTCCCCCATACCCATTCATCTCTTTTCCCCACTTCGTCTCTCTCTCTCTCTCCTTCCCAAGAACGGCGCCGGAGGACCTCGCTGGATCTCCGTCTCCGGTCGCTCTCCTCGCATTTCGACCGGTGGGATCGATCCCCACCTCGCCCTCTTGCCATGGAACTCAGTATCTCCCCTTGTCCCTCTCTCTTTGTCCCGTCGTTGTGTTTCTAGGTTTTGGATAGATGCATGTGTTGCTCTTGAGATTTTTGGCTAATTCTTTGCAAGAGGAGGTTGTAGGATAGTGCTTGTGCAGTAGATATGCTATTTTGTGTGTTGCAACAATGTAGTTTTGATCAACGGTAGTACCGATCCAAATTTACGGATGTTCCTAGATCCGTTTTGGCAAGATTCAACCTGTGCGGTACTACCGCTCCTCCTAGAGCGGTACTACCGCCTGCTCTAGCGAGATCCGCCCCGTGCGGTACTACCGCTCCGCTGGAGCGGTACTACCACCCGGCGCGCGGAAGTAAATTTTTACTTCCGCTCTAAGTGCGGTACTACCGTGCCAACCCGGCACAGTACTACCGCAGCTAGAGCGGATGTAAAATTTTACTTCCGTAGGCTGGCACCATACTACCGTTGACTTAAAAACTACTTTGTTTTGACCACTCAATCTCATTTCTACATGTTTCGTTTGGTTGTTGCCTTGGTCTTTGCAATAATACTTCTCGCTTTTCTCATGTGTCTGTGCTTGTGTGTCATAGGTGGTGGTTCCGGTTCCAATGTCAGGCATTCGAATCCCAGTCGTGACACGAGCTCGAAGCACCTTCACAACTAAGAGGCTCCTGAGGGCTCCAGTGCCCCACAACGCAGGACCAAGACCACAGCTACCAAGACCAAGGAGCCAAATGTTGGCATGGATGAGATGCCTCAAGGGGAGTTTCTGATTCGAAGAAAGCTCAATCCCTATGTCAACCCTAGGGAGATCACAAGGGGTAATGATCTGTTCTGGACTAAGCAACAAAACCTTATCTTCTTGGATGTGATCAAGGCCAAGCAGAACACCTATGTGCAAGTGCAATGGATTGACATGAATCATATGAAGAAGGAAAGCAACCGGGTATATTTTGGTGAGCCTTTGGACTTGGTGGAGCAGTTTGGCATTGAGGAGTTACTCACGTTCCACATGGACTTTGACCCGGAGATTGTGGCTTAGTTCTTTGCTTCTGTCCACTTCCACACGAATGAGCAACGGACCATGACTTGGATGACTAATGGCAAGAGGATGTTGAAGGAAATATGCCCTAGAGGCAATAATAAAGTTGTTATTTATATTTCCTTATATCATGATAAATGTTTAGTATTCATGCTAGAATTGTATTAACCGGAAACTTAGTACATGTGTGAATACATAGACAAACATAGTGTCACTAGTATGCCTCAACTTGACTAGCTCGTTAATCAAAGATGGTTAAGTTTCCTAGCCATAGACATGAGTTGTCATTTGATGAACGGGATCACATCATTAGAGAATGATGTGATTGACAAGACCCATCCATTAGCTTAGCACGATGATCGTTTAGTTTGTTGCTATTGCTTTCTTCATGACTTATACATGTTCCTATGACTATGAAATTATGTAACTCCCGAATACCGGAGGAACACTTAGTGTGCTATCAAACGTCACAACATAACTGGGTGATTATAAAGATGCTCTACAGGTGTCTCCAATGGTGTTTGTTGAGTTGGCATAGATCGAGATTAGGATTTGTCAATTGTCGAAGAGGTATCTCTGGGCCCTCTCGGTAATGCACATCACTATAAGCCTTGCAAGCAATGTGACTAATGAGTTAGTTACGGGATGATGCATTATGGAACGAGTAAAGAGACTTGCCGGTAACGAGATTGAACTAGGTATGATGATACCAATGATCGAATCTCGGGCAAGTAACATACCGATGACAAAGGGAACAACGTATGTTGTTATGCGGTTTGACCGATAAAGATCTTCGTAGAATATGTAGGGACCAATATGAGCATCCAAGTTCCGCTATTGGTTATTGACCAGAGATGAGTCTTGGTCATGTCTACAGAGTTCTCGAACCCGTAGGGTCCGCACGCTTAACATTTGATGAAGATTGGTATTATGAGTTTATGTGTTTTGATGTATGGAAGGTTGTTCGGAGTCCCGGATGTGATCACGGACATGACGAGGAGTCTCGAAATGGTCAAGACATAAAGAATGATATATTGGGCGATGTTATTCGGACGCCGGATGAGTTCTGGGGGTCACCGGATAAATATCGGAGTGACAGAAGGGTTATCGGAACCACTGGAGAAGTAATGGGCCTTATTGGGCCTAGGGGAGAGAGAGAGCGGCAGCCAAGGGCTGGCCGCGTGCCCCCCATGGGCCTAGTACGAATTGGACTAGGGGGAGGGGCGGCGCCCCCTCCTTCCTTCTCTTTCCCCTCTCCTTCCTTCTTCTCCTAGTAGGACTAGGAAAGGGGGGATCCAACTCCTACTTGGAGTAGGATTGCCCCCCTTGGGCGCGCCCTATGAGGGCCGGCCGTCCTCCCCCTTGCTCCTTTATATATGGGTGAGGGGGGGGGGGAACCCCATAGATACACAAGTTGATTGTTTAGCCATGTGCGGTGCCCCCCTCCACAGATTCCACCTCGGTCATATCGTTGTAGTGCTTAGGCGAAGCCCTGCGTCGGTAACTTCATCATCACTGTCATCACGCTGTCGTGCTGACGAAACTCTCCCTCGGCCTCAGCTGGATCAAGAGTTCGAGGGACATCACCGATCTGAACGTGTGCAGATCACGGAGGTGTCGTGCGTTCGATACTTGATCAGTTGGATCGCGAAGACGTTCGACTACATCAACCGCGTTACTTAACGCTTCCGCTTTCGGTCTACGAGGGTACGTGGACACACTCTCCCGCTCGTTGCTATGCATCACATAGATAGATCTTGCGTGATCGTAGGTAAATTTTTGAAATGTTGTGTTCCCCAACAGATGTCTACTAAGTGGAAGGAGTTCATGGAGTTGTTGCACGTTCGTGATGAGGGGATCAATGTGCCCGTCGGTGTTCGCCCACATGCTAACCCCGAGTCGGCCAACAAGAACAAGCTTCAACGCTACCTTGTTGAGAAGAAGCTAGCCAATGACAAGAAGACTTGGGTGTTGAACCCATTCCTTGACATCATGCACCGGATCTTCCGCAACTCACTTTTTTCCTCGCGTAGGCGACAAGGACAAGGTGCATGCCTATCTTGTGGACATAATGCTCATCTGTGAGAAGGCGCGTCTCCAACGGACGGAACCACTTGATGTCTCTCATATCATGTGGTGTGAGCTGCAGTTTGTTGTGTTCAATCGTAAGGTGCCCATCTATGGACCTTACCTGTTTTTCTTGATCTCGAAGACTTGGGAGAAGCTCTTTCCGGGTGAAGAGTTTCATGCTCCCAACTGGATCCGCCATGAGCCTATCAAGCTACGCATCAAGAGCAAGTGGGCTAACACCACTACCCGGGCTGAGGCAGAGGCTGCTAGGATGGATGTGGATGAGAACGAGTTTGAGGAGGAGGAGGCGGCTGAGGACAGTTCTGAGGGATACGCTCCTCCCTCTACTGAGCCAACTTGGGCTAAGAAGCTTAAGGCCAAGATGAAGGCTCTGTTCTGCATGCAGGCCAAGGGGCAGTACCACGCTCATGTGAATGCCAAGATGGCTCGTCGTCGCGACAAGGTTATTATGAGGCAGGTTGGCCTTGAGGTCCAGGATGGCTCTGAGGAGAGGATCACAGATGAGGAACAATGGACCAGACAACACTGCCGGTGGAGTGAGTCTGAGGAGGATACTAGAGTTCCCTCATCCCGTGCTGCTGAGGAGTCTGAGGGGGAGGAACATGACTGGTGATGCCTTGGAGGTCTACCACCACCTGTGTTGTAGGTGTCCTCTCTGCCTTTTTGGTGTCTTGATGCCAAAGGGGGAGAGAGTGTAGGATTTGCGAGTCTTGTGTCGCTTTGCTTTCGTTCTTTTTCGTTCTGTTGAACCTTCGTTGCTTTGGCTTGTTGGTTTGTGGTTGTGTTCGTGTGAGTCCAGGAGACTATCATATGGTGTAAGCCATATGTCCTCAAGCTTATCTTATTGTCTAGTATGTTTAGTAGATTGTGAGCTTATGCTATCTTGTGCCTTTTACTCCATGCTCATTACTTTACCTTGCCTCCATGCTTAGTGTCATTTATATTGTTGCAAGGATTGCCTTGTCTATAAAATATAGGGGGAGTGTTGATCCTAGTATGTGTGCCGTGCAGTCCAAAGCATTTCTATAAAGTGCACACATCTAGGGGCAGTCTATCTATATTTTATAGATGTTGGGTTTTCTTATGTTCATTTTATTTCCCTATGTGCAAATCTCGTATTGTCATCAATCCACCAAAAAGGTGGAATTGTAAGGGCATATTTCTCCTTGTGTGGTTTTGGTGATTGGTGACAATGCATTTGCGGACTAATCGTGTACATTGAGCATTTCAGATATCTCATATCTAGGCACAAGACGATTCGGTGCCCCTCGGAGCCTATCGAAGACGACGTTTCTCTACGTTTCTTTTTGGTGGATTTGAGTCATAGGAAAGCCGTACTATTAAGAGGGGGTCAGCTTCGGAAAGGTTAGGGTGGAATCAACACGTACACATCTGTTCCTTTGCACCACTTTCCTTCGCTTCATTGGAGCACTGTAACGCCCCGGATTCGATGCGCCAGGTGTCCGTCAGTTATTCGTCGTCTTTGCCATGTCATGTGCTTGCGTGTTGCACTTTGCCATGTCATCATATGCATTTCATATCATGTCATCATGTGCATTTCATTTTGCATACGTGTTCGTCTCATGCACCCGAGCATTTTCCCCGTTGTCCGTTTTGCAATCCGCACTCCTATGTCTCCGCGCCCCTTTTACCTCTTTTCGTGTGCGGGTGTTAAACGGTCTCGGAATGGACCGAGGTTTGTCAAGCGGCCTTGGTATAGCACCGGTAGACCGCCTGTCAAGTTTCGGATCATTTGGAGGTCGTTTGGTACTCCAACGGTTAACCGGGTAACCACAAAAGCCTCTTTTGTTTGCAGCCCAACTCCCCTTCCAAAGTTGCCCAAAACCCACCAAACTCCCCTCCATGCTCTCGGTCGTTCGATCACGATCGCGTGGCCGAAAACCACACCTCATTTGGAGTCTCCTAGCTCCCTCTACCTATATATATGTGTCTCCCCCCGAAATTCGCGGATCAATTCTTCCCCTAACACTAGATTTTTTCCCCTCGCGCCGCCGGACGTTTCTTCCCCCGCCGACGGACATGTCCGCCGCCGCCGTCCGCTCTCTCCCGCGCACCACGTGGCCCTCGCGGCCGCGCCGCGGCCGCCGCTGGGCCAGGGCAACCCGCCTGAGCCCTTGCATCCCAGCCGCCTCGGCTCGCCTGCCGCCCGCTCCTCACTTCGCCGCCCTCGGCCGGCCGGCGCGCCGCCCGGCGCTCCGCCCGGCTCGGCCGCCGCCGCCGCCGAGGCCGCCGCCTCCGCCCGACGTCGCCGCCTCCTCTTCCCCTCCGGCGCGCGCGCCCGCCTCGGAGGCTCGCTGAGCCGAGCTCCGCCGGCCCGGCCCCTCGCCTCCGGCCAGCGCGCCTCCGCGCCCGCTCGCCGAGTCCGCGCCCCTCACCGCCCTCGGCCTTCTCCGACCAGATCCGGTCGAGGAGCGACCGGATCCGACCCCTCCTCCCACTCCGGCCGCCTCTACCGCACCTCCGGCGAAGATCCGGCGATCCTCAAAGTCCGTGCACGCAGGGTTGACTTTCCCCCCTCTCTAAATTTCATCTAAGTCCCGAGCATTTTGATATTTTGTGCCATTTTCGTTGCATCATATCTCGGTCATCGTTGCTCCGTTTTGCGCGTGTAATATGTCAAAATGTTCGGCTCGAAGAGTAGATCATTTCGTCTCATTGCATCATTTTCATTTGAGCTCATCTTGATGCCCGAAATGCTGTTAGAAGAGTGCTATGTGATGTTAGTTTCTGATTTTTATCAGAACATGCACTTTTGTCATTTTTGCCATGATTGATGTGTGCATCCTATGGACTTGAGTCCTACATGTGTTTTGTAATATGCCATGTCTTCTTTCCAGTGGTGCTTACTATGTATTTTTGTGATCTATGTGGTGACTAGCACAAGCATGCAAACTAGGTGTCTTGTTGTTGCTGATTTCAGCCCTGTTTTAGCTGATTTTGATGCCATGTTAACTTGATGCTACATAGAGTTCCATGCATATTTTGGGATACTTCAGTAAGGATGTTTTGTTAAACATGTCTTTCTCTATCCATCCATGCCCTTGTTTGCAATTATGAAGTGCCTTAGCTTGAGTCAATCGAGCTCTACTTTTGCTATCAAATGTTTCCTGTCAGATTGTTTACATGTTATTCAATTTTGCCTAGGTTGTTGTGGTTGATCCATGTATGCTATGTTATTGTTCTTGCCATGTATGTCTTCTATGCCATGTCTTCTTGATGTATGTATGCTTAGTTTTTCATATAAGGCTCTGTAGTGAGTGCATTGAGCTTGTAAACATGCCTACTTGTTATCAGTTTTTGACATGTCATGTTGCTGAATCTGTTAACGAAACTTTCGATATTGACATGGGTGTTACTATATTTTCTGATCCTTTTTGGCTTATGGTCACTAAAGGACTTTTGTTACATGCAATTAGTAGATTCATGCCATGCCTTTGTTTGCCATGATAAGTTCCTGTAACATGTTGTTTGATAGCTCTAAACATTGCAACCTGATGTTAATTTCTGCAAAGTCTGAAACTGTTATTACTTGCAATCTTGCCATGTCATTTTGAGCATGTTCTAGTCATTTCTGGAGATAGCTCAGTGTTCATGTTTTGTAATGCTTTACCTGTACATCATGCCCATGCCTTTTGTTTTTGTGCTGAGGCCCTGTAGCATGTTGTTTTGATGCTTGCAATATGCCTAGTTGCTGTTTTGGACAGATTGTTGCTATGACTTGTATTGTGTGTATGTGTTGAACCGTTGCTCCGTTTTGATTGTGCTCTATATGAAACTTGCTTGATTTTGCATGTAGTTTCATATTATCATGTTGGATCCTTGTTTTGAGGTGTTTTGCTTGATGTTTGTGCATTTTGCATCAATGCCATGTTTATCTTGTTTTGCTCATATCTTCTAGGCCGTAGCTCCGAATCTAATGAACTTTATATGTAACTTGACTAGAATTTCGTGTAGATCCTCATGGTGCATCTTAAATTGCTGTTTAACAACTTGAACATAAGGTTTAATCAGATCTGTACCAATTTCGAAATTTGCATATGAGGACTTACCGGAATTGTTATATTGTTGTTCCCGGCCTCATTTAAACTTGCTTTGATGTGCTGCTCTTGTTTGCATCATCTCTTGCCATGAGTAGCTTCATGTAGCGTTGTCATACATCATGCTTGGTCGTGCATCATGTCTTGTTCATGTGTGGTGTGTTTACTATGTCGTGTGCTTCTTCTTGTTAGTTCCTGTTTCGTTGCGATCGTGAGGATTCGTTCGTCTACGCTTGGTTCGGCTTCATCCGTTCATCTTCTTCATGGACTCGTTCATCTTCTTCATGGATTCGTTCTTCTTCCTTGCGGGATTTCAGGCAAGATGACCGCTACCCTGGATCTCACTACTATCATTGCTATGGTAGTTGCTTCGTTCTTTCGCTATGCTGCGCTACCTATTACCTGTTTATCAAGCCATCCCAAATTGCCATGTCAGCCTCTAACCTTTTTCACCCATCCTAGCAAACCGTTGTTTGGCTATGTTACCGCTTTGCTCAGCCCCTCTTATAGCGTTGTTAGTTGCAGGTGAAGATGAAGTTTGTTCCTTGTTGGAACATGGAGATGTTGTTCCTTGTTGGAACATGTTTACTTGTTGGGATATCACAATATATCTTATCTAATTAATGCATCTATATACTTGGTAAAGGGTGGAAGGCTCGGCCTTATGCCTGGTGTTTTGTTCCACTCTTGCCGCCCTAGTTTCCGTCATATCGGTGTTATGTTCCCGGATTTTGCGTCCCTAACGCGGTCGGGTGATTTATGGGACCCCTTGACAGTTCGCTTTGAATAAGACTTTTCCAGAAGGCCCAACATTGGTTTTACATTTGCCTCACCTAGCCTTTTTTCCCTTGGGAGTCGCGATCCCGAGGGTCATCTTTATTTATCCCCGGGCGATGCTTGTCTAGCGTTGGTCCAAACTAGAGCACCGTCGGGACCATCCCTTGGCAACTTGGGTTACGTCGGTTCTCAGACGCTTCGCTTATCCGGTCGTGGCTCGAGACGAGATACGCGCAGCTACTATCGAGGTGTCGACACGCCGGAGGTCTTCTGGACTTGTTTTATTGCTGTGAAATGTCTTGTACCCGGATTCCGAGACTGATCGGGTCTTCCGGGAGAAGGTCTATTCTTCGTTGATCGCGAGAGCTTATCATGGGCTAAGTTGGGACACCCTGCAGGGTTTGAACTTTCAAAGCCGTGCCTGCGGTTATGTGGCGAAGGGAATTTGTTAATGTCCGGTTGTAGAAAACCGAAGTTGATCTCAAATTAAAACACACCAACCGTAATGCGTAATCGTGAGTGTCTCTTTTCGGGTTGATCGAGAGGAGAACACGGTTTCGGGTTATGTTTGACGTAAGTAGGAGTTCAGGATCACTTCTTGATCATTACTAGTTGACGACCGTTCCTTTGTTTCTCTTCTCGCTCTCATTTGCGTATGTTGGCCACCATATATGCTTAGTCGCTGCTGCAACCTCACCACTTTACCCCTTCCTTTCCCATTAAGCTTTGCTAGTCTTGATACCCATGGTAATGGGATTGCTGAGTCCTCGTGGCTCACAGATTACTACACCACCAGTTGCAGGTACAGGTTGTGCGATGCTCATGACGCGAGCGCGATGTTTGCTTGTTTTGGAGTTCTTCTTCTGCTTCTTCTTCGATCAGGGGTTAGGTTCCAAGTCGGCAGCCTGGGCTAGCAGGGTGGATGTTGTTTGAGTTTCTATTTATGTTTCATCCGTAGTCGGATGTTGTTCTCTTGTATATGATGTTGATGTATTCTTGTGGCATTTGTGCCTTTTGTATGTATCCCCATCTATTATGTAATGTTGATGTAATGATATCCACCTTGCAAAAGCGTTTCCAATATGCGGGTCTATCCTTGGTGGGACCTTCGAGTTCCTTTTGGATAGGGTCGCATATTGGGCATGATAAGTTGGTATCAGAGCCTCGACCGACCCTAGGAGCCCCCTTGATTGATCGTGTAGGTTGGCCGTTGTTGAGTCTAGAATAAAACTATTTTCGGAGTCTAGTTATGTCGGAGAGTAGGAATTCTTTTACTCCTCAGCCCCTTCGTCGCTCTGGTGAGGAATCTTGACGTAGGTGTTTTGAATTACTCCTCTTCCCCTTCAAATTTTTCTTTAGGATCACGCAGTTGGTTTTTCGGTAGTTGTCCATCCTCTTTTGTCCGGTGCATTTCTCGTCAAGTTGACTCGAGTCTCTTCATCTTTGGGTTCAATCCTCAGTTCTTCCTCCGACGTCGTTGTTTCCCTGTCCGAAGTTGTCTTTGTTTTTCCCACCCTCCCTCCCTGTTCTTCTTCTCGGAACCGGAGTCCGTAATCGAGTATCCATCCTACTCGTGCGAAGTCTTTGCTTTCTTTCCTCAATGATTTCAACCGGTGTTTCCTCGTGAACTCATTCGTCAGTTTCCCCTTCCAAGTTGCCTTTGTTTTTTCCCGCCCTCCCACCCTATTATTCCTGCAGTTCGAGTTTCTTCCGACCATCAATTCCATTCGTGTGGAGTCTCTTCAGTCTTCCCTCAATTATTTCTACCGGTGAATTCTCGTCTCGTTCGTCATTCTTCATCCCTTTATTTTTCCAGTGCTTTCAATTCAAGTTTTTCGGGTTAATCATATTCTTTCCTTCAAAGTGTTCTCTTTGCTCGTTCACCTCTCGCCAGTTTATCATTCCAGAGTTCGGAAGACATATCAGGAGATTCGTCTGTGTTCTAATTAATTCGAGGTTGTCACCTCATTCAAATATTTCAGTTCTTCAGGTGCATCATCTATCTGCTCATCATCTTTTCCGACGGTGTTCTCTTTTAGTGGGCCCTAACCCACAGGTCTTTTTCCAGGATCTTACCTGACTCTTCTAATTCCCCCGGAGTTATTCTCAAATCCTTTTCGTAGTTTGACGTAAGTATGAATTTCATCAGTCAGACACCTTTCCAAGTTCGACTCCTAATCTTTTTCATCGTCACCTCAACCTCTTCGCTTTTTCGTTCTACCGGAGTACCTCAGTTATTTTGGTGGTGTTTTTTCGTCGTCCTCGAAGACCGAAGTAGAGTTTCTCTTAAATCCATCAGTCAGACACCTTTCCAAGTTCGACTCCTAATCTTTTTCATCGTCAGCTCAACCTCTTCGCTTTTTCGTTCTACCGGAGTACCTCAGTTATTTTGGTGGTGTTTTTTCGTCGTCCTCGAAGACCGAAGTAGAGTTTATCTTAAATCTTGTCCGTTCTCCCGGAGATTCATGGTGCTAGCTCGATGTTATCCTATCTATTTGTTTCCAGTCGTGCAATTCTTTTCATCAATCCGGAGTATTTCAGGTGTTGCTTTCCCTCTCGATCATCCGGAGGTCAGCTTTTCGAAAGATTTCTTCGTTCTAAGTTTTCAGAGTCGTTCTCCAATTATTCTATATCCGTGCCCCTTCGTTCGTCTCAATATTCTTCCGGTGCTGCGTTCAAGCATTCGTTAATCAGCTCGCGATCTCTTCGATCCCTTTTCTCTAAATTTTCCTCAAGTATCTCCGTGCTTCTCTAATTCTTCCCGGTGTTTATTTCTTTTTAATCAGTCATTTTCGAGTTCTAACGGTGGTTCGTTCAAGATTCTTTTTCCTTGATTATCATTTTAACTCATTCGTTCTTTTAATCCTACCGGTGGTTCATGAAGACCTTCTCAAGTTTGTGATATGTCACTTCTCAATCTTTTCAAGAAGAATAAGTTGCATGCCAAATCCATTGTTGGTCATCAATTTAATTTGATGAAGGATAAGCATACAATAAATCTTATTCTTATTTCATCCAAGTGATTAATCTTTTTCTTCGGAGTTTGTTAGTAATGAATAAATTCTAGTTCCAAGTGTTTTTCATCTTTTCTTTTCCGGAGTTCAGTTTTCCTCGGCCATTTCGTCGGAATCCTCCATCTAATTCATCGCAATGCTCATCTTATTCTTTCATCCTTCAATTTTATCTCATCATCTTTTGTTACCGGAGTTTTTCATGGTGGATCTTCATGATTTAATTCATTCTTCAAGTGTTCATCAAGATTCTTGTTGGCGGAGTTCAAGTATCTTTTCTTCTCGCGTCTCGAAGTGCAATTAAATCCTCATATTCTTTTGAAGTGGAGTTTTGCATTTCTTCATTCTTCTCAGCCATTTAATCTTTTCTGATTGTGGTTGGTTATCACCTTATGATTTTGAGATGTTTCCATAAGTCCACAACAAGCTTATTTTTTCGTTGCTGATCTTCTCAACAACTCCGTTCAATCCTTCCTTCTAAATTCTTTTCATTCCATTCTTCAATTCTTCCGGAGGTTTTGTGTCATGTCTTCATCAAGTATCATTCCATCTTCTCAAGTTCAGTTCTATTCCTCCATGTTTTAGCCGGAGTGCTGCCTAAGTCCTTTCAGTCTTATTCGTTTCTTTTCTCATTCTAACCACTCCGGTTAGAACGAGTGGTTTCATAGTCTATATGATTCCGTGAGCTTTTGATTCTCGTCATTCTCGTCGTTCCTCTCTTTTTCTCGAGTGCTCTCGATTCTTTGCTTCTTCTCTTGAGTTTTCGTTTCACCTCATCCCTTTTTTCTCTTCCGTCTCGGTCCTAAGATCTCGGGACGAGATCTCTTGTTAGTGGAGGAGTGTTGTAACGCCCTGGATTCGATGCGCCAGGTGTCCGTCAGTTATTCGTCGTCTTTGCCATGTCATGTGCTTGCGTGTTGCACTTTGCCATGTCATCATATGCATTTCATATCATGTCATCATGTGCATTTCATTTTGCATACGTGTTCGTCTCATGCACCCGAGCATTTTCCCCGTTGTCCGTTTTGCAATCCGGCACTCCTATGTCTCCGGCGCCCCTTTTACCTCTTTTTCGTATGCGGGTGTTAAACGGTCTCGAATGGACCGAGGTTTGTCAAGCGGCCTTGGTATAGCACCGGTAGACCGCCTGTCAAGTTTCGGATCATTTGGAGGTCGTTTGGTACTCCAACGGTTAACCGGGTAACCGCAAAAGCCTCTTTTGTTTGCAGCCCAACTCCCCTTCCAAAGTTGCCCAAAACCCACCAAACTCCCCTCCATGCTCTCGGTCGTTCGATCACGATCGCGTGGCCGAAAACCGCACCTCATTTGGAGTCTCCTAGCTCCCTCTACCTATATATATGTGTCTCCCCCCGAAATTCGCGGATCAATTCTTCCCCTAACCCTAGATTTTTTCCCCTCGCGCCGCCGGACGTTTCTTCCCCCGCCGACGGACATGTCCGCCGCCGCCGTCTCTCTCCGCGCCGCCACGTGGCCCTGGCGCGACGCAAGGCCCGCTGACCGCGGGCCAGGCAGTCTGCCCGCCTTCACCCACCAGCATCCCCGCCTCGGCTCGCCCTGCCGCCGCTCCTCACTGCGCCGCCCTCGCCCGGCAGCGCCGCGCCCAGCCCGCCTGGCCCGGCCGGGCTCCCGGCCGGCTCGCCTCCGCCGCCGCCGCCGGCCGCCGGCCGCTCCCGCCGCCGTCGCCGCCTCCTCTTCCCCTCCGGCTCCGCCCCTTCCCGCCTCGGCGGAGCTCGCGGAGCCCGAGCTCGCCGGCCCGCCCCTCGCCGTCCGACCAGCGCGCCTCGCGCCCGCTTCGCCGAGTCCGCGCCTCACCGCCTCGGCCTTCTCCGGCCAGATCCGGTCGAGGAGCGACCGGATCCGACCCCTCCTCCCACTCCGGCCGCCTCTACCGCACCTCCGGCGAAGATCCGGCGATCCTCAAAGTCCGTGCACGCAGGGTTGACTTTCCCCCCTCTCTAAATTTCATCTAAGTCCCGAGCATTTTGATATTTTGTGCCATTTTCGTTGCATCATATCACTGTCATCGTTGCTCCGTTTTGCGCGTGTAATATGTCAAAATGTTCGTCTAGAAGAGTAGATCATTTCATCTCATTGCGTCATTTTCATTTGAGCTCATCTTGATGCCCGAAATGCTGTTAGAAGAGTGCTATGTGATGTTAGTTTCTGATTTTTATCAGAACATGCACTTTTGTCATTTTTGCCATGATTGATGTGTGCATCCTATGGACTTGAGTCCTACATGTGTTTTGTAATATGCCATGTATTCTTTCCAGTGGTGCTTACTATGTATTTTTGTGATCTATGTGGTGACTAGCACAAGCATGCAAACTAGGTGTCTTGTTGTTGCTGATTTCAGCCCTGTTTTAGCTGATTTTGATGCCATGTTAACTTGATGCTACATAGAGTTCCATGCATATTTTGGGATACTTCAGTAAGGATGTTTTGTTAAACATGTCTTGCTCTATCCATCCATGCCCTTGTTTGAAATTATGGAGTGCCTTAGCTTGAGTCAATCGAGCTCTACTTTTGCTATCAAATGTTTCCTGGCAGATTGTTTACATGTTATTCAATTTTGCCTAGGTTGTTGTGGTTGATCCATGTATGCTATGTTATTGTTCTTGCCATGTATGTCTTCTATGCCATGTCTTCTTGATGTATGTATGCTTAGTTTTTCATATAAGGCTCTGTAGTGAGTGCATTGAGCTTGTAAACATGCCTACTTGTTATCAGTTTTTGACGTCATGTTGCTGAATCTGTTAACGAAACTTTCGATATTGACATGGGTGTTACTATATTTTCTGATCCTTTTTGGCTTATGGTCACTAAAGGACTTTTGTTATATGCAATTATAGATTCATGCCATGCCTTTGTTTGCCATGATAAGTTCCTGTAACATGTTGTTTGATAGCTCTAAACATTGCAACCTGATGTTAATTTCTGCAAAGTCTGAAACTGTTATTACTTGCAATCTTGCCATGTCATTTTGAGCATGTTCTAGTCATTTCTGGAGATAGCTCAGTGTTCATGTTTTGTAATGCTTTACCTGTACATCATGCCCATGCCTTTTGTTTTTGTGCTGAGGCCCTGTAGCATGTTGTTTTGATGCTTGCAATATGCCTAGTTGCTGTTTTGGACAGATTGTTGCTATGACTTGTATTGTGTGTATGTGTTGAACCGTTGCTCCGTTTTGATTGTGCTCTATATGAAACTTGCTTGATTTTGCATGTAGTTTCATATTATCATGTTGGATCCTTGTTTTGAGGTGTTTTGCTTGATGTTTGTGCATTTTGCATCAATGCCATGTTTATCTTGTTTTGCTCATATCTTCTAGGCCGTAGCTCCGAATCTAATGAACTTTATATGTAACTTGACTAGAATTTCGTGTAGATCCTCATGGTGCATCTTAAATTGCTGTTTAACAACTTGAACATAAGGTTTAATCAGATCTGTACCAATTTCGAAATTTGCATATGAGGACTTACCGGAATTGTTATATTGTTGTTCCCGGCCTCATTTAAACTTGCTTTGATGTGTTGCTCTTGTTTGCATCATCTCTTGCCATGAGTAGCTTCTTGTAGCGTTGTCATACATCATGCTTGGTCGTGCATCATGTCTTGTTCATGTGTGGTGTGTTTACTATGTCGTGTGCTTCTTCTTGTTAGTTCTGTTTAGTTGCGATCGTGAGGATTCGTTCGTCTCACGCTTGGTTCGTCTTCATCCGCTCATCTTCTTCATGGACTCGTTCATCTTCTTCATGGATTCGTTCTTCTTCCTTGCGGGATTTCAGGCAAGATGACCGCTACCTGGATCTCACTACTATCATTGCTATGGTAGTTGCTTCGTTCTTCGCTATGCTGCGCTACCTATTACCTGCTTATCAAGCCATCCCAAATTGCCATGTCGCCTCTAACCTTTTTCACCCATCCTAGCAAACCGTTGTTTGGCTATGTTACCGCTTTGCTCAGCCCTCTTATAGCGTTGTTAGTTGCAGGTGAAGATGAAGTTTGTTCCTTGTTGGAACATGGAGATGTTGTTCCTTGTTGGAACATGTTTACTTGTTGGGATATCACAATATATCTTATCTAATTAATGCATCTATATACTTGGTAAAGGGTGGAAGGCTCGGCCTTATGCCTGGTGTTTTGTTCCACTCTTGCCGCCCTAGTTTCCGTCATATCGGTGTTATGTTCCCGGATTTTGCGTCCCTAACGCGGTCGGGTGATTTATGGGACCCCTTGACAGTTCGCTTTGAATAAGACTTTTCCAAAGAAGGCCCAACATTGGTTTTACATTTGCCTCACCTAGCCTTTTTCCCTTGGGAGTCGCGCATCCCGAGGGTCATCTTTATTTACCCCCGGGCGGTGCTTGTCTAGCGTTGGTCCAAACTAGAGCACCGTCGGGACCATCCCTTGGCAACTTGGGTTACGTCGGTTCTCTGACGCTTCGCTTATCCGGTCGTGGCTCGAGGCGAGATACGCGGCTACTATCGGGTGTCGGCACGCCGGAGGTCTTCTGGACTTGTTTTATTGCTGTGAATGTCTTGTACCCGGATTCCGAGACTGATCGGGTCTTCCCGGGAGAAGGTCTATTCTTCGTTGATCGCGAGAGCTTATCATGGGCTAAGTTGGGACACCCTGCAGGGTTTGAACTTTCGAAAGCCGTGCCCGCGGTTATGTGGCAGAAGGGAATTTGTTAATGTCCGGTTGTAGAAAACCCGAAGTTGATCTCAAATTAAAACACACCAACCGTGTGCGTAACCGTGAGTGTCTCTTTTCGGGGTTGATCGAGAGGAGAACACGGTTTCTGGGTTATGTTTGACGTAAGTAGGAGTTCAGGATCACTTCTTGATCATTACTAGTTGACGACCGTTCCTTTGTTTCTCTTCTCGCTCTCATTTGCGTATGTTGGCCACCATATATGCTTAGTCGCTGCTGCAACCTCACCACTTTACCCCTTCCTTTCCCATTAAGCTTTGCTAGTCTTGATACCCATGGTAATGGGATTGCTGAGTCCTCGTGGCTCATAGATTACTACACCACCAGTTGCAGGTACAGGTTGTGCGATGCTCATGACGCGAGCGCGATGTTTGCTTGTTTTGGAGTTCTTCTTCTGCTTCTTCTTCGATCGGGGTTAGGTTCCGGTCGGCAGCCTGGCTAGCAGGTGGATGTTGTTTGAGTTTTGTTTATGTTTCATCCGTAGTCGGATGTTGTTCTCTTGTATATGATGTTGATGTATTCTTGTGGCATTTGTGCCTTTTGTATGTATCCCCATCTATTATGTAATGTTGATGTAATGATATCCACCTTGCTAAAGCGTTTCCAATATGCGGGTCTATCCTTGGTGGGACCTTCGAGTTCCTTTTGGATAGGGTCGCATATTGGGCGTGACAAGCACCGGTCGTTTTCCCTTGTCTTTGCAAAGATGAAGGCCTCCAAGTGCTATAATTCTGTGACGTGCGGTAGTACTGCTCAAGGGAGCAGTAGTACCGCAGCGGTCCACGGCAGTACCGCCCAGGGTAGCGGTAGTACAGCGTCGTGTGGTAGTACCGCCCCTGGCGAGCGGTAGTACCGTGGCCTCTAGCCCAGAACGCTGGCACGCATGGAAGTAGGGGCGGAAGTAATTTTTTACTTTCGTGCCCTACGCGGTAGTACCGTGCCGGATTTTCGCACAGACCGAAACTCAGCGGAAGTAGCCACGAATGTAATTTTATTAGTCCGTGCCTTCCCAGCCAAAATTGAACCTTGCCTTGCGCTAGTACGGCAAGGGCGCGCAGTAGTACCGCTCCGGCGGTTCTACCGCTCGTTGCTATACGCAACAGGGCCTTGTCTGGTCTCTGCCGCGTGAGCGGTAGTACCGCAACGACTAGCTGTAGTACCGCAAGCCCCTGAAGTAGTACCGCGGGTCTGTGCGGTAGTACCGCATGTCGCGGGCTGAATAAGTGCGTAACGGTTGGATCTTTCCCCCCACTATATAAAGGGGGTCTTCTTCCCCAAGTTGACTACCTCTTCCCTCCCCAAGCTCCATTGTTGCTCAAAGCTTTATTTTCACCCGATCTCTCTCCCTAGCCAATCAAACTTGTTGATTTTCTAGGGATTGGTTGAGAAGGCCCCGATTTATACTTCCACCAAGAGAAATTTGATTCCCCCCACTAATCCCTTGCGGATCTTGTTACTCTTGGGTGTTTGAGCACCCTAGATGGTTGAGGTCATCGTGAAGCCATATTCCATTGTGGTGAAGCTTCGTGGTGTCATTGGGAGCCTCCGATTAAGTTGTGGAGCTTGCCCCAACCTTGTTTGTAAAGGTTCGGTCGCCGCCTCTAAGGGGACCAATAGTGGAATCACGACATCTCGCATTGTGTGAGGGCGTGAGGAGAATACGGTGACCCTAGTGGCTTCTTGGGGAGCATTGTGCCTCCACACCGCTCCAACGGAGACGTACTTCCTCTCAAAGGGAAGGAACTTCGGTAACACACCCTTGTCTCCACTGGCTCCACTCTTGGTTATCTCTCACCTTTACTTGTGCAAGCTTATATTGTGTTGTATCCCTTGCTTGCTTGTGTGTTTGTTGTTGTTGCATGATATAGGTTACTCACCTAGTTGCATATCTAGATAACCTAATTTGATGCAAAGTTTAATTTGGTAAAGAAAAGCTAAAAGCTGTTAGTTGCCTATTCACCCCCCCTCTAGTCAACTATATCGATCCTTTCACCCTCCATCCCCTACAAACGAGGTGGTAGCGCCTGTAGCCGTCGTACGTTCTTCCGCTCGGGCTATTCCAACCCCCTTCCCTACCGCCACTCGCCGGCCAAATTTAGCCTATATGGCGCGACGACAGCCAAATCGACGATGATGAAGACAAACAACGGTTTCTGATGGCCCAAGCAGACCCATCTCCTTCCCCATCCCTTCTCGCGAGCATCCTCGCCATCGTCTCAACAACACCTGAAGGAACGAGGAAAAGGACAAACCCTAATTAACAACCAATCAACAACCACTAAACTAACATATAATTATTTATTCTACCATGTAGAAAACTTCAACCTAATTAAACCCATTAAGGAAAAAGAAAGGGCGAGCAACCAGCTACGCCAACCGGTAACTGCAGGTTGGCTAGTTGTGGGAGGGGTGGGGAGGTGCGCTTTTTTAGAAAGTTTTTTCCCTCTTTCTTTAAAATAGAAGCAAGGCTTTTTTAGATGGATGCAAGAACCGCGTGTAATCGGCCGGCTAGATGAGGTGAAAATATTTTTTTTCTTTTTTTAGATGAAGATGAGGATTTTTTTTTTATTCAAGTTGAAGAAACAAGCGCACACCTTTATCCCTAAACCACCAATGTATCTATAACGTGCATTTTACTAGAATTAGCATTGATGGTTGTATTTTTCTAGATTTATCTTAGGCTTTCATGTGATGTTTATTCAGTAAGAGAAGACATTCACATTGATTACAAGATGTTTGTAGTGATTTCATCAATCTCAAGATATTATGTCGGTCTGATCTAGAAGGTGCTCATACGGTGTACGCGTCTGCGTTCGGTGTGACCATCTTCGACTGTACTTAAAGAGAAATAACTTGCGTCCAGCATCGATATATGTGGTTTTTTTTTCTCGCACCGATACATTGCTCACGCGGTGATAGACACGATGCTACTAGAATCTATGCAGACCACACACCTGAGCACACCAAAAAAGTGCCTTCGATGGCCACCAAGGCCCCGAGCTGCTCCACCCGCTTCAGATCTCCGGCCAGCGCCGTTTGGTTCCTGCCGGCCGCCGTCTTCATCCTCCTGCTCCTCCTCCTGCGCCGCCCGTCCATGGACCCCTACGCTCCCGCCACTCCTCCTGGTCCCGTGTCTTCCCGGCGCGCCGAGCTGTACGGCAGGATGGCACGGGACCTTGACGAGCGCGGCGCGGCCTTCTTGAAGGGCGGCGGGACGTCGCAGTCCCTCACGCTCTCGGACCTCTTCGACATCAGGGACGGCGCCGTCGTGCCCAAGCTCAAGGTGAAGGCTTCTCCGTCCCCTGCTCTCGCCGTGGGCTGCGTGGCATGGCACGCCTAGATTTCTGAAACATGACTGCTCTGCTGCTCATCTCATCAGGCCGCCGACCCGCCGGTGCGTGCAAACGTGCTCTACCTGGGCCCGGAGTTCGCCGCCGAGATAGCGTAAGTGGTGAGATTTGGTTTCGAATCAACCGCCATGGCTCGAAGGATTAGTTGTTGCTGGCATGAATTTGGTTTAGCTGCAGTAGGCCAATCCGAGATGACAATATTGCTCATTCTTTGTAATAAATGGGACCAAAACATTTGTACCTGCAGGAAGGCTGTGAAGGAAGTATTTCTTCCTTATTTTGATAAAGGTAAGGTTTATGTTCAGTGCATTTAATAGTTACTCTCTCCTTCGGTATTAATTTCTGATATGGATAAAATAGATATTACCGCATCTTCTATATTGCTTGGTCAATCTATACTATACTTCATTAATTTGTGACATAAAGCTGCACACTTGTGTAAGTACTGCTTGATGTTGATTTGCTTTGCTCGGTCATTTCTTATTGTCAGTTATCTGGTTCCAAAATTCGAGCATGTATCACTTCAGTATGTTTCATGCCTCCCATCATCTGGAGCCAATCTTAGCAACCAAGGATGAGGTAATCAAATCATCTGATTGGGATTTGCGTGAGCATGGGATTATAACTTCTTGCTGATGTATTGTATCTATGCGTGGCATTGTTGAGATTGAAGCCGAAGTCGATGCTGTAAAAGGAGTTACTGAGGCTGTGTGTCCCCTTAAAATTTCCTTGGATCGAGTGGTCTTGACATCAACTGGAGTTCTTCTTGGCCTGTGGCAGGTTTGAATCTTTGACAACACCCTATTCTGCTGTCAGATGGCATGTTGGACACCTGTCTTTGTTTGGTATACAGTTAACCTTAGTGCTTCATCCTCCACTCTTACAAGTATACAGACTGAAATAAGTTATTTGGTTTCGTATTTTAGGTTGAATCTGGTACTGATCCTGCCGACATCCGCTCAAAATTGAGAGAAGCTCTACCTCGAGCACCCCAAAAGCAGTTGGTGAGAGCAACTTAGATGAATTTGTTGGAAACATGCTCTGACCCATTGTGAACTTGTAGCATCATATTCACATGATAACAGTGAGAAGGGAACTCAAATTTACTCTACTAGTTGACTTCCGCATTACATTAAGTTCAATGTTCTGGATTCATTCTAGTGGTTTTACACACTTACTGATTGCTGATTGCTATTAACCTGATATTTCACACGTCTCGATGAATTAGTAGTCATTGACTCCATTTTATGCATGCGGCAGTATGACCCTGTTCTCCTCCACACATCCTTTGCGCGAATTCTGGGACCTCCTAAGCTCCCACAACAGGTAGCCCGCCACAACACAACTTTTTCTGTTGCTATTTTCTGTATCTGAATTCTTTGCAGAAAGGCACATGATGTTTTGCTTTAATCAGTGGTCTAGCAAGCTTCTTCAATATAATCATGCAATAAGCCTGCTAATTTGGATTGTTTGTGCATTTGGCATCGTAGTGCCTTTCTGTAACTGTTTATTGTCTCTACTTTTTAGTACTCGTTAACTAGCAGACACCTTCTAGAGTTGTGCAAACTTCACTAGGACTAGCAAGTATTGTGCTCGTTTATTTCATATCGCATTGCATCAATTATTTTAACATTTGACCTACACTTTTTCAGGAGGACACATCAGCTTTCAGTCACATCAAATTCTTCCATGACCTCGTTGCACAGGTTAATGGGAAAATCCGTGGCTTCCAGGTAAACTTTTACATCACATAAAGTTTATCCTGAAGATAATGATTCATCAGCTAATCTGCATCTCAAAACTGTTCCAGGCAAAGGTATCAGAGCTGTGGTATGTAGAAGAGTACGATGTGCTAGCCCTAGCGCTGAATGGGAAGATGAAAGTGCGGAAGCTCCACCTTGGCTGCAATGAAGGCCAAGATAACTGATGACCGATGACAGTAAAGAGAACACCACCAGGGTATCAGTGCATCAGTGCGCAATGCATTGTCTCTATGAGTTAGCAATGCTTGGGAGTGCCTCTATGATTAACATATACAGTACTAGTGTGTGCCTGTAGCGTGGGTTTGTGAGCCGCGCTACTACTATTTAACAGTAGCATTGAGTAGGGATCTACCTATAAGGTTCCTCGTAGTGTTTTTGCAGTGAGCTGCCCATTTTTACTCGGCAAACCTTTTGCCGAGTAGCTGACAAATAACACTCAGCTTATGTCGTTATGCCTACCAGGAGTACGCCGAGTCCTTTTTGTCTGAGTGTAACACCCGATAACTTTTTGCCGAGGTTGAATTTAGCCTTCACCGTGTAGTCTTCGTACTTGACTTGCGCGGTTTTTCCTCTAATGAAAGAGAGGAAGTGTCGATAGCAATGGATCGCTCGATCAAAATCAGACGACAAGGATCCGTTGGTGGATGACTTAGTGAACTATAGCTGTAACGCCATTTATGCGTGTGACCGAACAGTTGGAGTTGCGTCGCGTTCGTGTCCAGGTGAGCGAACGTTCGCTCAATAGTATTTCCGCTCAAATTTTGGCTCTATTTTTCTTTTTCTTTTAAAGATAAGTTTGGCTCTATTATTTTGATGTGTTTCGCTTTAGGGTTGTTTATTTGCGTAGGACTGTCGGGGGATAATTGGATCGAGTAGGAGTTGTTACGTGGAAGAGGAGTAGCTAGCTGGGCGATCCTTTGGCTAGGTGATGAGGAAGAAATTGACACGGCCGGCTGGTTGTATGGGAGCACGGCCAGAGATGGAGTTCGATAAGGTCTGCACCCAAATCAGAAGGTTCGGCCACCCTTAACAATATCCTCATCGGATATAACTAGCAAAAGGGCCGTGCGTTGCAACGGAAGAATTTTTTTTTTGATAATCTTCAATGGCCATGATTATATTTTGCTGCATCACCGAGATACACAATCGCTCACAATTTCGTGAAATCATAAACATTCTTTAAAACTAGTGAACATATTTGAAATCGTGATTTTTTTAAATCATGAACACTTTTAAAGATTTCCAAACATTTTCTAAAATTAAGAACAATTTTTGAATTCATGAACATTTTCTGAATCAGCGAACATTTTAAGGGCCCATGCATTGCAACAGTAGATTTTTTTTTCATAATCTCCAATGGCCAAGGCCATATTTTGCTGCATCACTGAGATACACTATCACTCTTAATTTCGTGAAATTATGAACATTTTTTATTAATAGCAAATATGCCATTGCATTGCAACAAGAGAAAAAACAATTAAATTATGCAAGGATGAGATAAAGACTTTTAAAATATCATTTCATAAACTACGTTTGAATCATGTCATGATGAGACAAGGGACATTTAAAAAGTCATTTCAAGACTTGATTTCCTATAGCGCCCCAGTGAAAAAAAAATTGGCTGAGCAAACTGCACTGCTGGACCCTGTCTGAGCTAGATTGATGAATGATGTGTCTTTCCTTGACCTAGCGTCGCGGCAGAAAAACATAGTTATGTACGGAGGTAAATTATACATTTAGTCATTTTCATGTGGCTTACAAAAACTAACATGAAAGTTGTGAATTTTTTTTGGGTTCAGTATGTAACATGTAAACCTTTTCTTTTACCCAGCGCACGATGTATTAAATAAAATAATAAAACAACCTCCACAGATCCCTAAAAAACAATTCTATGTAAGTGGCGGTTCGTTCTGTTTGTTACTTACGAATCTATTCGATTTTTTGTGAATATTTTATAAAATTTCATGGACATTTGTTTTCAAATTCCCGAATATGTTTTGGATACACGACCATTTTTTAAAAGTCATGAACCTTTTTTAGTCTCATGAACATTTTGTTCGTAATCGTGAATTGTTCTATAATATGCCAACAATTTTAAAATCACGAACATTTTATAATTTTTCAATTTTTTTAAAAATCACAATTTTTTAAATTTGGATTTTTTGGGAATCCTGAATTAATTGAAAGAAGAAAAACAAAGACGAAAATAAGAAAAGAAAAGGCAAAAAACAAAATGAAAAAAAAAACGGGAGCATCACAACTCGCACATGGGGTGGCCCATGAACATGCGGAGGGAGGATAAGGCGCGCTTGCTATAAGACATGAAAAGAGAGAAAAAGGCTCGCCTCGTTAAGCTCGTGCTCGTGAAGGCTCGGGTCGTTAAGCTCGTTAACATTAACGAGCAAAAAGCCCTGCTCAGCTCGGTTCATTTAAAGCTCGTTAAGCTCATGAGCGCTCGCGAGCGCTCGTTAATAGATTCTGATATTCTGTAGTATACATGATGAGCATGTAGATGTGATTTTTAAAAAGGAAAACGTTGACTACAAAAGGAAATGCACTAGTTTGCTGCCTCCTATGTATATTAGATTGAATAGATAGGCTGAGGTGCTACGAAAATTCTGTCACGTAGGATTAAAAATATGTGTTGTGTTGTTACTAACGAGCTTAACGAGCTATTCGTGAAACTCATATTGTTCATTAAGCTTAATGAGCTGAAATCGCTGATTGGCTCTGTTCATTAAGAAGCGAGCCATGAACATAACAAGCCAAACTATCGAGCGCTCCTTAAGCTCGCGAGCTACGAGCTTTTGGTCCAGCGCGATGCCATTGTGATATAATACAAGGATATCATGATATAAGAATCGTAACCGACGGCCACTGCAAGAAAAAAAAACAATCATTTTCACTTATGGACGACATGGTGGGTAATTTATTGTAACTTCGGGTGCAATTTTTGTCATGTACGGACAAAAGTATTAGCCCCTTTATTATTGTTTATGGACGATGCTACGCGTCCGCCGGCGGACAAAATTAAAAGGTCGGTCGTCTCCGTGACAATTGGATAAAGCTGCGGATGGCCGTCTGATCTACCCATGTGATCCAGCATCTTCGCAACAAATGTGTTGTTGCAGTATTTTCTGCAATAGAGGTCTAGTTGCACTTTTTTTTAAACATAGATCATGTTACGGAAATTATTGAAACAATTTTTTTGCTCTGAACCTGTTGCAGCAAGAGCCTTTTTGCAATAAGTGTCTTGTTGCAAAAACACTATGTTGCAGAAAACAAAAATCAAGTGTGAATCCAACTCCATGCCATCAAGCAACAACGTTAGACGCGGGTGAGGTCGGGGACGACCAAGGGGTGGAGGCTGCCAAGGCAATGCGGCATTGATCTTGTCGTAGCGGCGCAGATCCGGCGGGAGGCAGCTGGAGCAAGGTCTTCGGACGGCCGGTGGAGTGGCGACCGAGGACCGATGAGATGGAGCAGAAGAGAGGGTCGGGTCCGAAGATGGATGAGAGAAAGGAGGAGGGGAGAGCAGAAGGCCGATGACAGAGGAGTGGGAGGAGAGCATGCTCGTCCGCGCGTCTTGTGGCATGCATGTCCGGAGCCTCTGGGGATTTCGATCTTGCAACAAGCTAGTTGTTGCGGGGGAGAAAATTGCAACAATGACTCCGTTGCAAGTCTAGGTGGTGAAAATAGGATGTTTCCCAAAAAAAAAAAACAGAATGCTTCCGAGCCATCCGAAAGAAAGATCTGATGGCCCTAGAGGCGATCGATGAGCGCAAAAAGATCAGTCGGGTGAATGGAAGTGTTTTCCTTTATTATTAGATAGAGATATAAATATATGTATATATTATTATTATATTATGAATATTATTAATACAATATATTTTTAGGTATAGATATGTGCACTTATTTGAGAGTGGAGGAAGTGCGGTTGAATGACGGGTGTCCAACCACGTGTCCACAAACCCTCGTAACCACATTTTGCCGTCCAACTTTCTTGGGCCGGATTATCTAAATAAAAAACTTTCTTGGGCCGGCTCTAGTTGGAGAAGCCCGGCCGTATGTCTGAGTAGAGCCGACATCAGAGCCGTATAGTTGTCTCAAAAAGAAAAGAAAAAAAAAGCAGAGCCGTATAGCGGAGCTACCGAGAGGCAGAAGCCGAAAGCAAGTGAGCTGAGCGCAGGGGGACGGACGCGACGATAGTGGTGGTGGCGACGGCGAGCCCCGGCGGGCCGGAGGCGCTGCAGGTGCGCGAGGTCGAGGACGTCCCGGCGCCGGGGGAGGGCGAGGTGCTTGTCGGGGTGGCCGCCGCCGGCGTCAATCGCGGCGACACGGTCCAGTGGCAGGGCCGGTACCCGCCGCCGGCCGGCGCCTCGCCCTACCCGGGCGGTTAATTGGTAAAGTGCACGCAAAACCAGCCTCTACTTGTACTCGTTCCGGTGTGCATTATCAGTTATACATCGTGCAGTTATCTGACCTTATATATCTTCGTTTTCTATTTTTTCTACACAGTTGTGGTACCTGTTGTTTTGCCTAGTACTATTTGAGATGGAGCAGGAGTACATCAGCACGCTGGTACTACGTATTTGAGATGAAGCTGGAGTACCACAGTTTGGATTGCTAGCAGCAAAAGCTGTGTGCTAAAATTAGAAGACCAAGAAGACACTATATCGATAATTAGCCTTCTCAGCGGTGCTTGTTGCAGTTTACTTGACACTAGCAACCATCCACACGTTGGATGATGATCTGGTGGTAGAAAGCTTGACGGAAGAGGAAGAGAAAAATGCTTTGAAGGCATATATGGTGTAAGCAGCACACCTTCTTTGCTCCTTCTTTGGTGGCATAAGGCAACTATGTTTCCTCACAGTCACACTTATCTGAATATATCAGTGGTACATTATATGCAATATTGGACCAGGTACATTATTTTTTCATGCTCTTGGTCGTCAGTCCATGGTACCATCAGCTGACAACCGCATCTTGTGCAGATTGCATATACAGTGATGTTTCTCTGACGGGCAATCTTCAGAGTTTCTGTTCCTACTTGCCAGTTTCATCAACGGAGCAACTCAAAGTAATGAATTACATCAGTGAGTTCCCTTACCATGCTAATTTTGGGAGTCTTACATTCATTACTTGGATTCTGCAGGACCATAATTCTGGGAGTCTTGCATTCATTACTTCGATTCTGCAGAACCATGACAGTCAACCGTCAGTTTTGCTGTTGGAATTCAGAACTTCGCTGTTGCATCCAAAACATATATCAGTAATGGAAGCATATGTCTTGCTGTCCTCGAGGAGCTGCACAGTTCTTCATAGAGACAATCTATCCGAAAAGGTTCGTCGGTAAATTCTGTCCCTTCTTTTAGAAAAGGAAAAAATAATACTCTAGAACCCTACTAAAACACTTTTCTTCGCGAATACGCAAGCTGCGTAACCCTACTAAAACACTGATTTGTTCCAGGCTATTCACTGATGCGTGCACTGGCTTCCCAGTGACTGCACATCCCTGTGGTTCCGTTTCACAAGGCTAACAATTTTTACCAAGTAGAGTACTGCTAAGTTTCATTTTGTTCCAAACAGTGTGCCAATTCACATGGACCAAGCTTATATGTGGTACTTCCAACCCACAAACTAAACAGATTTCTTAGTTCAGATCATACTTCTATGTAGGAAAAGGCTAGCACGGCTCTTAAGAACCCTAACCAATGCTGCTTTGCTTTTACAACTTTCATTGCTTCTAACATCCAAATCAAATTGTTGTTACACACATGTTTGCTGTATAGATGCACTAAAAAAATCCTTCATTTACTTTCTTGTAGAATTGCATTTTTCTGGCTGTAAAAATAGGATGAGCAGCAACTTTCTTGTCAACATGATGGCCTCCTGAAAATAATTTAGACCCGTCCATCACTTATTTATGAACTACTTTTCAGTGTCTTCTAAGTGAGCTACTTTTTCCTTAGAGATCGCCTTCCCATTGGCACTAACTTGTATAGCACACAGTTTCCCTTCCCAATGCACTCGTAATGCATAGATAGTCCCTCCTAATCATCTTGTGTTCGTTTTTTGTCAAGATTCAGATCGAATTTCTGACATCAGAGACACGTATTCTGTTAATCAGGTGCTGAAGGTAAGATCAGGACACAAAAAACATATGGGACTTAATAATTAGCAGTTCCATTTTGATATACTGTGCGAAAACACTTATTATCCAGGAATCTAGCTTCATGTAAGCATGCAAAGTTGATTTTTTACATCCAATTTGAACAATTGCAGAAAAAATCAATCCTCTCCACTTGAAGGTAGGTGATGCACACAGATTTCTTCTTACCTTGCAAGCACTGTTGGATGAAGTCATGAAGACAGTAGGCATGATCATGGACAAACGCAGTGAGTGCTCAACCTATCTTTACATACGCTGCACTTTATGCCCCTGTGCCGCTGCCATCCTTATCTTGCCTCTCCTTGATCTGGCTCCCCACAGTGCCGTCTTGCTGTTCCTCCCCGGCTTGCCTCGGATCTTGCAGGAGAGGAGGACATTGTTTATTTGCGTAGGACTGTCGGGGGATAATTGGATCGAGTAGGAGTTGTTACGTGGAAGAGGAGCTAGCTGGGCGATCCTTTGGCTAGGTGAGGAGGAAGAAATTGACACGGCCGGCTGTTGTATGGGAGCACGGCCAGAGATGGAGTTCGATAAGGTCTCCCTAATCAGAAGGTTTGGCCACGCTTAACAATATCCTCATCGGATATAACTTGGGGAAGGCGAAGGCGTACCCCCTACTATATAAGCTCGGCCAACCCACGCCCCAAACAAATCACAACCAACCTTCCTCAAGTCGTTTGTTCCCCCGAGCAATCGAGTTGTGTTCCCGGCGATCGATCGATCTTGCTGAGCATCATGGTTTCCGCCGACGTGGCCCGCAACATCGTGGGCATCATTGGCAATGTCATCTCCTTCGGCCTCTTCCTATCCCCTGCGTAAGCCCTCTCCTCCTCCTCCTCCTCTCGTCAATGTATTCATGGATGGAAGGTGGTTGCTAGGGCATGAATCTGACGCTCGTTTTCTGCTTGTGCGTACGCAGGCCGACGTTCTGGCGTATCTACAAGGCCAAGGACGTGGAGGAGTTCAAGCCGGACCCCTACCTGGCGACGCTCATGAACTGCCTGCTCTGGTTCTTCTACGGGCTCCCTATCGTCCACCCCAACAGCACCCTCGTCCTCACCATCAACGGCATCGGCCTCGTCATCGAGGGCGCCTACATCATCATGTTCATCATCTACGCGGCCAAGAACACAAGGGTACGTACGTGCAACCCTCCTAATGCCCCCTCATCCGGCCTACTGTCTCTTTTCGGCGTTAGTTTCTGTACAGAAGATCCTCCTGCATGCCCCTAACCCATGCCATGTGCCTGCCTGTGCTGTGCGTGCAGTGGAAGATGCTCGGCGTGCTCGCCATCGAGGCGGCGTTCATGGCTGCCGTGGTGGCCGGTGTGCTCGTCGGCGCCCACACCCATGAGAAGCGCTCCATGATCGTAGGCATCCTCTGCGTCATCTTCGGATCCATCATGTACGCCTCCCCGCTCACCATCATGGTACGTACACCACCCCAACTTATGGATCGTCGACCCGCGATCTTTGATAACCTCTTTAACTTGTTAGTTCAGGTGGCTAGCGTTGTCTAGAAAAATACCTTCCTATAATTTATTTTTAAAGTTCTAGTAGATGCTTTTGGCAGATCTCAATTTGTTGTAGTACACCTTGTTTGTTGTTGATTCTGCTTGAAAATCTATGTCCATCTAAAAGATGCACCCACCTTTCATGTTTTAACGTTCGTGCCAAAACCCTCTTAAAAAGAAGTTCGAATTGAGTTGTTCACCTCTCACGCATCCAAGTTCTTCTACAATATGCTACATCATATATTTTTAATCAAAAAAGCCTATGGTTTATTTCTATCTCAAAGGTAAACTTCCTTTACAGGGTGAATTACTAGCTCAGGCTAATTGTTAATGACGGAGCTTTTACCAACTAACGAGTGTACTAAATACTAATATAACTCAAAAATTTAAGATGAAAGTAGTAATATCGTACTGCTTATTTGCAGGGTAAAGTGATCAGGACCAAGAGTGTGGAGTACATGCCATTCTTCCTGTCGTTGGTAAACTTCCTCAACGGTCTCTGCTGGACGGGCTATGCGCTCATCAAGTTTGACATCTACATCACGGTATGTACATATACATTGTATAAAAAAAAGTCACAAACCCATCCAGACTTACAATCAAGAATTCCTCAGCGTGGTTCGATCTAACTGTTATGTCCTCTTTAAATTCTGTGCAGATCCCCAATGCCCTTGGTACAATCTTCGGCCTCGTCCAGCTGATCCTTTACGGGTACTACTACAGATCGACCCCCAAGAAGGGCAAGAACGTTGAACTGCCCACCGTCCTCACCAAAAACGCCGTTACCAGTGGCGACGCCTCGTCACCATTGAGAAATAAGCTTACGCCGTTTTTAGCCCTAAAGATTTTGAGTAGTTAATACCGGATGATACTTCAACAGGTCTGATGTTAATTAGTAGTACTTTTTGTTAGCTAGTAGAGTCTGAGATTGCCTTTAATTTTGTGAACCATTGTCGTCTGTCCGAGACTATAGTGCAAATTGCAAGTGTATATATAAATACCAATGCAGCTTAGTTATCCCAGAGATATATGATGACACCACGTATGCCTGCCAGTTTTCAATCTGCTCTTACGTGATGATTCAATTGATTTGTTAATTACAGTGTGTGATGGCTTTGTTAAATTATTTTATGCAATATCCACGATGTGTTTGTATTATGTTTCGGGCAAGGTCCTCTTTTGTTTTCTGCACAAGAACACCCAAAGGGCATCTTATTGGTGATGCAACTTGAACCTGGTGTGACCGAAAACGAAACAGACTTAACCTAATTACCGGTTCAGTTGGATGGCTCCTGCTCTTTTCCCGTGAGGCTGCTTGTTGCCCCATCGACCTTTTTTTTTTGCAGGGAAGTATGACGCTTTGAGTCCATGCTAGAAATATTTTTCTGAATCTTGTAACATGTAATTGTTTGTCATATATATTTACCGAAAAAGGCTTTCGCCCCGCTTTATAAATAAAGCAACCACCAAGCACAACGTTCACAAGGTACCACTCGAAACACGAACACACTCATCGCCACCGCACGAAGGTCCAATACAGACGCACAAAACACAACACACACGCAACATAGGTTCAGCTGTGGGCACAACACAACAAGCCCAACAAAACACCCAGGGACGCACAGACAACAAGCGGCGGTGGCGACGGCGACGAAGACGCAGAGCTAATCTGGCTCAGGTGGTGGCGGAGGGAGCGGGGGAGCCAGCCGGAGAGCCATCGCGTGAAGCTGAGTGATGATGGAGGTGATGGCGTCTCTCTCCCTGGGGCGGCTAAGCGGCCGCCAAAGCTGCAAATAACCGCACCATTTGAACATAGCGTCGAGTAGCACGACGAAGAGGGATACGCTGAATCACAAGTTTATTCATAACAGTCCACAGCGTCCAGGCAAGGACCCCGATGATCAGCCACCTAATGCGGCGTAATGCGGGGGGAATCACTTGGAGTTCGGCAAAGAGAGCAGGGAAGTTGGTATGATCCCAGCTTCCACCCACAATCTCGCGGAAACAACTCCAAAGGAACTGCGCAGACACGCAGGTGAAGAAGATATGGTTCGAATCCTCTTCAGGCCCACAGAGTGGGCAGCGTCCATCCCCAGGGCCATTGCGTTTCAGAACCTCAACGCCAGATGGTAGGCGGCCACGAATCCACTGACACAAGAATATCTTAATCTTCAATGGGAGACAAATCTCCCAAATAGATGAGAGCGCCTCATGATCGGGTGAGGGGGCAATGGCTAGATAGAGAGATTTGGTGGAGAATTGACCGGACGGTTCAAGGCGCCATCTGGCGCGGTCAACGTCAGTCGTGAGATCCGGCTCATGGAGAGCCACACAGTCAAGCAATTCCTGCCAGTCCGCATTCTCCGCAGGACCAAAAGGCCTTCGGAACGCGAGGCGCCCAAGGTCAAGAAGGGCGTTTGCCACGGAGATCTGGGGGGCCACCGCGATGGAGAACAGACCGAAACCGGACGCCAGGTGCGCCCCATCCAGCGATCGAACGAACAGCGTGGCGGTGCGGACCCGATCTCAATCGAGGTCCCTATCCGGAGGATGTGGAGGAGCTGGATGATGATTGCGTAATCGGGATCCTCCAGGCGTTGATGTAGGCGAGTGGCTGTCCGCAGAGGTACTTTTGCTGAATAATGCGCAGCCACATGCCACCTTCGCCGTTGTTAATCCTCCAGAGCCACCGAGTCAAAAGGGCAATATTCGTGCGTTTGGAGGACATGATCCCAAGGCCGCCTTGGTCGCGGGGTTTACAGATCTTGGACCACTTGACCATGTGGTTTCTGCTTATCACCCTCGCCGGCCCAGTAAAATCGCCCCTGAACGGTGGCAATCTCGTGATGAAGAGTCTCCGGAAGGCTGTAGAAGCTCATGATGAATAAGAGGAGGCTGGCGAGGGACGAGTTAATAAGGACCGTACGGGCCGCTTTTGAAAGCCACCGCCCCTGTCGTGGCTCGATCCGTGTTGGAGCTTCCCACCGGGCGCAGCTCGCCACCGTAAGCTCGGTGTCGCTAATGGGTATCCCAAGATAGGTCGTGGGGAAGCACCCAAGCTGGCAGTTAAGCCGATCCGCGATGCTCTGTCGCTCGTCTAGGGAGTAGCCCAAGATCATCACCTCACTCTTGTCGAAGTTGATCCTCAGGCCGGACATCTGCTGGAAGCACAGGAGGAGGAACTTGAGGTTCGAGATATCACTCGCGGAGCCCTCCACCATGATGATGGTGTCGTCCGCGTATTGGAGAAGGGAGACCCCGTTGCCTCCAACAAGGTGCGGGACAATCCCCTTGATGTGTCCTGCCGCCTTGGCCTTATCGAGGATGGCCGCCAGCGCATCAACAACTATGTTGAACAGGAATGGGGAAAAGGGGTCGCCCTGGCGGACCCCACAAAACGTGGGGAAGAACGGGCCGATCTCCCCATTAATGTTCACCGCTGTGCGGCCAGAAGAGACCAACTGCATAACTCTGGTCACCCATCTATCGTCGAAACCTTTCCGAAGCAAACATTCCTGAAGGAAGGCCCAGCTGACCGTGTCATACGCCTTGTGGAAGTCCAATTTCAGGAAGACTGCCTTGAGGTGTTTGGAGCGCACATATACAACTATGTGGAAGTCATATATATTTCATTAGTGTGTTTGATCGCATGGTGTCTACTATATAGACAAACTTTTTCGTCAAGAAAAATGAGTTGAGTATAGGAAGAGCTATGTCCAAATTAGATAGCCCACCAACTTGTGGCTGTAACTAGTAAGAACCCAGACCTTTCCATTAAGGGAAATAAAAATAAAATCCAACTTGAATCAACATCCAAACAAGCAGCCCAGGCTAGCTAAACACATCCACGCTAGGCATCAGACCGTGTTTTAATATCCAAGAGCAAGGTTTTTTTAATCAATTTATTTTCTTTGTATTTGAATGATCTAGAGTCATCTAGCGATCATTACTATATGAATCTAATTAGATTATGTTTGATCAATGATCACTTATAATTTGTTAGGTTTTGTTCCTAAATCATCATCATGTCTACTAGAATTAGGAAACATGATTCTGGTTCTGCAAAACAAAGGGTGGCAGTTGAGGCTCAAACTCAAACGAGTGCCCTTGATAGATATTTAGTGAGACTCCCAACTTGATTATGAAAATCACACTGCAGATGTTAATGTTGATGATGGTGGTGATGATAATACAATAGGAGGTTGAGGCTCATGATGCAGAAATTGATGTCTTGAAGATGATATAGTACGAAGATATGATTGAAGATTATACTCCAAGAAATACTGGACGGATGGTCCTTTTTGGTAGAACATGAGGTTCGTTCATTGCTTTGCGATCACATTACCATTTTAGCATAGTATTTGATATATGCCTAAATAAGGTACAAATAAAACAGACTGGAAATTATATAATAAAGTGACAGTATGGTTTACGCATATTAATTCTTCTGTTATGCGAATTGTTCAATATTTTGGGCCAGATTTTGGTTTCTACCCGAGGCCCCAAATTTCTGGAGATGGCCCTGCTAAACAGCCGATGAATCCAGCCGAAGACCGATAGCCTTAAGTGAGTTGGTTTCTAGCCCCGCACAGCTCCAAGCACTTCATTTGCCACCTGTTCAATGAGGCTTACTTCCCATGCAATAGATATTTGTTGACCTCCTTTCTCTACAAAAAACAACCAATAGTGAATCCAATATCCAATTAGTTTGATCACAACAGACACATCATGGGGGAGAGGAGCAGGAAATTTGGGGGAGGGGCGGTTGCTACGGGTGGGATAAGATCGTGAGGAAGATTTTTTGTTTTGTTTTTTACCGACCACGGGCCATAGGCTAGCAAGGGTAGAAAATTTTGGAAAAGACTGAGGGAAATGGTATTTTTGACATAAACACATGAAATATATTTAGGAAATTAAAGTTTCTTTTAGTGTGAATACGTTTGTCGGGCCGTGCGACTATGATTGATACTTGTGGGCCCGGAAAACCAAGGTCGTTACTTGTGGGCCCGGAAGACTAAGATTGTTACTTGTGGGCCTGAACGACGAGATTGGTATTTGTGGACCAGGATAATACATGCGAGTCCGGACAACTAAGGTTGGTACTTGTGGGTCCGGACTACTATGATCAATACTTGCAAGGCTGGACGACTATGAGTTGTTTCTACAGGAGGTACATGGAACGAGAGCCCCCTAGCAGCCACTTATATACTCGACGAGGCTAGGATTTATAGAGAGAGAAATCCAATCTAGGGCTGCCGCCGCATCAACTTGGAGGTTAAGTTGGTCGCATGGTATAACTGTTGGGGAACGTAGTAATTTCAAAAAATTTCCTACGCACACACAGGATCATGGTGATGCATGGCAACGAGAGGGGAGAGTGTGTCCACGTACCCTCGTAGACCGAAAGCGGAAGCGTTAGCACAACGCGGTTGATGTAGTTGCTACGTCTTGAGCTTGCGTTGGTTTCCCCGAAGAGGAGAGGATGATGCAGCACAGTAGCATAAGTATTTCCCTCAGTTTTTGAGAACCAAGGTATCAATCCAGTAGGACGCCAAGCACAAGTCCCTCGTACCTGCACAAAACGGTAGCTACTCGCAACCAATGCGATTAGGGGTTGTCAATCCCTTCACGGTCACTTACGAGTGAGATCGATAAAGATAATATTTTGGTATTTTGGTATATAGATGCAAAGTGAAAAGTAAAGGCAAAGTAAAAGCAAGTATAAAAGTGATGGAGATTGATATGATGAGAATAGACCGGGGCCATAGATTTGATAGTGGCTTCTCTCAAGAGCATAAATATTCTACGGTGGGTGAACAAATTACTGTTGAGCAATTGACTGAATTGAGAATAGTTATGAGTATATCTAGGTATGATCATGTATATAGGCATCACGTCCGAGACAAGTAATACCGAAACGATTACGCATCTACTACTATTACTCCACTCATCGACCGCTATCCAAAGATGCATCTAGAGTATTAAGTTAAAAACAGAGTAACGCCTTAAGCAAGATGACATGATGTAGAGGAATAAATTCATGCAATATGATAAATACCCCATCTTGTTATCCTCGATGGCAACAATACAATACGTGCCTTGCAACCCTTTACATCCTTTGGGTAAGGACACCGCAAGATTGAACCCAAAGCCATGCACTTCTCCCATTGCAAGAACTACCAATCTAGTTGGCCAAATCAAACGGATAATTCGAAGAGACTTGCAAAGATAACTCAATCATACATAAAAGAATTCAGAGAAGATTCAAATATTATTCATAGATAAGCTGGATAATAAACCCACAATTCATCGGTCTCAACAAACACACCGCAAAAATAAGATTACATCGAATAGATCTCCACGAGAGAGGGGGAGAACATTGTATTGAGATCCAAAAAGAGAGAAGAAGCCATCTAGATACTATCTATGGACCCGAAGGTCTGAAGTAAACTACTCACACTTCGTCGGAGAGGCTATGGTGTTGATGTAGAAGCCCTCCGTGGTGGATGCCCCCTCCGGCGGAGCTCCAGAACAGGCCCCAAGATGGGATCTCGTGGATACAGGAAGTTGCGGCGGTGGAATTAGGTTTTTGGCTCTTGTTACGATCGTTTGGGGTGCGAGGTATATATAGGAGGAAGGAGTCGGTGGAGTATCGGGGGCCACGAGGCGAGGGGGCATACTGGGGCGCCCCACCCTTGTGACCGCCTCCGATGTTCCTTGGCGAGGGTCCAAGTCTCTGGATCACGTTCGGTGAGAAAATCACGTTTCGAAGGTTTCATTCCGTTTGGACTCCGTTTGATATTCTGTTTCTTCAAATATTGAAAAGGCAAAAACAACAATTTCGGGCTGGGCCTCCGGTTAATAGGTTAGTCCCAAAAGTAATATAAAAGTGGAAAATAAAGCCCATTATAGTCCAAAACAGTAAATAAAGTAGCATGGAGCAATAAAAATTATAGATACGTTGGAGACGTATCGGGCATCCCTAAGCTTAATTCTGCTCGTCCTCGAGTAGGTAAATGATAAAAGAGAATTTTGATCGAAGTGATACTTTGGCATAATTTCAATGTAAATCTTCTTAATCATGGTATGAATATTCAGATCCGAAAGATTGAAGACAAAAGTTCATATTGACATAAAATAATAATACTTCAAGCATACTAACAAAGCAATTATGTCTTCAAAATAACATGGCAAGAAAGTTATCCTTACAAAATCATATAGTCCGGCTATGCTCCATCTTCCCCACACAAAGTATTTAAATCATGCACAACCCGATGACAAGCCAAGCAATTGTTTCATATCTGTAACATTTTCAAAACTTTTTCAATCTTCACGCAATACATGAGCGTGAGCCATGGATATAGCACTATATGTGGAATAGAACGGTGGTTGTGGAGAAGACAAAAAGAGGGAAGATAGTCTCACATCAACTTGGCGTATCAACGGGCTATGGAGATGCCCATCAATAGATATCAATGTGAGTGAGTAGGGATTGCCATGCAACGGATGCACTAGAGCTATAAGTATATAAAAGCTCAACAAAAGAAACTAAGTGGGTGTGCATCCAACTCGCTTGCTCACGAAGACCTAGGGCATTTGAGGAAGCCCATCATTGGAATATACAAGCCAAGTTCTATAATGAAAAATTCCCACTAGTATATGAAAGTGACAAAATGAGAGACTCTCTATCATGAAGATCATGGTGCTACTTTGAAGCACAAGTGTGATAAAAGGATAGTAACATTGTCCCTTCTCTCTTTTTCTCTCAGTTTTTTTATTTGGGCCTTTTCTCTTTTTATATGGCCTCTTCTTTTTTTCGTCCCGAGTCTCATCCCGACTTGTGGGGGAATCATAATCTCCATCATCCTTTCCTCACTTGGGACAATGCTCTAATAATGATGACCATCACACTTTTATTTTTCTTACAACTCAACAATTACAACTCGATACTTAGAACAAAATATGACTCTATATGATTGCCTCCGGCGGTGTACCGGGATATGCAATGATTCATGAGTGACATGTATGAAAGAATTATGAACGATGGCTTTGCCACAAATACGATGTCAACTACATGATCATGCTAGCAATATGACAATGATGGAGCGTGTCATAATAAACGGAATGGTGGAAAGTTGCATAGCAATATATCTCGGAATGGCTATGAAAATGCCATCATAGGTAGGTATGGTGGCTGTTTTGAGGAAGGTATATGGTGGGTGTATGATACGCGTAAAGGTCTTGCGGTATTAGAGAGGCTAGCAATGGTGGAAGGATGGGAAAAAGTGCGTATAATCCATGGACTCAACATTAGTCATAAAGAACTCATATACTTATTGCAAAAATCTAGAAGTTATCAAAGAAAAGTATTACGCGCATGCTCCTAGGGGGATAGATTGGTAGGAAAAGACCATCGCTCGTCCCCGACCGCCACTCATAAGGAAGACAATCAATAAATAAATCATGCTCCGAGTTCATCACATAACGGTTCACCATATGTGCATGCTACGGGAATCACAAACTTCAACACACGTATTCTTTAAATTCACAACTACTCAACTAGCATGACTCTAATATCACCATCTTCATATCTCAAAACAATTATCAAGCATCAAACTTATCTTAGTATTCAACGCACTCAAAAGAAAGTTTCACATATCTTGAATACCAAGTATATTAACATTAAGCAAATTACATGCTATTAACGACTCTCAAAATAATCTAAGTGAAGCATGAGAGATCAAGTTTCTTTAAAAAAAATCCACCACCGTGCTCTAAAAGATCTAAGTGAAGCACTAGAGCAAAAATTATCACGCTCAAAAAGATGTAAGTGAAGCACTATGAGCAAAACTATCAAGCTCAAAAGATATAAGTGAAGCACATAGAGTATTCTATCAAATTCCAATTCATGTATGGCTCTCTCAAAAGGTATGTACAACAAGGATGATTGTGGTAAACTAACAAGCAAATACGCAAATAATACAAGATGCTCCAAGCGAAACACATATCATGTGGTGAATAAAAACATAGCTCGAAGTAAATTACCGATGGAAGTGGACGAAAGAGGGGATGCCTTCCGGGGCATCCCCAAGCTTTGACTTTTTGGTGTCCTTGGATTATCTTGGGGGTGCCATGGGAATCCCCAAGCTTACGCTCTTTCCACTCCTTGTTCCATAATCCATCAAAAGAATTCACCCAAAACTTGAAAACTTCACAACACAAAACTCAATAGAAATCTCGTGAGCTCCGTTAGAGAAAGAAAACAAAAGACTACTCTAAGGTACTGTAATGAACTCACTATTTATTTATATTGGTGTTAAACCTACTGTATTCCAACTTCTCTATGGATCATAAACTATTTTACTAGCCATAGATTCATCAAAATAAGCAAACAACACACGCAAAACAGAATCTGTCAAAAACAGAACAGTCTGTAGTAATCTGTAACTAACGCAAACTTCTGGAACTCAAAAAATTCTACCAAAATTAGAAGACCTGGAAAATTTGTTTGTTGATCAGAAGCAATTGGAACAAATATTTTATCACGTTCTGGTGATTTTTAACAATTCGGGCACTGAGAGCAATGTTTCTGGAAATTACAGCAAGATCAAATAACTATCATCCAAGAAGATCCAATAGGTTTAACTTGGCACAAACACTAACTAAAAGATAAAACCACATCTAAAGCAGAGGCTAGATGGATTATTTATTCCTAAACAGCAAGGATAAATATTGGGTTGTCTCCCAACAAGCGCTTTTCTTTAAAGCCTTTTTAGCTAGGCATTGAGATTTCAATGATGCTCACAAGAAAGATAAGAATTGAGGCACAAAGAGAGCATCATAAACATGTGACAAACACACTTAAGTCTAACATACTTCCTATGCATAGGCATCTTATAAGCAAACAAATTATCAAGGCAAGCAAAAACTATTATATACAAGGAAGCGGAAAGAAACAATAGCAATCTCAACATAACGAGAGGTACTCCCTCCGTTTTTTATTTACTCTGCATATTAGAGTTGACTGAAGTCAAACTTCATAAAGTTTGACCAAGTTTATAGAAAACAATATAGACATTTATCATAATAAATCTATACGATGTGAAAGTACATTCAATAATGAATCTAATGTTGTTGATTTGTTATTGTATATCTTAATATTTTTGTTTATAAACTTGGTCAAAGTTTGCAAAGCTTGACTTTGACCAAAGCCAATATGCGAACTAAATAAAAACGGAGGGAGTAATTTAGTAACATGAAAATTTCTACAACCATATTTTCCTCTCTCATAATAATTACATGTAGGATCATAAGCAAATTCAACAATATAGCTATCAAAAAACATATTCTTAACACGATCCACATGTATGCAAAGTTGACACTCTTCCAAAATAGTGGGATTAACATTAACTAAATTCATGACCTCTCCAAACCCACTTTTATAAAAAAATTCATAAGATTGCATATTCTCCAAATATGTGGAATCTAAAGTTGACACTCTTCCAAACCTACTTTCAATATTATTGCAAACACTATTATCAATCTTGTATTCATCACGGGGCTTAAATAAATTTTCAAGATCATAAGAAGAATCTCCCCAATCATGATTATTGCAATAGGTAGTGGACATAGAAAAACTAGCATCCCCAAGCTTAGGGTTTTGCATATTAGTAGCACAATTGACATCAAGAGAATTTATAATAAAATCATTGCAATCATGCTTTTTATTCAAAGATCTATCATGAAGCACTTCATCACAATTTTCAGATTTGCGGATTTCAGGCAAAAGCTTATAAAGATAATCTAGTACATCCAAATCACTAGGAATTGGTTCATCATAATTGGATCTCTTAAAAAGATTGGCAAGCGGATGAGGATCCATAGACTTTTGGCAAGCGAAGATGCAAGCAAAAAGAAGGCACATGGTAACACAAGATTGAACGGAGGAAGGGCGAATAAAACGGCAAGGGTGAAGTGGGGGAGAGGAAAACGAGAGGCAAATGGCAAATAATGTAATGCGAGAGATAGGGATTGTGATGGGTACTTGGTATGTTGACTTTTGAGAGACTCGGCAACAGCGCGCGTAAATCCTTCTTGCTACGTCTTGAGCTTGCGTTGGTTTTCCCGAAGAGGAGAGGATGATGCAGCATAGTAGCGTAAGTATTTCCCTCGTTTTGAGAACCAAGGTATCAATCCAAGAGGAGGCCACGACAAGTCCCTCGTACTGCACAAAACGATAGCTACTCGCAACCAACGCGATTAGGGGTTGTCAATCCTTCACGGTCACTTACGAGTGAGATCGAGATAGAGATAATATTTTGGTATTTTGGTATATAGATGCAAAGTGAAAAGTAAAGGCAAAGTAAAAGCAAGTATAAAAGTGATGGAGATTGATATGATGAGAATAGACCCGGGGCCATAGGTTTCACTAGTGGCTTCTCTCAAGAGCATAAATATTCTATGGTGGGTGAACAAATTACTGTTGAGCAATTGATGAATTGAGCATAGTTACGAGTATATCTAGGTATGATCATGTATATAGGCATCACGTCCGAGACAAGTAGACCAAACGATTACGCATCTACTATTATTACTCCACTCATCGACCGCTATCCAGCATGCATCTAGAGTATTAAGTTAAAAACAGAGTAACGCCTTAAGAAAGATGACATGATGTAGAGGAATAAATTCATGCAATATGATAAATACCCTATCTTGTTATCCTCGATGGCAACAATACAATACGTGCCTTGCAACCCTTTCTGTCACTGGGTAAGGACACCGCAAGATTGAACCCAAAGCCATGCACTTCTCCCATTGCAAGAACTACCAATCTAGTTGGCCAAATCAAACGAATAATTTGAAGAGACTTGCAAAGATAACTCAATCATACATGAAAGAATTCAGAGAAGATTCAAATATTATTCATAGATAAGCTGGATCATAAACCAACAATTCATCGGTCTCAACAAACACACCGCAAAAAGAAGATTACATTGAATAGATCTCCAAGAGAGAGGGGGAGAACATTGTATTGAGATCCAAAAAGAGAGAAGAAGCCATCTAGCTACTAGCTATGGACCCGAAGGTCTGAAGTAAACTACTCACACTTCATCGGAGAGGCTATGGTGTTGATGTAGAAGCCCTCCGTGGTGGATGCCCCCCCGTGAGCTTCAAACAGGCCCCAAGATGGTATCTCGTGGATGGTGAAGTTGCGGCGGTGGAATTAGGTTTTTGTCTCCTGTTACGATCGTTTGGGGTGCGAGGTATATATGGGAGGAAGGAGTACGTCGGTGGAGCATCGGGGCCCACGAGGGGGGGCGTCCTAGGGGGGCGCCCCATCCTCGTGACCGCCTCCGATGTTCCTTGGCGAGGTTCCAAGTCTCTGGATCACGCTCGTGAGAAAATCACGCTCGAAGGTTTCATTCCGTTTGGACTCGTTTGATATTTGCATTTCTTCAAATATTGAAAAAGGCAAAACACAAGCAATTTCGGGCTGGGCCTCCGGTTAATAGGTTAGTCCCAAAAGTAATATAAAAGTGGAAAATAAAGCCCATTATAGTCCAAAACAGTAGATAAAGTAGCATGGGGCAATCAAAAATTATAGATACGCTGGAGACGTATTAGTAGTCGCACGTCTTCACGATCCGACCGATCAAGTACCGAACGCACGGCACCTTCGAGTTCTGCACACGTTCAACTCGATGACGTCCCTCGAACTCCGATCCAGCCGAGCTTTGAGGGAGAGTTCACAAGACAACTGTGGCGTGGTGACGATGATGATGTTCTCATCGACGCAGGCTTCGCCTAAGCACCGCTAAGATATTATCGAGGTGGACTATTGTGGAGAGGGGCACCGCACACGGCTAAAAGATCCAAGAGATCAATTGTTGTGTCTATGGGGTGCCCCTCTCCTCCGTATATAAGGGGGGGGGGAGGAGGCCTCCTTTTCCTATTTGGAGAGGGAGAGGGAAGGAAGAGGAAGGAGGGAGGAAGGAAAGGGGGGGCCGGCCCCCCTCCCAATTCGGATTGGGCTTGGGGGGGGGGGGCGCGCCCTCCCTGCTCCTTTCTCCTCCTTTCCACTAAATCCCATTAAGGCCCATATACCTCCCGGGAGGTTTCGATAACCTCCCGGTGCTCCGGTATTATCCCGATCTCACCCGGAACCATTCCAGTATCCAAATATAGTCGTCCAATATATCGATCTTTACGTCTCGACCATTTCGAGACTCCTCGTCATGTCCGTGATCACATCAGGGACTCCGAACTACCTTTGGTACATCAAAACACATAAACTCATAATATAACCGTCATTGAACTTTAAGCATGCGGACCCTACGGGTTCGAGAACTATGTAGACATGACCAAGACACGTCTCCGGTCAATAACCAATAGTGGAACCTGGATGCTCATATTGGCTCCCACATATTCTACGAAGATCTTTATCGGTCAAACCGCATAACAACATAAGTTGTTCCCTTTGTCATCGGTATGTTACTTGCCCGAGATTCGATCGTCGGTATCTCAATACCTAGTTCAATCTCGTTACCGGCAAGTCTCTTTACTCGTTCCGTAATACATCATCCCGCAACTAACTCATTATTTGCAATGCTTGCAAGGCTTAAGTGATGTGCATTACCGAGTGGCCCCAGAGATACCTCTCCGACAATCGGAGTGACAAATCCTAATCTCGAAATACACCAACCCAACAAGTACCTTCAGAGACACCTGTAGAGCACCTTTATAACCCACCAGTTACGTTGTGACGTTTGGTTGCACACAAAGTGTTCCTCCGGTAAACGGGAGTTGCATAATCTCATAATCATAGGAACATGTATAAGTCATGAAGAAAGCATAGCAACATACTAAACGATCAAGTGCTAAGCTAACAGAATGGGTCAAGTCAATCACATCATTCTCCTAATGATGTGATCCCGTTAATCAAATGACAACTATTTGTCTATGGCCAGGAAACATAACCATCTTTGATCAACGAGCTAGTCAAGTAGAGGCATACTTGTGACACTATGTTTGTCTATGTATTCACACATGTATTATGTTTCCGGTTAATACAATTCTAGCATGAATAATAAACATTTATCATGAAATAAGAAATAAATAATAACTTTATTATTGCCTCTAGGGAATATTTCCTTCAATAACATCGTCAGTAGGACCTCAGTTAGGTTTTCAATATGGGCAACTAGGTGGGTGCTTGGCGGGTCAAAAAATCCGACCTTCCCACATGACTCCCATATCTGATCATAAACAGAGGGTTGGCCATCCAATATTGCAAGCCTACGAATCCCATATATCATCTCATTCAGAAGGGTTTTGCTGCAGTCCTCGTAAGCCTGACCTGACATGACATTAGTGCTAAGGTCAGTTGCCGGGCACCCGAGCTGCGTCATCGGATCCGGGATTGTGACCAGGTCTGATGTAAGGTTTTCTTACTCGCCCTGATCCTTATCTTAAATCCGCTTTGGGATGGGCATGTCTTGCTATCCCTCGATCTAGTCTGACACCCAACTCGAGAAGGCCAGCTCCCCACGAGAATCCGTGGTATACTCCAAGTTGTCAAATCTCATAACCTAGCCGAGAGCAAGGTTCTCAACCTGCCTAGATGGCGGGTTGAGTCAGTGAAGAGCATGATGACTCGAAAACAAAGATCTGGCTTGGCATAAAGGTCATGCTAGAACCCATCTGCTCACCCATGTTGATCGCCATTGATTCGCGGTGGCTACGTAGCGAGACCTGCATGGGCCACCAATGACAGGGTCGATTCCTGTGAATCTCGGGTAGGGGTACCGAGCTAGTAGCCTAGATGTAATGATAACATTGGATGCATGTTTTACCCAAGTCCGGGTTCTCTCATAGAGATAATACACTATCTCCAGTTTTTTGATACTACTGATTTGTGACGGAGTACAAAGTATAGGTTTATCTTCCTCGAGATTGTTGATGTCATCTACGAGCCCTACCACCCTGGTTTATATAGTTACCATGGGTTCTAGGGTTATGGATAAGTCGACTATGTATATGGTAGATCGTGGTATTGACGACATCTAAGTCTTTCGAGTATACACCAAGTCTTCAAAACATTTCGTCTATGCACCATGGGCCTTCTGGAGATGGCACTACAAGAAATATGTCAACTAGTGACCTTCTGTCAGTGACCCTGGAAGAATTGGTCATAGATCTATGACCATTTTAGACCAATTGGTCAAAAGTGTTCGAGGGCTCCAAACCCTAAACCATTGCGACCATTTTGGTCGAAGGTCATAATTTCCTTACGAAAAGGTCATAAAGCAAACACAGCTAGTCCGCTGCCTTATTTCTAGTTGTTAACGACCAATATAGATGGTCATAGCCTTGTAAATTGTGGTGGGTTGCTATGACTAGGCGCCACCTCATCGCTTTTGCCTATGTGTCATGTCCATGTGGCGGTTTTGCCCTAGGTTGTGAAGCAACCTATATTTCTATCATTCCCAAAATTCCCAAAAAATCTCATAAATTCTTTGGGTCATATCTTCGTCAAATATGTAAAAACATTCCTTGCCTAGTTCAAAAATAATTTGAAAATATTCATTTTCCTATTCTGTTCAGAGCAGCACTTTGTGAAGGAAGTACCACTTTGGCATGTCCAAATGGTATCCATTTTCTACAGTGCTTTCCTATGCCCAAATAACCATCCTCCACCAAATGCCAGCTCAATCCATTCATTATTTTGAGCCCAGCTTCAACATTCGTATTTATGTCCAGTGTGGTAGTTTGTAAAGCAAGTACCACCTAGGCTCCTCCTTTTGAGGTGAAAATTTGTGAAGACGGTCTTCTTAGTAACTAATCATCCTCAGCTAAAACTCACGCCCATTAGCCATGTACATTTCCCGTACCGCAAATCAAACACTTGGCTGCTTATTCATGTTTGAGCATCGATCGGTCTCCTCGTGAGAATCTTATGTTGTGATTTTCTTCCTAGCACCTACCTGGGGAGTGCCCAACCCACTAGACATGCCTAGGCCGCCCAGAACACAAGGCAACGCCACGGTCACACGGTGACCACGCGGCGGGCATGCGAGCTTACGCGCTCTAGAGTTGGGGCCCTCGGCCACCGTCCGAACCTCGATGTCTCGCCATCAAACCATGTATTTCTGATTAAATAGATACTTATTTACCTAGAAATGATTTTTGGAAAAATAAAGAGCAAACTATGAGGCATTGCAGTTCAAATTTGACCCGCCCAACCGAATCGACGGAATTTGTCTTTTTCACCAGAGGTGGATCAAAAATTTTGACACCCAACCATTTTGTCAATTATGCATTATATATGTCCTAGTATTTTATAAAATTGATTAGGTCCAATTTTGCAACAATTATTTGGTAGTTCCTTCACAAAAAACCCTCCTTTTGGGCACTCGGAAAATGAAAAATGAATTTTCCGTGCAAAGAAAAAGAAAACTTCCTTAGGCAACATTGTTTGGAATTCCAAGATGCACCCTCGTGCACAATATGAGATCATTTGAACAAACTATGCCATGAATGTTGCCATAAGATTGATCATTTGGCTTGAAAGCCATGAATCTTCACGCATGATAGCTCATTTCTAAGAACACTTTGTTAAAATAATTACCGTATTACAAGTTTATTATTTTTCCTGGAAACTTGGTCACATATAATGACACAATGCGAAGGTTTTCCAATTTTTGATTTTTTGAATTTTTATGCTGTTTCAAAATGCGGTCAAAACAATGGGCTTGACCGTTCCTAGCTAGTGGTTGAATCTTGGAATTTTTTGGTGTTTCTATGATTAAATAGATACTTATGTACCTAGAAATGATTTTTGGAAAAAATAAAGAGCAAACTATGAGGCAGCTACAGTTCAAATTTGACCCGTTTCCAGCTGAATTGACGGGAATTTGTCTTTTTCACCAGAGGTGGATCAAAACTTTTTACACCCAACCATTTGGTCAATTGTGCATTAAATATGGCCTAGTATTTTATAAAATTGATTAGGTCCAATTTTGCAACAATTATTTGGTAGTTCCTTCACAAAAAAACCATCCTTTTGGGCACTCGGAAAATGAAAAATGAATTTTGCGTGCAAAGAAAACAAAAACTTCCTTAGGCAACATTGTTTGGAATTACAAGATGCACCCTCATGCACAATATGAGATCATTTTAATAAACTATGCCATGAATGTGGCCATAAGATTGATTATTTGGCTTGAAAGCCATGAATCTTCACGCATGATAGCTCATTTCTGAGAACACTTTTTTAAAATAATTACCGTATTACAAGTTTATTATTTTTCCTGGAAACTTGGTCACATATAATGACACAATGCGAAGGTTTTCCAATTTTTTGTTTTTTTTTGAATTTTTTATGCCCGTTTCAAAATGCGGTCAAAACGGTGGACTTGACCGTTCCTAGCTAGTGGTTGAATCTTGGAATTTTTTTGGTGTTTCTATGATTAAATAGATACTTATGTACCTAGAAATGATTTTTTGAAAAAAAATAAAGAGCAAACTATGAGGCAGCTGCAGTTCAAATTTGACCCGTTTCCAACTGAATCGACAGGAATTTGTCTTTTTCACCAGAGGTGTATCAAACCTTTTTACACCAAACCATTTGGTCAATTGTGCATTAAATATGGCCTAGTATTTTATAAAATTGATTAGGTCCAATTTTGCAACAATTATTTGGTAGTTCCTTCACAAAAAACCCTCCTTTTGGGCACTCGGAAAATGAAAAATGAATTTTCCGTGCAAAGAAAATGAAAACTTTCTTAGACAACATTGTTTGGAATTCCAAGATGCACCCTCGTGCACAATATGAGATCATTTGAACAAACTATGCCATGAATGTAGCCATAAGATTGATCATTTGGCTTGAAAGCCATGAATCTTCACGCATGATAGCTCATTTCTGAGAACACTTTTTTAAAATAATTACCGTATTACAAGTTTATTATTTTTCCTGGAAACTTGGTCACATATAATGACACAATGCGAAGGTTTTCCAATTTTTAGATTTTTTTTGAATTTTTTATGCCCGTTTCAAAATGCGGTCAAAACGGCGGGCTTGACCGTTCCTAGCTAGTGGTTGAATCTTGGAATTTTTTTGGTGTTTATATGGTTAAATAGATACTTATGTACCTAGAAATGATTTTCGAAAAAAATAAAGAGCAAACTATGAGGCAGCTATAGTTCAAATTTGACCCGTTTCCAGCTGAATCGATGGGAATTTGTCTTTTTCACCAGAGGTGGATCAAAACTTTTTACACCCAACCATTTGGTCAATTGTGCATTAAATATGGCCTAGTATTTTATAAAATTGATTAGGTCCAATTTTGCAACAATTATTTGGTAGTTCCTTCACAAAAAACACTCCTTTTGGGCACTCGGAAAATGAAAAATGAATTTTCCGTGCAAAGAAAATGAAAACTTCCTTAGGCAACATTGTTTGGAATTCCAAGATGCACCCTCGTGCACAATATGAGATCATTTGAACAAACTATGCCATGAATGTGGCCATAAGATTGATCATTTGGCTTGAAAGCCATGAATCTTCACGCATGATAGTTCATTTCCGAGAACACTTTGTTAAAATAATTACCGTATTACAAGTTTATTATTTTTCCTGAAAACTTGGTCACATATAATGACACAATGTGAAGGTTTTCCGATTTTTTGATTTTTTTTGAATTTTTTATGCCCGTTTCAAAATGCGGTCAAAACGCCGGGCTTGACCGTTCCTAGCTAGTGGTTGAATCTTGGATTTTTTTGGTGTTTCTATGATTAAATAGATACTTATGTACCTAGAAATGATTTTTGGAAAAAATAAAGAGCAAACTATGAGGCAGCTACAGTTCAAATTTGACCCGTTTCTAACTGAATCGACGACAATTTGTCTTTTTCACCAGAGGTGGATAAATTTTTTTTACACCCAACCATTTGGTCAATTGTGCATTAAGTATGGCCTAGTATTTTAGAAAAATGATTTGGCCCAATTTTGCAACAATTATTTGGGAGGTCCTTCACAAAAAACCTCCTTTCGGGCACTCGAAAAATGGAAAATGATTTAAGAGAACTCATTTCTCATAACTCTTTTAAAAAATATTTGTCTTATTTGAATTTCTGATTATTCCTGAAAACTATAGTCAAATTTGCTGACACAATGAGAAGTTTTTTTTTCTTCATACTTTCAGGTCATAATAAAATAGCTAACATGATTTAGCACATTACTTTTAGTCAATTACGACTAATTAAAATGGTCAAAATATTATTACCTGTATACTGCGTTCTATTGGTCCAAGGGCCTCTCACGCGGATCATGGATAAATCACCATCGGATCCTCCTGGATCCAACGGCCCTCACCTCACCCTCTCACGGTCTCACCCACCCACCGCGAGCTACCCCTAAGAAAAACCACCGCACACCACTCCACTCTCTCCCCGCGCAGCGAACCCTAGCACTCTCTCCCTCTCTCTGGATCCACCGCCGCGGCACTCCTCCTTCTGGATCTCGACGCGCCGCTGCCCCACCCCACTCCCACCCTCCCTCCCTCCCTCTGGATCTCGACGCGCCGCCGCCCCCACCCCACTCACGATCACCGCTCGGCCCTTCCCACTCTCAGATCCAACTGGCCCGAGATGGAGGCCGTCGTGGACATGGCCGCCACCACCGACCGCGAGTGGTGGTCCTGGTCATCGCGTTGGAGGCGCTGCTCCTGGCGCTCTCCCTCGCGTTCAAGCGAAGATCACGCCAAGGAGGTCGTTCGAGCGCCTATCGCTCGTCGTCGCCGGCGGCGGCCCCCTCCTCCCCTCGCGCCGCACCTACCACGCCCGATCCTGGCGAGGACATCGCAGCCGACGCCCTCGCGTGCGACGGCGGCAGCGAGGTCGGCGCCCTCGTGGAGCGGCACGCGGCGCTGGCGGCGGGGTCTGGCCAGCGATTCCGAGATCTGCTGCGGTGCGACGCCGACGCGGTCCGCCACGACCGCCTGCAGCTTCCGCACGCCCAGCGACGGCTACACAGTCACCGTGCCCAGGTCTACCCTCTGCTCCCGATCCCAGCCCCCCTCCCCTCCCCTCCGCCGGATCGTCGCTCCCGTGAGCCTAACGCCAGTCGTCTTCCCCGTAGGTCGGAGGTGCATCGGGACGGGTGGTGCAGCGCTGCACCGACTGCAAAGACTCGTGGCCCGGCCAGTGGGACATCTCCAGCGCCGGCCACATCTCCGTCGTGGACTCCTTCCTCTCCTCCGCGCGGTGAGTGAGCTCGCTGGCCTCGCGCTCCTGTTGCTTGCTGTAGCAAACTCAGATGACTGCTGCACGGGGAATCTTACTCCTGTCACAAATAGTCAACTTATGGGATGTGTGGTTGCGCATGCGTTCTACTACTCCTGTGACAAATTGATTAGCTCTTGATTAGCTCTTGATTATGGGAGGTGTGGTCGCTCATTCTTCTTCTCTCAAAATGTGACATCCACGCATCACCGTAGCTCCTCACTTTTTTGCACACTCAGCCTCCGGCCCCTTCAAATTTTACGACTGATCTACATATTTCAACCTCTGTTACCATATTAGTAATATCATAGGCTTACCCAGAAGAAATTCAGACAGGGGCCATAATGCTTGAGCGACGACACTTCCAATAATATGCATTCCTACATAAGCTCAACTCCAGCTCCAACCACATTTTATTTTATACTACTCCCTCCGTAAAGAAATATAAGAGCATATAGAATACTAATTTAGTGATCTAAACGCTCTTATATTTCTTTACAGAGGGAGTACCTTTTAAGTTCAGTAACTACTCCTTCTCTGTTCTCATTCCTCTCTTGAGATGAGAGACAACAAAGCTCTTAATTCTTGAACTTGTTTGGCTTGTTTGTCTGAATCGATTCGCATCGCATGCATGTACCGCTTGATGAGAAGGATTTGGAAAGGAAGTCAAGAAAGAGCGAAGGTGCTTGTTCTAATCAGTTCAGTGCTCTTCACGATGGAGTGGAAGAATCGTACTCGAATTGTATCATGTGTGAGCAGTTTTACTCACAGGTGATCTGTGTTATGTGACAGGCAAAAGATAAGGAGGAGAAGAAGCTCAAGGCGAAGGTATGAGGCGGCCAGGGCTACGGTGGCGGCCGTGACGCCAACTCATTTCTTGATTTGAAGGAGAGGTTCATTTGGTGATGATGTGATTGTCTCAGAGGTCCATTCAAAGATCGATGGAGCTAACAAGAGTGAGAAGAAGCAAAAGAAGAAAGGCGCCACCAATGAGAATCCTGAGGATTTCATTGATCTAGATACTCCCACTGGACAAAAGAAACTGATTGCTTCTCAAATGGCCAAACAGTACAACCCGTCTGCTGTTGAGAAATCGTATGTTGCCTTTCTCACTTTAGTTGAATCATGCCATCAAAACTTTTGCAGTCCATGGTCAGAAATTTATCACTGAACTATGTGTTTTCCTTTTCTTACTGTCATGCATGTGGTATCCTTGGTGGGAGTCATCACAGTATTTTGTAGCAGATGCCGCAAGCTCAAAGCCACGATTTGTAATAGTAAGTCCCTCCATGACCCAAATGGTAAATGCTTATATTCAGAATAAGCATCTGCTTGCGATCGCTATGTGAATTGCTCACCAGATGATTTTGCACTATAAATGTTAGATAGAACATGTACAAATGAGGATTTATTGATGTGAATGACCAGAACTGGATACTATGTGTTGATTCCCTGTGTATTATTGTGTTGATTCCCTGTGTGACGCAGAAGCTATGGTGTTTTGTTTTGAGTCTGTTGTAAATTGAAATTGATAATGAATAGTGTAGAACATATATCTTGTTATCTTAATTTGTTCGTGCCATGCTCAATGAACCATCTAAGATTGAATCATTTTCTGCGTTCAACTTCTAGAACCATTTTGGGAGTTTTGGTATTCATGCAACAACTGTGCGTTCTTGTCTTTGTGTTGTTTCTGTGAGTTGGTTCTTGTAGTTATTACTGTCACATGTTATATGTAGAGATGCTTCATGATTTAGTCCCTAACTGCTTTTTATATTTTGTTTTTATTTTGTTTCTAACTCTTTTGGTTTATTGTTAGATGCCTTTGTTCAGCATGTACGAACATATACAGAATTGGTGTTTCCTCTCATTGAAGGTGCTCCGGCTTGAAAGTGACGAAGTCTGGAGTATATTTGTAGTAGTAGTTATATGTTGTGATAGTATCACATGTAATGGTGAAATGAATTATGTAAAGATTGTGCTATTAGCCAAAATTGGCATGTGGTTTGACAATTTTCATTTCTTTGCTGTTCTCATGAAATAATTGTGTGGAAATTGAAACTTGGTTTGTCTTTAATTAGAACCTCACAAGTGGGACCTAATAGTATTTTGCATATAAAAAGGGCATTTTCCAAATAATATTCACAGGGAAAAACCAAAAATTAAGGAAATGCACTGTAAAAAGGCTGAAGCCCAATTGAGAAATAGATGCGACCCAAAAAAGAAATGGTCTAAAAAAGGATCATGACCCTGGAAATAAAAAGGCTAAAATGATGGGCCTAGCCCATGTGGTTGACTAAAATTTATAGGAAAAAAAATGTAAAAAGGCTGAATTAATGGGCTCGGCCCATCTAAAGCACCGAAATGGACCGGGCTGATTCTAATTTTTGACCTTTTCAATTGGTCGTAGTTTTGCCACGTCAGATTGCCACGTCGGATTCGACGTGGCCTGGGCAGACAACCAGTGACCAAAACAAAAGGTCATGGGTTCAACGACCTTCTGTTTTGGTCGTAAACGTCTATGACCTTCTCACAGAGAAGGTCGCTATAGTCAGTTAACGACCCTCAGCTTTTGACCTTATGTTTTTGGTCAAAAAAAGGTCACAAATGATAAACCATGACCTTTCGGTGACCAATAGTCAAGGTCACAAGTTGACATATTTCTTGTAGTGTGGCCCGTTAGTGAACCGACACGGAGGTCCTTGACTCGGCCCACCTGGTCGAGAGACTGACATGGTGAGTACCCACTAGTCCAGGACACCATAACCTGAACCTAGCAGAGTTTCTCGAAACTCGGGCCAACCAGACAAGGATGATGAGACGCCTCTTTGTTTACTGTTCGCGGAGATCTCCTGGAACTTCTAGATGACACGTAACAAGATGGTTATTGAGTGTGTCTTCTTAGAGGGGGCAATTGACTCTATATTCAAACTAGATGACCCCGTTGCGCCCATGGCGCAAAGAGCGAGAGCGAGCCGAGTATTCAAACCATGTAAGTGAGAGTGATTGAGAACCAATATTATAGATACTTAGGTACACATTGTGTTATATATCCTATTACATTGTAAGCATGATAGCTCAAAAGAACTTACATTGGCTTTATTATAAAGAAATTATATTAGTAGATATGCATCATAGATATATCGCTTGTCCCGAAATCTTTGTCCGAGTCTCGTATCTACCGCCAGCAGAAATGGCCAACACATTATGGCGATGGGCACTGGCAGAGGTAGATAAAATGTTTTTTTGGAGGGGGGGGGGGGGGGGGGGCAAACAGAAAATATGAATGTTTGAGGGGGACAAAAGTCTATATTTCCTAATCTTCCACTAATTTTTTTCTTTCACATAATGCCATGGCCCATGAGGCATACAACGTAGCTCCGCCGCTAGCGATGGTATTACTCCCTTCGTTTCTAAATATAAGTCATTTTAGAGATTTCAATACAAACTATATACAGATGTATATGAACATATTTTAGAGTATATATTCACTCGTTTTGCTCCATACATGGTCCGTATTGAAATCTCTGAAAAGACTTATATTTAGGAATGGAGGGAGTAGGTAGAGTCATTGTTGCATGTCCCATCAATATCAAACACGATTTCATCTTTTAAGCAGCTCTTCAAGCTGGGTGTGTTTGGTGGGCTGTTGTTAGTGAAAGTGGAAAATGATTTAATAATTACCCATTGCGCCCCTGGCGCAAAAATGAAGAGCAAACCAATTATCCAAACCATTATATGTGCAACTAAGAGTGATCTAATGACCGATATTGGAATTCCATCTTTACACATAACAAAGCATATGTATTCCACCCCAGCAACAATTAAAAATCCCTGGTAAGCTTGCATTTCTCATATACACATAAGTCTTATTTACAATATAGCTGCACATTAGGATTTTTTGTGTTTTACATTACTACAAAGAAATAACCTCATATGATATTATGTTACTGTTAAACAATAACTCGATAGCATGAATATAAATTATATATGACCAAGTCATAATTTCATAATATAAAAGCAATAGGCTGGTCATAATTTTACAACATCAATATAAATATACATGACCCGGTCATAATTTCATTATATAAAAAGCACAAGCAGCAGACTAATAATAGTGTTAGCCTGTTTTCGAGATGGCGGTAATAATTACAACACATTGTAGCATGGATTCCTCAAGACCTTTTTTCTTCGGAGTAGAATACAATGAAGTGGTATATCCCATTGCCTTCATAGGATTTCTTATCTCAGTCGGAGTGTGATTCCTTGCTCCTATTCATGGATCTTTACGTATAACTTCGGTCCTTCCTTTAACTGGCCGTGAAAAAATGTAGGTTAAAGTGCTGCACCTCGTCGGTGTGGTAATTCTTGTTTGTTGTACCAAATAATGCTCTCCTTGTGTTCCTCCAGTCTATCTATATAACAATGCCCTCCTTGTGTTGGTTTCTGCAGGAAGTTTATGGAGCTTAAATTCCTTTTCCAATACATAGTTAATCAACCGACAAAAGGATTGGGTACTGAGCTTCTTGTACTTGAGGTTTGTTGGCTATGTCGAAACTTTCTTGTCTGAAGTTTAAATTGATGTACCATGTAGAAACTCTTCAGCAAATGGAAAATGTACAGTACACTGAGAACATGACTGATGAACAGGATGCTATGTCAGGAAGTGAAACGTTGCGGCTTCAAGGAGTGAAGAAATTGGATTGGGATCATGGAGTAAATCAAACGAGGATGCAGCTCATGTTCGTGTAGGTAGTCATTTAGACATTTATTAACTCTGTAGCAAATAGTTCACATGGTAGAGCTAGGCGTGGTGCAGAGGCTAGATAGTTTTAGTATTTAGCCTTTCAGTTGCTACTAGCTCTCCTTTGCTTTGTCCTTTCGTAATGGCAATGTAGCAGCTGTGTGATACGTTTGCAACACGGAGTCTTCACTGCATATTACCTACTGGAACCGATTTGTGTTTGTCGACATAAAATTCTAACCTGAATTTTCTATTCAGGTGGCAAATCCAATAATTGATGTACTGTATTTGCATTTTGCAAGATAATTTGGCTGCCAAAGTGCTACATCATATCTCACTGGACCTATTGAGTAAGTGGTAATTTTCATTTATATATCATTCAGATTTCTATATGCACTGTTCATAGATTCCTTGCACTGTTCAGTTACCAATTTTCGTAAGGGTCATACTTACTGGACCGTGGCACACCCTTCCAATGCAGGTTGCTTCCATGACCATACTTCAAATAGGGGTATATTAGTTTGCCTCTCATCATCAACTTTGGACCCTCTTTACGTGGGCATTTTTTTCAAAGCGTACTTGTATAAAATAAACTGTATTGGTTTTCAGTTTATATTTGTCCATGGTTTTGCTCACATCACAAATTTTGACAGCTAGACAGTTCCCGAGTTCGGTCCAACTGAAACACTGCATTTATCTTTCTCGATGAGTATGGCAGAATCCAACATCCATTCAACCTCTAAATTGGGGCTCCATGGCTACCAACCGATGGAGCAAGACTGGAGACCACCCTCTTCTCGTCCAATTTGGAGCTCGATGGCTGCCATTCAACAGGCGCTGTCGTCGTTGCCTCCTCACCGCCTCACCTGGAAGAGCACAGACGCCAACATCGCCCACGACCCGCCGCATGTTCGGTCAACAAGCTGTAGTTCAATTAGGTCTGTTGCTCCTTTTACATGCACATCCTGGGAAGATCATGGTCTTCTCTCATTCTCTTGTGAACAATATATACACTGTAGGTATGCGAGCAGAAATATTGTATTGCTTGGAAAAAGATATGCGAAATTAGCAGGCATCAATTTGACCATGTTTACAAGCCTATTAGATGTGCATTTTTAAGATGCGGTAGTCATACTTTGTACTGGAATTTGACTTATAATTCTATTGCACAATGCCTTTCTATTTTCTCTCATTTGAACCATAATGAAGATGATACGGTCAAATTATTTGAGGTGACTCATCCTGGTTTATTTTCTCATTGTCATATAAAGTGCCAATTATCAATATTGTACATTTGCTGCCAATATTTTACAAATTAGCTTCAGTTATTTATTGTTGTGTATCTTTTTTTTTCTTGAGATGCTTCTATATATATTTGCTGCCCACGGCCCTTTTGTTGGTTACTTAATAATAATTGACATGTTTTTTTTTCTATATCTCACTCTTTCTTGGTGTTCCTGTTTTCTGTAGAATCAACATGGTATATTTCATAGTTGATGCAGTTCTGCCGTTGTAGGTGTGCTTTTCTGGTACAAGGAGGAGAGTTCTATTTTTTTAGAACATACAGTATATATGGAAGTGGTATTGCCTATGCCCGTGATATTGTTCTATTTTTTTTGTAAAGTGTGTCACAAAGCAACAGTGATGTATTGCCTATGCCCGTGATATTGTTCTAACTTTCAGAAAGTGGTATCGAGGAACGTGTTTCTTGATGAAGGATCAAGGCATATAGTTGAAGTGGAACATGCAAAAGTATGAAAATTCGTGGGCAGTCTGCTGCTTCTTTTAGGGGAGGTGATGGTGGTTCCTTTATTGGTATCAAATAATAGTTACACTGTTTATGAGATTACATTGAGAAAAGCTCACGGTTCATTGGCCCAATTACAGTGGTTTTTACCATAAAAATAAAAGCTAGCTAGCTCTTTTGTCATCTTATTCGCTTCTCTTCCATGGTGCTTGCATTTGATCTTCCAATTTGATTTACAATTTATGCATTAGTTTGTGAAACCGACGGATTGATGAAGTGCATAGGGGTCGGGGGAGAGACACGATGCGATAGAGAACCTTTAGCGCTTGTTTCGACGCACATTCATTCCCCGCCCTTTCTCTTCAGCGAAGCACATACCTATACGTGCTCTAATCTAAGCATCACAGAAGTGAATTATAACTTCGAAATTGTTAAAAAAATTCTATAGGAAATAACCGTTAGTATTTGATTGAATAGCTGAACGAGTTACTATTTTTAAAATAGGATGCTGTGTTCAAATAGAAGGCGGCAGTCTCCATCCATGTTTTCTCCGGGTCCCATTTTGTCCCGTTGCATCGCACGGGCATTTGTGCTAGTAATACAAACATTCATATAGGGCGTGTTTGCTTGTCGTGCACTATAGTACCCGCATTGCATACACTTCTCCACTCAACCTGGCTATGCAAATGCAGCCTCAAATGCATCATCTGCATGTTGTTTGGTTGCCTGCATGCCCTCTTGCTTGCATGGGCAGAACCACACTGCCTGGTGTTTGGTTGGCTGCATGTTAGTGGACAAACCCAAGGCATGGTGTTTGGTTGTATGCAACGCCTGGTGTGTGGTAACCTCTTTGGCTAGTTGGTGAGGTTACCAGCACACTTCGGCACAACCATGTAGCACACATCATAAGGAGAGCAGAGTAAACAGAGGATCAACTACTTAAGAGAATATTTCAGATAAGCAGTACCACACTTCATAACAGTTCTACATATAAACCATAAACATAAACAGTTCAAAGCAGACTCGATAGTACTTAGGGAGGCCCCGGCCCTACTCCTTGGCGGAGAAGGCTTCGTTGTGCTTCCCGCACTTGTTGACGACCTCAATGCCATCGTCGTCGAAGATGATGGCCTTGAGGGTGTCGGGAGTGAGGAGCTTGAACGTCACCATGTAGCCGATCTTGATCTGATGAACAGCTGCGTAGGTGGCCCAACCCTGATCCAAGGTCACTCGGCCGTTCATCAGCTTCACCATCACCTTCCAGGAGCAGCCGGTGTTGTTCCTGAGCTTGAACTCTGTCGGCGCCGCGACGAAGTGCATGGTGAAGTCCAGGGGCATGGGGATGCACTCAAGCTTCGGTGCAAGGATGACCTTGCAGAACTGAGTTGGGTCATCCTCCTGATGGTAGTGGCCGTAGTTGCGGCGCTTGTTGCTTGGGGGGCTCCTCCATGCCCTCGTCGTCGCCACCCTCAGGCGTCTTCGGGTCTTCCTCGGCGGTGGGCGGCAACAGAACCTCGTCGGGCATTGGGTGAAGGGGCTGCTTGCCCTTGTTGTCAACGGCCGGGAGCACCTCATTGCTCTCCTCGATCTGCACACAATTCATGGAGTCAGGCACAACACAGAGTTCATGGCTTATTGAAGAGCATGTAATTAAAATGGCATGACTGTCACTCTTCTCCTACTCTCCATCGCTCCTATATTTACTCACCCTGTCCACACTACTTACCGACCCCCTCTCTTCTCTCACTGTCAACCTTCCTCCTCCCCATCGCCATGAGCTCTAGCTCCAGCTCCAACGCCAACCCCTTCCCTTGGGGTATTGGCTGGAGGGCCTTCTTCCTCGGGTGGTCGGCTGGTGACCGCACCAAGTTCGAGAACACCATTGAGGTGTGCTCGAACTTCGGCTCCATGCCTAAGATGCAGAAGGAATCTAATGCAGTGCTCATGAGGGCCACTGCACAAGAGCTGAAGACGCTGATTCCTGACCCAGCGAAGGGTGCGATGGCAGTTGACATCATTTGCTGGGCCATGAATCAGGCCGTCTCCGACGATGCTAAACAGAGGAAGAAGTGGTGCAAGTACAAGAACTACTGGGCTCCTAATGACCGCCGTCCCGCAGTGTACTGGGAGATGGCTATCGCGCCGCCGGTGCTCATCGGTGGGGAGCCTAAGGAGGAGGAAGAAGCGGTGCAGATGCTAGCGAGGGCGCTAGAGCCAGGCTGTCGTACCTGGCAGATCGACCTCGACTCCGCCGGGGACGACGACGACGACCCGCCGGTCCGCACGGCGATGAAGAAGAAGATGAAGGCCAGCGGCTCGACCCGCCGCTCCGCATGCCGGTGACGGCCGCCGCGGTGAGCCGGTGTCCGTTGTGTACCCCCAATCCCACAATCCCCCTTCTACATCTGCATCTACCTCTATTCCGATCTTGCATGAACTAGTTTGAAGTACTATGAACTCGCATGAACTTGTATGAACTACCTCTACATGCTTATCTACCTCTATTCCCCATTCCCCTCCGCCGTGGATCGAATCTATCACCGGATCGAACGGGAAAAAGTACTGCATGTCGAACAGAGAGAAGTGCTTACCGCCATTGCCGCGGGCCAAGTGATGATCCGCTCGCCGGTGATGGAGTCCGGTGGTCTTCTTGCTCTGCTCCGATCCGCCACCGCCAGTGAGAGTTGGGAGAGTGGGGAGAGGGAGCGGTGAGGGGCGGTGAGGCTAATAACCGTCGGTGCTTCGGGAAGCAACTCGGCTTCTCGAGTGTGGCCCCGCGCATGCAGCCTCTGCCGCCCACTTGCACTGCTCGGGCCTGGCCCCTGGAGAAACTTCTGATTCGTGCGTTCCCAGGGAGCCAAGCCCAGGAGTGCTTTAAGGTTCGTGCCATGCGGGCTGAACAGTGAAAGCGGGCAACCAATCGGCCCATTTACGTCCTGCGCGAGCCAGGCCGGGCCTCATGCAGGCTACCAAACACGCCCATAGGCATGACTAAACTACATATCAACCAGATTTTGTTCAATCATCAATTCTACAACCCAGCCGTTGCTCCTGCTCTTTTTTCACTCTAAACTCGCTTCACCTTTTGCAATTTTGGAAGAATGTGTAGCTTTTTAACTCTAATATCCAAAATCCTGTATAATATAATGTTCATAACAGCACTACACTAATTAGTCCCTCAATCATATCTAGTGCCACCTGATTTCCAACTCTAAAAAATGGCCTCGTCAGCAATCCTTCCTAATGAACCCAAAATAATTTTAAATTATGTAAATCGAGTCAGTGTGAAGCCATATGGAACATCAAGCTGTACACTAAACACCCAACTTGCACATAATGCCTACAACCCAAAGAGTGACAGAAATGTCATCTTACCATGTGCACGATTATAGCAAGTAAATCAATTCAAAGTAGATTCTCTTGGTCAATACAATCTTGCGTACTGAAATTAAGAAGCCTAGTAATGTGAAATCATGAATAAGTCAATTGAGAAAATCCAGTGTGTACATTGGACTTTCTACACATTTTAAGACAGTATGTTGATGAGTGCAAAGCTGGAAGCACAACAAGATTAGAAAAAATCCACACCTTCAAATTTCTTTTGCCCCTACAACTAAAAAATCGTCAACAACTCACCGCCAAAGATGTAGCAACAAAATAGGAAATGTGTAACAAGATACACAACAGATGTACAAGGCTCTTGTGTTTTATGGTGCCATCATAAAACAATAGGCATTCCCTACTAGATTCTTGATAAGTTTAGATGCGTCAAAGAATAAATGGCTATCACTACATGAAGTGTAGGAAAGTACTAACTAAAATTATAATAAAAATAGAGATGGTGTCTCATGGCCTGCCGGACAACGCCATATGATGCTACCGTCTGCTTTATCAATCATCCAATTGGTAGATGGCATAATTATTTGTGAAACTAATTTAGGATAATTAGCGGGCCTCTTGCCACTGAATTCCTTTCTGAACGATTCCCTTACAGTAGGACCAAATCTGGCTGCATAACTTTTGGAAAGCCGAATAGTAATCTCTTCAATAAGAGTCTGAGAGTGGTATCTTCATATCTGTTAATACAATCCTTGTGCAGATGTTCCTCACAACATCTTGTACATCAAACACACACATTTCAACCATATATATATATATTTCCACATCAAGGATTTTGTGACATCATACATCACTGCATCCTTACACAAGCATACTTGTAGGACAATAACCAACCTGCAGTCATACATATAAGTTAGATATTGGAGTTCCCCGATACATCTGAAATACAAACACACTAATTACTCGATCTAGAATTACTAACCTTAGAGGTGGGAACAAAGCTTGTGATCAACATTGCGATAGACAACAGCAACCATAGGAGCAGTGTTGCATAAAAGAATTTACATATTCAGAATTTGCCACTCAGAAGTGAGATTGACATATTTAGCAGAGAACATCTCATTCATAAATAGAAATTTTGATTTAGAGACAGCTCCACCTCCTACTACTGTTCATCTGTAGCCGTCAACAACTCAAAGAAGATGACGAAAAGATAGCAATCGGTACTAACTGAAGAACTTAGGATGGAACTGAATGAAATGACAATATTGTGCTTCTAGCACACATAATTACAGAACTAAACATTTGCTTCTAGCACAGAAAAACAGAATTCTTTAAACATAAGATAATTGCCTAATTTTCTATGGAACTTGTGCTTTGGTTCTTGATCCTTTCTTCGCATTATATAAGTCTAAAATTATGTAATACAATGCTATGAAGTAAAATATACCCGTTTCATCCTTCTCAGTTCTGCTTTATTATTCATCATTCTGTGATAATTACTTTTCTCCAAAGCAAGAGCTTGTATTATTTTTACCATGAACACAATACGCCTTCTAATATAGGAGGTCATCACTAATCATCCCATTCAGGTATAGCAAACATAAATCGCTCTACTCACTAAAGAAGAGCAGAGAAGAAAATAGATCACTCAAAAATACAGAGGTATAACTTTAGAAATCCAACGACTGACAACTCCCGAGATATGTTGGTAAAATAACTCCTGATATGCTGGTAAAATAACTTTTTCCTTGAGATATGTAGGTTCATAAATCATATCTTTAGGTTGCAAAATAACTTTCTCGTAGAATTGCATTTTTCTGGTTGTAAAAATAGGATGAGCAGCAACTTTCTTGTCAACATGATGGCCTCTTGAAAATAATTGAGACCCAGCCCGTCCATCACTTATTTATGAACTACTTTTCAGTGTCTTCTATCGATGATAAGTGAGCTCCTTTTTCCTTAAGAGATCGCCTTCCCACTGGCACTAACTTGTATAGCACACAGTTTCCCTTCCCAATGCACTCGTAATGCATAGATAGTCCCTCCTAATCATTTTGTGTTTGTTTTTTGTCAAGATTCAGATCGAATTTCCGACATCAGAGACACGTATTCTGTTAATCAGGTGCTGAAGGTAAGATCAGGACACAAAAAACATATGGGACTTAATAATTAGCAGTTTCATTTTGATATACTGTGCGAAAACACTTATTTTCCAGGAATCTAGCTTCATGTAAGCATGCAAAGTTGATTTTTTACATCCAATTTGACCAATTGCAGAAAAAATCAATCCTCTCCACTTGAAGGTAGGTGATGCACACAGATTTCTTCTTAGTACCTTGCAAGCGCCGTCGTTGGATGAAGACAGTAGACATGATCATTCATGGACAAACGCAGTGAGTGCTCAAGCCATCTGTACATACGCTGCACTTTATGCCCCCCTGCCGCTGCCATCCTTATCTTGCCTCTCCTTGATCTGGCTCCTCACAGTGCCGTCTTGCTGTCCCTCCTCGGCTTGCCTCGATCTTGCAGGAGAGGAGGACATTGTTTATTTGCGTAGGACTGTCGGGGGATAATTGGATCGAGTAGGAGTTGTTACCTGGAAGAGGAGTAGCTATCTGGGCGATCCTTTGGCTAGGTGATGAGGAAGAAATTGACACGGCCGGTCGTTGTATGGGAGCACGGCCAGAGATGGACTTCGATAAGGTCTGCACCCAAATCAGAAAGTTTGGCCACCCTTAACAATATCCTCATCGGACATAACTTGGGGAAGGTCTACTATATAAGCTCGGCCACCCACGCCCCACACAAATCACAACCAACCTTCCTCAAGTCGTTTGTTCCCCCGAGCAATCGAGTTGTGTTCCCGGCGATCGATCGATCTTGCTGAGCATCATGGTTTCCGCCGACGTGGCCCGCAACATCGTGGGCATCATTGGCAATGTCATCTCCTTCGGCCTCTTCCTATCCCCTGCGTAAGCCCTCTCCTCCTCCTCCTCCTCTCGTCAATGTATTCATGGATGGAAGGTGGTTGCTAGGGCATGAATCTGACGCTCGTTTTCTGCTTGTGCGTACGCAGGCCGACGTTCTGGCGTATCTACAAGGCCAAGGACGTGGAGGAGTTCAAGCCGGACCCCTACCTGGCGACGCTCATGAACTGCCTGCTCTGGTTCTTCTACGGGCTCCCTATCGTCCACCCCAACAGCACCCTCGTCCTCACCATCAACGGCATCGGCCTCGTCATCGAGGGCGCCTACATCATCATGTTCATCATCTACGCGGCCAAGAACACAAGGGTACGTACGTGCAACCCTCCTAATGCCCCCTCATCCGGCCTACTGTCTCTTTTGGGCGTTAGTTTCTGTACAGAAGATCCTCCTGCATGCCCCTAACCCATGCCATGTGCCTGTGCTGTGCGTGCAGTGGAAGATGCTCGGCGTGCTCGCCATCGAGGCGGCGTTCATGGCTGCCGTGGTGGCCGGTGTGCTTGTCGGCGCCCACACCCATGAGAAGCGCTCCATGATCGTAGGCATCCTCTGCGTCATCTTCGGATCCATCATGTACGCCTCCCCGCTCACCATCATGGTACGTACACCACCCCAACTTATGGATCGTCGACCCGCGATCTTTGATAACCGCTTTAACTTGTTAGTTCAGGTGGCTAATTAATCTGTGTTGTGCACGTATGGTGTGGTAATGATGCGTTGTCTAGAAAAATACCTTCCTTTAATTTATTTTTAAAGTTCTAGTAGACGCTTTTGGCAGATCTCAATTTGTTGTAGTACACCTTGTTTGTTGTTGATTCTGCTTGAAAATCTGTCCATCTGTCCATCTGCCAAAACCCTGTTAAAAAGAAGTTCGAATTGAGTTGTTCACCTCTCACGCACCCAAGTTCTTCTACAATATGCTACATCATATATTTTTAATCAAAAAAGCCTACGGTTTATTTCTATCTCAAAGGTAAACTTCCTTTACAGGGTGAATTACTAGCTCAGGCTAATTGTTAATGACGGAGCTTTTACGAGTGTACTAAATACTAATATAACTCAAAAATTTAAGATGAAAGTAGTAATATCATACTGCTTATTTGCAGGGTAAAGTGATCAGGACCAAGAGTGTGGAGTACATGCCATTCTTCCTGTCGCTGGTAAACTTCCTCAACGGTCTCTGCTGGACGGGCTATGCGCTCATCAAGTTTGACATCTACATCACGGTATGTACATAGACATTGTATAAAAAAAAGTCACAAACCCATCCAGACTTACAATCAAGAATTCCTCAGCGTGGTTCGATCTAACTGTTATGTCCTCTTTAAATTCTGTGCAGATCCCCAATGCCCTTGGTACAATCTTCGGCCTCGTCCAGCTGATCCTTTACGGGTACTACTACAGATCGACCCCCAAGAAGGGCAAGAACGTTGAACTGCCCACCGTCCTCACCAAAAACTCCGTTACCAGTGGCGACGTCTCGGTCACCATTGAGAAATAAGCTTGGCGTCGTTTTTAGCCCTAAAGATTTTGAGTAGTTAATACCGGATGATACTTCAACAGGTCTGATGTTAATTAGTAGTACTTTTTGTTAGCTAGTAGAGTCTGAGATTGCCTTTAATTTTGTGAACCATTGTCGTCTGTCCGAGACTATAGTGCAAATTGCAAGTGTATATATAAATACCAATGCAGCTTAGTTATCCCAGAGATATATGATGACACCACGTATGCCTGCCAGTTTTCAATCTGCTCTTACGTGATGATTCAATTGATTTGTTAATTACAGTGTGTGATGGCTTTGTTAAATTATTTTATTCAATATCCCTGATGTGTTTGTATTATGTCTCGGGCAAGGTCCTCTTCTGTTTTCTGCACAAAAACACCCAAAGGGCATCTTATTGGTGATGCAACTTGAACCTGGTGTGAGCGAAAACGAAACGCAGACTTAACCTAATTACCGGTTCAGTTGGATGGCTCCTGCTCTTTTCCCGTGAGGCTGCCTTGTTACCACATCGACCTTTTTTCTTGCGGGGAAGTATGACAGTTTGAGTCCATGCTAGAAATATTTTTCTGAATCTTGTAACATGTTAATTGTTTGTCATATATATTTCATTAGTGTGTTTGATCGCATGGTGTCTACTATATAGACACACACTTTTTCGTCAAGAAAAATGAGTTGAGTATAGGAAGAGGCATGCTCAAATTAGATAGTCCACCAACTTGTGGCTGTAACTAATAAGAACCCAGACCTTTCCATTAAGGGAAATAAATTAAAATCCAACATGAAGCAACATCCAACCAAGCAGCCCAGGCTAGCTAAACACATCCACGCTAGACCACAGACCGTGTTTTAATATCCAAGAGCAAGGGTTTTTTTATCAATTTATTTTCTTTGTATTTGAATGATCTAGAGTCATCTAGCGATCATTGCTATATGAATCTAATTAGATTCTGTTTGACCAATAATCACTTATAATTTGTTAGGTTTTGTTCCCGAATCATCATCATGTCCACTAGAATTAGGAAACATGATTCTGATTCTGCAAAACAAAGAGTGGTAGTTGAGGCTCGAACTCAAACGAGTGCCCTCGATAGATATTTAGTGAGATTCCCAACTTGATTATGAAAATCACACTGCAGATGTTAATGTTGATGATGGTGGCGATGATAATACAATAGGAGGTTGAGGCTCATGATGCAGAAATTGATGTCTTGGAGACGATATAGTACGAAGATATGATTGAAGATTATATTCCAAGAAATACTAGACGGATGGTCCTTTTTGGTAGAACATGAGGTTCGTTCATTGCTTTGCGATCACATTACCATTTTAGCATAGTATTTGATATATGCCTAAATAAGGTACAAATAAAACAGACTGGAAATTATATAATAAAGTGACAGTATGGTTTACGCATATTAATTCTTCTGTTATGTGAATTGTTCAATATATTGGGCCAGATTTTGGTTTCTACCCGAGGCTCCAAATTTCTGGAGATGGCCCTACTAAACAGCCGATGAATCCGGCTGAAGACCAATAGCCTTAAGTGAGTTGGTTTCTAGCCCCGCACAGCTCCAAACACTTCATTTGCCACCTGTTCAAAGAGGCTTACTCCCCATGCAATAGATATTTGTTGACCTCCTTTCTCTACAAAAACAACCAATAGTGAATCCAATTAGTTTGATCACAACAAACACATCATGGGGGAGAGGAGCACGAAATTTGGGGGAGGAGCAATTGCTACGGGTGGGATAAGATCGTGGGGAAGATATTTTGTTTTGTTTTTTACCGACCGGGGGCCATAGGCTAGCAAGGGTAGAAAATTTTGGAAAAGATTGAGGGAAATGGTATTTTTGACATAAACACATGAAATATTTTTAGGAAATTAGAGTTTCTTTTAGTGTGAATACGTTTCTCGGCCTGTACGACTATGATTGATACTCGTGGGCCCAGAAGACCAAGGTAGTTACTTGTGGGCACGGAAGACTAAGATCGTTACTTGTGGGCCTGACGACGAAGATTGGTATTTGTGGACCAGGATAATACCTGCGAGGCCGGACAACTAAGGTTAGTACTTGTGGATCCGGACGACTATGATCGATACTTGCAAGGCTGGACGACTATGAGTTGTTTCTGCGGGAGTACATGGGAACGAGCGCCCCCTAGCAGCCACTTATATACTCGATGAGGCTAGGGTTTATAGAGAGAGAAATCCAATCTAGGGCTGCCGCCGCATCAACTTGGAGGTTAAGTTGGTCGCATGGTATAACACCGTCAGTAGGACCTCGGTTAGGTCTTCAATATTGGCAACTAGGTGGGTGGTTGGTGGGTCAAAAAATCCGACCTTCCCACATGACTCCCATATCCGATCATAAACAGAGGGTTGGCCATCCAATATTGCAAGCCTATGAATCCCATATATCATCTCATTCAGAAGGGTTTTGCTGCAGTCCTCATAAGCCTGACTTGACATGACCTAAGTGCTAGGGGAAGTTTTACCGAGATCTGATCTGACATAGATCTAGGGTCTTCCTATGAGGCCAGGTCGGTTGTCGGGCACCTGATCTGCGTCATCAGATCCGGGATTGTGACCAGGTCCAATGTAAGGTTTTCTTACTCGCCCTAATCCTTATCTTAAATCGGCTTTGGGATGGGCATGTCTTGCTGTCCCTCGATCTGGTCTGACACCCAACTCGAGAAGGCCAGATCCCCACGAGAATTCGTGGTATACTCCAAGTTGTCAAATCTCATAACCTAGCCAGGAGCAAGGTTCTCAACCCAGCCTAGATGGTCGGTTGAGTCAGCGAAGAGCATGATGCCCCCGAAAACCAAGATCTGGCCTGGCATAAAGGTCATGCCAGAACCCATATGCTCACCCATGTTGATCACCATTGATTCGCGGTGGCTACGTAGCAAGAACTGCATGGGCCACCAATGACGTGGTCGATTCCTGCGAATCTCGGGTAGGGGTCTCGAGCTAGTAGCCTAGATGTGATGATAACATTGGATGCATGTTTTACCGAGGCTCGGGCTCTCTCATAGAGATAATACACTATCTCCAGCTTTTTGATACTATTGATTTGTGATGGAGTACAGAGTATAGGTTTATCTACCTCGAGATTGTTGATGTCATCTACGAGCCCTACCACCCTGGTTTATATAGTTACCATGGGTTCTAGGGTTATAGATAAGTCGACTATGTATATGGTAGATCATGGTATAGACGACATCTAAGTCTTTCGAGTATACACCAAGTCTTCAACACATTTCATCTATGCACCATGGGCCTTCTAGAGATGGCCCGTTAGTGAACCGACATGGAGGTCCTTGACTCGGCCCACCTGGTCGAGAGACTGACATGGTGAGTACTCACTAGTCCAGGACACCATAACCTGAACCTAGCAGAGTTTCTCGAAACTCGGGCCAACCAGACCAGGATGATGAGACGCCTCTTTGTTTACTGTTCGCGGAGATGACCTGGAACTTCTAAATGACACGTAACAAGATGGTTGTTGAGTGTGTCTTCTTAGAGGGGGAAATTGACTCTATATTCAAACTAGATGACTCGTTGCGCCCATGGCGCAAAGAGTGAGAGCGAGCCGAGTATTTAAACCATGTAAGTGAGAGTGATTGAGAACCAATATTATAGATACTTAGGTACACATTGTGTTATATATCCTATTACATTGAAAGCATGATAGCTCAAAAGAACTTACATTGGCTTTATTATATAGAAATTATATTAAAAGATATGCATCATAGATACACTGATACGCGTCGGTGCGATACACACGGTTTTTAACACCTTTCCGCGACGACATTTGGAACCATCGCCAAGTGAGTGTGGGCGATAGGGGGTCCTTCCTACACGACCCAGAAACCGTCAGGGATATGGAGCCATGATCCAGAGGCCTTGCAAAGTGTAATCGTGTGCGATGCAGCACACACTAAATTCTTTCGCACGTGTGGGATCGGTGATTAAAAGTTTCTAATGATGCAGTGAAACAAATGGTGTGTCGTAATGAACCATTTGGGAAACAGTATGTAAGGCACACGTGCCAACATATGAACTATGTGCGATATGTGCCCCATCGCACACGTGTTTTCTGCCGAACCCGTCTGCCATGCAAGATTCCATCACACACGTTTCCCAACAATTACCGTGTGCGATAATGTTCTATCACAAATGGTTCATGAGCCCCTTTGCACACATACAAGTGCTGCAGACCGTTTGTGATTTGTTGTGTATCACCGATGGTTGCGGCAAGAGTAACGTGTGCTTTTCGTTTGGGATCCCACACGTTTACTGAAAAAATTACGACTGGGATTGTATTTTACATTGGGCATGGTTTACTCCGAGCTCTCGTGTGCGCTACCATGATATCACAAACGGTTCCGGAGACCCTACGCAAACGTTAGTAGCGCTGCAAATCATTTGTGATATGATGTGTATCACCGACGGTTTTGCTACGATTGACGTATGCTTTTCGATGTGGATCGCACACACTCATTCAATTGAACTGTCTGCGGACCAATTGCTAGGTTAAGACAAAAATATCCCATTTTGAATCGGCATGCAAAAAGCAAATTCGCCACAATATTCAATTGAACAAATAGTGTTCACAGGAAAAATATTCATCAGATTTTGCAACAATTGCAATTGAACATATGGTAGCTAAATTCCAATGATTTGTCCACACACATATGCATTACATAATTAATCATAGTATACGAAATACGAAGACCTCATCATATGGAAAACAATGGATCCATGCATATATGTTTAGCGGCTAACTCTTACTCAATGTTTTAGGAAAACGCATGCTGAAATCTTCATTATCACCAGTGGGATTGATGTAGTGATTCAGGAAGAAGTCGCTGATAAATATCTGAACCATCAGAAATTCACCATCCGGGAGCGGTTCAGGGGTCCTCGGTTCTAAGATGAGCTGCAGTATTTTTAAGATCAGAATGTGCCATATGAGTGGAGTAGAAGATATTAATTAAGATAGACTTACTAGTACTAATTCGCGAGGATCGTCACAACTATCAGCAGATTTACAGATGGAGATCATGTGTGTGCAAACATAGCATCACAAAGGTTGGTCCCTGCTTGTTGCTGATGACACTGAAATTTTTTGTACAGAGTTAGTCATGTATTTGTCCTATTAGGAACAACCTAACCGGTGTTAGATGTATTATTTTTTCTTTGGACAAAAATAGAAAGAGGTATATTTACAAGCTTGAACATTTGACTAGCGCAAGAAAAGGTATTTGCAGACTATTGGATAAATTTTAAAAAATAACAGATTTCGGTGTGTTATCGGAGAAACGATCTCGTGCTGCAGAGGTAGTTCCCTCTTGAACAGGTTCCCTGGTTTAGTTTTCCACAATGCAAGCACACTGCAAATGAAGATGAATTTTGACAACATCAATTATTGAACCATATATGAATGCAAATTAATTTTAACATCATATAATTCAATACCTATCCATGAATTGCTGAAGATGCGTCAGATCCTGAGCGTTTGTTGACTCTCTGAGAGAATCCTTGTAGTAAACTATGTTCTTGTTTGGAACAATGAATACCGATATCCAGTGATCGCTACATATTAAGAAAGCCATGAACTTACGAATTATGTCGAAATATGAAAGACAATCAGTGTATGCGTGGTTGTTTACTTGACTTGCCGTTCATGATATGGCCAGAGAAATGATTCTGCATGGGACGTGTTCTCGAAGAGACGGACGACCGTGTTAATGGCCTAGTCCCGTAGGTCCTTACCATCTAATGTTGTGCCATTTGCTAATGCAGGATCTATGAAATACACACTCTCCCTTTTTCTTCTCTACACGTTCAATCCCCTGAGAGGAATAAAATACAGTTAGTTGTTTATCATTTACAACCTTGTATGGAGAAATTGACCAGAGTTTGTTAAGTACTTACAAAATCAGGCATCTAACAAGAGTGGCATCGAGCTCGTTCAAGTTGAAGAAGAGATGTAAGTCCTCGAAAACTCACATTGATGGAACCAACATCGTGTCGGAAATGATCTCTATTGTAGTGGACTAGCAAACCATGATGACCTGCTGCCATTAGATCCATGCAATATTCATGTAACTCGCGGCAACTGGAGCTGCACTCATCAAAGTATTCGCCAACAAGAAATGTCTAGCCATGGACGTAATTGCGTGCTTGAAGTACATCTTCTTTACTTTTAGCAAGCAACAAATCTACTTCTTCATCATCCATGCCGTTAGAAATAATATTACTCCCCGATTCGAACAACCTGCAGTTAATTTTGTTCTGGGCGATGAGTGCTTTAAGTAAGAGGCAATCGTTCTCTTTCCTCTTCGCTCTCCCACCGTGCTTCCTCACGAGTGCAGCCTTTTTGGCCGCTTCCTTCTTGGTACTTGAAGCAATTCTGGCAGAACGTCTGGTTGGCTGCAAGGTAGACTGTCGAGCATATGGTGAAGCTTCGACGGACTGCTTAGCAGACGGTTTATCTATGCCAGACCGCTGAGCTGGTGGTGCTGCTGTGACGGACTGCTGGGCTATAGGAGCAGAGGCATCGGACTGCTGACCATGCGTTGAAGCTATGTCGGGTTTCTGCGCAGGTGGTGCCAACTTGTCGGTGTGCTGAGGAGGCCGTGCCAACGCATTGGTTTGCTGAGCAGGAAGTGCTGACGCATTGGCATGCTGATCATGCGACTGCGGACCAACGGACTGATGAACAGTCGGTTCTGGACCTACAGACTGCTTAGCAGGCTGTTCCGAAGCATCAGACTTCTTAGCAGTCCGTTCCACCAGGTTGGTCTGTTGAGCATGTGCTGCAGCTGGGTCTCCCCCTGTTGCTTCAGCGGCCGACATCTGGACCGGTGGTGCGTCTTCAGCAATTGTATGCCTTGCCACTAGCTGCTCTAGGGCGGAGGATGACATGGCCTATATGGCACAAAGTCGGGTCGGCTGATCACTGGTTGATGCATCAGCCGCCGGATTACGAATATTAGGTTCTTTGGGGGAAGGACGTGAGAGCTGCTGTGGTAAGGAGAGTGTCACCGGTTGAGGGGCGACATTGGTTGCTCTTAGCGGGGCTTCAGGGATCTCATCGATAAACTCTATTTCCTTTCGTGGCCACTGGATGTGATGTAACAATGTTTCTCCCAAGGTCCTTTGCTCATCAAAGTCTCCTAGGACATTCTTCAGGGCGAATTCATTGAATCCAGGCTTTACTTCAGTCACGTAGCACTTCACACGACCCGGCTTCAATGGCACATTGTCCAACAAGAGGCCCTCTTCCAAGAAGGGTGGGCAAACCCAGGCTGTTGCACATTTTAATGTACCTTCATAATGTGTAAGCATGCCCTTCAGTCTGTCTTTCATTCTAGATAGATCAGATATAGCATCATCATGAGCAGCTGCAGTCTCAGTGTCGCTGGGGTCAGCTGATGCACATCTACTCTTGTGCGGTGTTGTCGCGCAATAAGCAACATCGTCCATGCCCGCCTCCCCTCCCATCTGCTGGCTATTTGTCAGTGTTAGAGTCTTCTGCATCATCATTGACTCCTCAATATCCTTTCGAACAGCCGGATACATGTCCTTCCTTAACCTTTCATACAATTCATTCTGCTTCATTTCACTCCTCGCTTTTTTCATCATGAGCCTCTCTTCTTTGCTGAGTGTGAAAGCCCTCTTGTGCGGACCTATACCCCTTGCACGGCTAGGGGGCTCTCTTGTTTCCAAAGCATCGGACAGAATGTCACATGGCCCTGAGTTCCTGAAGAACCTTCTAGGGATCTTGGAAGCCTCTAACATCACTTGATACAGTTCTTCGTCATGCGAGTTTTCAAAATAATAAGTTCCGTCATCACGCCTCTTTGCACGTGCCCCTGATTTCACTAAAAGCCGGTTGCCCACCCGCCGCTACTGCTTCTTTGTCCTCCTGGTCCCATATTGGTTTCATGCCGTAGTATCCTGCCACACCCATACGATGGGGGTGTATGTTCTTCTTCTTCCGATTGATTGGCACTCTTCTCAGCAAACTCTGTAGTTGCCCTGACCCTTTTGAATTCTGCCCACTCTGCCTTTGTAATTTGGGGGTACGTGGGGATGGGTCCTTGCCTTCACTCAAGTACTTCTTGTACAACACGTGCTTCTAGTTTCTCCAAGCATCCCTAGCCTTCTTCAGTGCAGCGTGCTCCACCTGCATTCTCCAGTGCTCTGGAACGTTGAAGTGATCCATAATCTCTCGGACTATCCTTCGCCGTGTTTATGTGTCAGCCTTTCGAAACCCCGGTAGATTAATGTTGAGCCTTGCCCTGCCAACAAATCCACACACACTCCTGAACCTCGTGCGTGCTTTATCTGGTTTAGTTGGAGCCCAAGACTTTAAATCGATCTCGGTTACTTCATATACACCTTTAGGCTGGTGTGTGGGCTTCCTTGGAGCGTTCCTCCGTGACCTGCCGGAAGGGTAATTGCTACAGCTCTATCCCGTTCAAGATTACTTGATCCCTCACAATCTGTTGAAGACTTAGGGTTGTCGGAATCAGATGAAGATACATCTCCTGAAGCATGAGTGCTGTCGCTGCTACTCGGCATCTACAGAGAACACATGCAAAACTCGGGAAATGAGGATAAGCATAAAACTAACAACTTGGTATGAAGCTGTCTAAACATGCCATGCAATAATTTAGAAAATGTATGACTAATTTGTTAAGTTTGTGTGATTCTGGCGCCCGCGATCTGTAAATCGGTAATAACTTATTGTAACTAATATAACTTATATGTACTAATTAGGAAGGTAGATAATGCACATATATACACTCTCCGTTATTTTATAGTCAATTTGGGAACATATTGAACGAAATAGGAGGAGGGATTGCGAGGAAATATGCCTCACCGCGATGGAGAGTAGTAACTAACAGGCTTCTTAATGCAAACCCGGCCGGACCACAGGAGAGGCGAGGGTTACAGGATCAATATGCTTGAGGGTGGCTGGCGAGCAAACAAAGACGGCGAGGCACGGATAGCCGCGTGTTGGGAATGGCAATGGAGGTAGGCTTGATGCCAAAGAGCGGGCACAAGGTCGGGGTGAGCACGCGGACGCCGGAGAGGGTTCTACTGTGGATCTGGGGGAGGGGGAGCTGGCAATGGAGATTGGGTGGACTAGTTGAGTGAAACGCGGGCAGGCGCTGGGGGGTGTTGGCGGCCTGAAAAGGGTGAAAATATCCCCGGTCGCCGCGCGGAAAGGCCTATGCAAAAGGTTGCCTCTAAGCGCTCTTGTGCACAAAGAGAAAATTTTCGTCCGAAATGAAGACGTACTAATTTTCGTTTCACCTCTAAATTTTTCCCACGTTAAGCAATCACCATTATACCACAAGTTTGATTTGCTGGCACATTTTAGGTCTCATGTGCTATATTTAAGACATTTTTTGGCATTTACCGTGCAGTTTGGCATATAAATCAAATCCTAGCCGGATTGCATTTCCTGTCGAAAGGGATGAGGATTGCCGTTCGATCTAGGAGAATCCAACGGTGCAGACGTATGATCCATGGGGTTTGGGTTCTAGCCAATCAGAACGCATGACTCAGATCGCGCGTGCAGCAAGGGGGGCATCAGCCATGCTTTGATAGGCACACGGCTTTCGTGAGTGAACCATGTGCTATTTGAAAACATTTACATGAACCGGAACTGCATGTGATGTCGAAAGGGATGAGGATCGCCGTTCGATCAAGGAGCATCCAACGGTGCAGACGTACGATCCGTGGGGTTTGGGTTCTGGCCAATCGGAACGCACGACTCAGATCACGCGCGTGGCAGGGGGCAGGGGGCATCGGCCACGGTTTAGTGGACACACGTCTTTCGTGAGTGAACCATGTGCTATTTGAAAACATTTACATTAACTAACAACATATTTTTGTTTGAATGAAAATATGAGTTCATCCTTTCACCTCCAATTATTTTCCACAGTAAGAAATCACGATCGCACCCTATAGTTCGATTTTCTGGTACATTTTACCAGGCGACAGGCCTGGCTAGCAATCTCAAACTTTGAATATGCAAAAAAAGAGATCGTGTTAATATATTGCAACTACACATGGGTGTTAGCAAGATCATTTGTGTGTCGCTTTGCGAGTTTTCATTCCTTGTCCGAGAAAAGGGGAAAAACTTCAAACAGTTCAGCCGCAGGGTGCGGTTAGAGGCATAGGCCTTGTTGGTATTTTAATTTCAAGAAATGCATATAGAGTCCGGAAAATAACGAAAATCAATGTGTCACTGTGGCGTGCTCTCATGATCGCATGGAAAAAAATTGGTAAAATTTGGCACAAGTTATGGTGCTCGCACCTTCCATACCGGAGCATCTCACAAGAAGGATCGTAGTTTCCAAAAGAAGACGCGGCACTTCGAACTCGAAATTGTCAGTTACTACATCATTCCACCTCAGAAAAAATCATGGTAAACAATTGTGGATGTACCCTTGGTTTGATTTTCAGGCCATTTCAGGCCTCCTCTGCTATGTTTAAGTCGTTCTTTGCACTTACCTTGCATTTTAGTGCATATAAAGTCAAAAACCCTACTACAACTACATGTGGGTGTTTTAGTTAGGCTATACTCTCTGGTACGCATCGGTCCTCAACAAATGGTTTTTAACCCCTTTCCACGACGACATTTGGAACCGTCGCCAAGTGAGTGTGGGCGATTGGGGGGTCCTTCCACACGACCCAGAAACCGTCGGGGATAGGGCCCCTACAGTACTCCTACTCGTTTATGCTCTCATTACCGTCGCAGTCGGTATTCTGTGGTGCTACATTTACGATACGCGGCCCATCACAAACGGTTCACTATTATAGAACGTGTATGATGCGCGGCCCATCACAAACGGTTCACCGTTAAGAAGATTAGCTCATCGTCGTACGAGAGTCAGACAGGATTATGGAACGTCGGACCGTCATAACATCGTCGTACACGAAAACTATCGCACACGCTATTCTGTGGTGCAACGTTTACGATGCATACTTCATCAGAAACAGTTCATGGTTGCGAATCATGTACGATAAGGCAACTAACGCAAACGTTTAGTTTGCTCGCACCGTCTGTGATATTGTCTGACATCACACATGCTTTGCAAACGGCAACTGTGTGCATTGCACACGTTTCCTCTCTGTGTACCGTCTTGGATTATGGTGCATATCACAACTGTTTCTGTTTTACCAACCGTGTGTGCCGTAACAACCTAGAGAGCGTAATTTCACCGTAATTTAATTGCTGCTTTTCCAAATTGTACCGGATTTGGATTTGAATTTGAATGTATGCTACAACTTTTTTCATATCCATCAGGTTCAAACAACCAATTGCATTATTCGATTCATAGGTGAAAGGATCGATATGGTTGACTAGAGGAGGGGGGGGGGGGTGAATAGGCAACTAACAATTTTTAGCTTTTCTTTACCAAATTAAACTTTGCATCAAAGTAAGTTGTCTAGATATGCAACTAGGTGGACAACCTATATGATGCAACAATCACAAGCACACAAGCAAGCAATGAATATAACACAAATAAGCTTGCACAAGTAAAGGGATGAGATAACCAAGAGTGGAGCCGGTGGAGATGAGGATGTGTTACCGAAGTTCCTTCCTTTTGAGGGGGAGTACGTCTCCGTTAGAGCGGTGTGGAGGCACAATGCTCCCCAAGAAGCCACTAGGGCCACCGTATTCTCCTCACGCCCTCACACAATGCGAGATGCCGTGATTCCACTATTGGTGCCCTTGAAGGGCGACGAACCTTTACAAACAAGGTTGGGGCAATCTCCACAACTTAATTGGAGGCTCGAACGACACCCATAAGCTTCACCACAATGGACTATGGCTCTGCGGTGACCTCAACCGCCTAGGGTGCTCAAACACCCAAGAGTAACAAGATCCGCAAGGAATTAGTGGGGAATCAAATTTCTCTTGGTGGAAGTAGATCGGGCCTTTTCAACCACTCCCGAGCAAATCAACAAGTTTGATTGGCTAGGGAGTGAGATCGGCCGAAAATGGAGCTTGGAGCAACAATGGAGCTTAGGGTTGGAAGAGGTGGTGAACTAAAGGTAGGAGACGACCCTTTTATAGTGGTGGACGAAATCCAACCGTTATCCACTTAACCAGCCTGCGACACACGGTACTACCACTCTAGGGGCGCGGTACTACCGCAAGGCCACGCGGTACTACCGTGGGCCACCACAGTACTACCGCTGCAGCAGCGGGGGCTACAGCGAGCCTGACAGGGGGCAGTACTACCGCGAGCGCGGTACTACCGCTCCCTCCTTGCGGTACTACCGCAAGGCAGGAAAGCCCTAGCCTGGGAAGGGCGCGGATGAATAAAATTACATCCGTGCCTACTTCCGCTGGAAAACGAACGGTGCAAAAACCCGACGCGGTACTACCGCTGGAGAGCAGTACTACCGCGTGGCTGCTGGATCAGACCGCGCACGGTACTACCACGCACAAGGCGCGGTACTACCGCGGAGGCGCGGATGTAAAAAATTACATCCGCCCCTACTACCGCAACGCAGCGGTACTTGGCCTGGGGGCCACAGTAGTACGGCTCCAGAGCAGCGGTACTACCGTGGGCTCCCGCGGTACTACCGCGCCTGAGCCATGGTACTATCGCAGGTGCCTGCGGTACTACCGCTCCAAGGAGCAGTACTACCGCAGGCACAACAACAACAGCCAAGGCAATCACAACGAGGATAAATGGGGGATGCTCCATAGTGCAAGGGAAAGGTGGAGACAAGGAAGGAACGTGTACGTGATGATTCCACCCAAACCTTTCTGACGCGGACCCCCTCTTAATAGTATGGCTTTCCTACGACTCAAATCCACCAAAAAGAAACATAGAGAAACGCCGTCTTCAATAGTCTTCGAGGGGCACCAAACCGTCTTGTACCTAGTGAAGAAATGTCTGAGAAACTCAAAGGCACACAATTAGTCTGCAAAAGCATTGTTATCAATCACCAAAACACCTAAGGGATAAATATGCACTTACAATCTCCCCCTTTTTGGTGGATTGATGACAATACGGGATTTGCGCAAAAGGGAAATAAACTAGAGCATAGGCAAACCCCTCCTCTCTAAAATAGACGGGCTCCCCCTAGATGTGTGCAAACTAGATGAATGCTTTGGACTGCATAGCACACAACTAGGATCAACACCCCCCTATATTTTAGAGACCAGGCATATCTAGCAATGATAAGGCTAAACAACTACTAGAGCATAAAACAAAGGTAGCACAATATAACATAAGCTCGCTAAGATAGGATAAGGTGCATATGTCTTACACCATATGAAGGATAAATCTCAAACCAAACCAAAGCAACGAAACGAGGTTCAAACGAGACAGCAAACACACCAAACACACCAAACACAACGACACACGAGCAAATCCCTACACTCTCTCCCCCTTTGGCATCGAGACACCAAAAGGCAGAGAGGACACCTACACACTCGGGGTGGCTCAAGCGGAGAAATCATCCCAGAGCTCCTCCTCAGACTCGGCGGCAGGGATGTCCTCCTCGAAGTCCTCGTTAGAATCAGTCCACTTGAAGCCCTGCTTCGCCATCCACTCGGCCTCTGGAGTGATGTTCCTCTCTGACCCGCTCGAGTGAGCCTCACCAAAGACCTTCAGGATGTGCAAGTCACGGCGGCGAGCCTCCTTGGAGGCAACGTGAGTCCCAGATTGCCCTTAGCTTGCATGCAGAAGAGAGACTTCATCTTGTCCTTCAGCTTCTTGGCCCACGAGGGCATAGAGGAACTCTGGGAAGACCTAGCAGCACGGTCCTCAGCAACATTCTCTGCTCCAGTCTCCTCCTCACCAACATCCCTCCTAGCAGCAGACGCCTCAGCACGAGTGGTAGTGTTGGCCCAGTTGGGCTTGACATGGAGACAGATGGGATCATACCTAATCCAGTTTGGTGCAAGGAACTCATCCCCAGGGAACAGCTTCTCCCAAGTCTTGGAGATCAGCAGAAACAGGTATGGCCCGTAGGCACCTTGCGGTTGAACACCGCAAATCGAAGCTCATGCCACATAATGTGTGAGACATCAAGAGGCTGAGCCTGAGACACCCGGGCCTCCTCGCACATGAGCATCATATCCACCATAAATGCATGAACCTTATCCTTGTCGCTAATGCGCGGGAACAGAGAGTTGCGGAAGATGCGATACATGATATCCAGAAAGGAGTTTAGCACCCAAGCTGACTTGCCATTTGCGAGCACCTTCTCAACATAGTACTGCTGGAGCTTGTCCTTGTTAGCAGATTCAGAATTGGCATGGGGACGAACACCAATAGGAGTGTTGAGTCCGTCATCTGGAACATGCAACAGGTCCATGAACTCCTTCCAGGTAGCGGTCAACTGACGACCATTGGTCATCCACGTCATCCGCCGCTCCTCCCCAGGGTGAAAGTACACAGAGGCAAAGAACTGACAAACAAGCTCAGGGTCAAAGTCCAGATGGAAGGAGATCACATGCTCAATACCAAACTGCTCCACCAAGTCCAGAGCCTCTCCAAAGTACTCACGATACTGTTCCTTCCTCATGTGATGCATGTCAATCCACTTGACCTCCACGTAGGTATTCTGCTTGTTCTTGATGACATCCAGATAAATGAGAGTTTGCTGCTTGGTCCAGAACAATTTCACAGCCTCTGATGGTAGCACGAGGGTTCACATATGGGTTCATCTGCCTGAGACGGACATACTCAGCGGAGGGTATCTCGTCCACGCTCTTAGCGGGTTCCTTGTTTTTGTTAGCGGTGGTATTGACATGGCGCTTGGGGGCATTGGGGCCCTCTGCTGCTTCACCTTGATTGCGCAAATGCTTGGATCCAGTGTCGCGACTGGGATTGGAACGGCGAGAGCCACCACTTGAGACACAAAGCGCAAAACACACACGAAAAACCAAGAAGGATCAAAGAAAAGACCTCGGCAAAGAAAAAGAACCACTTAGGAAACATACATGCTAAATGCCATGAGAAAGATTTCATCCATGGAAGTACTGCCAAGTGCTGCGGTACTAAAAATCTAGTACCGCTCTAAGTCGCGGTAGTACCGTGCGAAGTCACGGTAGTACCGGGTCTGGGAGCGGTAGTAATTTTTTAGTGCCGCAGCTAGCGCGGTAGTACCGCACCTGACGGGCGGTAGTACTGCACGAGCGGTAGTACCGCACATGAGGCGCGGTAGTACCGCACCGTGTCAGATCCGAACCTAGTTCAAATCTGAGAAAAACCGCGAAACCTCGGCGGTACTTCGGTTGATCAAATCTATCACAGGACAACATATCAAGTATAAGTCCTACGCAACCCAACTCTCCTACATCCTACTCTTGCACATATTTGGCCTAAAATCTCAAGAACAACATGCATCTCCCCAAGAACCTAGAAGCGAAAGAACAACCAAGAAAGAGAGGGATTTGGGGAAAAACCTTGTTCCATGGCAAGAGGAAGTGGTGGGGAACGATCCCACCGGTCGGAATCTGAGGAGAGTGGCCGGAGATGGAGATCCGGCGAGGACCTCCGGCGCTGTTCGTGAGCGAGAGAGAGAAAGAGAGAGACACGGGGAAAGAGATAAGTGAATGGGTATGGGGAGTTGGAACTCCCCTACCCGAATCATAACCCCCACGCTCTCTCGCGGCACGGTAGTACCGTGGTTCATCGCGGTAGTACCGCTCGGCGGAAGTACCACACAAGAGCGGTAGTACCGCTCTCCTGGGCGGCAGTAAAAAATTACTGCCGCTCAGGCGCGGTAGTACCGTGCCCTCTCAGTGCGGTAGTACCGTGGCTAGCCGCGGTACTACCGTGAACTCAGGAAAGTCGCACGTTCCAAGCACACGAAAAAGAGGTCTTTGCACGAAACAAACTACAAGGCAATACAACACCACAAGAACATGCGACACACGTAGGCAGAAAGGCAAACGACAACACAAAAACAACCACGAGACACCACCTCTCAAAATAGAGGGCGGTGGCCGGAGCCACCTATGTTTGAGTCACTTGGTATGGCACCGCGAAGAATTATCCTTAGGCCCATGACCAAAACTCGTCTTTGAAGCACAAGTACCATAAAAAATGGCTAATGTGAAAGAGTTGATCGATTTATGCATAATGGGGGGAGGGAGAGTTCATTGAGAGAACAACACTCCCCCTATGTCCATGCCTACACCTAAACAAGATAACAAGTTGAGTATGGTGGGGTGTGCAAGGGTTCAAGCAACATTGCTCGAATCAATGATATTTAGCTCATGCCTTAACTCGCGAAATCTTGCTTCATCCAAAGGCTTCGTGAAGATATCTGCAAGGTTATCATGAGTGTTGACATAGTTGAGCTCGATCTCCCCTTGCCTAATGTGATCCCGGATGAAGTGAAGACGAATCTCAATATGCTTCGTCTTGAAGTGTTGCACCGGGTTGAGAGAAATCTTGATGGCACTTTCATTGTCACACCAAAGAGGCACTTTGTCACAAATGACACCGTAATCCTTTAAAGTTTGCCTCATCCATAAGAGTTGTGCACAATAACTATCGGCCGCTACATATTCCGCTTCGGTGGACGAGAGAGACACACAACTCTGCTTTTTGGAAGACCAACTTACCAAAGAGCAACCAAGGAAGTGGCACCCTCCGGAAGTGAACTTCCTATTCACTTTGTCTCCCGCCCAATCGAAATCCGAATATCCTACAAGCTTGAAGTTTGCTCCTCTCGGGTACCATAGGCCAAAGTTTGGGGTATGAGCCAAATATCGAAAGATTCGCTTGACCGCCACATAGTGGCTTTCCTTAGGCGCGGCTTGAAACCGTGCACAAATTCCCACACTCAACATGATATCAGGTCTAGATGCACAAAGGTAAAGCAAGGATCCAATCATGGAGCGATATACCTTTTGATCCACCGCTTTACCATTGGGATCAATGTCAAGTTGGCACTTTGTGGGCATTGGAGTGGAAGCCGGCTTGACATCGCTTAGCTTGAATCTCTTGAGCATGTCTTGAGTGTATTTGGCTTGGTTGATGAAGGTACCTTCTCTTCTTTGCTTCACTTAGAAACCTAGAAAGAACTTCAACTCTCCCATGGAAGACATCTTGAACTTTGAGGTCATTAGTGCGGCAAATTCATCATTGAAAGCTTTGTTAGGGGAACCAAAGATAATGTCATCAACATATAGTTGGCACACAAACAACTCCCCTTTGACCTTCTTAGTAAAAAGACTGGGATCGATGAGCCCAACTTCAAACCCGCGATCTTGTAGCAACTCGGTAAGGTGGTCATACCACACACATGGGGCTTGTTTAAGGCCATAGAGTGCCTTATCGAGTTGATACACATGATCGGGAAAGTAGGGATCCTCGAACCCGGGGGGTTGTTTGACGTAAACCAACTCATTAATAATACCATTAAGAAAATCACTCTTCACATCCATTTGTTGCAACTTAAAGTTGTGATGAGAAGCATAAGAAATCAACAAACGAATGGATTCAAGACAAGAAACGGGAGCAAAGGTTTCACCGTAGTCGATACCCTCAACTTGGGAGTAACCTTGTGGCACCAATCTTACCTTGTTGCGAATGATGGTTCCATGAGCATCTTGTTTGTTCTTGAAAATCCATTTGGTCCCAATGACATTGTGGTTCCCCGTTGTCCTTGGCACCAACCTCCACACCTTGTTGTACTCGAAGTTGTTGAGTTCTTCATGCATGGCATTAAGCCAATCCGGATCTTCAAGTGCTTCATATACCTTTTGGGGTTCAACACAAGAAACAAACGCGTGATGTTCACAATAGTTTGCCAATTGTCTACGAGTGCTTACCCCCTTTTGGATGCTTCCAAGTACATTCTTCATGAGATGACCCTTGGTGGTGAGCTTGGAAGCAATCTTGGCGGCACGACGCTCTAATTCCTCCTCGGTGGTGAGTTGAGGAGCGGTCACTTGATCATATTGAGCGCTGTCTTGAGCATGTTTTTGATCTTGAACTTGCTCGGGGGAGAGAACTTGACCTTGGGCATCACTTGGTGTGTCAACATCGTCTTGAGCATGATCTTGCCCTTGTCTTGTTCATGAGGTTGAGGGCCTTCACTTTGTTCTTCGGAAGCGTGTGGGCCTTGGGTTGGTGATGGCTCCACTTGAGTGGAGTATTGTCCTTCTCCTTCGGCCACAAGGGGTTCCTCAACGGGTAGGATAAAACCAACACCCATTCTTCTTATGGCTTGAGGAGGAATTTCATCACCTACATCACAGGTTCCACTTTGCTCCACTTGGGAGCCGTTATTCTCATCAAACTCCATGTTACACGTCTCCTCAATAAGTCCCGTGGATTTATTGAGGACACAGTAATCATGAGAGTTTGTAGCATAACCAACAAATATGCCCTCATAAGCTCTAGCTTCAAACTTAGACAACCGAACACCTTTCTTGAGAATGAAGCACTTACACCCGAACACCCGAAAGTACTTGAGGTTGGGCTTGTTACCGGTGAGTATCTCATATGGATTCTTGTTCAAGCCCTTGTGGAGGTAGAGCCGATTGGATGCATGACATGCGGTGTTGATGGCTTCGGCCCAAAAGTTGTATGGAGACTTGAACTCCGCCATCTTGGTCCTTGCCGCATCCATCAACGTCCGGTTCTTCCTCTCCGCGACACTGTTTTGTTGAGGGGTGTAGGGTGCAGAATATTGATGCTTGATCCCCTCATCACTAAGAAACTCATCCAAGGTGTAGTTCTTGAACTCGGTGTCGTTGTCACTTCTTATTGTCAAGATCTTTGCATTGTGTTGACGTTGTGATTCATTTGCAAAGTCAATGACGGTTTGTTGAGTCTCGCTCTTCCTCTTGAAGAAATGCACCCAAGTATATCTTGAGTAGTCATCCACAATCACCAAGCAATACTTCCTACCCCCAAGATTATCAAAGGATGGAGGCCCAAAGAGATCCAAGTGAAGGAGCTCCAAAGGCCTCTTCGAGTAAATGATAGTCGTGGGAGGGTGAGCCTTTTCATGAAGCTTTCCTTCGATACAAGCACTGCAAGCACGATCTTTAGCAAAACTAACATTCGTTAGTCCACGGACATGGTCCCCCTTGAGAATACTTTGCAAAGATCTCATATTGACATGGGCTAAACGGCGATGCCAAAGCCATCCCACATCAACTTTAGCCATTAGGCATGTCGCGGTCTTAGTGGGTACCTCCGAAAAGTTAATCACATAGAGACCGTTCTCGACATGCCCAACAAAGGCTACTTTAAGAGTCTTGCTCCACAAGAGGGCCACGGTATCAATATCAAAGAAAGTGGCAAAGCCCATGATTGCAAGTTGACGAACGGACATTAAATTGAATGCAAGGGACTCCACAAGCATGACCTTCTTGATCGTGAGATCATGAGAAATGACAACCTTGCCGAGTCCCAATACCTTAGAAGACAAGGCATCACCCCACTTGACATTGGTGGGCATAGAAGGAATCTTGTGCACATCCACCACCAATTCCTTGCTTCCGGTCATATGATTTTTAGCTCCACTATCGAGCAACCAAGATCCTCCACCGGAAGAAAACACCTACAAGAGATCAATGCTTGGTTTTAGGTACCCATTTTGTAATGGGTCCTTTGATGTTAGTAACAAGGGTCTTAGGAACCAAAATAGACCATTAAATTTACTCATGAGGAGAACCAACAAATTTTGCATAAATGTGCCCATCACTAGCACGGCATAACACATAAGAGGGATTAAAATCGCCGGCTTTGTTGGGAGGGGTGGCATTGCCCTTCTTGACATCTCCACCCTTTGCATTGTTCTTCTTCTCCTTGGAAGCACCCTCTCCCTCCCTCGCAAAAGTTTGCTTGAGAGGAGGAGGTCATTTGGTCTTGTCATTCTTCTTCTTGTTCTTGGGCTTAAAAGTAACCCAATCCCTCCTTGGCCACAACTTCCTTTTGATTACTCAAAAGGTCGTTGAGGCTCTTCTCACCTTGTATGCATGTAACAAGGCCTTTCTCAAGTTGCTCCTTCAACTTAGCATTCTCCTCAACAAGATGCACATGCTCACAACAAGGGTTAGTAGAATTTGCATTATCGATCAACACCATATGAGGAAAAGTGGCTTTCTCCTTGGTTAGCTTCACTTGGAGTTGATCATGAGACTCTTTGAGGCTAGCATGAACACCCTTCAAGACTTTGTGAGCCTTGTCGAGAATGTCAAACTCCTCTTTGAGTCTAGCAAGATCAACCCCAAGCTTCCGCCTTCTCGGAGCTTAGCACACGAGATACAACAAGAGCATGATCAAGATCTTTCTTTAAATTAGCATGATCATCGTTGTATGACTCCGCAAGAGCCAAACGAAGACCACACTCTTCCTCAAGAGCATTGGAAAGATCCGAAATCTCATCGGCATAGTCACGACTATGCCCCTCCATCTTAGAGATGGTTTCTTCCTGAGCCTCGATCATGTCATTGGCTTCACCAAGTTGTTCCAAGAGAGCAATGAAGTGCTTCTTGGATTTTCCCTTGAGTTTACCCATAAAGGCCTCAAACTCATTCTCCTCCACATTAGTTCCCTCATGTTCATCAATGCAATCCGTCGAAGAAGAATGATTGATGATGGTAGTTTTGATGTTGGGGTTACCTTGTTGGTGGCTTTAGCCATGAGGCACTTGGCGGTGATGCTCTCATTGGGTGAGTCGAAGAGAGACACCCGAGGAGTCGTCGCAATGGCAACGGAGGCCATGGCAACCGACTCACCATCATCATCATCATCATCATCATCCTCATTGTACTCTTCTTGTACCACCAAAGCCTTGTGAGGAGTCTTCTTGGTGAAGTTGCTCTTGTTGGGGAAAGACTTGGCCTTGTCCTTACGGATGAGCTTGCCACCATTGTATTCCCTCTTCTCGTACGGGCACTCCGCAACAAAATGACTCACATTGCCACAATTGAAGCAAGTCCTCACTCGTTGCTTGCCCTTTGCGCCACTTGAGCTGCTCTTGTTGAAGTTGGGCCTTGAGTTCTTCTTGCTCCAAAATTGCCTTGAAGCAAGGGCCATGTGTTCATGATAGGCATACTTCGTATCTTCGGGGTTGCTCTCCTCTTCTTTCTCCTCTTCTTCTTCTTCGACACAAACCTTGGCCTTCAATGCAAGGTTAGGATTCTTTGCTCTTTGGGAGCGAAGCACCACATTGTCGGCGGTCTTGTCCAATATGCTCATAGCCACAAACTCATCCAACACATCACTTGAGGACAAGGTGTGAAAGTCCGGCCTTTGACGGATGACGGATGACGGAGGACATGGCTTTGTGGTAGGGCATCATTGCCTTGAGGAATTTGCGCTTGATCCAATTGTCATCCGTGTCCTTACTTCCATGATCCCGGAGAGATACCACGAGCTTGGTAACTCTCCGATAGAGCTCACGAGGTTCTTCATCTTCTTTCATTGCAAACTCATCGGCTTCATCTTGTACCACTTCATAATTGGAACGTTGAATGCTTGCGCTTCCCCGATAGAGGGAAACCACTTTGTGCCAAGCTTCTTTGACCAATGAGTAGGGTCGAAGATGCGGGAGGTCTTCGGGAAGGATTGCTTCTTGGATGATGAAGAGAGCATTTTCATTGAATTGATCATCCACGGATTCTCTAGGAGTGAGTTTGCTCCAGTCATGCGGATAAAAACCTTCTTCAATGATTCTCCAAAGGTTAGTGTTCACATGATTTAAATGACGCTTAAAACGATAGACCCAAGAATCAAAATCCTCCTTTTTATCAATCTTGGGGGGAGGACCGACATGATTCAAATGAGTAGAAGGAATCGGTCCACCATAAACGGGTGGAGGTTGCACATGGGCAAAGATGCCGGTGCCATTCTTACCACTAGACATAGGAGCTTTCTCACTAGTAGCTTCCCCCTTGTCGGGGTTAGCATCCGTGTCCGTGTTGGCGGGATCACCCACTTTCACGGGCGCGGTGGAAAGTTTAAGCCCTTCTAAGAATTCCTTAAACATGTCTTTGACCTCGGTCGTCATGGAGGTTTTCAATGTGTCCAATGCCACATTGAATTCCTCACGTGAGATCGAGGGGGGGTGAATAGGCAACTAAAATTTTTTAGCTTTTCTTTACCAAATTAAACTTTGCATCAAAGTAAGTTGTCTAGATATGCAACTAGGTGGACAACCTATATGATGCAACAATCACAAGAACACAAGCAAGAAATGAATATAACATAAATAAGCTTGCACAAGTAAAGGGATGAGATAACAAAGAGTGGAGCCGGTGGAGACGAGGATGTGTTACCGAAGTTCCTTCCTTTTGAGGGGAAGTACGTCTCTGTTAGAGCGGTGTGGAGGCATAATGCTCCCCAGGAAGCCACTAGGGCCACCGTATTCTCCTCACGCCCTCACACAATGCGAGATGACGTGATTCCACTATTGGTGCCCTTGAAGGCTGCGACTGAACCTTTACAAACAAGGTTGGGGCAATCTCCACAACTTAATTGGAGGCTCCCAACGACACCAGGAAGCTTCACCACAATGGACTATGGCTCCGCGGTGACCTCAACCATCTAGGGTGCTCAAACACCCAAGAGTAACAAGATCCGCAAGGGATTAGTGGGGGGAATCAAATTTCTCTTGGTGGGAGTGTAGATCGGGGCCTTCTCAACCACTCCCGAGCAAATCAACAAGTTTGATTGGCTAGGGAGTGAGATCGGGCGAAAATGAAGCTTGGAGCAACAATGGAGCTTAGGGTTGGAAGAGGTGGTGAACTAAAGGTAGGAGACGACCCTTTTATAGTGGTGGACAAAATCCAACCGTTATCCACTTAACCAGCCCGCGACACGCGGTACTACCGCTCCAGGGGCGCGATACTACCACAAGGCCACGCGGTACTACCGTGGGCCGCCACAGTACTACCGCAGCAGCAGGGGGGGCTACAGCGAGCCTGACAGGGGGTAGTACTACAGTGAGCGTTGTACTACCGCTCCCTCCTTGTGGTACTACCGCAAGGCAGGAAAGCCCTAGCCTGGGAAGGGCGCGGATGAATAAAATTATATCCGTGCCTACTTTCGCTCGAAAACGAACGGTGCAAAAACCCGACACGGTACTACCGCTGGAGAGCAGTACTACCGCGTGGCTGCTGGATCAGACCGCGCACGGTACTATCATAAGTATAGCTGGTACTATCTGGAGGCACAGATGTAAAACATTACATCCGCCCCTACTACCGCAATGCAGCGGTAGTTGGTTCAGGGGCCCGAGAGTACGGCTCGAGCAGCGGTACTATCAGGCTCCAGCGGTACTACCGCGCCTGAGCCACGGTACTAACGCAGGTGCCTGCGGTAGTACCGCTCCAAGGAGCAGTACTACCGCAAGCACAACAACAGCAACCAAGGCAATCACAAAGAGGATAAACGGGGGATGCTCCATAGTGCAAGGGAAAGGTGGAGACAAGGAAGGGAACGTGTACGTGATGATTCCACCCAAACCTTTCCGACGCGGACCCCCTCTTAATAGTACGGCTTTCCTACGACTCAAATCCACCAAAAAGAAACATAGAGAAACGCCGTCTTCAATAGTCTTCGAGGGGCACCAAACCGTCTTGTACCTAGTGAAGAAATGTCTGAGAAACTCAAAGGCACACGATTAGTCCGCAAAAGCATTGTCATCAATCACCAAAACACATAAGGGATAAATATGCACTTATAATAGGTACATATGTTCAAGAATTACATAAGAACCAAATAAAGAATGATGAACCACAGCTGTATACTTGTACTATTAAAGACGGTAAAGAAAGAGGCGAAATATATTCTGGTTGCTAAACAAGGTGAAGCGGAATGCCCATATTGTGCCCTCCTCCATGCAGAAGGCACGCACGACTCTAGTCCAACCCCTTGTGATGGCCGACCGCCCATCCTTCATGGTCTTCATGAAAACATCTAGATAATCATCGTGTTCTGGTAGAAATACTTTAACCTTTGCATGCCCATCAATCATGTAGTTTGAGAGGTGATCTTGAGTAAACTGCTTTGGCAACCATTGCAAAGGAAAAAGCTTCAGACATTGTCATCTAACACAACTCATTATGGGTAGTAAAAAGAAGGCTACAGAGTTCTTACTTACCATCCTGCAGTTCGCTGTTGTCTTGGATAAAGTGTAAACAATTTTTTTAATTGCCATTTTGGACCCATTTACTAACTATCTTTATCAGCTTCCTCACTTGATGCTGGTTCATCGATATCTCATTGCCCCATACGCAGAAAGGGTTGAAACGCGGATCTTTACCAATGACATATGTACTTAAAAGCACCAAGTTAATATTAGAAGCTAAACAACAATTGCACAATGATGTAGTACAACACTCTTTTATAATATGTCTATATACATCCGTATGTGGTAGTCCATTTGAAATCTCTAAAAAGAAAAATATTTAGGAACGGAGGGAGTATCTTATAACATCCAATATACTCACATATTAGATGAATTAACATCTTATATTATGGGCTGGAAGGAGTTTAGTTCATTTTTACAAATTATCGGCTGATTAACTATTGTTGTATCCATGGGCTACAGTTAGTTTGAGCTAGTTCGGGCTCAAATAGCCCTAAAGTATATCTAAACATGAGGGCTAGTTTTAGCTAGTTGCATCTATAACCCACCCAAAAAAACTATCCAACCCAAGATGTGCTAATTGGAGCTAGTTCTCCTAGTGCATTTATTGTCAATCTAACCCTGCCATCCAAACAACTCTTTGGATGGAGTTAGTTCAGGGTTAGTAATGAGCTAGAAACTAACTCTAACCTCTAGCTAAGTTGAGTATCCAAACAGGGTTGTGTTGTTGTTGCTGCTGCTACTCTTCTACGTATATCTAGACATCATTAGAACATTAATGTAACACTCTTCCTTGTTGCTATGTAGCCTAGGATTGCATATTTAGACATTAAGTACAATGCATGTTGCTATGTAGCCTCAGATATATTACATATGGCCCTAGTTAACCTAACGAAAAATGGGTTGCAGATATATTCAGTTAAAAGTCTGATTCACCGATTAGTCCCTTATCAGCCGCCGGCCTATATGGTACCATCTACCGATATCCAGAATAGTGAGCAGATATAAGCCATGGGATGAAACTAACCTCGATGGAAAACAACAGTGGTTCCCAAAATTTTCATGTGTAGGTACATCGAGAAGCATGTTAAGCACAACAGGCTAAACATCAACCAAAATTATACATGGCAGACAAAATAATCTCCAAAAGATAGCTTCAGTGTACAGGTTTAAGCATGCTAGTAAAGCAAAACAAGTGGAAAGGTGTGCTAACTGCAACAGGCCTAACATTTAACAACAAGCAAACATAGTCATTCAAACTGGTATAGTGCCGGTCTAAGTACACTAGTCATGGTTAAATAAAAATGGAAAGGCGTGTTAACTACAATATGCAGCAACCAAATGTAGTCATTCATAGTGGTATTGTTGAAACTGGTACTGATGAAATTGAACTGCACAGTTCATACTTGCACATATAGAACATCACGTTGTGAATAACTGGAATAAACAACGCATACTACAAACAACCAAAGATAGCATTTGAAACTGAATATATGCTAACTACAAACAACCGAACAATCAAAAAACTTTAAAAGAGGCATATGCTAGCTATAACAGGATTAACATCAAGCAAATATATGCATTCCTATCGGTATGTTTAAAACTGGATTGATGAAATGTACTGCACAATAAATAATTGCACATATAGAGCATCACATTGTGAACAACTGAAATAAACAAGGCATACCGCAAACAACCAGATATAGCAATTAAAACTGGACATATTCTCAATACACTATAAAAGGGACTCGACAAAACAAATCATGGGTTTCCCCTATGAAGAGGCACGAAAAAGGAAATCATGGGTTTCCTCACTAGTCACAGATGGGCTCATTCCCGTGGGAAGAGCACGGATCCTGGATGCGCTCCATGTTGTCGCATATGGGCTCCTTCCCCTTGGAAGAGCACGGCTGTAGGGTGCCCTCCCTGATCTCACAGACGGGCGCTTTCCCCTTGGAAGAGCAGATGGGCTCTTTCCCCTTGGAAGAGCCGGAGAGGGTGCCCTCCTCGTGGTCGTCGTGGATGAGGTCTGACTTGGAAGCTGTGGATCCCAAGCCAGCCTTGCAGAACGTGTCCTTCAGAAATGACAAAAGGGGCTCGATGGCGATGTAGAATGGCAAATTGTTGACAGCGACCCAGAGGAGATCAGCGGCGGGGCCATGTATGAGATCGACGGCGGTTGAACCTGAGGGGTTGGGGTGGGCCACTTAACCTGTGACACAGCCCGCCTCAGGCCATCGCTGTCGATGACCTCGATGTCGTAGCCGGCGGCCGAGACATGCCCGCATACTCTAGCCTGCTGCTTGAGTTCCTGCCGCCAGTAATGGTCGTCAGCTTCCTCGGTGACGTCAGGCAAAGAGACCACTATACACCTCTTTTGGGCCAGTCGCTCCTCGAGATCCACGAGAAGCGTAGCCAGGCTTAGGCTGTGACGCTCTAAAGTGGGGGATGGGGATCTGTGGGAAAGGGGGCGTTTGGCAGGCGTCATCTAAGAAACTCAGTGCGGCCTGGGTATGGAGATCGGTGGGTAAGCTGCACGGGCAAACCAGAAGATGTTGAAACGGAGGCCTTGCGGCGGCGGCGGCGGGGACCTTGCTGGGTTTCGAGCGAGGGAGGGAGGGGGTGTGTGTGTGTGTGTGCACACACCCTGGGAGGTTTTGGTGTGTGTGTGTGTGTGTGTGTGTGTGGAGGGCGCGCGGGGTGTTTGAGGAAATGACGCGGGTACTGAAAATTTTACTACGCGGGAGTCAAACGCGGGAGTGAAATGCCGGTCTATTGAAAATTTTGATGATAGTGCATGGCACACGGTCCGAAGATAACAACCGTGTGTTATGAAACAGAAAAACCCTTGAGGCGGGCAGATATTTTCTAGGGATGCAGGCGGGATTGGGAACAAGAAACATCGCACACGGCCCGGAGATAACAACCGTGTGTTATGAAACAGAAAAACCCTCGAGGCGGGTAGATATATTCTAGGGATGCAGGCGAGATTGGGAACAAGAAACATCGCACACGGTCCGGAGAGAACAATCGTGTGTTATGAAATATAAAAACCCTCGAGGCGGGTAGATACTTTTGAGAGGGGGAGCCTCGTGCAGCCCAATGTACTGTGTGGATGTGTGCATGACAGGTGCACCGGTGTGGCACACGGTTAGTTTGAGTGAACCATGTCTGTTACGTCATCCGACTTGTCTAATGTTCATAAATTTGGCAAAAAATGACGCGGGAGAGGGTCAGAACACAAACACACTTGCATGTGGACCAAGTTTATGTATCAAAAGGGTGGTTTGATTTTCAAATACCAAATGCAACTTCGATGTGGCACCTCTCTCGCAAAGCGCACGGTATTGCTTTCCCCCACCCCCCCTCATGTCGGCACGAAGGGAATCCTAAGCTATGAATGCATGCCCCCTCCCCCCAACCGAGGTTCACCTAGCAAAGTGCAAAGTAGCTAGCAGCCCGCCTCCTCCCTCGTGTCGGCAAAGAGGGAATCCTAAGCTATGAATGCATGCTTCCCCCAATCGAGGTTCATTCACCTAGCAAAGTGCGAAGTAGCTAGCAGCCCCCCTCCCTCGTGTCGGCATGAAAGGATCCTAAGCTATGAATTCATGCCCCCCAACCAAGGTTCACCCTAGCAAAGTGCAAAGTAGCTAGCAGCCCCCCCTCCGTCGTGTCGGCATGAAGGGAATCCTAAGCTATGAATGCATGCCCCACCCCCAACCGAGGTTCACCCTAGCAAAGTGTGAAGTAGCTAGCAGCCCCTCCCTCGTGTCGGCACGAAGCGAATCCTAAGCTATGAATGCATGCCCCCCAACCGAGGTTCATCTAGCAAAGTGCAAAGTATCTAGCAGCCCCCTCCCTCGTGTCGGCACGAAGGGATTCCTAAGCTATGAATGCATGCCCCCCCAACCGAGGTTCATCTAGCAAAGTGTGAAGTAGCTAGCAACCCCCCTCCCTCGTGACGGCACGAAGGGAATCCTAAGCTATGAATGCATGCCCCCCCCAACCGAGGTTCACCCTAGCAAAGCACAAAGTAGTTAGCAGCCACCCTCCCTCGTGGTCGGCGCCAAGGGAATCCTAAGCTATGAATACATGCCCCCTCTCCCCAATCGAGGTTCACCTAGAAAAGTGTGAAGTAGCTAGCAGCCCCCCTCGTGTCGCCACAAAGGGAACCCTATGCGATGAATGCATGCCCCCCGCAACCGAGAGGTTCAGCTACAAAAGTGCAAAGTAGCAACCCCCCCCCCCCAACACTTTCAGTCGGCGGGCCAGAGAGGCATATATCTCACCAAGATGGATCGTAAAACGGACCAAGAATAATCCACCTTTGTCGTACAACCTCTCTCTTGTTATTGGTCAAAGTGATGGCCGTCCAATGGACCCGGAGATGGGCTAGCTCACAAATAATCACGCAAGTAGCTAGTCCTCGAAGACAACCACTGCATGCGTGTGGCCCAAACATATGTATGGATAGGTGTGTTTTTGAGTAACACTGGAACAACTTTGATGTGGCTCCGTGATTTCGAACTAGAAATCCCCAAACTGAGTGAGGGTTAGGTTGATGGGGATTCATGCATGCATGTGTGCATAGTATATGCGCTCAAACTTAATTAGGTCTTAAGCTCACCATGACCTATACTACGATAACATGAACCAAATGAAGAATCCGCCATGGTAACCTATCTTGTTGTTGGTCAAGGTTATCATGGATGTCCACGCGGGCCCAGATATATATAGGCTTGTCGCCGATAACCACGCGAGGGAGTGTATCGTTCGAAGGCAACCACACATGCATATGTAGGGAGGTGATGCATGCATGCATGTTTGAATACACAACATTGATGTGGCGCGTGTGTCAAAAATCATACACTAGCTCCCCACACAGAGCGAGATCGGTTCATGATGTGTCGTTGTACTAGCCACTTCGACTCGATGGGAGTGATTCATGCGTACACATGCATGCGTGTGTGCTCAAACTGTATCATGCATGTCATCCCAGAGCAAAAATAATAATCCCCTCCTAAGTCAAATTAACCTCTCTTGTTGTCTGGCAAAAAGTAGTGATGGACCAAGCGGGCCCTGTGACGCCCGGGTGATTACGCTACATTAATCCCCGCTAATGATGCCACGTCACCTCGGTTACTGTGGATAAACTCGCGCTAGTTCAAACCTGTTCAATTCAAATTCAAAATCAAGCAAGCAATAAAATATTTTGAATATTAAAACTAAAATATTCGGAGGAGCCAAATAATGCATAGGTAATTATGATGGAGAAGCCACGCCTTTATAAAATGTTTAAATAATATATGATGAATAAAACAACAGCAAAAACAATTAATTAAATGCCTTTACTAATTAATAAAATATTAAACTAATTTATTTTGTTGCCCCAAACTTATGAGGCAGTAGCTAATTGCTAACACTAAATTAGGGACTACTTTTATAGTTTATAAAACTAAGATAAAAGAGGAACTAAAATAAAACAGAAAACAGAAAAGGAATAATAAAAATAAAACAAGAAGAAAAGGAATAAGAGGAGAAGCCCCCCATCGGGCTTCACCCAAGAGGCCGGCCCAGTGAAACACTGCCCAGCCGGGCCTCCTTATCCATCCCCCACCCCGAAACCCTACCCACGACCCCACTCCTCTCGCTCCCACCTCCCTCCAGTGCCGTCACCCGAGAGGTCGTGCCCCCACACTTCCTCGCGCTCTCCCCCACCCGAGGTTCCAGATCGGGCGGTTCGCCCTTCCCGTCGACCAACCCCCTCCCCGTCGCTCCCTCGTCTCCCTCTCCCCGATCCAGATCGGATCGGGCCGACCGCCGACCGACTCACCGTCGCCGCCACGACCCGCCCGCCCCGACGACCTCGCCAGACGGATCGTTCCCGCCCTCGACGCCGACACCGCGCCCCTCGCCGTCGTCCTCACCCTCCCCTTTCCTAGACAGGAGGGCCCCCCGTCGCCGCCGCCAGCCCCACGCCGGACTCCGTCATCACCGGCGCTAGGCGCCGCCGCCGGCGGCGCTGCCCCACCGCCGCCGCCTGGCTGGATCGGCCTCGCCGTGGCCTCCTCATCTCCTCCCAAGGGTCGCCCCGAGCCTCGCCGCCCGCTCCTCTTCAACGCTGGTGAGGCGTCGGCCTCTCCCCTCGGTCCGAGACGCCGGCGCCGTTCATCGCCAGCAGCTGCAGACGAACCCACGCCTGCACCTCGCTCGTTGGCGGACTTCGCGGCGTCGCCTCCTCCCGCGCCGTGGCCCCTTTTCCGCCGCCACGCGCCTGCTGCTTCGCCAGCGCTGCTGCAAGGCTCCGTTGTCCGACGCCCGGCACCATGGCCGCACCGGAGGCTCTGCCCGTTCGCCCGTTAGCCTGTTTGGCCTCTGTGCCTATGGCACGTGGGGCCCGTCCTGTAGTAGTATAGAAAACCGAAAATAAAAGGGTTAAACAAAAGATATAATAATAATAATTAAAATTAGTTAATTAACTTAATTAATTCTGTTAACTAACCTAATTAACTTATCAATTAATTAAACTATTAATTAGTGTTAGTCAATGACAACCGGGACCCACGTGTTAGTTTGACGGTCAGACAGATCTGTTGACTGATGACATCATGCTGATGTCATGTCGACACATTAATGGCTATTATCTAATTAAATTAATTCTATTAATTCTATAAAATTAATAAATTCTTTTTAAAATCATATCTTTTAATCCGTACCTCGGATTAAAATATTTTCAACATGAAAGTTGCTCAGAACGACGAGACGAATCCGGATACGCATCCGCTCGTCCGCCACACAACCCTAACCTATCGAACCTGCAAACTTTCCTCTCCGGTTCATCTGTCTCGACAGACGTCCGAACCGGAAAACTTTCCGGATGTTTCCCTTCGCCAAGATCGCTTAGCGCTGCGTTAGAACACGTCTAGCTCGCTCATTGTCTGTTATGCACTTGCTCGCTATGTATTTACTGTTTCTTCCCCTCTTCTCTCCGGTAGACCCCGAGGCCGATCTCGATGTCCTGTGATCGACCACGCCACCGACGACCCTCTCTCTTGCCAGAGCAACCAGGCAAGCCCCTTTGATCACGGATATCGCCTACTCTCCTCTATCGCTTGCATTAGAGTAGTGTAGCATGTTATCGCTTTCGATTATACCTATCCCGATGCATAGCCTTTGTCCTTGTTACTCTGTTGTTACCTTTACCCGCAATCCTATATGCTTAGTATAGGATGCTAGCATTTTCATCTGTGGCCCTACATTCTTGTCCGTTTGCCGTGCTATACTATCGGGCCGTGATCACTCGGGAGGTGATCACGGGTATATACTATATACTTATACATGATACATGTGGTGACTAAAGTCGGGTCACTTGTGGAGCACCCATGAGTGATTCATTTAATTGGGGCTGAAAGGACCTTTGTCCCGACGGCCCTCTGGATGGATCTTGAGGCGGAGCGATGTGGCAGGTTGAGACCGCCTAGAGAGAGGTGGGCCTGGCCTGTTCGGCGCTCGCGGATACTTAACACGCTTAACGAGGTCTTGGTATTTGATCTGAGTTGGCTACGAGCTTATACGCACTAACCATCTACGCGGGAGTAGTTATGGGTATCCCGCGCCGTGGTATCACCGAAATACTTCAGACGTCACGACGAGCGGCGCTAGCCGGATTGGACTGGAACGCTGATGGGCTAGGTCTGCTTCGGCCACAGACGCATAGAACGTGTGTGTGCTCCGGCGATGGGCCTGCACTGCGCGCTTAGATTTAGACCGGCGTGTTGGCCTCTCTGTTGTGCCTAGGTGGGGCTGCGACGTGTTGATCTTCCGCGGCCGGGCATGACCCAGGAAAGTGTGTCCGGCCAAATGGGATCAAGCGTCTTTGGGTAAGATGGTGCACCCTGCAGGAAGTTAATCTATTGAATAGCCGTGATCTTGATAACAGGGCGACTTGGAGTTGTACCTTGAGCTTATGACAACTAGAACCGGATACTTGATAAAACACACCCTTCCAAGTGCCAGATACAACCGGTGGTCGCTCTCGCTCAGGGATATGAGCAGGGGATTGCCGGGTAGGATTATTGCTATATGATGTTACTTGGAGGACTTCAGATCGTCCCCTCCTACCTGTTGCAAGACAGGTGTCGAGTTTAGTCTTCGTTAAGACTAGCTACCCCCTCTTATTCGGCATTCTGCAGTTCATTCCATCGATATGGCCTTTACACATATATCCATGCATATGTAGTGTAGCTCCTTGCTTGCGAGTACTTTGGATGAGTACTCACGGTTGCCTTGTTCCCCCTTTTCCCCCTACCTCTACTCGATTGCTGCAACCAGACGATGGAGCCCAGGAGTCAGACGCCACCGCCTATGACGACTACTACTCCGGAGGTGCCTACTACTACGTGCAGCCCGCTGACGACGACCAGGAGTGACCTAGGAGGATCCCTGCGGGAGGCCTGCTCCTCTTCGATCTCAGATCCCGGTTTGTGCTAGCCATCTTATGGCACCTTGTTTAACTTATGTCTGTACTCAGATATTGTTGCTTCCGCTGACTCGTCTATGATCGAGCACTTGTATTCGAGCCCTCGAGGCCCCTGGCTTGTATTATGATGCTTGTATGACTTATTTTTATTTGTAGAGTTGTGTTGTGATATCTTCCCGTGAGTCCCTGATCTTGATCGTACACATTTGCGTGCATGATTAGTGTAAGATTGAATCGGGGGCGTCACAAGTTGGTATCAGAGCCGACTTCCTGTAGGAATCCCCCTTCCAACTCCTTGGCCGAAGTCGAGTCTAGACATTGCAAAACTTTTACTAACATGGCTATGTGTCTTATGGGCACACGTCGCCATTGGGTGGTACTAGGATCTTTTACTCCTCGACCCTTACTCTGGGACTCTGAACTCTCTTCTATTCGGGTTAAATGAATTTGCTAAAAACAACACTAACTTTAGGTTCTCGCAAGTACTTTCTCCCGGAGAGCCCCTCACTTCAGATGATAAATCGCTAATCAGAAGATTCCGAAGATACTCTCTGATGTTCTCTCGAGACTTTGTTCCCATCACTTTTGCTATTTCTGATCACCGATAAATCCGTATGGATAACTACTTACCCTTGCCGTTCATACGATCACCCCCCATTGATCTTGTTATTACAAGATACCCCAAGTTTTCTATTGTTCCGAGAGTACTTTGTGCCTCTGCCTAGCAGTTCCTTACTACATGAATACCCCTCAAATAAATACTCGCACTTGTCGAGTATCCGCCATCCTCGTTGTTCATGTGTTACACAAAATTCTTCAAAATACTATTCGATCTTCCGAGAATCCTCTGGAGCCTTTGGCTCTTGAAATTCTTGCTTGCTTGCATTATGGTTAATCCCATAAGTCTCGTAGTCATATTGACATCCCTTGTCATTATCATTTTGAGTCTGTTGACTCAATATGTTTCTGAATACCGCAATCATCATTGATTCTTATAAATTACCTTCTTGGCTGAGCTGCCATTCTTTTAACTGGAATTGGTTCTCGACCAATCCAATTGCCGTTGATTGTACCCTAAGGCTATTCAACTTATCCACCCCTAAATCGAGCATTGCTTCGATCCCTTGATTTGGAAATCATAATTCCTTTGCATTTGACAATTGAGTTAGTCATTGTTTCTATAATATGATCTCCTTGCATTCTTCTTCCTCTAGTTAAGTATTGATGCTCACGCGGACCCTTGTGGGCCATCAGGTCCATTGTTGGATTTTATCCGTCAGCATCCTTCATATTCAATAACTTTGTGAGACCTTCCCTGATACATAATGCCTTTGGTAAATTGTATCCTCTGCTTTGTCAACCATGCTCTACCTCCGAGCTTGAGTTATTTACCCTCGAGTTGATGGTATACGTTCCTAAGATGCCTTGGTGGGTTGAACCTATGCCCTCCTTAATATGTGTGAACTCGAAAGTTTTCACGAGTCATACTCTTCTGGTATTTGCCAGATAAAATTTCAACGCTATAACTTCATCGAAAACGAGAAGTGAATGAAAGGGTATGCATTGGAAAAGTGGGAGTCGACCTTGAACCTTGCGTTCATGCCCATGGACACGATGTAGATCTTATCATTAAAGCTTCTCTTAAATAATTATTCCTTTGGTATAAGTTCATCTTATATCAGGATCCGCCTTTTGAAATCGTGGTTCCACCATGTTCTCTTTTAAATACCATTTCTCGTGCAAGTTTTAGCACTTGTCTTACAGAGAGAAATACCCGGTCCAACCTCTACTTTGATCATCATCGAGTATTACCCCCGGTATCTCGAGATTATCATGGAACTGCATAACTTCTTATGAGTTCTTCATCTAGTGCTACCTTCCCACCGATTCAAATTTTCACGGGCTCGAGTTATTAAACACTCAAGGACACCGATAAGCGAACCAAGTCCGCACTACAGTTCAACAACTCTTCAGTAAGCTTCTATAAGTACGAGTTTGAATCCGATCACGCCATTCCTAGCCTGTTTGGCTATATCATTGTCGTGATGATTCTAACTGTGCTACCTGGTCCTTATTCTCAGAGCACCAATTTGCGACGATAGCTAAGCTTACGTCGATTTTCCTCGTCATACCCTTTCACCTTAAACAACAAGCTTGAGTTCGAGTTTGTGTCGTAACTGTGGTTCCAATAACCTCCTGCTTCATCATTCCTTTGACTTGATGTCGTCGCTGATTGACTACATCTCGCATGAAATCTCTCGACAATTGTGTCGTGATCGTCAGCATTCTGAGCTCATCCAGGATATCAATTGAATTCATGATGAGAAATACCATCCTTGCCCTCGATGAATTGTATTATCTTCGACCACTTTATTGCCTTCCCACCAACACAAGCTTGTTCATGTTTGGTGTTATACCTTGAGTTCCTTGCTACCCAGCAATTGTTCTTCTTTACCTTGGAGTATTACCATCCTTTATGTTAAGAATGATCTGAGATTTGTTCCACCTCTTGAGGATTCTTGACATAGAAATACTTCTCACCATCACCCTTCTTTCTTGGTCCCCGTGTTAATACCATCAAGTGAACGGTGTTATTTGAGTTCTGGACTTCTAGCAACCCTATTGCTTTGAAGTTAACGATCGAAAGTTCATTCTTAGGTTCTTGATTATTGAATCACCCTTCCGACATTGGTGCAACCCAACCCATATTTGGGCGCACCTTTCAACCAATGTTTAATTGTGTATGTTTTCCTCGAGCATACTTCCTTATATCATTTGAGTGACAAATGTTATCTCCTTGTTCACTTAATTGTGGAAATCCATCTTTTGGGAATCTCGATGAATTACCGTTGAGTTCACGAGACACCTCCTTGTCCTCTCCTTGGGTTAATGATGGACTCTTGTTAACGGAAATCACTTCATAGTTCATTTCCCGAGAATCTTACAATGTCATCTCGCCAACTCGCGTGGCACCTTTTCTTCTCGGTATCCTAAGTCTGAGGTATCCTGACACCAATCGGATCTGAAACTCGGTCAGCTATGATGGTTGGGACAACTTTCCAAGAGTTATGATGTTGATCCTTTGATGACCCGGTAGCATGATGTCATGCCTAGCACCCCCCCCCCCGGGTTGGAGGACCTATCATTATAGTTTCCTTTTCAGCAAGGTTATCCGTTCATCCATGAGGAAATTGTAAGACTTATTCTACCAGTTATTCTCGATGAATCCTTCGTGATTCCAAGTCTGATCTTCACCAAGACCATGTCAATGCTATCTCGAAACATGTCGTGGTACTCTGATTTTCAACAAGAACATTCAAGCCCAATGCTAAATGTTTCTTGCTCAAATTATCCGAACACCGTTGTATGGGTAATGTCATGAAATTTCTTCCCCTTACCTAAAGGGTTTTCTACATTATATCCTGTCATGGATATCATGCTCGCTTATCCTTGGTAAGGATATATCCCTGAAATATGTGTTTAAACACATTTTCCTTCCCATTGTTCATTTAATATGATAATCATATTTTACTTTCCATGGGTTGTTTGAACCTTTCTGGGATATATATAATCTAAGCGGTGATAATCCCTCGCTTAGGTAAGCACCTCGTTGTACCACTGTAAGTAAGACCCTATTACTATTTGTTGATGACATTCCGTAACCACCGATGGACGAGAACCTTGCCTATTGGTCCGCCTCGCTCAACGAAAGCAGGAAAATGGTTCTCTTCGTCCCTCGCCCTTGGTACCTATGTTGTTGCCGACATGACCCTCGACTCTCCTCGACTTGCCTTGCTTGCATGATCGTGCAGGATGTCAACAACCTTCTACTTTTAACCACATGGTGGGCCCATAACCCACAGTGTCACGGGATCGAAACCTGACCGTCCTGTACACCCCGATTTCCAAAGTTATTCCTTGCACGTGGCCTCGTATGTAATTCACGGGCCACCGTCATAGTGATCTATTCGGTATCGACGCGATACTTACTCTCGCTACTCGAACCCCTTTCTCACTCTGGTTCGGGCTTGAGCCGCTACCTACCCGCTTGGAGCCTATTATGGTACCTTCGTACCTTACTCTCGAGGTATTTCATATGTTCAACTCGAGAGATAATTTTATACTAATTCATGGGTTAACCCAGATTGTTTCCCTTAAAAGCATTATGTCGTAGTGAGCTGCCCTTACCTTTCGTAAGTACGATAGAGTTCGAAGAAATGATGACCAGTTTATCATGATGCATCGGAATAAAGGATTGAAGACATCAACGAAAGGATTAACTTCTTCGAGAAGATCCGTTAGATTATCTTAACCAGACCTTTCCCCTTGCTCCCTCTTAAATCTCGGACGAGATTTCTTGTAGTGGAGGAGAATTGTGGCCCGGGTGATTACGCTACAAGATAATCCCGCTAATGATGCCACGTCACCTCGATTCTTGTGGATAAACTCGCTAGTTCAAACCTGTTCAATTCAAATTCAAAATCAAGCAAGCAATAAAATATTTTGAATATTAAAACTAAAATATTCAGAGTGAGCCAAATAATGCATAGGTAATTATGGTGGAGAAGCCACGCCTTTATAAAATGTTTAAATAATATATGATGAATAAAACAACAGCAAAAACAATTAATTAAATGCCTTTACTAATTAATAAAATATTAAACTAATTTATTTTGTTGCCCCAAACTTATGAGGCAGTAGCTAATTGCTAACACTAAATTAGGGACTACTTTTATAGTTTATAAAACTATGATAAAGAGGAACTAAAATAAAAAAGAAAAAAGAAAAGGAATAATAAAATAAAACAAGAAGAAAAGGAATAAGAGGAGAAGGCCCCCCCCATCGGGGCCCGGCCCGGCAGGCCGGCCCAGTGAAACACCTGCCCAGCCGGCCTCCTTATCCATCCCCCACCCCGAAACCCTACCCACGACCCCCACTCCTCTCGCTCCCACCTCCTCTCCAACCGTCACCCGAGAGGTCGTGCCCCCACACTTCCTCGCTCCCCCACCCGAGGCTCCAGATCGGGCGGTTGCGCCCTTCCCGTCAACCAACCCCCTCCCCGTCGCTCCCTCGTCTCCCCTCTCCCCGATCCAGATCGGATCGGGCCGACCCGCCGACCTCGCCCGTCGCCGCCCCCGACCCGCCCGCTTCGACGACCCGCCAGACGGATCGTTCCCGCCCTCGGCGCCTCGACACGGCGCGCTTCACGCCGTCGTCCTCCGTCCTCCCCTTTCCTAGACGGGAGGGGCCCCGCCCGTCGCCGCCGCGCCAGCCCCACGCCGGACTCCGTCATCACCGGCGCTGCCCCACCGCCGCCGCCCTGGGCTGGATCGGCCTCGCCGTGGCATCCTCATCTCCTCCCCAAGGGTCGCCCCCGAGCCTCGCCGCCCCGCTCCTCTTCAACGCTGGTGAGGCCGTCGGCCTCTCCCCCTCGGTCCGAGACGCCGGCGCCGTTCACAGCCCGCGCGCGCACGAACCCATGCCCGCTGCCCTGCTCGTTGGCCGGACTTCGCCGGCGTCCGCCTCCTCCCCGCACCGTGGCCCCCTTTCCGCCGCCACGCCTGCGCGCTCGCCAGGCTGCCAAGCGCTCGGTGTCCGACGCCAAGACCATGGCCGCACCGGAGGCTCGCCTGTTTCGCCCGTTAGCCCGTTTGGCCTCTGTGCCTATGGCACGTGGGGCCCGTCCCTGTAGTAGTATAGAAAAACCGAAAATAAAAGGGTTAAACAAAAGATATAATAATAATAATTAAAATTAGTTAATTAACTTAATTAATTCTGTTAACTAACCTAATTAACTTATCAATTAATTAAACTATTAATTAGTGTTAGTCAATGACAACCGGGACCCACGTGTTAGTTTGACCAGTCAAACAGACTGTTGACTGATGACATCATGCTGATGTCATGTCGACACATTAATGGCTATTATCTAATTAAATTAATTCTATTAATTCTATAAAATTAATAAATTCTTTTTAAAATCATATCTTTTAATCCGTACTCGGTTAAAATATTTTCAACATGAAAGTTGCTCGAACGAGCGAGGCGAATCCGGATACGCAGTCCGTTCGTCCGCCACACAACCCTAACCTATCGAACCTGCAAACTTTCCTCTCCGGTTCATCTGTCTGACAGACGTCCGGAACCGGGAAAACTTTCCCGGATGTTTCCCCCTTCGCCAGTATCGCCTAGCGCTGCGTTAGAACACGTCTAGCTCCGTTTGTTGTCCTGTTATGCACTTGCCTGCTATGTATTTACTGTTTCTTCCCCCTCTTCTCTCCGGTAGACCCCGAGGCCGATGCTGATGTCTCTGTGATCGACTACGTCACCGACGACCCTCTCTCTTGCCGAGCAACCAGCAAGCCCCCTTTGATCACGGATATCGCCTACTCTCCTCTATCTGCTTGCATTAGAGTAGTGTAGCATGTTACCGCTTTCGATTATACCTATCCCGATGCATAGCTTTGTCCTTGTTACTCTCAGTTGTTACCTTTACCGCAATCCTATATGCTTAGTATAGGATGCTAGCATTTTCATCTGTGGCCCTACATTCTTGTCCGTCTGCCGTGCTATACTATCGGGCCGTGATCACTCGGGAGGTGATCACGGGTATATACTATATACTTATACATGATACATGTGGTGACTAAAGTCGGGTCGGCTTGTGGAGCACCCGCGAGTGATTCACGGATTGGGGGCTGAAAGGACCTTTGTCCCGACGGCCCTCTGGATGGATCTTGAGGCGGAGCGGCAGGCAGGTTGAGACCGCCTAGGAGAGAGGTGGGCCTGGCCCTGTTCGGCGTTCGCGGATACTTAACACGCTTAACGAGGTCTTGGTATTTGATCTGAGTTGGCTACGAGCTTATACGCACTAACCATCTACGCGGGAGTAGTTATGGGTATCCCGCGTCGTGGTATCGGCGAAATACTTCAGACGTCGGACGAGCGGGCGGCAGCGCCGGATTGGACTGGAACGCTGATGGGCTAGGTCTGCTTCGGCAGCGTCACAGAGCGAACGAGTGTGCTTTCAGGCGATGGGCCTGCACCCTGCGCGCTTAGATTTAGACCGCGTGTTGGCCTCTCTGTTGTGCCTAGGTGGGGCTGCGATGTGTTGATCTTCCGCGGCGGGCATGACCCAGAAAGTGTGTCCACCAAATGGGATCAAGCGTCTTTGGGTAAGATGGTGCACCCTGCAGGAAGTTAATCTATTGAATAGCCGTGATCTTGATAATGGGACGACTTGGAGTTGTACCTTGAGCTTATGACAACTAGAACCGGATACTTGATAAAACACACCCTTCCAAGTGCCAGATACAACCGGTGGTCGCTCTCGCTCAGGGATATGAGCAGGGGATTGCCGGGTAGGATTATTGCTATATGATGTTACTTGGAGGACTTCGGATCGTCCCCTCCTACCTGTTGCAAGACAGGTGTCCAGAAGCGTAGTCTTCGTTAAGACTAGCTATCCCCCTCTTATTCTGGCATTCTGCAGTTCAGTCCACTGATATGGCCTTTACACATATATCCATGCATATGTAGTGTAGCTCCTTGCTTGCGAGTACTTTGGATGAGTACTCACGGTTGCCTTGTTCCCCCTTTTTCCCCTACCTCTACTCGATTGCTGCAACCAGACGATGGAGCCCAGGAGTCAGACGCCACCGCCTATGACGACTACTACTCCGGAGGTGCCTACTACTACGTGCAGCCCAGCCGGCGGACGACCGGGAGTGACCTAGGAGGATCGAGGCAGGAGGCCTGCTCCTCTTCGATCTGTATCCCGTTTGTGCTAGCCATCTTATGGCACCTTGTTTAACTTATGTCCGTACTCAGATATTGTTGCTTCCACTGACTCGTCTATGATCGAGCACTTGTATTCGAGCCCTCGAGGCCCTGGCTTGTATTATGATGCTTGTATGACTTATTTTTATTTGTAGAGTTGTGTTGTGATATCTTCCGTGAGTCCTCGATCTTGATCGCATACATTTGCGTGCATGATTAGTGTACGATTGAATCGGGGGCGTCACAGGCCCACAGATGGAAAGCATCGATATCGCTGATAACCGCTTAAGTGGGTGCAAGAGGACAACCACCACCACTTTGCATGTGGGCCAAATATATATATATATATGTTGAATACCCAAAATACACAACTTTGATGTGCCACATGCCTCAAAAACCGTAAACCATGCACCCACACAGAGTGAGGTTCATATCAAGCGTACTACATATGATGTTCCCCTTCCCCCCTCTTCACCGCATACTATATGCTCCTGCCGTAATATATGTACAACCCAAAAGAATCCTCATCGATGGTGAAATTAATTAACCTCTCCCGATGTAGGTCAAAGTGATGCATGCATGCATCGACGATGGCCTCGTGGGCCCACAGATGGAAGCATCACACGTGAGTGCCCTAGCTAGGACATCAAGTGGCCCAAAAAGGTGATGTGTGATGTTTGAATAACCAATTTCACAATTTTGATGTGGCACGTGACTCGGTAACCAAAAAGTCCCGACACTAAGTGAGGTGTACTTGTTCACGGACGCGTACGTATAGTATATATGCTAGTCCCCTCCCACCTCTTCGACGCGTACTATATACCACCATAACACAAACAAAAAAGATTCTACCTTGCTGGTCAAATTAATCTCACTGCCGGCTGTTCATCAAAGTGATGGACGACGACCTCATGGGCCCATAGAAAGCGTCACACGTGAGTATCGAGTGTCGTGTAGGACAATCATCGACTTCATGTGGCCAAAACATTTATGTATGAAAGGGTTGTTTAATGTTTTAAATTACGATTTCACGACTCTGATGTGGAACCTCCTGGCTAACAAAACGGCCAACCCACACGGGGGCTCACAACTCGTAGTGTACTGCGAGCCACCCGCCACCCCAGACGCACACACCCACACACACACCGCGAATCCACCGCAACTACGATGCATGTTAAATTAATTATCCCGTGGTGAACATACATGTTACCAAAGGAGGGACGTTTTAATTTCAAAAAAATCACAGAGATCATTAAGACATTTTAGTACATTGATTGCTTGATTTTCTACGGGTATAATGTGCAAAAATCAAATTTTATCTACATGCACACGTGACAGTGCACCTAAATGGATTGCAAAAACACATTTGTCTCACTGGGTGCATGTTTACTCCCCATGCAACAAATTTCAAACATTGAGAATCTTGGTTTTTAAATTCTAGTACATCCAAAACTTATTTGAAGTTCATGAAACTTACCGTGTTATCATATGGACACCAATACAAAGTGGCATTGTACTTTTTTTTGTCAAATTTGAGACTAGTTTTGATGTAATCTTTATCTAATTACCGACGAGAGATTATTAATAATTGGGAACCAATATCCCAAATGGATTATTTATTCGAACCGTGAGCGTTAGACCAACAATGGATACGTGCCATGCTTCGGTTAAGCAATAAAGTGGCAGCATTAATCATCCAATAGAAAAACAATATACGTGCCGCCACGCGACCCGTGTGGCATGTGAGCAGGCGTGAGTTGACGGGACGCATGCGAGCAGTCCACCGTGCAGGCAGACGGGGAGGCGTGTGTGTCCAGGTGTGTGAATTGACGGAGGCGTGCTCGCTGCGTAGTGTCATTGGGAGGCGTGCGAGTAGTTGTGTGAAACTTTGGTAGGCATGCTAGCAGTTCGGTGCGCAGACTCACCGGGAGGCGAGCCATCGGTTTGACCGCCGCCCGCCTCTCTCCCACAACTCCCACTACTCCATATTAATGGTGTGCCCGAGCGGCCGCACTCCCCATCCTCTCTACGCACACACAATCCTCTCTCTCCACTTGCATCCTCGACGCCGCTCTCGGTCCTCAAAGCCGTCAGTGTATGAGAATGCCGCCAAAGCGCCCAATCGGAGGGAGTGGCGACGCTGGGGCTGCTAATGCATCGAAGCACGACGTGGAGATGGAGACAGAGATTGCCATCACCGTCGATGAGTTACCGCTGCACCCTGATGTCGTTGATGGCGTCGAGCTTCCACAGCCGGAGGCGGAGTTCCACACCAACTCCGACGACCACTCCGGCGACGACTCCGACAACCAGTCGGACGACGACTCCGATGGCGATGGACAGCTGGTTAGTCATCTATACCCATTTATGTGTCAAATAGATCATAGGGTTTCTCTGGTTACTCCTGCCTCCCACTTTTTGGAATAGAAATCCGTGTAGTGTATTGATTGTTTGAATGGTACAAGTGATAAGTGATTAGTTGTTTCATCTGTGCAAATGATTTCTGCTAGTAATCGGACTAGGGTTAGTGTTCGTGCTAATAAGTCCTATCCAGGACTTGACAATTGATTTTGAATGACCTACATATGTTTGTGCCATTATTTTCTTCAAGATTGGTTTGTACATAGACGACTGTTCTTAAAAATCGAACCATAATCTCTGGGTATGTATAATTAAATAGCCATAAATTCCTAATCCTTCTTCACCGCATGTAATCAGTGATTTGATGCCAATTTTTTTTGACAATGTGGACATCGAGAATGAAGATGCACAGAGGAGGTACAAGAGGCGAATCCCGAGGGAGCTTTATGCGGGAATGCATAACAGGTGTATTAGGACCTGGAATGACAGCTATGGATGCCCATTTTGCAACCACAAGCTTCATGACGCGTATCTAAGTGTTCTGGCGCATGCAAGAGGACGGGCCGTTGGCTCCTTCAAGCAGAAGTATTCTCGCAGGGTGGCACACGGCGCGTACACCAAGTACCTGGAGAAGTTTCAGGATCGTGCCGACCGCATGTGAGATGAGATGTGGGATGGATCGAACTATGTATGCTTGAGTATGCTTCATGATGGTTGAAGTATGTACTTATGGTTGAACTATGCTTATCTACGTGTACGCTTATTATCTATGTCTGAGTATGTTAAATATTTCGCCAAATTTTGGTAAAAATTACAACTGGGGAGCAATAAACCAGGACGGAGGTAGTATGTCAGTCACACATGGTTCCCAAAATTGGAACCGTGTGCAATAACTTCCATTTTTCCTGATGCGTCAATCACACACGGTCCGCTCTAGCAAACCGTCGCCCCCAAAATTCTTTGTGGGACAGAAAACCCTCACCACCCAATTCAAAAAAGAAAAAAAAACCTCACCATCCCCACGTCACAAAAACCCTCACCCCGCCCGCCACCCCCTCGGCCCCTCCGGTACGTTCCCCATTCACACCTGCACAAGCTCCTCCACGTCTATGCCATCGCGCCGCATATTGTTCCCCATCCCCCTACCGGCAAAGCCCACCGCATTTCTTCACTTAGCTTGCCGCCACCTATCGCCATCAACTTTCTTGACGCTGCTAGCGGTCGACCCAGCTCCGCTCGGTTGGGGAATCTGCCGTACTGAGGGTTCTTTCTCATGGACAACAAGTTAACTAATTTAACGAGATATTATCTCATCTCTTCTCCCAGTTCATCTGCCTCCTTTAATCACCCGGTGGAAATAGCCATGAATTCATTTTTATTCGAGCTGATTTGAGGGTTTTCTTTCATTCTTATAATGTATAGTGCACGGACACTTCAGGACTTTGCAACCACCGCCAGAGATTCCATCTCATCGTACCAAATGACTTGAGGACGCACGCGGTATGTTCAATCTGACCCTAAATCGGTTGGCATGGCCTACTTTCCTGAACATATTCTAAATATTGCTACATTTGGATAAAAGGTGCCACATGCACCATATACGTCAAAGAGGATTTTCCCCTCTTCTTTCTATATTAGGAAAATCAATGATGTACTGTTCTTTTGATTACTCTGATTTTTCCATGACATCATGTTTACCCTGTCTGTTTAATTATAGATTTTTGTCCTTCGATTTCAAGTGTTGTACAGTTCTTTCAATTTGGGCCCATATTTGCATGATACCATATTTTCTTTAACAATCCTACCATTTTCTGCAGAACATCCCTCGCTATATAACAGATTATGTAGTGCACAATTTTTCCCTTTACATAGATCAATGCTCCACAGATGTCATACTGCACACAAACCATGGATTTACAATCGTTGCTACTGTTAGACTTGATGAACGTGGTGACTTCTATTTTGGCACTGGCTTTTGGAATGAAATTGCAAAGTTTTATGTACTGAAAGCTGGCACTAAAATTGCACTTCACATAGAAGGGCCTATTCATGAGATATATGCTAACTTCCCCGACAAAATAATCTGTCCAGACTTTGTTCGAAGTAAGTTTTCTTTTCAACTATTTGCATATGTTGAGTTACCCAGCAATGTCAAATGAATTGTGTAGTATTTAAGCAACCAATTGTTATTCCCTTTTCTTACTATATTCCTACCTAATAACTTCTAGTTACCAATACACTTTTCTATTGCCCTATTTTAACTAAATATTCCCTGTACTCCCATTTCTATCAGAAAGCGCCGCTGACAAGGAGACTCCGGAGGTGGAGAACCAGTCTGCCAACAAGCGGAGGTGGGGCGATCTAGAACCGCAAGCGACTCCAGCGGGCCTAGACTTAATTAGCAGCCTCCCCGATGATATGTTGAGAGTCATCATCTCCCTACTCCAATCAAATATGGGGCGCGGACAACCCTCCTTTCCCGGCGATGGCGCCCCCTATGGAACTCCAGCCCTCTCGACCTCATCGACACCCACGAGCTCTGCCTTGGCTATCGCAAAAGCTTGGATGCATTCTCCAAGATCCTCGGCAGTCACCTTGTCCCAACCAAAGGCCTTAGAATGGGCAAGTTGCGTTCCAACGGCAAGGACCAAGCCAAGCTTGACGACTGGTTCCGATCCCCCCGCCCTAGATCAGCTCGAGGAGCTCACTTTTGATGATGGGCATATCCGCTCGCTGCCAACGTCTGCACTCCGCCTCGCGCCCACGCCGCGCGTCGCCAAGTTCAGGAACTGCCATCCCCCCCTTAATGATGTGCCCGCTCTTATTCTACCACGACTGAAGCACCTCGAGCTCGTCGCCGTCTGCCTCTCAAAGGGTGACATGGAGCGCCTGCTCCGTGGTTGTACTGCACTTGAGTACCTTCGTCTTCAGGCGATCAATGGGTTGAGTACCTTCCACATCACCTCCATGACTCTCCGGACTATTTATGTGTGTTGCTGGTGCGACAGGAAAACATCACAAGATGTGTACCACGGTATGGTCATCCAGGACACACCTACACTTGAGAGATTACTTGTAGTTGATCAAGAAGGTCCAACAAGAATCAATGTCATTTCTACGCCGAAATTGACAGTCGTGGGCTACTCGTCTGACAAATACTCCGAACATGTTATTGGATCCACACCCATTCAGGTACAACAGCCGCCATCTACCTCTCCTTCTACAAATTAACATTATTTTTAATTTTGAAGATGTTTGTTCGTCTGTAATTCAGAAAATGATTCCAACAAGCTTGACCCCGAAATTGCGCACAATGAAGGTCTTGGCACTAGAATCTATCGGGACCGACCTGGAGCAAGTTGTCAATTTCCTGAGATGCTTTCCATGCCTGGAGAAGCTATATATTGAGGTGATGTTCCTTTCCTGTTAAATGTTCACCATAAGGGAGTTCAATTTGTGACACCTTTTTCCAAGTTTACAATGACAATGTACTACAATTTCTGAAGGTTCTTTTGGAGGATTTCAGTACATACATGTCCCCCCCATATTGGTTGCTTGATCCATATGGTTACAATCAATAAGCATTTCTCCTTTGGATTCATCTGTACTAGTTTTCTTAGGGAACTTTTCATCCACTCCAACCTCTTGTGGAGAAGGCTACATTTTTCTAGAATGTAAACGAATGCCCATGTTAATCATGTCAGATCGAAGATGGCATGTTAGTGCATTTTACAAATCCTGCAAACCAAATAGCTAGGCTTGTAGTAATGTTCAAAACTGCATGTAGGCACTGACACGTATTCTTTTTTACAAATCCTGCAAACCAATCATGTTTGTCGATCAGCGCTGGCACCTGTGACAGAATAGAGTAGGGTCCAAATATGCTGAATTTCATTTTGGAACTTCAGATGACAGAGTAATCGGAAGTCATCGTGTCAACCCCGTACATGACTTCTCAGTGGCTGACCCCTTTGCAAAAATTGTGAGGTTTCGAAGCCAGACTTAGAAACGGTGATATTAGTTTGAACCTCTCTGATATCCATGTTCAACAGATCAGAGCGATCGTTTGCAGCTGATGAGCTGAATTTGAACCTTGTAATCTTCGAATTTGAGCCATATAACTCTGGAATTTGAACCTTGTAACATTTCGTGCTTTTTTGGTACAATCGGTTAAATGGCATCGTATGAGACTCGTATATTGCTAGCACTATTTTGACCTTAATATGCAATACTCTTAGATTTTATTAACCATTCTTAAATCAGTTTACCTTGTCGATCTCACAGCACACGATCTGTATAGCTAACTCGACTGCGATCTTCAATATTATTGCACACAGTTGGTTTCTTCCATCTTGTGTACTGTAGAGCATAGAATTAATTATCGCACTCGAGTGTCCATCATCACCCTTCTGTGTAACTTAATTTGACCTCATGACCCAAGGGTAAACTTATGACTGAAGTCATTCCACACACTTCATTTTTACAAAGCCTTTTGCCAATAAATGCCCACGATTTGTCCCTCTTTTAGCCGACGCATGGCCAAACTAGCCGGGCGGGAAGCTTGCACGGTAAACAATACGATAACGCAGGAACAGGCTCACTGATGATACATTTGGCGCCTCTTCGAGCCCACGTGTGGTGCGGTGTTGTCAAGCATGCACTGGAATCCTCCGCTATGAATGCCGTGACAAGACGTGACGACTACTGGTCGGCCGACCCCCATTTATTACAACGGCCATTTAACCTACCCTTCTGGCTCTTCAACCTTTCGATCGCGCCCCACCATTGCAAGAAGCACACCCACCACGAGAAATTCTTAGAGGGTATCCTGCGCGGCTCCAATGGCGCTCCGAGCGGCTGCCGATGACGAGCAGCAGTTCACCATGCGTGTCGTGGTGGATACCAACAGAAGGTTCATGGACCTCTTGGTGGCGTACACCAACGACCCGGTCTGGGTGGAGCACTCCATCCACATCATGGAGCTGTTGCTTGCCGAGGAGAAGTACAAGGTGGTCGGGTTCGACCTCGAGTACACCCGCGCTCGTGCCGATTCTCGTCCCAAGGTCGCCGTCGCCCAGATGTGCGTGCGCCACTACATCCTCGTCTACCACTGCTGCCTAGCCACAAGGCCTTGCGAGCTTTTCGCCAGGTTTGTCAACAGCCCCCACTACATGTTTGCTACGGTGGACATCACCAAGAATGTAAAGGCGCTGGAGAATTCGGGCATCGCCTGCCAGAATCTTGTCTACATCCAGGGCCAATACAAGATCTGGGGTAGCAAGGAGCATGAGAAGGACTCACTGGTTCACTTCGCCGAGGCCATCATCGACCCCTACTACAGAGACATGAAGGATTCATGCAACAAGGACAAGCGTGCCTGGCACTCGGCCTGGATGGAGAAACTCGACAAAGCTCATGTCGTGTACGCGGCAAAGGAGGCGTACACGAGCTACGACATGTACAGGCGGATCGTTGACATGATGAAGTGCCTCCTTCCCCAAAACGTCCAGGGATCCAGCCGGAAGCAAAGCAATGGCAAGTGTCATCGCAACAATAAGTAGATGATTAGATCCTCGTTTCTCCTACTTTAGTATGCACGTAATTGCTTTCTTTGGTGTGTGGAAATGTTATGTGTGTAGTCACTTGTGTAATTGTATGCTTAATTTGGTTATGCAATGCTGTCTTTTTAAGTATATATGTTGATGCTCTGTAGACAGAGCATAGATGTTGTGCGGACAAAGAAAATCACATCGCACACAGACTAAACTATGGAACCCATCAGTGATGTTTTCATCAATCACTCACAATTGTATACCAGCAATCCTTTGCTCACAACACACACGGCTTGTTAGCAGTAATCGTCTGTGTTGTTATCGGTCTTTCACACGTTTCCGATTACAGACCTGTTTTCCTCGTATCACACACATCTTGTTCATTTGAACCGTTTCTATTCTCATGTCTCAACGCAAATAGTTCATCCGAGTGAACCGCATGTCGTATATCGCACACACTTTTGATCTGACTGACCATTTCTTTTGTGTTGCCTAATCACAAACAGTTCATCCGAGTGAATTGTATGATGTACATTGCACACACCTTCATCTGGATGCCCGTTTCTTTTGTTCCTCCTCATCGCGAACGGTTAATTGAATTGAACCGTATGCCCTGCATCACACACGCAACTAAAATCTGAACCGTGTTTGATGCATCCTCCATCGCAAATGTTTTGCACCTTTTTTGATGGTTTTTTTACACCACCGTTTGCGATTATGGCATCGCACACAGTTTCGTCGAAGGGCATCTGATCGTAGTGTCGTGTTAGCAGCATCCTGCAGTAGTGACTTAGGCTACTCATAGTGGAGAGTGTCATATACTTGTATCATGCATATACATATGATACTAGTGTATGATACTACCTTAATTATAGTGCATAGTATAATAGAGTAGTATCATAGATGATCATATTTATTACCATGCATGCCACAAATTAGCATCGTTAACATGATACGGTGTCTACCTATATGTTACTCTAACCCTCTCTATCTTATTTAATTCTTTGCCACATCAGCATACTTGCTATTTCTGAGTGCATGATATCGGCTGTGATACCACCACTATGACCAGTCTTATAGTGGGGAGTATCATATAACTATAGTATCATGCATATGATACTAGTGTATGATACTATGTGCGTACCTTCATAGTGCATAGTATCATAGAGTAGTGTCATAGATGACCGTATTTATGGCCATGCATGACACAAAGTAGTATAGCATATTTATTATGTTAAGGTATCTACCTATGTTACTTCTTTGCCACATCATCATATTTGCTATTCCCGAGTGCATGATACCGGCTATGATACCCCCACTATGGTCACCCTAAGGATAGTCGTAATGGGAGTATCATAAGTCGTATCATGCATGCCAACTACTAGACTTTTTGGATGATGTAGTGGCACACAGTTAAATGAGGAAAGAGAGGGTGTGGTATCATATCATGATACCGTATCATATTAAATGGTGTACTACTTTTTGTCATGCATGGCAATTAATAAGGCAACCTAAGATACTAACTTATGATACTATGCGCGCATTACGGAGGTATTATCATATACTATAGTATAATATGAATGATACTAGTATATGATAAGGCTGGTTGTAAGGCCCCTTCCAATGCTCCACCTTGTACATGTGCTAAGGCTGCCATGCAGGAAAAAAATCTGATGTGACAAGGTAATTAAGAGGAGAGAGATGAGCGTGGTGACCCCAGGAAGAAACAATACCAAGCGAGAAACCTAGGCAAAACACTTAAATGGAAGAATCCCACCAATGCATGAAGAACTTTAGTTGCAAAATCATTAAATGAAGGATACTTAGCACTAACAAGTTGAGCACCTATGCATTGGGGTCTTTAGTTGCTAAAGTATTTAATATGCTTAGCACCTCATATAAGCACCAATGCATTGGAAGCAGCCTAATGGGGAGTATCATATACTAGTATCATGCATATGATACTAGTATATGATACTACCTCTGTAATGTGCGCATAGTATCATAAGTTAGTATCATGTAGTATTTTATTTATTGTCATGCATGACACAAAGTAGCATAGCGTTTATTATGATACGGTATCATGATATGATACTTAACCCTCTCTTTCTTCATTTAATTCTATGACAGCTCATCAAAATTGCCTAGTTGGCATGCATGATACTAGCTATGATACTCCAATTACGATCAGCCTAGCAAAGAAGGTGTACAAATCATTTGTACGTCGCTTTGCGAGTTTTCATCCGTTTGTTCAAGAAGCGGGGAGAAGTTTCAAACATTTTGGCCGCGAGGTGCGGCCACTAGCGTAGGCCTAGTTGGTATTTAAATCACAGGAAATTTAGATGGAGTCTGGACATTATCAAAATCGATGTGTGCCCGTGGCGTGCTCTCACGACCCCGTGGAAAAAAATTGTTAAAGTTTGGCAGAAGTTTTGATGATCACTCCTTCCAAAGCGGAGCATCTCACATGAAGGATCATGGTTTCTAAAAGGAGACGTGTGAATTCAAACTCCAGTGGCCGGTGACTTCATCGTTTGGCCTCATAAAAATTTCCACAGTACACAATCACCATTATACCACGGGTTTGATTTTCTGGGGCATTTCAGGTATCGTTAGCTATATTTAAGACATTTTTTTGAGTTTAATATGCATTTTGTGCATAAAAATAAAATTACAACCGGAACTGCATGTGATGTTGAAAAGGATGAGGATCGCCGTTCGATCTAGAAGCACCCAGCGGTGCAGATGTACGATCCTTGGGGTTTGGGTTTTGGCCAATCAGAAGGCACGACTCAGATCGCGGGCGGGGTTTGGTCGGCACACGGCTTTCATCAATGAACCGTGTGCTATTCGCAAACCAGATTGCATATTTTTGTTCACACATACTGTAGTGAGATCAATTGAGTGTGCTACCTCTATGATATAATAGTAATAATAATAATAATAATAATAATAATAATAATAATAATAATAATAATAATAATAATAATAATAATAATAATAATAATAATAATAATAATAATAATAATAATAATAATAACCAATAACAGTTCATATTCATTGCCTGAGCTGACAGAATATCAGGGTCAACATATTAGCGGTTCTTACATCAACAGAAAACCGGGCATAACTCACAAATTCCATATACGCGACATTCTAAATTGAACAAATTAAGTTGAAGGGTAGGCATAAAGACTAGTCTTACAGCTTAATTCCCATGTACATGGGGGAACTGGGATCATTATGTTGACCCCGAATGAACTTGGGTTTTCTGATGATTTTACGATGTTGTGTTACACTGGTGCGTGATCCCTTGGCTGGCAACTCAGCAAATTCATTGTACTCATCCTCATCGGAAACATCCTCGACACCCAGTACCCTCCTCTTCCCATGCATCACTACATGGTAGTTCTTATGCAAGGGGTCTTCCGCAAAGAAAAACTAGGTAGCATCACTGGCAAGAATGAATGGGTCTGCATGATATGCCATCTTTGTCCTGTTAACACAGGTCTTCCTGTAATCATAAACCCTTACATGATCAAGAGGGATCCATGTGCACCTGAATAATGCCACCTTAACTTTCACATAGTCAAGCTCACAAATCTCTTTGATGGTTCCATAGTATACCCTTTTATCAGCTTCATCTACAGTCATGCATTCTATTCGAACATCGTTGTTCTGATATGAGGTCTTCTGGTCACGCTCCTCAGTGTAGAACATGTATGCATTTATGTCATATGATTGGTACGTCAGCACCGTAGGTAATGGCTTTTGTGCCAACCACGTAGCAATGTCATCGATGGAACCTTGTGCCAAACAATTCTTTAGCCATTCGGCGTAGTTCTTAGTGTGCTCCTTCATCTCCACATCTAATGAAGGCACCATTGGTAAGAAGCTTTGGCATATCTCTGCCAAGTGTTATTTGGCATAAGCGCTGAGAACTGGGCTGTTAAGCACTATCGTCAAATGGGCTTTCTCTGCCAATTCTCCGGGTGCAGCCATTTGCGTACCAACAAGGACCGGCTTACCTTTCAGCCTTCCCTCGTGACGAGAGAGGGGCAAACCTATAGGTCTTTGTTTCATGTATTCGGTGCGAAACTCAACCACCTCCTCCGCGGTATAACCTAGTAGGATGCTTGCCTCTGGATGGTTTCGGTTCCGACAAAAGCACTTCAGTATTCCCATGAACCGCTCGAAGGGATACATGTTGCAAAGAAACACAAGACCACAATACTTTATCTCATCAACAAGGTGCACAGTGAGATGGACCATGAAATAAAAGAATGACGGTGGGAAAAACATCTCTAGGTTGGACAATATTCTTGCAATATCATCTTGCATATGATCCAACTCTTCAGGATCTACAACTTTCTGCCATAGTTGGTTGAAGAAATCATAGAGCTGAATGAGTGTGTTTCTTGTATCTTTGTCCATCAGATTCCTGATGGCCACCGGGAGGATTTGTGTCAACCTTACGTGGCAATCATGTGAATTCATGTGTCCCAACTTCAATTTACCTTGAACTCACATCCACGAGACTTCTGATGTTTGCGGAGTAGGAAGAGGGTGTCTTAACTAACAACAAATAGGTGAAGAACTGTGTTGCTTCTTTTGTACTGAAATTGTAACTCTGGCGAGCTTTGATGAATTTGTCATCATCTTCTTCTTCACTCTTGCGTTTTGATTGATCAGCAAGCATATCGAGCCGTGAACCGTCACCCTCCTTTCTTTTACCTTTAATCTTGAGCGGAGTGCCAAGGATGCTTCACATACGTTCTTCACTACGTGCATGACATCGATGTAGTGACATACACGTAGAATCTCCCGGTAAGGTAATTTCCAGAACACCGATTTCTTGTTAAACACATGACCCTTGGGTGTTTGTTTCACTGTCAAAGGGTGGTTCTTGCCAAGCACAACATTAATTTGTTTAGCCATGGTGTGGACCACCTCCCCATCATAGGGTCTTGGGCCCACACCTACCTCCGTCGTGCCATCAAATTCAGCTTCCATCTTTCAGTATGGGTGATTTTTCCGTAAGAACCTACGATGACGCAAATACATGGTTTTGCGCGAGTTGGGAAGTCTTCTGCTAGCTGTCCTATCCATGCATGTGACGCACCCTACATCTCCATTTGTTTTCTACCCCGATGTATTGCCTAATGCCTGCATATCTTGAATGGTGTGCACCAGCATCGCATGTAGATCAAAAATCTCCTTTCTGTAAGCATCATAACATTTTACAGCAGGCGCATCTATCCACACTGTCCGCAGTTCTTCTACTAGTAGCTAAAAGTAAATGTCGATGTCATTTCCAGGTTTCTTCGGGCCTTGTATAATCATTGACATCATAATGTATTTTTTCTTCATACACAACCCAGGAGCTAAGTTATATATGCACAGAAGCACTGGCCATGTGCTATGATTGGTGCTCATATCACCAAAAGGATTCATGCCATCAGTACACTCCACGATCCTTATACTTCTAAGATCCTTGGAAAAGTCTTCAAACTTGTTGTCAATTAATTCCTACTGAGCCCCATCTTTCGGGTGTCTCATATACTTGTCCGCAACTCGCTCATCATGATGCCACTTAAACCTCTTTGCCTCTCTAGTGTTTGCAAAAAAAACGCCTCAACCTAGGAATTAAAGGCAAGTACAAAACAACCTTGAACGGGATTCTTGTCTTGATCTCGTCGTCCAATTTGTACTTGTCCTTTGCTCTCCTGTGCTTCTATTGTGCATGCTTGCATGTGGGAAATGCACACAAATCTTTGTACTCACCGCCGTACAATGTACAATCATTCACACAAGCGTGTATCTTTTGTACTTCAAGTTCCAATGGGCAAACAATTTTCTTCGCTTCATTCGTGCTTCTGGGATCACATTATCTTCTGGAAGAATTTTTATGAAAAGACCTAACATCTCTGTGAAGCCCTTGTTTGATAGACCGTTTGCTGCTTTAAATCTGAGAAGCGCTAGGGTGGCACTCAACCTGGAATATTTCTTTTTGCAACCTGGATACAATTCTTTCTTGGAGTCTGCATCAATGGTTGGCAGATCCTTGTACCCAATCATATCCTTTTTTGGGTCCCCCGAAATCTGCAATCATAGCAGCAAAATCTGGCATATCAAGATCGTCGTCATTTGCGTCGATGTCTTGTTTTCCAGTGGGCATTTCGGCTTTCCGGTGTTCCATTGGTAGCTTGACGCCTTTGCCCGATGTTAGATCCAACATCCATGTGACACTGATCGGGGTTTGGCATCTCGCAGCCCTGGGTATCTCCATCCATGACCTCCTCTTCACCGTGTCTGGTCCAACGTGTATATCCATCCATGAATCCCCGAGAGACTAAGTTCCAACTACATGTGACTCTGTATTGGCACAATCAGCACATGGACACAAGATGTAATCCGCATCACCAATTCTCCTCTTTGTACTTTCAGCCAAATTCATGAACTTTGTCACACCACTGATAAATTCTGCGGTTTTCCGATTATTCATCCATCGATATCGTTCCATCTGCTCCATACGAATGGTAATTAAAAACAAAACAACAACATTAATACACGGATTAAATGTTGCCCAAAGATGCGTGCATAAATCACAAGGTTGTATCCAGACGTGTAATCACAAAAATTAATGGCTAGTCGATTTACACGCAGAGTACTAGTACAACACTACCCTTAGGAACTGAATACCTTAATTAAGCCACTCACGAAAAGAATACCTTAATTAATTATCCGTGCGGTGACCTCCACCTAGCAGACAGAGAAGCGCGATGCGGTGGCATGTAGGGACAGCAGGGTCGAGGAGCAAAGCTTAGTGTGCTGCCACCTGAAGTTTGACCACAACTATCCCGCCATCGATCGCGATGGATGTTTTCGAATCACGTCGCCGCCGACCTCGATGCTTGAGCTCCTCCTGTCTCCTGCGGCAGACCAATGATTGACTTCCTATGACGCCGCCACCGCCAACTGACCGAGGATTGACCTCTTCTCCGGTAGCCGCTGCCTCCATCTCTATATGCAGAGCGGCTGTTTTTTTATGGACATCCACAAAGAGGTTGTTTACACGGTATCACTGTAACTCAATTATATGTACAGGGTAGTACATCGCATACGGTTATGTAATGGAAACCATGTCTCACCTACGTTGTCTTCTCACACGGTTTGGTGCGGAAATCGTGTGTGACGTTGTAATACCTAACACAAACGACATGTATAAACAGTGTGTCGTATACAACATATAGTGCCATAAGTAGTTCCCGACCGTTAGCTTATCCCCACAGTTTCCCCATTTCCCCCAAATCCCTACATAGCCTCCAAATTTCCTTGCATGGCGCTGACATTGGGGGAATGCGGACGAGTGGTGCTGATGGTTTCGGTGCGGCTTCTCCTGCTCGTAACGCCGCCACGACGGCGGTCACCTTTGAGCACTTGCCTAAGGACATCAGAAGGCAGGTGTACTACGGATCCGAATCGTCTTGTCAGGTTCCAATCTATCCCGATCTTCTTTAGCATGTCCAAAGTAGCTCCTTGCTGAATCCGTCCTGAATGAACCCCCTAGGAAAGCGTTCTGCCGCCGAATCCGGAGCATGACTCCAGACTCCCGCAACACGAGTTTGACTCTGAGTTTTGCGCCACCGAGAAGTACCAAAAGCTTAGTTGTGTGCACGGGCACACTCCCGCTCGACGTGTATGCACAGAGGGATTCGACATTGGCAGTCGGTTTCTCAGTTGCCCCATAGAGGTTAGTGCTAAGTTCATCATTTTACTTGAGTTAATGCCACCGCTTATCTTGAATACTATTTAACATTGGTAGGGATATGAGGCTTGTGCCTTTGTTAACTGGCTGGATGAAGAATGGCATTGAAGGGCTCGAAGTGTTATCACAAAGCTCGCAGAAGATAACGTAAAGCTGAAGAAGAAACTGGCTGATCTGGAATGTACAATCAGTGCAAGAAAGAATCAATGACAGGCAATAGATGAAAGCAAGAGACAAGAAGGAACTAGCATGTGTCGTTGTGGTTGTTTGCAATGATGATTAGGGGTTTTGTTTGACAGTATTGCTAAAGCACATCTAGATGTGCTCTAAGTAATGGACATCTAGGTCCTATGCCATTGATGTTACGTGAAGATTTGTGCAAATATTTTAATTTGCCTTTTTTTCTTTTCCTTTGTACTTTGATTATTACTGCATTTATAATTAAGAAGAGCTCAATGTATTGATTGCCAACTGTACTACTCCGTTCGTACCGGTACTCGTGCATAATCCCGAAACTCATTCCTTGTTTTTGTCCTGAAAAAAGAAACCAGCCAAATAGCCAATAGCAGTCCTGCGCAACCCCGGGAATTTGGAGTGACTGTGTACAAATAATTGTGGTTGATTATATCAGCGGTTGGATAATACGTCAACCCCCACTTCAATTGGCATTTCCTATTCTCTGCATACCCCGCATAAATGTCCACCATCTTTATCGTCCCCGGCAGGCCGCGCTACACACTGGCACACACTCTGCAACCGTGTCGAGCGACAACGAGGACAGTTGTTCGGCCAGCAGTCTGGCGCCCGGTGATTGGTCAACATCGGATTCATCCCGCTCGTCTTCCATGAGTCCGGCGTCGAGCCAAAACCTCGCTTATATCCGGATCATGGAAGGGACGCCGCCTCCGGAGTCGTCAAACGACAACCAGACAGACGAGGGGCCGTTGGAGGACGAAGATGAGGAAGAGGATGATAAGGAGGAGGAATGGTTGAACGAGGAGGAGGACAACGACGACAGCAACGACGATGATGACGGCCGCGACGATGAAAAGCCAACGGTCAGTGGCAAGAAGTGTCCTTGCCAAGACGATGTCGCGGGGCCATCCAACAACAACAACAACAACAACAACAACAACGACAACAAGAACAAGGACTAAATTAAGCAGACTGTATATATCTCTATTTCCATTCGCTCATATTAATTTGTTATCTCTGTTTATCCTGTCAATCTCATCGCACACGGTTAGTACTACATATTCGGCAAAGATCTTCTACATTATCACCCATAGGTTGGTTTGTTGAACTGTGTGCCCTGACGAGCACACAATTCACAAAAAAGACCGTATGGGCTGTCTATAATGAGTGCACACAATTCTGATTACCGACCTGTTTGCCAGGTATCACACACAGCTTGTTATGCCGAATCGTTTGTGTTCACCTTGATCATCGCAAATGGTTCATCAGAGCGAATTGAATGTTGTATATCACAAACACGTTGATCTATCTGCCCATTTCTGTTGTCCTGTCTCGTCGCAAACGGTTCGTGTGGATCAACCGTATGCCCAACATCACACACGCAACTAAAATCTGAATCATGTTTGATGTATCATTCATTGCAAACGTTTTGCGACTTTTTTGACGGTTTTTTTACATCACCGTTTGCGATTAATGCATCGCACACAGTTTCGTCAAAAGGTCTCTGATTGTAGTGTCGCGTTAGCAGCATCCTGCAGTACTGATATATTGCTTGTCCCGAAATCTTTGTCTGAGTCTCGTATCTGCCGCCAGCTGAAATAGCCAACACATGAAGGCAATGGTCACTAATCTCGTAGGGGTAGGTAAAATGTTTTTTTGGTGGGGGGTGGGCAAACAGAAGATATGTATGTTTGAGGGGGACAAAAGTCTACATTTTTCCTAATCTTCCACTAATTTTTTTCTTTCACATAATGCCATGGACCCTCAGCATACAACGTAGCTCCACTGCTAGTGATGGTATTACTCCCTCCGTTTCTAAATATAAGTCATTTTAGAGATTTCAGTACAAACTATATATGGATGTATATGAACATATTGTAGAGTATCTATTCACTCATTTTGCTCCGTACATGGTCCGTGTTGAAATCTCTAGAATTATATTTAGGAAGGAAGGGAGTAGAGTCATTGTTTCATGCCCATCAGTATCAAACATGATTTCATCTTTTAAGCAGCTCTTCAAGGTGGGTGTGTTTGGTGGGCTGTTGTTAGTGAAAGTGGAAAAGGATTTAATAATTACCCATTGCGCCCATGGCACAAAAATGGAGAGCAAACCAATTATTCAAACCATTATATGTGCAACTAAGAGTGATCTAATGACCGATATTGAAATTCCATCTATACACATAACAAAGCCTATGTATTCCACCACAGCAACAAGTAAAATCCCTAGTAAGCTTGCATTTCTCATATACCCATAAGTCTTATTAACAACATATATAGCCGCACATTAGGACTTTTTGTGTTTTACATTACTACAAAGAAATTAAATAACCTCATATGACATTATCTTACTGTTAAACAATAACTCGGTAGCATGAATATAAATTATATACGACCAGGTCATTATTTCACAATATAAAAGCAATAGGCTGGTCATAATTTCACAATATCAATATAAATATACATGAACCAGTCATAATTTCATTATATAAAAAGCAAGCAGCAGACTAATAATAGTGTTAGCCTGTTTTCGAGATGGCGGTAATTACAACACATTGTAGCATGGATTCCTCAAGACCTTTTTTTTTCTTCGGAGTAGAATACAATGAAGTGGTGTATTCCATTGCCTTCATAGGCTTTCTTATCTCAGCTGGAGTGTGATTCCTTGCTCCTATTCATGGATCTTTACGTATAACTTTGGTCCTTCCATTAACTGGCCGTGGAAAAATGTAGATTAAAGTGTTGCACCTTGTCGGTGTGGTAATTCTTGTTTGTTGTACCAAATAATGCCCTCCTTGTGTTCCTCTAGTATATCTATATAACAATGCCCTCCTTGTGTTGGTTTCTGCAGGAAGTTTATATAAAGGATTGTCGATAGTTAGTCTGATAATCAAATAAGATCATGCAAATGTATATTTTTGGAGGGTTGTTCTTAACGCTAATGACCAAGATAAAATACAACAATGGGAAAAAATGTGCGATCCTATCTAGGAGAAATATTTTGACTATGAGTAGTCATCTAGTAGCCATAGCAATTTTCAGATAAGTAAAATATGGATATCGGATTCGTAATCAGGAACACGATCTGACAGCCGAAATGCCCTGAGCACTGATAGAGCTCCATTTCCCCCTCGGTTCTTATTTCTGGATAGGAGCCATAGCAATTTTCAGATAAGTAAATATGGATGTCGGATTCGTAACAGGTTAATAGTACACAAACCAACTCAGACTAGGACTCCGTCATATAGGAGCCACAACAGTTTTCACTATACTAATGCTGACACGTATAATTTACATACTACAATTTACAATTTGACAACTGAAAACTGGCTATTCCAATGGTTGTGCATATATTATTCTCTATTAAGTGAAGTCGCCAAAGTTCAATGTCAATCTTTCTTGTGCACTCATATGCTCACCCAGATTCCAAAATAACAAGAAGCCTGAATCATACCAAAGAACTTCGGTTATGAAATTCACTCGCCACATCTCTTCTCCAAATCTGCAAAAGAACATAGTGAAATGAGGAAAATTCAGTAGTAGTATTTCATATTATCTATGAAAAACTTGCTTTAGTTACCTTGGGTACAAGCAAGGGAGGTCACATGCCACAGCATGAGTTTTCATTTCACCGAACAATCCAGAAGTAATAATACAAAAGTTCATATAGGCATGACTAAACTACATATCAACCAGATTTTGCTCAATCAAGAATTCTACACCCCATCCGTTGCACCTGCTATTTTTTCAATTTAAACTCGCTTCACCTTTTGCAATTTCGGAAGAATGTGTAGCTTTTTAACTCTAATATCCAAATCCCGTATAATATAATGTTCATAACAACACTACGCTAATTAGTCCCTCAATTATATCTAGTGCCACATGATTTCCAACTCTAAAGCAATGTCCCCGTCAACAATCCTTCCTAATGAACCCAAAATAATTTTAAATTATGTAACTCGAGGTAGTGTGAAGCCATATGGAACATCAAGTTGTACACTGAGCACCCAACTTGCACATAATGCCCACCACCCTAAGAGTGACAGAAATCTCCACTGGTACGCGTCGGTCCTAAACAAATGGTTTTTAACCCCTTTCCGCGACGGCCTTTGGAACCGTCGCCAAGTGAGTATGGTCGATAGGGGGGTCCTTCCCACACGACCCAGAATTCGTTGGGGATAGGGCCCCTACAGTAATCCTACTCGTTTCTGCTTGCATTGCCATCGCAGTCGGTGATCTGTGGTGCTACGTTTATGATGCGCGGCCCATCACGAATGGTTCACTATTATAGAACGTGTATGATGCGCGGCCCATCATAAACGGTTCACCATTAAGAAGATTAGCTAATAGTCGTACGAGTGTCGGACATGATTACAAAACGTCAGACCGTCATAACATCGTCGTACACGACAACTATCGCACACGCTATTCTGTGGTGCAACGTTTATGATGCATACTTCATCAGAAACAGTTCATGGTTGTGAATCGTGTACGATAAGGCAACTAAGACATACGTTTAGTTTGCCCGCATCGTTTTTGATATTGTCTAACATCGCACACGCTTTGTATACGGCAGCTGTGCGCATGCTTGCACACGTTTCCTCTCTATTAACCGTCTTGGATTATGGTGCATATCGCAAACGTTTGTGTTTTATCAACCGTGTGTGCCGTAACAACTTGGAGAGCGTAATTTCACCGTAATTTAATTGGTGCTCTTCCAAGTTGTACCGGATTTGGATTTGAATTTGAATGTATGCTGCAGCTTTATTCATATCCATCAGGTTCAAAAAATCAATGGATTATTCGATTCATAGGTACATATGTTCAAGAATTACATAAGAACCAAATAAAGAATGATGAACCACAGTTGTATACTTGTACTATTAAAGACAGTAAAGAAAGAGGCGAAATATATTTTGGTTGCTGAACAAGGTGAAGCGGGATTCCCATATTGTGCCCTCCTCCATGAAGAAGCCACGCATGACTCTAGTCCAACCCCTTGTGATGGCCGACCGCCCATCCTTCACGGTCATGAAAACATCTAGATAATTATCGTGTTCTGGTAGAAATACTTTAACCTTTGCATGCTGACCAATCATGTAGTTTGAGAGGTAATCTTGAGTAAACTGCTTTGGCAACCACTGCAAAGGAAAAAGATTCAAACATTGTCATCTAACACAACTCATTATGGGAAGTAAAAAGAAGGCTGCCGAGTTCTTACTTACCATCTTGCAGTTCGCCTTGTCTTGGATGAAGTGTAAATAAATAGTTTAATTGCCATATTTGGACCCATTTTACTAACAATCTTTATCAGCTTCCTCACTTGATGTTGGTTCAACGATATCTCATTGCCCCATACGCATAAAGTCTTATATATTATGTTAACAAAAGGCTTATATATTTGCAAATGTCATCACATTGTCCACAAATTTTCTTTAGACAAATCAAATAGAATGCTTTCATTATTAAACTATCTAATGTTCTAGCCTGCGCATCGAGCGGGCCACTTTGCTAGTTATTTCTAATTTTGAAGATGTTTGTTCGTCTGTCATTCAAAAAATGATTCTGACAAGCTTGACCCCGAAACTGCGCACAGTGAAGGTCTTGGCACTAGAATCTATCGGGCCCGACCTGGAGCAAGTTGTCAGTTTCCTGAGATGCTTTCCGTGCCTGGAGAAGCTATATATCGAGGTGATATTCCTTCCCTGTTAAATGTTAACCATAAGGGAGTTCAATTTTTGACACCTTTTTCCAAGTTTACAATAACAATGTACTACGATTTCTGAAGGTTCTTTTGGAGGATTTCAGTACATACATGCCCCCCCCCCCATATTGGTTGCTTGATCCATATGGTTACAATCAATAAGCATTTCTCCTTTGGATTCATCTGTACTAGTTTTCTTAGGGAACTTTTCATCCACTCCAACCTCTTGTGAAGAAGGCTACATTTTCTAGAATGTAATCAAATGCCCATGTTAATCATGTCAGATCAAAGATGGCATGTTAGTGCATTTTACAAATCCTGCAAACCAAATAGCTAGGCATGTAGTAATTTTCAAAACTGCATGTAGGCACTAACACGTTTTCTTCTTTTGCATATAAGATTAGGCCCAGTGGTGGATAATGTGATACAATATGACAATCACGTCGAATGCCTAGATCTGCATCTCTCAAAAATTACTTTGAACTCCTACCGAGGGACCTTACCGGAGATAATATTCGCCAGGTTCTTTGTTCTCAGAGCAAGGGCGCTAAAGGAAATGAGGTTTCCCTACATTTCTTTCGCAAAAATGAATGGTTTGTTGATCAGCGCCAGCGTCTGCTGCAGAATGGAGTAGGATCCAAAAATTTTGAATTTCATTTTGGAACTTGAGATGACGGAGTAATCAGAAGTCATCATGTCAACCCCATACATGACTTCTTAGTGGCTGACCCCTTTGCAAATATTTTGATGTTTCGAAGGCAGACTTAGAAGCGGTGATATTAGTTTGAACCTCTATGATATCCATGTTCAGCAGATCAGCGCGAGCGTTTGTAGCTGATGAGCTGAATTTCATTTCTAATATCAGTTTGAACCTTGTAATCTTTGAATTTGAGCGATATAACTCTGGAATTTGAACCTTGTAACATTTCGAGCTTTTGTGGTACAATCGTTGAGATGTTATTGTATGAGACTCGTATATTGCTAGCACTATTTTGACCTTAATATGGAATGTTCTTTGATTTTATTAACCATTCTCGAATCGGTTTACCTTGTCGATCTCACAGCACACGATCTGTATAGCTAAATCGACTGCGATCTTCGACATTATTGCACACAGTTGGTTTCTTCCACCGTGTGCACTATAGAGCGTAGAATTAATTATCGCACTCGAGTGTCCATCATCACCCTTTTGTGTAAGTTTGACCTCATCACCCAAGGGTAAACTTATGACCAAAGTCATTCCACACACTTCGTTTTTACAAAGCTTTTTTCCAATAAACGCCCACGATTTGTCCCTCTTCTAGCCGACGCGTGGCCAAACAAGCTGGGCGGGAAGCTTTGCGTGGTAAACAGCATGGTAGCGTGGGAACAGGCTCACCGACGATACATTTGGTGCCTCTTCGAGCCCACGCGTGCGGTGCGGTGTTGTCAAGCGTGCACTGGAATCCTCCGCTACGAACGCCATGACAAGACGTGACGATTACAGGCCGGCCGGCCCCCATTTATTACATCGGCCATTTAACCTACCCTTGTGTCTTTTCAACCTTTCGATCGTGCCCCACCATGAGAAATTCTTAGAGGGTATCCTGCGTGGCTCCAATGGCGCTCCGAGAGGGTGCCGACGACGAGCAACAGTTCACCATGCGTGCCGTGTTGGACACCCACAGAAGGTTCATGGACCTCTCGGTGGTGTACACCAACGACCCGGTCTGGGTGGAGCACTCCATCCACATCATGGAGTTGTTGCTTGCCGAGTAGAAGTACAAGGTGGTCGGGTTCGACCTCGAGTACACCCGTGCTTGTGCCAAGTCTCGTCCCAAGGTCGTCGTCGCCTAGATGTGCGTGCGCCACCACGTCCTCGTCTACCACTACTGCCTGGCCACAAGGCCTTGCGAGCATTTCACCAGGTTTGTCAAGAGCCCCCACTACATGTTCGCTATGGTGGACATCACCAATGATGTAAAGGCGCTCGAGAACTCGGCCTGGATGGAGAAACCCGACAAAGTTCACGTCGTGTACACAGCCAAATAGGCGTACACGAGCTATGACATGTACAGGCGGATCGTTGACATGAGGAAGTGCCTCTTTCCCCAAAACGGCCAGGGATCCAGCCGAAAGCAGAGCAATGGCAAGTGTCATCGCAACAATAAGTAGATGATTAGATCCTCGTTTCTCGTACTTGAGTATGCATGTAATTGCTTTCTTTGGTGTGTGGAAATGTTATGTGTGTTGTCACTTGTGTAATTGTATGCTTAATTTGGTTATGCAATGCTGTCTTTTTAAGTATATATGTTGATGCTCTGTAGATAGAGTGTAGATGTTGAGCGGAAAAAGAAAATCACATCGCACATGGACTAAACAATGGAACCCGTCGGTGATGTTTTCATCAATCACTCACAATTGTATACCAGCAATCCTTTGCTCACAACACACACGGCTTGTTAGCAGTAATCGTCTGTGTTGTTATCGGTCTTCGCACACGTTTCCGATTACAGACCTGTTTGCCTTGTATCACACACATCTTGTTCATTTGAACCGTTTCTGTTCTCATGTCTCAACGCAAACGGTTCATCCGAGTGAACCGCGTGCCGTATATCGCACACACCTTTGATCTGGCTGACCGTTTCTTTTGTGTTGCCTAATCACAAACAGTTCATCCGAGTGGACCGTATGCTGTACATCGCACAAACCTTCATCTGGATGCCCGTTTCTTTTGTTCCTCCTCATCGCAAACGGTTAATTGAACTGAACCGTATGCCCTGCATCACACATGCAACTATAATTTGAATCGTGTTTGATGCATCCTCCATCACAAATGTTTTGCACCTTTTTTGACGGTTTTTACACCACGCTTTGCGATTATAGCATCGCACACAGTTTTGTCGAAGGGTCTCTTATCGTAGTGTCGCGTTAGCAGCATCCCGCAGTAGTGCTCATCTTACCATGTGCACAATTATAGCAAGTAAATCATTCAAAGTAGATTCTTTTGGTCGGTACAATCTTGTGTACGGAAATCAAGAAGCCTAGTAATGTGAAATCATGAAAAAGTCAATTGAAAAATCCAGTGAGTACATTGGACTTTCTACACATTTTTAAGACAGTATGTTGATTAGTGCAAAGCTGGAAGCACAACAAGATTAGAAAAAATCCACACGTTCAAATTTCTTTTGTCCCTACAACTAAAATATGGTCAACAAGTCACTGCCAAGGATGTAGCAATCAAATAGGAAATGTGTAAACAACATACACAACAGATGTACAGGGCTCTTGTGTTTTATGGTGCCATCATAAAACAGTAGGCATTCCCTACTACATTCTTCTTGATACGTTTAGACGCATCAAAGAATAAATTCCTGTCACTACATGAAGTGTAGGAAAGTACTAACTAAAATTATAATAAAAATAGATATGGTGTCTCATGGCCTGCCGCTCAACGCCATATGATGCTACCGTATGCTTTATCAATCATCAAATTGGTAGATGGCATAATTAGTTGTGAAACTAATTTAGCATACTTAGCGGGCCTCTTGCCACTGAATTCCTTTCTGAATGATTCCCGACCAAATCTGGCTTCATACCTTTTGGAAAACCGAATAGTAATCTCTTCAATAAGAATCCGAGAGTGGTATCTTCATATCTGTTATAATAGTCCTTGTCAGATGTTCCTAACAACATCTTGTACATAAAAAAAAACACAGTTCAACCATATATTTATTTCCACATCAAGAATTTTCTGACTTCATACATCACTGCATCCATACACAAGCATACTTGTAGGACAATAACCAACCTGCAGTCATACATACAAGTTAGATATTGGAGTTCCCCGATACATCTGAATACAAATACACTATTTACTCGAATTCAAGAATTACTAACCTTAGAGGTGGGAACAAAGGTTGTGATCAACATTGCGATACACAACAGCAACCGTAGGAGCAGTGTTGCATAAAAGAATTTACAGATTCAGAACTTGCCACTCAGAAGTGAGATTGACATATTTAGCAGAGAACATCTCATTAATAAATAGAAATTTTGATTTAGAGACAACTCCACCTCCTGCTCATGTTCATCTGTAGCCGTCAACAACTCAAAGAAGATGACGAAAAGATAGCAATATGTACTATCTGAAGAACGTAGGATGGAACTGAACAAAATGACATTATTATGATTCTAGCACATATAATTACAGAACTAAACATTTGCTTCTAGCACAGAAAAACAGAATTCTTTAAACATTAGATAATTGCCTAATTTTCGACGAAACCTGTGCTTTGGTTCTTGATCCTTTCTTCGCATTATATAAGTCTAAAATTATGTAATACAATGCTATGAAGTAAAATATAGCCATTTCATCCTTCTCAGTTCTGCTTTATTATTCATCATCCAGTGACAATTACTTTTCTCCAAAGCAAGAGCTTGTATTATTTTTACCATGAATAAAATATGCCTTCTAATATAAGAGGTCATCACTAATCGTCCCATTCAGGTATAGCAAATATAAATCGCTCTACTCACTAAAGAAGAGGAAAGAAGAAAATAGATCACTCAAAAATACAGAGGTATATAACTTCAGAAATCCAGTGACTGACAACCCCTGAGATATGTTGGTAAAATAACTCCTGATATGCTGGTAAAATAACTTTTTCCTTGATATATGTAGGCCCATAAATCATATCTTTAGGTTGCAACATGACTTTTTCCCTGTGTGAAGGTAATTTCATGCCTATATTGGCAATGTTTTCAAATAAAAAATTATCTCGAAGAATCAAAATTTCCTAAATTAATTTAAATGTATGGTAAAGATGCATTACAGAACAATCTATGTTAGTTCAGCAACTTAAGCTTGAAGATGTTTCGCTAGAATCGCTACAGCTATCTATACAAAAATTAATTCAATATAAACCTGTTGTATGAGCTTGAAAAAGTAGCCGCAGTAGATTAAATAGCCAAAGGAAGGATCAAAGGATATATAATTAAGTAGACTCTAATCTCGCCGCCTCAAGATCGGCAACAGGGGTACCCAGCTCTGGTTGGCTCATGGTAACAACTCCATGGTAGATCCAGTCACCAAGAAGTCTTATCCATGGCCTGAATTAGAATAAAATTCATTCACTACACCTACCAAATGAAGGCCTTACTAAGAAAATAAACATCACTATACTAGAAAAATTAATGTAACCAACTTTAAAAAACAACTATATCATTCTGACCGACTTTGCTCAAACACGAACAGACTCCAAACCACTTTTTATGTCATTATTAGTTCTAAAAGGAGTGATAGAAGACTGCTGGAGGTACAAATAAGAATCATTTCATATTACAAATAGAACATACCTTTGCATCAGTAAATGTCGATTTGCAATACATTCAAACATCCAATAGATCCAAAGTGTGACATTATTATAATTGTAGACCACATGGTATCAGTTGCTGATGACCCACAAGTATAGGGGATCTATCGTAGTCCTTTCGATACGTAAGAGTGTCGAACCCAACAAGGAGCAGAAGGAAATGACAAGTGGTTTTCAGCAAGTTATTCTCTACAAGCATTGAAATTATTGGTGACAGACTCTTTTGTAGCAAAGGACAAGCTTGGACAAACTCTTATATAAAGCAAAGCGCTCCCGAGGACACATGGGAATTGTTGTCAAGTTAGTTTTCATCATGCTCATATGATTCGCGTTCGTTACATTGATAATTTGATATGTGGGTGGACCGGTGCTTGGGTGCTTCCCTTCCTTGGACAAGCCTCCCACTTATGATTAACCCCTCTCGCAAGCATCCGCAACTACGAAAGAAGAATTAAGGTAAACCTAACCATGGCATGAAACATATGGATTCAAACCAGCCCCTTACGAAGCAAACCATAAACTAGGGTTTAAGCTTCTGTCACTCTAGCAACCCATCATCTACTTATTACTTCCCAATGCCTTCCTCTAGGGCCAAATAATGGTGAAGTTTCATGTAGTCGACGTTCACATAACACCACTAGAGGAAAAGACAACATACATCTCATCAAAATGTCGAACGAATACCAAATTCACATGATTACTTATATCAAGACTTCTCCCATGTCCTCAGGAACAAAAGTAACTACTCACAAAGCATATTCATAATCACAATCACAGGAGTATCAATTATCATTAAGGATCAACATATGATCTTCCACCGAATAAACCAACTAGCATCAACTACAATGAGTAATCAACACTACTAGCAACCCACAGGTACCAATCTGAGGTTTTGGGACCAAGATCGAATACAAGAGATGAACTAGGGTTTGAGAGGAGATGGTTCTGGTGAAGATGTTGATGGAGATTGACCCCCTCTCGATGATAGGATCATTGGTGATGAAGATGGCGATGATTTCCCCCTCTCGGAGGGATGTTAATTTCCCCGGCAAAGTAGCTCCGGCGGAACCCTAGATTGGTTCTGCCTAGGTGCCACCTCGAGACGGTGGCGCTTTGTCCCGAAAGTTTCCTTCTGATTGTTTCCAGGTCAAAACACACCATATAGCCAAAGATGTGCACCGGAGGCCTGCCAGGGGGCCCACAAGGTTGGGGGTCGCGCCGAGGGGGTAGGGCGCACCCTCCACCCTTGTGGCTGGCTGGTGGCCCCCCTCTGGTATTTTCTTCACCTAGTATTTTTTATATATTCCAAAAACATGCTCCGTGAAGTTTCAGTACTTTTGGAGTTGTGTAGAATAGGTCTCTAATATTTGCTCCTTTTTCGGTCCAGAATCCCAGCTGCCGGCATTCTCCCTCTTCATGTAAACCTTATAAAATAAGATAGAAAAGGCATAAGTATTGTGATATAATGTGTAATAACAACCCATAATGTAATAAATATCAATATAAAAGCATGATGCAAAATGGACGTATCAACTCCCCCAAGCTTAGACCTCGCTTGTCCTCAAGCGAAAGCCGATATCAATAAATATGTCCACATGTTTAGATATAGAGGTGTCGATAAAATAAAATATGGACATGAGGGCATCATGATCATCTTTAGAATAGCAACATATAATGTCATATAATTTCTTATGCTAGAGTAACAATTCGTTCACAAAGTAAAGTATGAATCAGAAATTTATTGAAAACTAACAAACTACGATCTCAGTCATTGAAGCAATTGTAATTTATCATAACATCAGAAAGAGTCAATATAAGAGCTTTTCAGCAAGTCCACATACTCAACTATCATTTAATCTTTCACAATTGCTAACACTCACACGATACTTATGGGTACAAAGCTTCAATCGGACACAGAGAAAGATAGGGGCTTATAGTTTTGCCTCCCAACCTTTCGCCTCAAGGATAATGTCAACAATAATACTTTATGATAACCTATATTCGAGTGGATATATATATCCGGATCTCTCCAACATATAGGGCTTGCCAAAGGAAAAACTATAAAAAGGAAAGGTGATGATCACCATGACTCTTGAATAAGGGTAGGAGATAAAAGTAAAAGATAGGCCCTTCGCAGAGGGAAGTAGAGATTGTCATGCGCTTTTATGGTTGGATGCACAAAATCTTAATGCAATAGAAAGTCACTTTATATTGCTGCTTGTGATAAGGACCTTTATTAGGCAGTCCCTCGCTTTTATTTCTTCCATATCACAAGTTCGTATAAAGCTTATTTTCTTCACATTAATAGATCATACATATTTAGAGAGCTATTTTTATTGCTTGCACCGATGAAAACTTACTTGATGGATCTTACTCAATCCATAGGTAGGTATGGTGGACTCTCATGGCAAAACTGGGTTTAGGGATGTTTGGAAGCACAAGTATTATCTCTACTTGGTGCAAAGAATTTGGGTAGCATGAGAGGGAAAGGCAACCTCAACATGTTGGATGATCCAAGACATTATAACTTCTATTCGGATATAGGAAAATATAACCCATTATGTTTTCTTCCTTGTCCAACATCAACCTTTTAGCATGCCATATTTTAATGAGTGCTCACAATTACAAAAGATGTCGAAGATATTATGTTTATATGTGAAGCCTCTCTTTCTTTATTACTTCCTATTAATTGCAACAATGACCAAAACTATGTTTGTCAACTCTCAACAACTTTTATTCATCACACTCTTTATATGCGAAGTCATTACTCTCCATAAGATCAATATATGATCCCTTTATTTATTTTCTATTATTTCTTTTATTTGATTCCCTCGAGATCATTGCAAGAAAGCAAAGCCCTCAACTCAAAACTACTCTTTATTATATAACTCGCGGACTCGATTACATAGAGTAAACATAAAGCAAAACTCAAGGCTAGATCATACCAAAAACTTTATTCTACTAGATCAAGATATAACCAAAAGGATCGAACTAAGAAAACGATAAAGATAAGGGTGTGATGGTGATACGATACTGGGGCACCTCCCCCAAGCTTGGAAGTTGCCAATGGGAGTGCCCATAACCATGTATTTATGTCTCTTTCTTCGGAGGTGGTGATGATGGGGTTGTTGATGAAGCAGGTTTTCGTCCATCTTCCAAGGCATAAGCTCACCATCATAGAAAAATGAGCGGGTCACCGGGATCCTCGAATCTGCAACCAAACTCATCCTCTTGAATCTATATTCATACTCACAGTTTTGGTTTTGCAGGTCATAGATATGGGCTTGGAGGTGCTCGATTTTCTCATGAAGCCTGAAGATGGCCTCCTCGGTGCTCTTGGGGTCCAGCTTGTGCTTTTTGGTGAACTCCGCGATCATCATGTGGTTGGCATTGAGTTAACGTTCCACCATCCCTTAACACTTGAAAACTTGATGCTCCATTGCTTCGAGTCTTGTCTCCACACTTCCGGTCTTCTTCGGGCCCTCAACATCGCGGATGTGCAGCACTCCCTCACACATCTCAATGGGTTGAGGGTGTCGTAGCACCTCTGCAAGGTAGGGGTTGATGACCTTCTCAAAAAACGTGTCTGCTCCGTATTCAATTCATCCTGGAGGAACAAAAATGTACAAGGATATTCAGGAAATTTTTTGGTGGCACGGTATAAAAAGGGACATAGCCACGTTCATTGCATGTTGTGACTCATGTCAACGCATCAAGGCCGAGCACCAGAAACCGGCCGGACTATTACAACCAAATAAGATACCCGAGTGGAAATGGGACGAGATTGGAATGGATTTTATTGTTGGGCTACCTCGGTCACGGCACGGAAATGATGCCATATGGGTTACCACAGATAGACTGACTAAGGTGGCAAACTTCATCCCCGTGAAGACAACCCACACCAGAAGCTTGCCAGGCTTTATCTCTCCCGTATCGTCTGCTTACATGGAGTTCCAAAGACTATAATATCGGACAGAGGCACTCAATTCGTCTCCTGATTTTGGGATCAATTACAACAGGCTCTGGGAACCCAACTAGCTTTCAGTACAGCATACCATCCCCAGACGGATGGACAAACTGAACGAGTAAACCAAATTCTAGAGGACATGCTGAGAGCATGTGTCCTCACCTATGGAACCAGTTGGGAAGAAAGCTTGCCTTACGCAGAGTTCGCATACAACAACAGTTACCAAGCCAGCCTGCAAATGGCACCATTTGAAGCTCTGTACGGGCGAGCATGTCGTACCCCGCTAAATTGGTCAGAAACCGTAGACAGCCGTATCTTCGGCCCATACATGCTCAAAGAAGCCGAGGAAAAGATCAAGCTAATCAGGGACCGACTCAAGACCGCTCAAAGCCGACAGAAGAGTTATTACGATCAGAAACATCGTGGAGTCAGTTTTGAGCCCGGTGAGTTTGTGTACCTGCGAGTATCTCCTATGAGGGGCCTGCAATGATTCAAGATTAAGGGAAAGCTAGCACCAAGATTCATCGGACCATTCTGTATAATGGCACGGAGAGGCACGGTAGCCTACCAGCTAGACTTACCCGAAGAATTATCCGATGTCCACGACGTGTTCCACGTCTCGCAGTTGAGGAAATGCGTAACCAACCCCGAGAAGCAGGTATCCCATGAAAACATTGACGTGGAGCCAGACCTCACCTATCGGGAGCATCCAATAAAAATCTTGGAGGAGTCTGAAAGGAGGACCCGACAGAAAACCATCAAGTTTTTCAGAATTCAGTGCAGCAATCACACCGAAAGTGAAGCAACTTGGGAAAGAGAGGGTTTTCTTCGGACAGAGCACCCACACTTATTTGAGGATCAGCTGAAATCTCGGGGACGAGATTTTTCCTAAGGGGGTAGGTGTTGTGACACTCAAAATTTTTTATTTGGTTTTCAACAAAAACTTTGTTGGATTTGAAGAAGGTCATTTAAATTCTTCCAAAACACTTCTCTCTCAAAAACTTTTTCCCTTGGCAAGGATTTTATTTTTGTATCTTCTTCAACCCTGGTGTTTGGTTAATGAGAACCTTCTTTCTGATTGTTCCCTCCTCAAATATTTTTTTTTGGAAATTATTTTCTTTAAAAAGAAACCCTATGAGTTTTGGGGCTTATTTCATTTTGAAACCACCCATGTTTTTACCATGTCTCATGTGGTAAAACCTCTCAAAACCCCTCCTTCCTCTTTGGAGCAATCTAAACTTTCTGTTCCAACAAGTCCAACCCATTTTTGGATTTTATTTCATTTATTTTATTTCCCAAAACAATTCTGTCATTTATTTTAAGCCTAGGTGATTTACAAAGCAAGTACCTAATTCCCTTTGAGTTTTGATCTCAAACCAACTCCTCTGGATAGTCTTTAGCACCCCCAACCTAGATCCATCAAGATCCACTCTTCCTCTTTTCAAAATTTTCAAGTTTCATCCTCTGCAAGTTTGGACCAGATTTGTCAAATTTGGTGAAATTCATATTTCCTCTTCCCCAAAAATTCTACCAAAATTCAGGCAGCCCCCAGATGCAATGAGAGGCCACCCACCAAAAATCAGCTCAAGGAAAATTCCCCAAATGCCAAAATCATTTAAATCGAACACTTGGCAAGCCTTTGTTCTGTACACTTTCAGAAAGTTCAGAGTTTCAGAGATTTGCAGTGTCGTTTTTCGTCAGAGAGTTTTCATCGATCACCCGTGCGCCCTGGCGCGTTGCGCACGGCCCCTTCTCCTTGACCAGAGCACCGCACGCCCTCTCGGACGGACGCAGGTGTCGGTGGCGGCGAGCATCGCCAACGTCGGCAGCCTCTGCGGTGGCAGAGCCACCCGTGGCGGCCAACGGAGCCAACGCCGACTCGCTACGCCGTTTTGCGCCGCCCAACGCCCCCAAGCCCTTCACGTGGCCTCATGCATGCCAGCGCACCCCCGCAGCACCGTCGCCGTGGCCCGGCAAGCACAGGGCGCGCCCTCTGCGGCCGACGGGCCCACGCCGCCCCGTTCCGTCGAAGCCACCCAGAGAGCCTAATCCAAACTTGGTTAGCACCTAAATGGAACCGGTGAACCTCCACGTCGACGCCCAACTCCCTAAATCCCCCCGACCAAGCACTGTGCCGCTGTAACCATCGCCGGAGATCCCCGTTCACGGCCACCGCCTCGGATCGTCTATAAAAAGGGGCCCCGAGCTCGCTCTCGAGCACGCACCACCACTGCACCTCACCAACATCCCGCCAAGCCACTCGGAGGACCTCGAGGAGGTCTCCTCCCCCAACTCCGGCCGCCCCGATCCGCCTCGGCCACCAGCTCGAATCACTCCGGTGAGGCTATCCCCGCCGCCCAAATCTCGCCAGTAGTCTCCTCGGGAACCCAGTGGTCTAACCCCGGCTTCAATTTGACCTTCGCAGCCATTCCCGACGAGATACAACTCCACCCGAGCCGCCGTCCGCCGGAGCAAGGGTCGCCGTCGATGTGGTGCTCGCCGACGACCACCACCACCACCCACCGACGCGGAAGGACATGCTGAACACGTAGGTACCGCCCGATCCCCCTGCCTCGCCGTGGATCGCCGCCGGCGACCACCGCAGCTCTCGGGTGCCGGCGGGCTCTGTTCTTCCCCATTTGAAATTTCGAACCTGACTGGTGGGACCCGCCTGTCAGCCTCTCTTTTCTTTTAAATGAATCGTTTTCTGAAAACGTATTCAGGCAAATCGCTTCGGTCAAGCGTTTTCTGGTCTTTTCTGTTCAGCCCCGAGAAGTTTACGTTTCATTCTGAGAAAGGTCCTGGATTAAAACCCTTATAACTTTTAAACAGAAAAGGATTTTGATTGATTCTTTTCTGTCCTCTTTAAATTTTGTCTAGTTTTTATCAGATTTATTTGAAAAATATTTGGAATAATTTTCTGTGCACTCACGGTATTTACGATAAGTACGTATTTTCTTATACCGTAGAATCCGGAGGAGGTGATGGAACCATGAACCGCCAAGCTAGACTCGACTACTCTGAACCAGGCAAGCATGTTTGAACTTCTGATATGGTGAGTGTCCTTGGCATGTTTGCATTAAGTAGTTCATGGCATGTTTATGAGCATCTCGATGAATGTCATATTTCATGCGAAGTTGAGGCAAGTGAGTTTCGATAATCCATAAGTTGTTGGATGTGAGTTGGCATGGCCATGTGATGGAATGAGGATGGGTAATATGGCAGTGTTGTAGCATGCTAGTCTTATGCGGACTATTTGACTCGGTGTCAACATCAATCAGTCCGATTTCGTCCGTTTTCCCTACTGTACTACCACATGTTTTCCGCAAGGAATATGGCTTAGTAAGTTGCAAACCGCTTTCCTGGTACACACCAAATAGAGAGGCCGGGATGAGGGTTCCATGGCCCTGGATTAAAGTCCGTCATCCGGTCAGGGGGCATGGGTGTTTCCGGTTGGGACCGAGAGGGGGGCACCCCTTAGAGGGAGCGTATATAAATTTGATCCCATGCTATTCGAGGTTGTGATCTCCCCGACTCAAAGTTTTTCTTGAACGTTGTCTACGGTGATTCCTGGCATCGTGAGGAGGGATGGGTGTGTACTGGTTAGATGTGTTTCTACCGAAATACCGTAAACGGAACTAGTCCTCAAGACTACGGAAATCCGTTGGCTGTGGATAATTAGTACAAACTCTGCAGAGTCAAAAAAATCCTTTGAAACATCTTATCCATGTCCGAGTGTTATTTTCAACTTATCTTGTCAGTATCAGTCTCAGTGTCAAAACTCCGGTGAATTACATGAGTGTAAGTTCGGTTAAATGTTTATTCCTGTGGATGGATTAACCCGTTTATTATTATGTGTTGAATATTTCCTATGAGTATTATATCTTTGTGGACTTATTAGATATGATTATAAGCCCTTTCTGCGATGTCGCTCAGATGTCCGACTGTGGCACGCTTGTTATTTATTTTCGATATAAGCCCTTTCTGAGGAGTCCCAGTCAGTCTCGTGCGACCCTGGATTGGTCACTGTAATATATCCACTTCCGCTACCCAAATAAATTCATCGAGCCTCACCTCGACGCTCGATGAGCTGCCAGTTTAGGAGTCATATTACCCACTCCACTGTGTTATTCCACTACCACTTTATTCTCGAGTCAGTAGTATGCCACCCCACACCATTGTGTCATATCCGCCATTATGTATAATTATTGGCGTGCTTGTAATAAAATGTTGAGCACCCTCAGCTCGACCCTGTAATATATTTAATGCTACTGGCCTTCCGTATCAAGTATTTGTCTACCGGTGAGGATCATTCTTCTTATCTTTGGGATTTAAAGATCGGTTTCTCAATAATCATTTTATTGGAAAACCGGTCGTGACAACTTAGTACCGAGCCAGGCTGACTGTAAGGAAGCCACTAGGTGCGATCGCTAATCGGTTATTAACATAATAGAGTTTATTCATATTTTTGCAAATGTAGTCATTTTACGACGGTCGGCATAAATTTATGATCGACCATTCATAATTTTTGCCTACTTTTGTAGATGGCTGGCAACGATTTGTGAGTCACAGTGTTCGCCAGCGTGCTGAGGGTTCGTCAAGCTCCTCTCCTTCATCGTCCAGTCGCGATGGGGCCATCGGTCGCCCGATCTTCACACTCTACTCACACAAGATCAGCGCGATCTGACCATGCACCAGGCTGCGGTGCAATTCAAGGGAGGGCGTGTTGAGTTATGCCGCTTCCGGGTCTTGGGGAGAGCCATGCCTACGGAGAGGCATGCTCTGCAGATGGCTGCCCGTGAGGTGATAGCTCGTCTCCGAGATGCTCTTCCTTCAATGAAGACTCGTCGTTACCGCTACCTTCCATGCCACGTGCCATACACCTGTCACTAATCATTCGCTTGCCCCAGAGGAGAGCGAGACGAGGCTATTGAGATGCTTGTCAAGTACCTCCGAGCTCTGGAGGCAGCCTTCGACAGCCTGGTGGACGACCTTGTGGCTGCCCGCATGGACTCAGTCCATGGCTGTGCCGCCAACAGGAGGAAGCTCCTGCACACCGCACTGCCACTGACTTTCGTCTTGTCCTCTTCGTTCTGCACCGCCCATTGCGCCTACTCCTATTCGTGTCGCTCCGCCTATGGCACCCGCTCCATCAACTCAGCGCAGCGCTTCACGTCTGGAGCCTATTAGCGAGGAGGAGGTTGAGTCCCCAGCCTCACTGCGCCTCACCCTCGGCAGGCCAAGGGAGATCCTTACCATCTCCAACTGAGTACGCTTAGCCGCCATGCGATGTACCGACTTGTACGATATGTTTATATGTAAATAGGTTGTGAGAAGTAGCTTGTTTGCGCATCATGTAGGAACCGGGAGAAGTGCACTAGCCTAAATAACATGTCAGGAATATGTACGCATATCCTGAGTGATGTATTGTATAATTACTGCTTGCGTGTAAGATATGTAATAGTCCTTCTCCGTGCGCAATCGTTTATTATCTTGAAAAATCTTGGAGCGTTTAAAATTCCCTGTATTTATGAACTTATTGATTTTTGCGACTCAATTTCTTTTCTTATGAGTTTTACAAAATATATCCCCAGAGTGGAAAATGTCTCGTCCTTGGACGCGCTCCATGCCAAATCAGCCGGAGGAAAATTATGGCACACCACCAAACAACAATTTCACACAAGGGCAGTCAAGTCAACAGGGCAGTGAAACAACATTTACCCTAGTATGCCGCCTTTACGAACAGAGTCAGCAACAACATCAGGAAATGATGAACCAAGTCATCAATATGGGAAATCACCGTGGAAAGTATCAGCAGCAATCCAAGTTGTCTGAGCTACAGAAGATGTGTCCCCCAACATTTTCTCATACTGACAAACCTCTTGAGGCCGACGACTTGCTTCGAGACATGGAAAGAAAATTAATTATTGCACAGTGTTCAGACCGTGAGAAAGTACTATATGCACCGCACTATCTCACTCGAGCAGCTGCATCATGGTGGGAAAATTTCCTACACATGCACCCCAACGAAAATGAAATAACATGGGAGGAATTCAAAGAAGGTTTTCATGGGGCGCACATTCCTAAAAGTGTTATGAAGATCAAGAAGAGAGAATTTGATGACCTCAAACAAAGGACCATGACGGTGTCAGAATACAACAGCCAGTTTACTCTGTTGTCTTGCTACGCCAACGAAGAGCGTATGACTGAAAGCAAGAAGATGGAAAAATTCTTGGAAGGCCTGGCACCCGCACTTAAATGTCAGATGGTTGTGCACACTTTTCCAGATTTCAAGACGCTGGTGGATAAGGCTATTACCTTGGAAAATGAGCGACGCAGCTTGGAGAATTTTCGCAAGCGAAAAAGGGACCAGACTACTCTTGCCCGCAACCACCGAAGCAAGACGGATTTTCAGAAAGGTGGGACACACAAACCCACGACAAACGTCTCACGCCCAATCAAGAATTTCCATGCAAGGGACAAGGAGTTCACATATCGCCCGAGCGTTACTTGCTACGCTTGTGGAGAGGAAGGGCACTATGCCAGCGGTGCCCCAAACCAAGAACTTCGACCCCAAAGCCGAACAACGGTGGCAATAATTCTGCACCCAAGCGAAACAATTTCAACCCCAATAACAATCACAGGAAGGGTCATCTGAACCACGTGACCAGAGAGGAAGCACAAAACGCCCCGGATATCATACTCGGTACGTTCCCTGTGAACAGAATACCTGCCATGGTTTTGTTTGATTCTGGAGCTTCTCACTCATTCATTTCGAAGAGATTTGCTTTGCAAAATAATTTTTTAATGCTTCCCTTGGAAAAATCCATGATCATCAAGTCCCCTGGGATTAAGCAAGTGACTCAGAGTTACTGCCAAGGTGTGGTTATTGAATTTGAAGGATTGAAGTTTCACGCCAACCTTATTGTATTGGAAAATAAAGGACTGGATGTCATCCTAGGGATGGATTGGTTAACCACCATCAAAGGTTTTATTGACTGCTTCAACGGACCGTAATTCTCACCCACCATCATGGGAAGACAATAAAGGTTTCAGCCAAAGAAAGACAAATATCTCGGCAACCGAGGTTGAACAAGGTGGGCGTTTACGAGTTAAGCAAAGTTCGATGGTGTGTGAATTTCAGACGTATTTCGAAGAGCTACGGGAATGCCACGGACCGAGAGATAGAATTTAGCATTGAGCTAGCACCCGGAACCGCTCCCATTTACAAGAAACCATACAGAATGGCACCATCCGAGTTGGTGGAATTGAAGAAGCAAATAAAAGAATTACTAGACAAAGGATATATACGAGCCAGTTCCTCACCTTGGGGTTCACCAATTTTATTTGCCAAGAAAAAGGATGGGACAATGAGATTGTGTATAGACTATCGAGCACTTAACATGGTCACAATCAAGAATAAATACCCAATGCCAAGGATAAATGATTTATTTGATTAGCTCGCTCAGGCCAAGGTCTTCTCAAAAATTGTCTTAAGGTTGGGATACCATCAATTAAAAGTACGAACAGAGGACATCCCCAAGACAGCCTTGACCTCCAGATACGGACTGTATGAGTTCACAGTAATGCCGTTTGGACTAACAAACGCCCCGGCATATTTTGTTCACCTCATGAACAAAGTATTTATGAAGTTTATGGACAAGTTTGTTGTGGTATTCATCGACGATATTCTGATATACTCCAAGACACCAGAAGAGCACGCTGAACATCTCAGAATTGTACTAGGAGCACTCAGGAAACTTCAATTGTACGCCAAGTTCAGCAAGTGTGAATTTTGGCTAAGACAGGTAGGTTTTTTGGGCCACGTACTGACCCAAGAAGGTATTGCCATAGACCCGGAAAAAGTCAAGGCCGTACTTGGCTGGAAACCACCAGCCAGCATAACGGACGTACGAAGTTTCTTGGGAATGGCAGGATGCTACCGAAGATTTATTGAAGGATTCTCCACCATAGCAAAGCCAATGACGCAGTTACTCAAGAAAGACAAGAAGTTTGAATGGATGGAAGCTTGCGAGAAAAGTTTCCAAGAACTAAAAAAGAAATTAACAACAGCACCAGTATTAATTGTGCCAGACATACACAAGAATTTAAGGTGTATTGTGACGCATCCCGGAAAGGTCTCGGATGCGTATTGATGCAAGAAGGCAAGGTAGTCGCGTATGTTTCCAGACAACTTTGCAAGCATGAAGAAAATTATCCTACTCATGACCTAGAGTTGGCAGGAGTCATTCATGCACTCAAGGAATGGAGACACTTTTTACTTGGAAATCGTTGTGAAATATACACAGACCATAAGAGCCTCAAGTATATTTTCACACAACCGGAACTAAATTTACGGCAACGACGCTGGTTGGAATAAGTAAAGGATTATGATGTTGGAATCCACTACCATCCAAGAAAAGCAAATGTAGTGGCAGATGCTCTAAGTCGTAACCCTAGCACGGACAACGACAACCTACCAAACCTGAGACCTGAATTTCGACATGAGTTTGCTAAACTAAATTTGATGGTGGTCACCGAGGGTAGAAATGCAGCCTACCCTGATGGAAAAGATTAGAGAGGCTCAGCATGGACACCCCATCATTGAAGGCATAAAACGGAAGGTGAGTTTGGGCAAGGCCTCAGAGTTCATCATAGACGAGCAGGGAATATTGTGGTACGGAGAGAGGCTTTGCGTACCAAATATCGAGGACCTTAAACAGCAAATTTTAGCTGAAGGCCACACCGCTCCGTATTCAATTCATCCTGGAGGAACAAAAATGTACAAGGATATTCAGGAATTTTTTTGGTGGCACGGTATAAAAGGGGACATAGCCACGTTCATTGCGCGTTGTGACTCATGTCAACGCATCATGGCCGAGCACCAGAAACCGGCTGGACTATTACAACCAAATAAGATACCCGAGTGGAAATGGGACGAGATTGGAATGGATTTTATTGTTGGGCTACCTCGGTCACGGCACGGAAATGATGCCATATGGGTTATCACAGATAGACTGACTAAGGTGGCACACTTCATCCCCGTGAAGACAACCCACACCACTCAGAAGCTTGCCAGGCTTTATCTCTCCCGTATCGTTTGCTTACATGGAGTTCCAAAGACTATAATATCGGACAGAGGCACTCAATTCGTCTCCCGATTTTGGGATCAATTACAACAGGCTCTGGGAACCCAACTAGCTTTCAGTACAGCATACCATCCCCAGAAGGATGGACAAACTGAGCGAGTAAACCAAATTACGGAGGACATCTTTGAGAGCATGTGTCCTCACCTATGGAACCAGTTGGGAAGAAAGCTTGACTTACGCAGAGTTCGCATACAACAACAGTTACCAAGCCAGCCTGCAAATGGCACCATTTGAAGCTCTGTACGGGCGAAGATGTCGTACCCCGCTAAATTGGTCAGAAACCGGAGACAGCCATATCTTCGGCCCAGACATGCTCAAAGAAGCCGAGGAAAAGATCAAGCTAATCAGGGACCGACTCAAGACCGCTCAAAGCCGACAGAAGAGTTATTACGATCAGAAACATCATGGAGTCAGTTTCGAGCCCGGTGAATTTGTGTACCTGCGAGTATCTCCTATGAGGGGCCTGCAACGATTCAATATTAAGGGAAAGCTAGCACCAAGATTCATCGGATCATTCTGTATAATGGCACGGAGAGGCACGGTAGCCTACCAGCTAGACTTGTCCGAAGAATTATCCGATGTCCACGACGTGTTCCACGTCTCGCAGTTGAGGAAATGCATAAGCAACCCTGACAAGCAGGTATCCCATGAAAACATTGACGTGCAGCCAGACCTCACCTATCGGGAGCATCCAATAAAATTCTTGGAGGAGTCTGAAAGGAGGACCCGACAGAAAACCATCAAGTTTTTCGGAGTTCAGTGGAGCAATCACACCGAAAGTGAAGCAACTTGGGAAAGAGAGGGTTTTCTTTGGACAGAGCACCCACACTTATTTGAGGATCAGCTGAAATCTCGGGGGCGAGATTTTTCCTAAGGGGGTAGGTGTTGTGACACTCAAATATTTTTATTTGGTTTTCAACAAAAACTTTGTTGGATTTGAAGAAGGTCATTTAAATTCCTCAAAAACACTTCTCTCTCAAAAACTATTTCCCTTGGCAAGGATTTTATTTTTGTATCTTCTTCAACCCTGGTGTTTGGTTAATGAGAACCTTCCTTCTGATTGTTCCCTCCTCAAATATATTTTTTTGGAAATTATTTTCTTTAAAAAGAAACCCTATGAGTTTTGGGGCTTATTTCGTTTTGAAACCACCCATGGTTTTTCCATGCCTCATGTGGTAAAACCTCCCAAAACCCCTCCTTCCTCTTTGGAGCAATCTAAACTTTCTGTTCCAACAAGTCCAACCCATTTTTGGATTTTATTTCATTTATTTTGTTTCCCAAAACAATTATGTCATTTATTTTAAGCCTAGTTGATTTACAAAGCAAGTACCTAATTCCCTTTGAGTTTTGATCTCAAACCAACTCCTCTGGATAGTCTTTAGCACCCCCAACCTAGATCCATCAAGATCCACTCTTCCTCTTTTCAAAATTTTCAAGTTTCATCCTCTGCAAGTTTGGACCACATTTGTCAAATTTGGTGAAATTCATATTTCCTCTTCCCCAAAAATTCTACCAAAATTCAGGCAGCCCCCAGATGCAATGAGAGGCCACCCCACCAAATATCAGCTCAAGGAAAATTCCCCACATGCCAAAATCATTTTGTCGAACACTTGGCAAGCCTTTGTTCTGTACACTTTCGGAAAGTTCGAGTTTGAGATTTGCGATGTCGTTTTTAAATCGAGAGTTGTCATCGATCACCCGTCGCCCTAAGCGCGTTCGCCAACCCGTTCTCCTTGACGAGCACCGCACGCCCTCTCGGACGGACGCGGAGTGTCGGTGGCGGCGAGCATCGCCAACGTCGGTAGCCTCTGCGATGGCGAGCCACCCGTGCCGGCCAGCGGGCGAGCGCCGACTCGCTACGCCGTTCTGCGCCGCCGCGCCCCTAGCCCTCCACGTGGCCTCATGCATGCCAGCGCACCCCGCAGCACCGTCGCTGTGGCCCGGCAAGCTGCAGGCGTGCCCTCTGCCGCCAGCAGGCCGCGCCGCCCCGTTCCGTCGAAGCCGCCCAGAGAGCCTAATCCAAACTTCGTTAGCACCTAAATGGAACCGGTGAACCTCCACGTTGACGCCCAACTCCCTAAATCCCCCCGACCAAGCACTGCGCTGCCGTAACCATCGCCGGAGATCCCCGTTCACGGCCACCGCCTTGGATCGCCTATAAAAAGGGGCCCCGAGCTCGCTCTCGAGCACGCACCACCACTGCACCTCACCAACACCCCGCCAAGCCACTCGGAGGACCTCGAGGAGGTCTCCTCCCCCAACTCCGGCCGCCCCGATCCGCCTCGGCCACCAGCTCGAATCACTCCGGTGAGGCTATCCCCGCCGCCCAAATCACGCCAGTAGCCTCCTCGGGAACCCAGTGGTCTAACCCCGGCTTCAATTTGAACTTCGCAGCCCTCCCCGACGAGATCCAACTCCACCCGAGCCGCCGTCCGCCGGAGCAAGGGTCGCCGTCGACGTGGTGCTCGCCGACGACCACCACCACCACCCACCAACGCAGAAGGACACGCTGAACACGTAGGTACCTCCCGATCCCTCTGCCTCGCCGTGGATCGCCGCCGACGACCACCGCAGCTCTCGGGCGCCGGCGGGCTCTGTTCTTCCCTGTTTGAAATTTCAAACCTGACGGGTGGGACCCGCCTGTCAGCCTCTCTTTTCTTTTAAACGAACCGTTTTCTAAAAGCGTATTCGGGCAAATCGCTTCGATCTGAGCGTTTTCTGGTCTTTTCTGTTCAGCCCCCGAGAAGTTTCGTTTCATTACTGAAAGGTCCTGGATTAAAACCCTTATAACTTTTAAACAGAAAAGGATTTTTGATTGATTCTTTTTCTGTCCTCTTTAAAATTTTGTCTAGTTTTTTATCATATTTATTTGAAAAATATTTAGTATACTTTTCTATGCACTCACGGTATTTACGATAAGTACGTATTTTCTTATACCGTAGATACCGGAGGAGGTGACGGAACCGCGAACTTCGCCAAGCTAGACTCCGACTACTCCGAACCAGGCAATCATGTTTGAACTTCTGATATGGTGAGTGTCCTTGGCATGTTTGCATTAAGTAGTTCATGGCATGTTTATGAGCATCTCGATGAATGTCATATTTCATGCGAAGTTGAGGCAAGTGAGTTTCGATAATCCATAAGTTGTTGGATGTGAGTTGGCATGGCCATGTGATGGCATGAGGATGGGTAAGATGGCAGTGTTGTAGCATGCTAGGCTTATGCCAGACTATTTGACTCCAGTGTCAACATCAATCAGTCCATTTCTGTCGTTTTCCCTACTGTACTACCACATGTTTTCCATAAGGAATATGGCTTAATAAGTTGCAAACCGCTTTCCTGGTACACGCCAAATAGAGAGGCCGGGATGAGGGTTCCATGGCCCTGGATTAAAGCCCGTCATCTGGTCAGGGGGCATGGGTGTTTCCGGTTGGGACCGAGAGGGGGGCACCCCTTAGAGGGCGCGTATATAAATTTGATCCCATGCTATTCGAGGTTGTGATCTCCCCGACTGAAAGTTTTTCTTGAACGTTGTCTAGGGTGATTCCTGGCATCGTGAGGAGGGATGGGTGTGTACTGGTTAGATGTGTTTCTACCGAAATACCGTAAACGGAACTAGTCCTCGAGACTACGGAAATCCGTTGGCTGTGGATAATTAGTACAAACTCTGCAGAGTCAAAAAATCCATTGAAACATCTTATCCATGTCCGAGTGTTATTTTCAACTTATCTTGTCAGTATCAGTCTCAGTGTCAAAACTCCGGTGAATTACATGAGTGTAAGTCCGGTTAAATGTTTATTCCTGTGGATGGACTAACCCGTTTATTATTATGTGTTGAATATTTCCTATGAGTTTTATATCTTTTTGGACTTATCAGATATGATTTTAAGCCCTTTCTTTGATGTTGCTCAGACGTTCGACTGTGGCACGCTTGTTATTTATTTTCGATATAAGCCCTTTCTGCAATGTCGCTCAGACGTCCGACTGTGGCACGCTTGTTATTTATTTTCGATATAAGCCCTTTCTGCGATGTCGCTCAGACGTCCGACTGTGGCACGCTTGTTATTCATTTTCGATATAAGCCCTTTCTGCGATGTCGCTCAGACGTCCGACTGTGGCACGCTTGTTATTTATTTTCGATATAAGCCCTTTCCGTGATGTCGCTCAGACGTCCGACTGTGGCACGCTTGTTATTTATTTTCGATATAAGCCCTTTCTGCGATGTCGCTCAGACATCCGACTGTGGCACTCTTGTCATTTACTTTAAAAAATAAGCCCTTTATGTGGTGTCACTTAGACGCCCGACTGTGGCATAATTATTTATTTGTTTACCCTTCGAGGCGTCGCTCCAGACACCCGATCGGCTTTTCTTTTATTTTGTTGGGATTTCGGGAGGACTACCGCCCGACTTCCTATTTACATACCATGTTGTGCATTTCTTTTTATCTGAATGTGCATTGTTATTTTTACTCATGACGCATTCATGCATGCATTTGTTATATCTTATGTCCGAACTGTCTTGCGAGTACTTTCAAAGTACTCACCTGGCTTGTTGATTTGGCGGATGTTGTGAAAGCGATCTCATGGATGAAGAATTCAATAGCGAGTCCGGCGCCTAGAGAGTCCAGTCAGTCTCGTGCGACCTGGATTGGTCCTTTGTATTATATCCGCTTCCGCTACCCAAATAAATTCATCGAGCCTCACCTCGACGCTCGATGAGCTGCCAGTTTAGGAGTCATATTACCCACTCCACTGTGTTATTCCACTACCACTTTATTCTCGAGTCAGTAGTATGCCACCCCACACCATTGTGTCATATCCGCCATTATGTATAATTATTGGCGTGCTTGTAATAAAATGTTGAGCACCCTCAGCTCGACCTTGTAATATATTTAATGCTACTGGCCTTCTGTATCAAGTATTTGTCTACCAGTGAGGATCATTCTTCTTATACTGGGATTTAAAGATCGGTTTCTCAATAATCATTTTATTGGAAAACCGGTCGTGACAATTTGGAGAGAAGCTTTCCTGCAAAAAATCTTAAATGAGAGTTGTATAGCAAAACATGATCACCTACATTAAACTCACGCTTTTATATCCTTTTGTCATGCCATATTTTAATTTTTTTCTTTAAACAATTTGGCATTCTCGTAGGCTTGGTGTCGGGGAAACGGCACCTATGGGATCACAGGGAATCCCTACTACGGTTGGCGGGGCGCGGGTTGTGCAAAGAGTGGGTTTAGAAGATCAACATGAGGGAGTTTTATCCAGGTTCGGTCCGCAAGTGATGCGTAATACTCTAATCCTTCTTTGGTGTATGTTTGGTGTTCTTGAGTTCTTGAACTAGATGTGATGCATCCTAGCCCAAAAAATTTGAATCCTTCCTCAGTACGCCTCGGGCCTCCTTTTATAGTCAAAGGGGTTGCCACAGTGGCACACAGGAGGTGGAAAGTATGTACAGTGTACAAATCTATCCATGGCACCGTAGGACAAATGCATTTAATGTGCTGTCAACGTGCCCTCTTGCTTTATCGGGGACGGCAAGGAAGCTCATCCCATCTGTCGCCGCTTCGGCTCGCTCCGACGCACGTCCACGCTGAGGAGGCGTGCTGCGCCACGCTGCGCCACGTTCACGAAGACCTGCATGCCACCACGCAGGTCCTTGGCTAGTTGGCCTAGAAGCTGCATGCTGCCACGCAGGCGTTCGTCTAGTTGTCGAGCTGATCATCGTGTTGGAACGGCTGCGGGGCGGTGAAGCCTTGGTAGGTGTGGGCCTGGCCACGGCCCTAGAGATGTCCCCGGCAAGGGTCTTGTTGGGGTCCCGACAAATGTCTTGCCGGGGTCTCGTGGTCGTCCCCGGCAAGGATCTTGCCGGGGGCCTTCGTCTTCTGGTTCTCATCTAGTCTCGTAGGCCTCTGGTCTTCACAAAGATCTGCATGCCACCAAGCAGGCGCCTCCTGAGCCTTGGTTCCTATGTGTCGGAACTCTTAGGCTCAAGGGTGGCGGCCTTGATGGTGTTGGGCAGGTCGCCCCGGCAAGGCTCTTGCCAGGGCAGCATAGGTCGTCCCCGGCAAGGCTCTTGCCGTGGGAAACCCATCTTGTATCTTTGCTATTCACGCCTCTGGCTTCAGCGCTGCTCTAGTTGTCTTGTTCCTTGCTTCCTCTGCCCCGCCAAGCATGGCCACATGCGTGGCTACAACTGCTCGTGCACAAGTAAAGGGGTACAAAAAAGCCTCTACGTTTGTACACCGACAGGATCCCCCAGGCCTGGGCCACACATAAGCACGGAGCGTTGTTGGGCCAGGCCCAGAACGGTGTGCGGGCATGCATGGTAGAGTTTTTGCTGCGGTAACTCCTTCGCCAGTTGCGCTTCCCCACGACCCGCATTGAATGCGTGACAAGGGGTCGTGCGTGGGGTGGTTGCTGCACGCTTGCTTCACATCATGGTGAATAGTAAAGAGGTGCGTCGCGTCTTCCCCATAAAAAAGAGGAAGTCGCATGGGCGTAGCTCATTTACTAAGTGGACTCGGGTCGTGGCTTGCAAGGCGCCCGCGCCCCCCGTTCACGGAGGGGAGAACGGTTGTCGATGTCAAAACCGACGGATCTCGGGTAGGGGGTCCCGAACTGTGCGTCTAAGGCGGATGGTAACATGAGGCGGGGGACACGATGTTTACCCAGGTTCGGGCCCTCTCGATGGAGGTAATACCCTACTTCCTGCTTGATTGATCTTGATGATATGAGTATTACAAGAGTTGATCTACCACGAGATCGTAGAGGCTAAACCCTAGAAGCTAGCCTATGGTAAGATTGTTGTTGTCCTACGGACTAAACCCTCCAGTTTATATAGACACCGGAGGGGGCTAGGGTTACACAGAGTCGGTTACAATGGGAGGAGATCTACATATCCGTATTGCCAAGCTTGCGTTCCACGCCAAGGAGAGTCCCATCCGGACACGGGACGAAGTCTTCAATCTTGTATCTTCATGGTCCAACAGTCCGACCAAAGGATATAGTCCGGCTGTCAGGAGACCCCCTAATACAGGACTCCCTCAGTAGCCCCTGAACCAGGCTTCAATGACGATGAGTCTGGCGCGCAGATTGTCTTCGGCATTGCAAGGCGGGTTCCTCCTCCGAATACTCCACAGAAGATTTTGAACACAAGGATAGTGTCCGGCTCTGCAAAACAAATTCCACATACCATCGTAGAGAGAATAATATTTCCACAAATCTAATCTGCCGACCATTTCTCATAATGTGACGTATTGCCGTGGTCTGGCCATAACGAACCGTCTTTCTCAACCAGCCTGCCACTGCACGTTTTGCGAGGCGATTTTATTGGCACGTCTTGTCGAAGCTGAGATCGTGTCCCCCTTATTACGGGATTCTCATCAATACGGATGTGGGTAACCCAATCGTGCCCGTTGGTATGACTCCTCGATTTTAGGCAAGTCCCAAACGGCCACGCGGAGGATGCTTGATATTCATCCCCTTTATAAAGAGGCCAAGGCCTGTCCTTTTTCTTCTTGCGCTCAATCGAATCCTTCCTCCCACCCCGAGTTCCAACACCCAAGGCTCTGGTCAGGCGCTTCGGACCTTCAACCATGTCCGGATGCAACCTTCAAGGTCGGTGGATGCCTTCCTCTGTCACAGAGGAAGACATCAAGAAGCTAAGAGAGGCCAGATATTTGACCGGCGAAATCTCACACAGGTTGCCTACTCGAGGGGAGGTCATTCCCACTCCTGAACCCGGCGAGAGCGTTGTATTCATCTCTCACTTCCTCCGAGGGCTAGGCCTTGATCTAGATCCCTTTGTAAAGGGACTCATGTTCTATTACTTGCTGGATTTCCATGACCTAACCCCGGATTCCATCCTTCACATCTCGTCATTCATCGTTGTGTGCGAAGCTTTCCTCCGCATTACCCCACACTCCGGCCTGTGGCTCAAAACTTTCAATGTCGAGCCGAAGATGATTGAGGCGACCGCTTGAATCTTGGAGGTGCCGTAATAAGCCAAAGGCGCCAATGTTCCATGGCCGAAGGGTTCCTTCCTGGAGGTATCCAGTTTATGGCAACGGGAGTGGTTTTATATCACAGCTCCCCGGGGCACCAAGTGGGTGGTCGCCCCTGCCTTTCGCTCGGGCCCCCCACCACAACTGATTCATGGAATAACAAGGGGCTGGACTGGGGGCCAGTAAATGATGTGCCGATATTGCAGAGTCGCATCTGAGATCTCCTCGAGAGAGATGTCGGCCTGGTCACGGTAATGCAAGTCATGCTAGTTCGTCGGGTCCTGCCTTGCAAACGTCGACCCCTCCGAATGTGGGAGTACAACTAGGTAGGACCGCGAGCCATTCGGCACTTCTTCGGATGACGCTCGAAGAGATGTACAAATTGTTCTTCGGACCACAAATAAGGTGTCCAGACCTCACCGAGGATGCGGGTCTGAGCTGCAATCGCCCAGACACCCAAGTAAGTAATCCCATGGCCGAATACGCTGTCTTTTGATTTATCACAACATCATTCTGAAAGTCGCTCTTTGACCAGGACTGGGTAACAAAGGCGAAGATGATCAGGTGTTCGGCTCCCTTTCCTGAAGGCTCAGCAGATCCAGTTCTAGCCCGAATGCTCGAGCCGGCGCCTTATCAGGCACCCTCCGGGAAAGGTGAAGGGGGGAATAAAGAGGCTGAAAGCGGGCCTCACTCGTTATTCATCAAGCGCGGAGTGCGCCTCCGTGAAGGGGACAACGGGGAGGAGGATCTGAAATCCCCTCCCCGGGAAAGAAGAGGACCACCTCTGAGAACCTAGAAACAAAGGTATCCAAGCGGGGGAAGAAATCTTCGCCAGAGGGTCCTGCCTCGGAGGTTACCCTTGCCGCACAGTGTCCGCAAGGGGATCAGCCTCCCGCCGAGTTGTAAGTAAACAAAAGGTGCTTAACAGTAACAATATCCTGCTTTACCTCTGAGGATAATAACTGAAACATATATCTTGTAGTTCGGATCGTAGCGCTTCTCGTTAGAGTTCGTCTTGAGGATCTTCTTACGGAGATGATGGAGCGAAACACCTCCCATGCCACCCGCCTCACGAGGCGGCCGGCCGCTGAAGTGTAAATCGCGAAGGGCTTCTCTGATCCACCAAGGCGGAGGTAATCCCTCGGCCACCCGAGTCCTCGACATTGGCTCCTTGGGAGAGCCACGAAATAGTTGAACGATGCGGTGTGCAATCGGACGCTGAAGGATCTTACGGAGCAACGGTTATCTCGAGCGCGTAAATGCGCTAATGGATGCGGTGATTCAGAGGATTTCATCCGCCAAAAGCGGGTTGCGTGAAGCATTTATGAGTCTGCTAAAGGCTTTGAAAGTGCGTGAAGTAGTGTGTATTTTTGGCAGTACCGCACACGTTAGGTGTGCCCTATGCAGATAGTAGCCCATGAGACTCTGGTTGCTGTCGAGAACAGTGGAAAACAGAGGATCATAGTCCCAGGTGATAATCAGTCCGCCTTCATTCGCGGTGGCGAGGTCGGTTGCTAGCGGATGGTGAGTTCTTTGGCGAAGCGGCAACTTGATGCGACAGAGGCTGACATCGTGCTTGTCAACAAGCGGCTTGACGAGGCACAGGGTATGTGATTTCTCCGGTGATCAACATGTAGTAAGGGGAGCATAATGCCAGTATCTTTAATATATTGTGACTGCAGATGGAGTTGTCGCCGTGGAGACCCTTCGGGCGGATCTTGCCCGAGCCAAAGAACAAGCCAGGAATAGTGATGCGACTGCTCTAAAGGCGGCCGAAGAGCTGAGAGCCGAACAGGCTGGCCATTGCCAAAGCAAAGAAAAGATGGCCAAGATGGCCGTTGAGTTGAAGGATGCCGCCGACCGTTATCAGCTTCTTGAAAAAGAAAACCTAGCGAAGGCGACGGAGCTAGAGAAGGCCATGGTAGCAGCCAAAGAAGCCTGCTCTAAGATCAGAGCGTCGAAGGAGGAGCTGCGTCAAGCTGGAGATATCGTGGTTGGGAAGCCCTTCTTGTTGCGGACGAATTTCGGAGATCCAAAGTACGCCCCTCTTGATCAACTATGCAGTTCTGCGGACGCATATGCGGATCTAGCACCAGTGCTGCTGATGCGGCCGAGTACTTCAAGGATCGAAAAGATCATGAAGTGGAAAAGCTATTCTGGTCACAGTTCGATGATCTAGTGCGTCCGCTGCTATTAAATGAGCGAATGACCGAGTGGGCCGAGCTCCATAGGTTGTCCGGGCTTGCCATGGTGTCTATTGTGGATCATCTATGGCCGAGAGGGCCACGGCCGAATAGTTATTTTGGTTTGGTGCAACAGTTCCTTGGTGCTGTGTCGCGTATCGATGCTATGAAGAGGTTGGCATGCATAGAGGGCACGCGGATGGTACTTGCCCGTGTCAAGACATACTGGGCAGACATGGAGGCCACCGCTATTGCAACCCAGGGTTCGGTCGTTGGCCGAGTAGCTGCCGAGCACTACTTTGAAGAAGTCCTTGAAGGCGCTCGTTCAATAGAAGCTCAGAGCTCGAAGAATATTATGTTCTAGTGACATGTATTCCCATTGAAAAAACAATGTTTTGCTGAATTATAAAGGCTGCTTTTATACTTTTTCCTGAAAGTATTATGAGGCCTCCTGTGCGGCCGTTTATGTATATATGTATATAACCTGAAAGTTTGCAGTCGTCGGCTTCAATTTACGCATATAATGCGGGGTGTTACAAAAAACGCGTATTCACACTTGATCCAACGTCTTGGTCCATTAAGGAGGTGGTAGCGCAGCGAACAAGGCAATCGGACTATATTGCTTTAACACCTTCCCTTAGCCATAGGAGTTTGACGGTGGGACTACTAGATAGCCCCTGGTACCTCCGCGCTCGTCCGAATACGGGGCGCGTATGTACGTGACCAGGAAACGGTCCTTCGCTAATGTAGAGGAATCCCGAAGATTCCGGTAAGTCATCGAGTGGTTGACCAGTCTTGCGCTTTATCATGACAGTCAGTTTTTGGCTTTCTCTACTGAGGTGCTCATCCGGATGAACAGGCACTGTCGCAGCAGTTCTCCGGTGCCACCTTAGCGATAAGCGGGCGTAAGGTAGCAAAACACGGGAGTCGGGAAAACCCAACATTTGACCAAAGACATGATTCGGAGCTGATGCATAGAAGGCCAAACTCGCGACGTCGAACACTCCCTAAGGTATTCGGTCTTTATAACATATGCCGGGCTGAACAGTGCCCTTGATAATGAACCCCGATTGTCCAGGTACGGGTGATACTCTGACGTGGTGAAATGCCGATAACGTCAGCGTCCTTCTCGGTTATATTAAGTATCCGGAGGATGTGAACAACAAGAGATAGTAAAAAAGGTTTACGCAGGTTATTAATCTAAAAAGAAACCTTTGAGCGGGTCCCTGCTGCACGTCTGTGCCTGTGTCTCCGTTGTGTCGTGTCCTGGACGGGTGTGGTGCGATTGTCATCTGTAAAAAGAGAAGAGCTTAGGTGAAAAGTTGTCGTGCCAGAAAAGATTGGTTATTATTTAGTAAACCATTAAAATTCAAGGTAAGTTAAGTTGAGCCGAACTAGCCCCAATTATGCGCAGGAAGCCCCTGGTGCCGTCTATGGGGGTATGACCATCACACCAACCTCGGGTTTACCCCAGCTGTTATGGCTAGTAATGTGGCGGACTCGTCGAACCGTGTCCGCGGTCTTGACGACCGATCCTTCAATCTGGTTGGGGGGGGGGGGGCGTTTAGTGTTCGGCTGTTAAAGCCGTCACGCATTCTTCCGCTTGTAAGGAGCGTTCAATGTTTCCACTAATGCTGATGATGCCAAGTGGACCGGGCATCTTAAGCTTGAGAGAAGCGTAATGCGGTATTGCATTAAAACGAGCGAAAGCCGCTCTTCCGAGTAATGCTTGATGGCCACTTCGGAATGGAGTGATGTCGAAGGTTAACTTTTTGCTTCGGAAGTTGTCGGGGAAAGCCGAATACAACCTCTAGTAATAGAGAGCCCGTGCAGCGGGCCTCTGTGCCTGGTATTACTCCCTTGAGGGTAGTATTAATGTGCCTGATTTTTGTTGGGTCTATCCCCATTTTGCGGACTATGTCCTGATATATCAGATTTAGACTACTGCCGCCGTCCATAAGGACTCGTGTGAGATGGTATCCATTTATTATTGGGTCCAGCACCAGAGCAGCCGATCCTTCGTGCCGGATGCTTGTTAGGTCCAACCAGGGGTTGAACTTAGGGGTGACGGGCTCTACGGCTCGTGTGTCTCGGAGTGCATGTTTGCTTCTCCTCTTCGTCACGTGGATCACGTTTACTTTTTTGACCTCTGGTGGGAAATTTTTCTATCCCCCAGTGCTTCGCTGGCGAGGCTCATCCTCGTCTTCGCTTGGTGTATCCCGCCCTTGTGTTCGGTGTTTAGCTTACTGGCCTGCTTGAAGACCCAGCATTCTCTGTGGGTGTGATTTGCAGGTTTATCGGGGGTGCCGTGAATCTGACATACTTTGTCTAGAATCTTATTTAAGCCGGACAGTCCATCTCTGCTGCATTTAGAAGGCTTTTTCTGTTGACCTGGTCGAGGGCCCCTGAATCCGGCGTTTACCACTGTATTTTCTGGGTTGTCTTCTGTATTTCGACGCTTGCTTTTAGTGCGCGGTGGTTTTCCGTTGCCATCCCTGACTTCGGATGTGCTTGGGTCGCTGGTGCTACTGCGGACCAACCAGCTATCTTCGCCCGCGCAAAAGCGGGTCATGAGGCTTGTCAGGGCTGCCATTGTTCTCGGCTTTTCTTGGCCGAGGTGTTTGGCGAGCCATTCGTCTCGGACGCTGTGCTTGAAAGCTGCTAAAGCTTCGGCGTTCGGACAGTCGACGATTTGGTTCTTCTTAGTGAGAAACCTATTCCAAAGCTTTCGGGCTGACTCTCCGGGCTGTTGAATTATATGACTTAAATCGTCTGCATCCGGAGGTCGGACATAGGTCCCTTCAAAATTAGCCCGAAAAGCATCCTCGAGCTCCTCCCAACTTCCAATGGAGTTTTCGGGGAGGCTTTTTAGCCAGTGTCGTGCTGGTCCTTTAAGCTTGAGGGGCAAGTACTTGATGGCGTGGAGATCGTCTCCGCGAGCCATATGGATTTGTAGGATAAAGTCCTCAATCCAGACCCCAGGGTCTATGGTCCCATCGTATGCCTCTATGTTCACTGGTTTGAATCCTTCTGGAAATTCGTGGTCCAGCACCTCATCGGTGAAACATAGGGGGTGTGCGACACCCCTGTATTTAGATTTATCAAGGCGTTCGGACGGTTGCGGTATTCGGTTTTGATATTGTGCCGTAGCGCGCTTCCTAGATCCATAGATGGATCTGGTCATACTGGATTTTTGGCGCAAGTCCTCACGTAGGCCATGTGTTGACTTATGTGGGGCCCTGTTAGCCGCTCTATCGCGGCCACGGGGTGGTTGATCCGACCGGTTGGCCGTTTTGTTTTTCGGCTGCGTGGGCTCTACGGCCTCATCGTCGAATTAGGGTAATAGCTTGCGCTTTGGATAGCTCTTTGCGTGGTAACTTCCACCATGCGTTTCTTCATTGTCGAGCACTTTGTTCCATCTACTGTTGAGCGTATTTTGTGCGGCCTTGAGCCTTTGCTTCTGCTTCTTCAGACTCCTCGCTGTGGCAATAAGCCTTCTGCGGAGGTTCTCTTGTTCCAAGTGCTTTTCTGGGATGAGGTGCACATCTTCGTCCGGACTATTTTCCTCCTCGGAGGGAGTTTTATGAGCTTTATCCTCGGCGTCACCATGTTCGGACATCGGACCGTACTATGTTCACCGTTCGCGGCTTCATTTTGCTCTGCCGCTGGGTCAGTGTGGTCGTCGTTTCTTCTGGAGTAGACCGGGGTGTTATTTTCTCTTTCATTGTTTTTGCCGAGGCGGGATTTAAAGCGGCGCCTACGTCGACGCTTTGTTTGCTTCTCGATGGAGCTGTTCTTCGCTGCTTCTTTCGGTTCCTCGTCATTGTTTTCTTTGGGTGTATCCACCATGTATATGTTGTACGATGAGGTGGCGGTCCAGCGCCCTGTGGGCGGTGGTTCCTGTTCGTCTCCTGCATCATCGTCCAAACCGTCGATGTCTTCGGGGTCGGAGTCGAGCATGTCGGTTAAATCATCGACAGTGGCTACTAAGTGGGTGGTGGGTGGGCAGCGAATTTCTTTGTCATTCGCATCCCATTCTAGCCGGACATAGTTCGGCCAAGGTTCTCCTAACAGGGAGAGAGACCTTAGCAATTTATACGTCGCGAAGGCGAAGTCTGAAAGATATCCGCGGAGGTAAACTCCATGATCGGCGCCCAATCGGATTCGATAGGCACGGACGCAGGCGGCTCAGAGTCCGTGGGCGGAGATGAGCCCATTGGTTTGGCGTCACGACTATTGTGAGGGGTGAAGTCAGTATCCGGCTCTATCGCCGCTGAGAGTACGGCCTCCATGGCGGGGTCTATCCGCCCGTCCTTGGATGGCGCAATTTGCTCCGGATTGAAGGCCGGAGTAGTTGCCGGTGCGATCTCCCAAACACTGTCCGACGACAGAGCTATATCATGCTCATAGTGATCGTGCGGCGCACCTGGCATGGGCTCGAATTCGTCAAAGATCAAGTCTCTGCGGTTGTCGGCAGTGTAATTCAAGTTCCCGAACCTGACCTGGTGGCCAGGGGCGTAGCTCTCGATCTGCTCCAGATGGCCAAGCGAGTTAGCCCGCATAGCGAAGCCGCCGAATACGAAGATCTATCCGGGGAGGAAAACCTCACCCTGGACAATATCGTTACCGATGATCGAAGGAGCCATCGGGCCTTATGATGACGACACAGTGGAACTCTCAATGAAAGCACCAATGTTGGTGTCAAAACCGGCGGATCTCGGGTAGGGGGTCCCGAACTGTGCGTCTAAGGCGGATGGTAACAGGAGGCGGGGGACACGATGTTTACCCAGGTTCGGGCCCTCTCGATGGAGGTAATACCCTACTTCCTGCTTGATTGATCTTGATGATATGAGTATTACAAGAGTTGATCTACCACGAGATCGTAGAGGCTAAACCCTAGAAGCTAGCCTATGGTATGATTGTTGTTGTCCTCTGGACTAAACCCTCCGGTTTATATAGACACGGAGGGCTAGGAATTACGAGTTGGTTACAATGGGAGGAGATCTACATATCCGTATTGCCAAGCTTGCCTTCCACGCCAAGGAGAGTCCCGTCCGTACACGGGACGAAGTCTTCAATCTTGTATCTTCATGGTCCAACAGTCCGGCCAAATGATATAGTCCGGCTGTCCGGAGACCCCCTAATCCAGGACTCCCTCAACGTTCGCTCCACTTGACTTCTTGATTCCGGCCCGCCCGCCACATGTCCTTCATGCCCCAGGGTGGGTAGGTGATGGGTACGGAGGGCACGGGCCTTAACGCCGAGGCGGGAATCCCGGTCATCGCTGACTGGAGCAGCGGGTCGGACCAAATTCCCTACGCCTCTGGCGGCCGGATTGGTCGAGTGGGGTGGCCACCCTTAGATTGGGAGGCTGAGCCCGGGCCCCGTCCCCGCCCCTCTATAAGAAGGGGAGAGGGATGGCATTCTTCAATATTCATCTCCTTCCAGCCTGACTCCTTCCTTCCCTTTGCCATGGCGAGAGAGCGCGTCAGCGCAGCACGTCCTCCTCCCCAGGAGCTCACTGTGGCGGAGCCCACTGCGAGAGGAAGAGGGAGGGGGCGTGGCCGAGGCCGCCATGGCGCTCGGGGGAGAGGAGGACGGGGTGGCGCACTGGCCGTGCTTCCGCCAGCGGCTCCCCCAATGGAGGGCCATGTTGGAGACCAGCCCCGCGAGTTCTTCATCTGCCTGTATAAGCCAGTGCATGGCCACCTTCTCCTTCCCACTCCGTTTGCTCGGGAGATGGAGCTCGACCCGCCACAGGCCTTGAGGATGCATATGAGGGGCTGCGGGAGTGGCAGCATGTGGGTCGAAATCGACTTCCCCGCCCCGCATGTCATGTATCTCCACCGCGGGTGGAAAACCTTCACCCGTGCCAATAGCCTGTCGGAGGGGCTCATTCTCCACTTTAGATTGATGGAGAACGACCTGCTCTTCGTCAAGGTTTTTGGGCACTTGGGAACTCGCCTAAGGTGTTGCGTGGAGAGCTCCACTGACAACGAAACCTCCTCCTCAGGTGAGAGTGACAAGGAGGGCAGCGACAGCGACGACGAGGGCATCAAGCGGGAGGACTACGATTCTGACTCCGGCTGACCGCATCGCCCTCCTCCCTCGGCCACGCGCCTTGCCGAGGGTCTTCCTCGTCAAGCTCTCCATCGGTGCGTTCCCCGTTGCCCTCTCTTTGCCTTCACCTGCCGCAAGTGGGAGGAAAGGGGCAAGAACGGAGATCACGGGGCATTTATCTTTCTTTCAAATTGTAGGCACTTGCCAAATCTTAATTTCTAGATAATGTAATCTCTCGAGCCCATGCTTGTGTCCTGTAACCTTCGTACTTGTATCAACATGTTAATGAAAAAGACTAGGCTTGTTGGGAACCCGCGCACGCGTACGTTCGTGCAGAGGCAAAACACCTCCTTAATGCAAATAAGTGAGTCCTCCCGGCAAGCTGTCCTGCCGGTACCCTCTGTGCCTGCCGGAGAATCACATTTGCCGGGTTACAGACAAAGGGTCCAGTCCCCCGTCCACCTCCTTTTAGCAAGGGCTACTACGACCACTCCGACCGAAGCAGCGTTCGGTGTCGGGAATGGGAGCATCTGAGTTTTTTAAGAAGAGTGGCGAGGTTTTCTAATGCACAAGTCACAGGTTACAAATAAGAATGTGCAAGAGGTAAACTTTATCTGTTTGGTTTACCGGGGATCGTTGTGTCGGGCGGTCTTCTCAGCTTCTCACCGGAGCCGGATCCTTGGCAGGATCGCGCGTACTCACCGTGGCTGGAAAGAAGAAGAGGGAAAGAGCGTGGAACCTTGGTGGTCCACTAATATTCGTAGGAATCAAAAAGTAGTATAATATCCTGGACAAGCATGCATATACGTATATACATAAACATGGAAATCAACAGGAAGCTATACATGTTAAGGGATTTCTTTCCCTGACTGCGCACAGGGTCTGCGCCTAGCTCTGTACATAGGGTTACATGCCTTGCCGGCAAGGCTAGTACAAATGGGGGTTGCCGGGGCTCCCGGCAACCCCGCCTTAGTGGTAAAACTTGTGAAGATGTTCGATATTCCAGGAATTGCTCACCGGAATGCCATCTTCGGTGTCCAAGCGGACTGCGCCAGGCCTGGTGACTCGTATTACCCGATAAGGGCCTTCCCACTTTGGCGTCAACTTGTTTGAATTCTTGGCGGATTGAATCCGCCGAAGAACAAGGTCACCTTCCTCAAGGCTTCGGGCGTGAACCTTGCGGCTATGGTAGCGGCGCAAGGCTTCCTGGTAGCGAGTGGCTCACATAGCATCCTGAAGACGATCTTCCTCAAGGAGCGTCGCATCATCTTGGGGCAACTGCTCTTGCTCAAGCTCATCATAAGCGAGCACTTGAGGTGACCTGTATATGAGTTCCGTGGGGAGAACTACTTCTGCCCCGTATACCAGGGCAAAGGGTGTCTGGCCAGTGGCTCGATTTGGTGTCGTCCTGATTGACCAAAGAACCGTTGGCAACTCATCAATCCGCACTTGCGTAGCTTGTCAAAAGTTCTGGCCTTGAGGCCTCGCAGCAGTTCTGCATTTGCCCTCTCAGCCTGGCCGTTACTTCTGGGATGAGCAATAGAAGCAAAACAGACCTTGCTTCCGAGGTCTTGAATGTACTCCATGAAGGTGCGACTCGTGAACTACGTGCCATTGTCGGTGATGTCCCTGTTTGGCACACCAAAATGGCAGACTAGTCCCTTGATGAACTTGACGGTTGATTGTGCTGTCACCTTCCTCACCGGCTCCACCTCCGGCCACTTTGTGAACTTGTCGACCGCGACGTACAAGTACTCAAAGCTCCCGACGGCACGGGGAAAGGGGCCCAGTATGTCGAGCCCCCAGACCGAAAATGGCCAGGAAAGAGGGATTTTTTGAAGGGCTCTGGCTGGCTGGTGAAGCTTCTTCGAATGGAACTAGCAAGCTTCACACTTGGTTACTAGTGCAGCTGCATCCTGGAGAGAGGTGGGCCAAAAGAAACCCTGTCGGAACGCTTTGCCCGCAAGGGCTCTTGACCCTATGTGGGAGCCACACATGCCTCCATGTATCTCTGCCAACAGCTTCAGTCCGTCTTCCCGAGGAATGCCTTTTAGTTTCACACCGTTCGGTCTCCTTCTGTATAGGGCATCATCCATAAATTGGTACATGCTGGACCGACGGGCTACCTTATCTGCCTCTTCATGTTCCTCAGGGATTTCTCCCGTCTGGAGGAAACGGATGGTGTGTTGCGCCCATGCTGGAGCCTGGGACTCGACGGCAAGGACTAAAGGCTCATCTATGGCTGCAGGGCCAGCCGCCTCTATGGTCAGGGCTTGAGGCCCTGCCGGAGGTTGCTGCTCCCCAGCAAGCTTGGGGCGCCTGACAACGTCCTTGCCTGCGGCTCCTGGGAGCTTAGCCGAAAAGTACTTGTCGGGGCCTGCCTTCCTTCGCTTGTTCTGTCCTGCCGATGGCTCCACGGATGGCTGAGTTAATTTAAGCACAAAGGTACATGGTTCCACAGGCAACTTCAGGGCAGCGCGCTTTGACAGGTCATCGGCAATGTTGTTCTCTGCTCGGGGAACATGCTCTGCTTCTAGACCGTCAAAACGCTCCTCCAATTTCCTCACCTCATTCACATAGGCCTCCATCAACGGGCTCTGGTAATCCTTGTTAACTTGCTTGACGACGAGCTGCGAATCACCTCTGACCATGAGCTTCTTGATTCCGACGTCTACCGCAATCTTGAGACCGGCAAGCAACCCCTCGTACTCTGCCGTGTTTTTCATTGATTTTTCCCAGGGAAAGTGCATCTGTACTACGTACTTGAGGCGCTCTCTGGTGGGTGCGACGAGTAGTACGCCGCCACCAGCACCTTGCAGTGAGAAGGCTCCATCAAAGTACATAATCCAATCACGGCTCGTCTCCTTGCCCGGAATGGTGGTCTCTTGAATCTCTTCGTCGAGCGTTGATGTCCATTCTGCTATGAACTCTGCCAAAGCTCGACTCTTGATTGTCGAAGTACTTTCAAACTTAAGGCCAAAGCTCGACAGCTCCAACATGCCCACTCCACTATCCTCCCAGTCGCATCCGGGTTGTGCAGGATTCGTTGCAAAGGGAGGCAGGTGACGATGGTGATCTCATGTGCTTGGAAATAGTGGCGCAGCTTTCTCGGGGCCATAAGGAGGCCAAAAAGCAGCTTCTGCGTCCAGAATATCTTGATCTAGCCCCCTGCAAGAGGGAACTGACAAAATAAATCAGGTGCTGCACCACCTTCTTCTTCTTCTTCTGTTCAACGTCACCCATCTGCGCAAACTCTGTCTTGCCAGGACTGGGGCTTGCCGGGGGTTTCACCTTGCCAGCGTTAGGCCCTACCAGGAAGAGCCCCGGCCCATCATCCGACGGCTCCGCTGCTACTGCTGCTTCTTCCTCAATTTCCCTCTGTGCCACCAGCGCAGCACTGACCACTTGATTCGTCGCCGCTAGATATAGCAGCAACGGCTCACGTGGCTTAGGCGCGACTAGTATTGGCATGGAGGAGAGGTACCTCTTCAAATCTTGCAGCGCTGCCTCGCCTCCGGAGTCCATTTTATTGGACCCACCTTTTTCAAAACTTTGAAAAAAGGGGAGGTCACGCTCAGCAGATTTGGAGATGAACCTACTCAGGGCAGCAATGCAGCCGACGAGCCTACGGACGTCTATGACCCATCTTGGTGCCTCAATCTGCTCAATTGCTTTGATCTTGTCGGGATTTGCTTCGGTTCCGCCTTGAGACACAAAGAACCCAAGAAGCATGCCGGATGGGACAGCGAACACGCACTTCTCTGGGTTGATCTTGAGGTTTGTCTTGCGCAGATTTGCAAATGTTTCTTCTAGATCTTGCACGAGCGTGGCCCTGTCCTTCGTTTAGACCACTATATCATCCATATAGGCTTCCATATTTCTATATAGCTGGGGCTCAAAACCAATTTGGACCGCTCGGGCAAATGTCGAACCAGTGCTTTTCAACCCGAAAGGCATTCGTACAAAATTGTACGTACCACATGGGGTGATGAACATGGTCTTCTCTTCGTCTTCCTTCATCATGAAGATCTGGTGGTATCCTGAATAGGCGTCGAGGAATGATAGCAGGTCACACCCGGCAGTGGAGTCCACAATCTGGTCGATGTGTGGCAGAGGGAAAGGATCCTTTGGACAGGCTTTATTGATATCTATGTAGTCAATACACAGCCTCCATTTCCCATTTGCCTTACGCACCACCACTGGATTGGCCAACCACGTGGGGTGGAGTACTCCTCTAACCAGGCCTACCGCCTCCAACTTCCTGATCTCTTCGATGATGAACTCTTGTCGCTCCAAAGCTTGCTTCCTGACCTTCTGCTTGACGGGCCGCGCATGAGGACAGGCAGCAAGATGGTGCTCAATCACCTCCCTGGGAACACTGGGGATGTCGGATGCTTGCCATTCAAACACTTCGACATTCTCCCGCAGGAAGGCGATGAGCGCGCTTTCCTATTTGCTGTCAAGGGTGGAGCTTATAGTAAGAGCCCCGCCTGTGCCGTCCTCCTTGACGGGAACCTTCTTGGTCTCTGGTGGCGCTACCTTGGATTTCTTGCTCTTGCCAGTGGAGCTCTCTAGCACGTCCTCGAGGCGAGCGCTGCACTCCGAAGAGGCGCGCTTGCCGGAGTGGGTGCAGGAGGTCTTGCCGGTCTTCTTCCCTCCTGGGACCCCAACGGCAGGAGCAAGTGCCTTGGCGGCAGTTGCTGCAACTGCCTCCCGTAGAGTTGATCGGCGCAGACGAGCGCGTCTTTCTTGTCGGAGGGGACGGTGATGATGGTCATCGGCCCGGGCATCTTCAACGTGTTGTAGGTGTAATGTGACGCCGCCATAAACTTGGCTAGCACTGGGCAGCCAAGGATCCCATTATAGGGCAAGGGGATCTTGGTGACATCAAAAACAATCTTCTCCGTCCTATAGTTCAGCTCGCCCCTGAATGTACACAACAAAAAAATACACCTCCGTGATGATACGTGTTTGTCACAGTAGGTCACGTTTTCTGTCATGCATGTTCATCCATGACAATTTTATGACAGAATCAAGATAGTCATACCTGTGTTGTGGTAGAAGTGTTACATGACATTACCAAAATTATCATCACGAAGTGTCCAATTCCATGACGATAAATCGCTTGTCACTGAAGTGCTTTCGTCAAGGGTGACCGACACGTGGCATCCACCGTAACGGAACGCCGTTAAGCTATCTGGTCCAGTTTTGGATCCGATAATCCGTTAACAGCCCCGACCAATGGGGATTTTTCCATGTGTAAAATCATCATTGGCTGGAGGGAACACGTGTCGGCTCGCCGTTGGGACAGATGTCATCCACTCATTGGACCCAAAGCGCCTAGGATACGTCGACACGTGGCACGACCCAACAAAGGCCCATTTCTGTGAAAAGGCCGGCCCTTTTGACTTGGTCAAAAGGTGGCGGGCCGGCCCACGGCAAGCCTGTTAACGGCTTGTTCGCATATAGCCCATTTACAGCCCGCTAACCCAGGGCCCGTTTACGGCCTATCCTAATTAGGCCCAGTAGCGTCATCTGGGCCGTCCAATAAAATTCCAGCCCGTTTTAACTTCCGGCCCATGTATGGCCCATGACGTCTTTCGGCATATATGAGGCCCTTAGTAACCCTCGGCCCATTAACGGCCCGTGGTAAAACTGGCCCGTAATGAACAGTGTATCACTTTATACCCATTAACGGCCCATTATTCCGTTGGGCTGTTTCCAGCCCATGTTATCTTTCGGCCTTCTCAGGGACCATTTATTCTTGGGCTCATTTCCAGCATTCGTTTACTTTCGGCCCGCATCGTCATTTTTACATTTGTGGGCCAAATTCAGCCCGTGGTTCTGATCGGCCCGTTTGTGGCCTGTTATATCGTTGGGCGTTTTCATAGCGTCATCAAATACGGCCGATTAACGACGGCTCGTTATGGTCGGCCCATGAACAGACGATTTCAACTCTAGCCCATTTACGGCCATAATGTGGTCTTTATTGGCCCATGTTTGGCCAACCGATCATCTGACCCATAGAAGGCCCATTGATGATCTGCCCGTAGAAGGCCCATTGTGTCACGGCCCGTATAAGGCCCTTGTTTCTCGCCCCTAGAAGGCCCATTGTTTCTACGGCCCTTAGAAGGCCCATTGTTTCTACGGCCCGTAGGAGGCCCATGTTAACTACAGTAAATATGTAGTCCATGGTTAATGTGGCCTAGTTTTAAAAAATAGGTTATTGCGGCTGAGGGAGTCCTGGACTAGGGGGTGTCTGGATAGCCGAACTATCATCGTTGGCCGGACTCCTGGACTATGAAAATACAAGATTGAAGACTTCGTCCCGTGTCCCGATGGGACTTTCCTTGGCGTGGAAGGCAAGCTTGGCGATACGGATATGTAGATCTCCTACCATTGTAACCGACTCTGTGTAACCCTAACCCTATTTCGGTGTCTATATAAACCGAAGGGTTTTAGTCCGTAGGATGAACAATAATCATACCATAGGCTAGCTTCTAGGGTTTAGCCTCTCTAATCTTGTGGTAGATCTACTCTTGTACTACCCATATCATCAATATTAATCAAGCAGGAGTAGGGTATTACCTCCATCGAGAGGGCCCGAACCTGGGTAAAAATATCGTGTCCCTTGTCTCCTGTTACCATCCGCCTAGACGCACAGTTTGGGACACCCTACCCGAGATCCGCCTGTTTTGACACCGACATTGGTGCTTTCATTGAGAGTTCCTCTGTGTCGTCACCTATAGGCCCGATGGCTCCTTCAATCATCAGCACCGACGCGGTCCAGGGTGAGACTTTTCTCCCCGAACAGATCTTCGTATTCGGCGGATTTGCACTGCGGGCCAATTCACTTGGCCATCTGGAGCAGATCGAAAGCTATGCCCCTGGCCATCAGGTCAGATTTGGGAGTTTGAACTACACGGCCGACATCCGCGGAGACTTGATCTTCGACGGATTCGAGCCACAGCCAAGCGCGTCGCATTGTCTCGATGGGCGCGATCTAGCTCTGCCGCCGAACAGTGCCCTGGAGGCTACACCAGTATCCACTCCGACCCTTAATCCAGAGCCGACTCCCCCGATCGAGGACGAGTGGTTGGACACCGCCTCGGGGGCGACGATCTCAACGGCGATTGAGCCAAACTCCATCCATGTCCTTTGTGAATACTGTGACTCCAAGGTGTCGGACTCCTCTACGGACTCCGAACCCTCCGCGCCCCTGCCAATCGAATCCGATTGGGCGCCGGTCATGGAGTTCACTGCCGCGGACATCTTTCAGCACTCGCCCTTTGGCGACATCTTGAATTCACTAAAGTCTCTCTATTTATCACGAGAGCCCTGGCCGAACTACGGTCAGGAAGGTTGGGATGTGGACGACGAAGAAATTCAACGCCCAGCCACCACCCGCTTTGTAGCCACTGTCGATGATTTAACCGACATGCTCGACTTCGACTCCGAAGACATCGACGGTATGGACGACGATGCCGGAGACGACCAAGAACCAGCGCCTACAGGGCACTGGAAGGCCACCTCGTCATATGACATATACATGGTGGACATCCCAAAAGATGGGAATGGCGATGGAACGGCGGAGGATGACCCCTCCAAGAAACAAACCAAGCGCCGACGTCAGCGGCGCCGCTCTAAATCCCGCCACATGAAAAACGGCGATTCCGGCATGGGAGACAATAATACCCTGGACAGTGCCGAAGATGACCCCCTCCAGCAGGACTCAGCGCAGGAGGAGGGAGAAGCCAGCCCTCATGATAGAGCGGCAGACAGGGAGGTGGAGGACGATAATTATATGCCTCCCTCCGAAGATGAGGCAAGCCTTGACGACGACGAATTTGTCGTGCCTGAGGATCCTGCCGAACAGGAGCGTTTCAAATGCAGGCTTATGGCCACGGCAAGCAGCCTCAAGAAAAAGCAGCAGGAGCTTAGAGCTGACCAAGACTTGCTAACTGACAGATGGACTGAAGTCCTTGCAGCCGAAGAGTATGAACTCGAACGCCCCTCCAAGAGATACCCAAAACACAGGCTGCTACCCCAATTAGAGGAAGCAGCACCCAAACCTACATCCCCAGCACATGATGCGGCCGACCGGCCACCCCGTGGTCGCGACAGAGAGGCCTCTAGACCCTCCATTCAAGCCGCACTCCGGCGTCGCTCGAAAAGTACCAAGGCATGGGGAAACGCGCCAGACTTGCGAGACATATTGGAGGACAAGGCAAGGCAAACAAGATCGATCTACGGATCGCGTGGGCGCCCCACGACACGTGACGATAACCGTCACGCCGGATACAACAATTCCGGCCGGGTCGAACACAGTAGACAAAGCTCATTTGAGCTGCGTCGTGATATAGCTCAATACAGAGGCGCCGCACACCCACTATGCTTTACAGATGAAGTAATGGATCATCAAATCCCCGAGGGTTTCAAACCCGTAAACAGCGAATCATACGATGGCACAACAGATCCTGCGGTTTGGATCGAGGACTACCTCCTCCATATCCACATGGCCCGCGGCAATGATCTACACGCCATCAAATACCTCCCACTCAAGCTTAAAGGACCAGCTCGGCATTGGCTTAACAGCTTGCCAGCAGAATCAAGTGGTTGTTGGGAGGACCTGGAAGCCGCATTCCTTGATAACTTCCAAGGCACATACGTGCGACCACAAGACGCCGATGACCTCAGCCACATAATTCAGCAGCCAGAAGAATCGGCCAGACAATTCTGGACACGGTTCCTAACCAAGAAAAATCAAATCGTTCACTGTCCGGATGCAGAGGCCCTTGCAGCCTTCAAACATAACATCCGCGACAAGTGGCTTTCCCGGCACCTAGGACAGGAAAAGCCGAAATCCATGGCAGCCCTCACCACACTCATGACCCGCTTTTGCGCGGGAGAGGACAGCTGGCTAGCTCAAAGCAACAACTTGGCCAAACACCCTGGTAGTTCGGATACCAAGGACAGCAATGGCAGGTCGCGTCGCAACAAGCATAAACGCCGCATTAACGGTGATAATGCTGAAGATACGATAGTAAATGACGGATTCAGAGGCTCTAAACCCGGTCAGCGGAAGAAGCCATTCAAAAGAAATACCCAGGGCCCGTCCAACTTGGACCGAATACTCGATCGCTTGTGCCAGATACATGGCACCCCCGAAAAACCAGCCAACCACACCAACAAGGATTGTTGGGTGTTCAAGCAAGCAGGCAAGCTAAGCGCCGAAAACAACGACAAGGGGCTGCATAGCGATGACGAGGAAGAGCCCCGGCCGCCGAACAATAGAGGACAGAGGGGCTTTCCCACACAAATGCGGACGGTGAACATGATATACGCAAGCCACATACCCAAAAGGGAGCGGAAGCGTGCACTAAGGGACGTATATGCGATGGAGCCAGTCGCCCCGAAGTTCAACCCATGGTCCTCCTGCCCGATCACCTTTGATCGAAGGGACCACCCCACTAGCATCCGCCACGGCAGATTCGCCACATTGGTTCTTGACCCAATCATTGACGGATTTCACCTCACTAGAGTCCTGATGGACGGCGGTAGCAGCCTGAACCTGCTCTATCAGGATACAGTGCGCAAAATGGGCATAGACCCCTCAAGGATTAAACCCACAAAGACGACCTTTAAAGGCGTCATACCGGGTGTAGAGGCCAATTGTACAGGCTCAGTTACACTCGAAGTGGTCTTCGGATCCCCGGATAACTTCTGAAAGCGAAGAGTTAATCTTCGACATAGTCCCGTTCCGCAGCGCCTATCATGCACTACTCGGACGAACCGCATTTGCAAAGTTCAATGCGGTGCCGCACTACGCATACCTCAAGCTCAAGATGCCAGGCCCTCGAGGAGTAATCACGGTCAACGGAAACACCGAACGCTCTCTCCGAACGGAGGAGCATACGGCGGCCCTCGCGGCGGAGGTGCAAGGCAGCCTCTCACAGCAATTCTCGAGTCCGGCCACTAAACGTCCGGACACTGTCAAGCGTGCCCGGAGTAACCTACAACAAGACCGCCTGGCACGATCCAAGCACGCGTAGCAATCCGACCCCAACCCCAGCCCTCCCAAAATTGCGAAGCCAGTACTACGCGTACATAACTACGCTCTGGAGATACTATGGGCATAAGGAGGGCACGACCACAACAAGACGCCTGCACGCGGCTCAACCGCACTGTGGGCTCCCAATTGTGTCATTCTTTTCCTTTCTTCTTTTTCTTACTTTCGGGACTCTGTTTTCCAGAAGCCCCGTCCGCACTAGAATTGCCGAACTCACGATGCAACAGCCAGGAAGCGTAAAGCTGCGCCGAGTGTCCAGTGGTCTCTACTACGAGCATTATACCTGTTTTACATACCATCCCGTAGCTTACCCTCGAGGAGGACATGTTAAATAGTCCCATCCCTTTCTTATCGCACTATTTGTATCGTTCTGCTTTAATTGCAGTACCTTTTTTAATAAACAATACATAGCTTTTGCCTATTATTGCACTCCTTTCTTTATCTATATATATGTTCATTTCATGACATGTTGCACCCGTACACTTTGGTACGGCCAATACACCAGGGGCTTAAGTACCCCAAAAGTATGGTGTGATAAGTCCGAACACTTTCACAAGTGTGGCACCCCGAACTTATAGCATTATATGCATCGGCTCCGAATCATGTCTTGGGTCAATAGTTGGGTTTGCCCGGCTCCCATGTTTTGGTACCTTGCGTTCCGTTATATCGGCTAAGGTAGCGCTGGGAGAAACACTGCGATTGTGCCCCAGTTGAGCTGGGTTGAGCACCTCAGTGGAGAAAGCTAAAACTGACCGTCATGATAGGGCGAGAGCCGGTCGCTGTTCGAGAGGTTTTTTCGGGTCCCTAAAGACTTATGCCGCTTAGAGCGAGGAGTCAGCATTGTCCGGCCAAGGCGTGGATAGCGCCCCGAACTCGGTCTGCTGAATACTAGGGGCTTCGCCGAAATTTAAAATTATAGAATTCTATGGCTAAGTGAGAATGTTCAAGCACTATAAGTCCGGTTGCCTTGTTCGTTGCGTTGAGCGCCTCCCTCGACGGACCCAAGAATGGGAACAAGAGCGCTCAAGTTTATCCCAAACACCCCAGCACTCGTGGCATGGGGGCTGAAGCCAACGACTTGCCATCTCTCAAATTTGATAAATGGCCGCACAGAAGGTAATATTTTAAATTAACAAGCGTTACTTAGCGCATATGAACAAGTTTTCAGCGTACAGGATAACAAATGCGTTTCTATTAAAAATTACATCTTTGGAGCACTCATCCGCTATACGGCGGGCACCCTTCAGGACGCCCTCATAGTACATTTTGGGCTTGCGATGCTCCTTGCCCTTCGGTGGCCCGTCCGTCACAAGCTTCTCCGCATCCAGCTTTCCCCAGTGCACTTTAGCACGGGCAAGGGCCCGACGGGCACCTTCAATGCAGACGGAGCGCTTGATGACTTCAATCCATGGACAGGCGTCCACCAGCCGCCGCACTAGCCCAAAGTAGCTCCCAGGCATGGCTTCCAATGTCCACAAACGAACTATGAGGCCCTTCATGGCCTGTTCGGCGACCTTGTGGAGCTCGACCAACTGCTTCAGCTGGTCGCTTAGGGGCACGGATGTCCGCCTCAAAGATACCGAGACCAGAACACCTTTTCCGTCGAGCTCCCTCCTTGGCGCGGTAGAACGCGGCAGCATCGCATACACCTACGGGCAGATCTGCGAATGCTCCTGGAGAACTCCGGATTCGGGTAAGTAATAGGTAATTCACTTTCACATGCTTACTTTGCATAAAGAATTCCTTACCCGCCGCTATCTTCTTTAATGATTCAATCTCTTGGAGGGCTTTTTGGGCTTCGCCTTAGCGGCTTTGGCACTCTCAAGAGCCGAGGCGAGCTCAGACTCGATTCTTGAGTCACGCCCAAACTCTCGTGTTTTTCCACGAGCCACGAGCTCTTGCCGCACCTCCGCCACCCCGCCTCCTGCTTCTCTCGCTCGGTGCGCTCATGGCCGCTTTGCTTTAATCGTGGACACCACTTCCTTTGTGGTCGCCACCTCGCTCGTGGCCCCTACAATACCCACGTTATTCCTGTCATTTTTGCAGCTGAATCCTTTCTATAAGGTATTTCTTTAATAAGGTATTGCTTACCTTCCTGTCCTCGAGCTGCTTCTTGGCAAGGCCGAGCTCATTCTCGGACCGCCGAGGCTCTTCTTGAATGCATTGACCTCCATCAAGCGGGCAGAGGTCGGCAGAGCCCTGCATTCGCATATTGACATACTTATGTTAGACTCCTGCGATATCTTTTAGATCCTTAGTCTGGCTTTTCTTTCCGAACACCGAACTAAGCATCAGGGGCTACTGTCTATGCGGTAATATTTTTACATATTCTAAACTTACCTCAAAGCCTGTTAGAAGGCTGGTACAGGCTTCAGTCAGCCCGCTCTTGGCGGATGAACTTTCGGATCACCACACTCATAACAGTGCGGTGCTCCTCATCGATGGAGGCACCTTTAAGCGCCTCCAGCAAGCTATCCGGTGCCTCCGGATGGACGGAGGTCACCGGCGTCGTAGTCTTACCCTTCTTACGAAGGGGCCGCTTGCGGACTTCGGAACCACGAAGGTTCCAGATGCAGAGTCCGCACAGGCCGGACTAAGAGCCCTCTGGGTCTCGCCCCTTTGCGCTGAGTCCGGGAGGTCGCCTTGCGGCGCCTCCAGGACCACCTCCTCCTGGCTGGGCCCCTTTTGGGACTCCACCGCGGTGTCGTCGGCGACACGAGGAGGGGAAGCGGTCAGAAGTGAAGTACTATTCACATCCGACGAGCCCATGGAGCCGCTCGACGAAGCGGCAAGCTCGTCCTTGGGCGGGCTACATGGTCATATTCGGCGTTAGAAGACACTATGCGACAAATAAAAAGTCATGAACTATTCCGGAATCCGGACACTTACGATCTCGCCAGGGGCTTGGCCCTTGTTGGCCACTCCTCCTCATCGTTGTCGGCGCAGGAGAAGTCCGAGGAAGGGTCCTTCCTTCTTGACCCTCCGGCCTCCCGGTCGGGCGGCTTTCCTTTTCTTCTCTCCCCCCCGGGGAGAGGTTTTTTTTCCTCCTCTTCCTCGAGGAGGATTCCGCTCTCGTGGTTGTCGGGCGATGAGTCCGACAAGACACTGGCGCGGGAGCTTTTTCGAGTTCCGTGGCCTTCTTCTTGGTTTTTCTTCTCCGCACCACGTGAGGTGCCGGAGCCAGCAGCCCTGCCAATCAAGGCGCCCACTGGTCTTCGGCAAAGGGGCCGGACAGTTAATCTGTCCGGACGCCTTCACCATCCCTGTCAAAGGTTAGGGAGTTTTAGATCCGCATAGAGTCAAACTATGAAAAAGAGTCCCATAAAGGGTAAAATAACTTACCTCGCTGGCTTGACATGCGAGCTGAACCCGCGATCTTGAGAGCGGATGTGGGAACCTCGGCGCCTTGAACAACACCTTCTGGCATCTTCGCACGTAGTGTCAAGAGCCTTTTCAGAGTTGGGTGCTGTGCGGATCGAACTCCCACAATTTGAAGGCCCGTTGTTGGCATGGGAGAATCCGGCGGATGAGCATCACCGGATAACGTTGACAAGCTCGAGATTCTTGTCCGCCGGGTTTGGACATAGGTTTGGAGTCCAGATAGCTCGTCAATCACCCCACGACAGCCCATCTCTTTCCATGATGTGAGCCGTGGGGAAGCCAGATGGAATTGTGGGCCGCCGCCCATTGAGAGTCGCGGCTTGGTGATGTAGAACCACCCGATTGCCACCCCTTTATGGTCTCCACAAAGGAGCCTCGAGCCATAGGACTTTGGCCATCTTGCCAACCATGGCGCCTCAAGACTCCGCTTGGCGGCCGCCCACTACCTTCGGCTTGACATTGAAGGTCTTCAGCCATAAGCCGAAGTGGGGCTGGATGCAGAGGAAGGCCTCGCACATGACGATAAATGTCGAGATGTTGAGGATGAAATTCGGGGCCAGATCGTGGAAGTCCAGGCCGTAGTAGAACATGAGCCCCCGTACAAATGGGTGAAGTGGAAAACCTAGTCCGCGGAGGAAGTGGGTGAGAAACACCACCCTCTCATGGGGCCTGGGGGTTGGAATGAGCTGCCTCTCGTCGGGTAGCCGGTGCGCGATGTTGCTGGACAAGTATCCGGCCTTCCACAGCTTTTTGATGTGCCCCTCCGTGACGGAGGAGGCCATCCACCTGCCTCCCGCTCCGGACATGGTTGGAGAAGGTTGAGGTGGGATGTGCGGACTTGGGCGCTGGAGCTCGAGTCTTGTGAAATGGATGAGCAAAGGAGGAAGAAGGCGAGGTGAAAAGGCGGATCCTTATCCCCTTATATGGACGGACGAAGCTATGCGTCCCCCGCCAGCCTGGTAAAACTCGCTTATCTCCCAAGCGCCGTAATCAATGGCGCGGATGGGTTACCCACGTCCGTATTGATGGGACTCCCGGAATAAGGGGGCACGATCTCCGCTTTGATAAGACATGCCAAGGAAACCGCCTTGCTAAACGCGCTGAGGTGGAACAGTAAAAACGATTCGTATAAAGGCTTGGCCGTGGTGTGATGTCACGCTTGCTGAATACGTCAAGCAGATCTGTGCAAAAGATTATTCTCTCTGCAGTGGTATGTGGAACTTGTTTTGCAGAGCCGGACACTATCCTTGTGTTCAAAATATTCTATGAAGTATTCGGAGGAGGAACCCGCCTTGCAATGCCGAAGACAATATGCGCGCCGGACTCGTCGTCATTGAAGCCTGGTTCAGGGGCTACTGAGGGAGTCCTGGACTAGGGGGTGTCCGGATAGCCGAACTATCATCGTTGTCCGGACTCCTGGACTATGAAGATACAAGATTGAAGACTTTGTCCCGTGTCCGTATGGGACTTTCCTTGGCATGGAAGGCAAGCTTGGCGATACGGATATGTAGATCTCCTACCATTGTAACCGACTCTGTGTAACCCTAACCCTATTCGGTGTCTATATAAACCGAAGGGTTTTAGTCCGTAGGACGAACAACAATCATACCATAGGCTGGCTTCTAGGGTTTAGCCTCTCTGATCTCATGGTAGATCTACTCTTGTATTACCCATATCATCAATATTAATCAAGCAGGAGTAGGGTATTACCTCCATCGACAGGGCCCGAACCTGGGTAAAAACATCGTGTCCCTTGTTTCCTGTTACCATCCGCCTAGACGCACAGTTCGGGACCCCCTACCCGAGAGCCGCCGGTTTTGACACGGACAGCGGCCACTAGCAAACCGCGCAAAAAGAACTGCACTGACTACAAGAAAACAAATAAACAAGACAATAAGGAAATAAATAGGCAAGCAACTTACACTAGGCTATCACGGCTATTACACATATTACATCCACTGGGCATCAAAGTTCTCCACCAGTGCAAATATAGGGAACAAAGCAGCATATAAACGCCACATCAAAACAAGTCCAAAACTGAAACCACTTCAGAAGAGCTCAAGAAAAAATATCCTGGGTACCCATAATGCTGGCAAGATGCTTAGCAAGCTTATTAACTTTCTCTTGTGTGGCGCTTAAATCCTCCAGCACTTGCTGTTGCACTAGAAAGTATGCATCTGAATTCTGCAGGGACTTCCTCAGTCCTTCGGCTTCCTTTCACATAACATCTGATCGATGTCTTTCAACTTGAAGTTGAGACTCAAGAATTCGAACTGATTCAGGCAGCGAGTTCGAAGAGCCGGTGCCAGCAGTAGTAGCCAGTAACTCGAACACTACATCAAGACAGGACTTTGGGGTTGTCTCAGTGTCTTCAATATAGTTTTTATCAGCTTTCTTGGAGACCAACAGGGATGTCTCACTATCTTGAACCTTATCTGCATTACTTCCTGTACCATTGCATAACGGGGTACTCTTCTCCAATATTTTATCCGAATTCTAAAAGAGAAACAAACAAACACATCACAGGTTTACAATGTAGTATATGAAACTCATTTTGGTAAACCAGTTCAGTAGTAAGCTGGACAGGATAATAGCATGAAACAAACATATATCTATGTATTATGGTCAATGTATGGTCTATATCATTCTAGTTTATGTTGCCAAATCAAGATAGATACAGTTCAAATCATATCTATTTAAGACAAAACAGCTTAGACAGAATATAAGTGTGGGAAACTACACAGCAATAACAACACTTGTTAGGTGCATGGCATGAGAATATAACTGTTTATTCAATTGAAACTGAAATCAACATAGAGCAAGTTACAACAGCAAACACGTTAAAGAAACAGGTTTAAAACATACCTGTTGCGCCATTGGAGTTTCAATTGCATCCTTCAAATTTGAAATTAGTTGGTATGAGTAAATACAGTGATGCAAGATCAAAGTAGTATGAACCATAGCTACGGAACCTGACCTGAGAACAATTCTTCTTCTGCTTTAAGCGTTGACTTGGGGTTCGGAGTGGTGGTCTTCATACTTTGGGCACCGCAGTTGCCTTACTAACTGCTCGTGTTTGGGTGCTCTGTGGTGGAGACGGTACTGTGTCAACGGGAACTGGGTTACTATCTACTAGGGTTGGGGTTAGAAGGGGTGTAGCTGGTTCTCTGTCCAACTGGGTAGGGGTACAACCTGCGTGAGTCTGGGTTATGTGTGGTGGGGCTGGTTCTTGGGCAAGTACAACCGTGGTTCTATCTCCATCGACAGGTAGAAGACCGTGTTTTTACTCCCACAGATACTGCCATCACCCCGTCCAATTGAAATGGCTGATAAACAAGAAAAGTAATTGAACGTACAGACATTGTAAGATATACAGGTGCAATGGATAGTAGGGAAGAAAACAGGGCATGAAATAATTCACATTTATGTTGTCTAACCAAACAGAATAGCAGGACATAATTTCACATATATGATGGCTAATTAAACAGGATAGCATGACACAATTTCACATGTATGATGGCTAAATAAACAGGATAGAATGACATACTTCAAAATATGATGACTATGTAAACAGGATGACATGATATAACTATACGATGTGTCTATTAAAGTGGTTGGCATGCCATAAATCACAAACATGTCGTCGATGGAAACATGATGGCATGATATAATTCACGGATAGAATGACATAATTCAAAATATGATGACTATGTGAACAGGATGAGACGATATAACTATATTATGTCTTTAGAAAATGGGTTGGCATGCCATAATTCAGATACATGTTGTCTATGTAAACATCATGGCATGATATAATTCAAATTTATGATTTATATACTAAGGAAGTGAGCAGAGGGCAATCGCATATATGATGAGTCAAGTAAGGAGATGGCATTCAATATCGTGTATATGATGTAAAAACTAAGCATTGTAATACAACGTATGCATGATATGAGTAATATAACCCTGCCAAGTTTGAGCATACACCTCAAGGGGATAATAGGACTGGTCATCTGCCTCTGAATCCTCATCTGAAGAGCTATCTGTAACCAGCAAGATATCTGCTTCACCAGGTAGCATTGTCTGCTCTAAAGACCTTGTTTTCACTCCAGATTTCTCCATCACCAATTCAAATGGCTGATGCATGGGAAGAGTAGTTGAATATACAAACATTTTCGACAAAAGCAATGAGAAATACAAAAAAAGGACGGCATGATATAATTCACATATATGACGCTTGGCTAAATAGCATGGCATTGCATAATTCACATATATAATGCCTTGCAACAAGATAGCATTGCATAATTCACATATATAATGTCTTGCAACAAGATGGCATTGCATAATTCACATATATGGTAATTAGACACTAAACAGGTGGCATTCACACAAAGCATGTCTAAACTAAGCAAATGACATAGCAATGCAAGATACCATACGCACAATATGAGCAACATAACCTGCCAAGTTAGAGCATGCACCTCGGGGGGAAATAGGACTGGTCATCTATCTCTCGAATCCTCTCTCGAGGAGCTATCTGTAACCAACAAGACATGCGCTTCATCGATAGCATTATGCGCTCAAGACCTTGTTTCCACTCCAGATTTTTCCATGACCGTGCGAATGGCTGATGCATGTGAAGAGTAATTGAATGTACTAAATTTTTGACAAATTTAACACGTAATAAAAAATGATGTCATGATATAATTCACATATAAGATGACTGGCTAACCAGGGTGGCATTGCAAAATTCACATATTTGATGCCTGGCTAAACAAGATGGCATTGCATGATTCACATATACGATAAAGAAACTAAACAGATGGCATTGACACAAAGCATGTCTAAACTAAGCAGATGACATCTTTAATGTATACAATAAGCAATGCAAGGCACCATATGCATGATATTACCAACATCAGCATGCCAAGTTAGAGCGAAGACCTCATGGGGTAAATAGGAGTGGTCTTTTACTTCTGAATCCCCTCAGAACAGTTATCTTCCTTTTGATTACGATCCGATATGGGTGGAGGGGGGCTGCCTTTGCGCCCACCATGGAGCAACTTCTGCATGAAATTTTATTCCCACACAAGGCTCGTCTCTTTTGCTCTACATGTTCAGTTCCATTGTGTACAATAACTGACATGCATAGGAATAAAACATAGTGAGATTATGTAAAGGAGTGCATGCACAAATCCAGAGTGATGGTAGAAAACTGTGGATAGACCCAAAACAAATGATAGCAGGCAGATAATAGCTTTAGTTAAAAAATACAGATAATGGCTCCTTTAATGTTTGTTTGCACCCAACATGAAACTCATAGTAGACACCCGAGATTAACCAGATAGTAGAAAGATAGTACTGATTGCTGCCCCAATATGTACCCCACAACCATTTAAAAACTCAAGTTTCAACATAAGTTTGGACCTGAGTCGGAGTCAAATAGGTGGACACGATGATAAAGTAGCATGTCATCATATTAAGCGATGCATAACGAAAGCAGACACGGAAGAGTGCGACCTCTCTTGCGGACCCGTGTAGTCCTCAAGGTCATCTGCTCAGTTGATGATGTTAATGCAGTTGTCGTGGCTGCCGGCGGCGGGGAAGAAGATATGAGGTGGCGAAAGACAGTCTAGAGAGCGGATCCCTGCTGTAGTGAACCCTTCCGTCGTTGGAGCAACTGAGCTGGGGTGTAACACAGCACCGCAGGAGCAGGACAAACCACACAAGGTTTTCTTTGACACATATCTGTAACAGAAATAATTGTGTAAGTGCTTGTTTGAATTTGAGGATTCTAACAATGCAGGGATAGGAAATAGACAGGAACATGATAGGAATGCACGTGCAAAACAGAGAATTTAAAAACACAGGATTTCTGCCAATCTGGGTGTTTGGTTCACAAGAATTGGAAGATCATAGGATGCAAAGAAGCATGGTGAGATTAAGTCAACCCACAAGAAGTGTACAACCTCTTTGGCGAAGCCATGTCGATCTCAGCGTGATTGGGTTGGCCGGTGAGGATGCTCCGGCTGACTTGGCTATTGGAGGAGGGGAAGAAAATCTTAGGCGTCTGAAGATGGAGCCCGAGGTACTGCTCCGCTGTGATGGAGGGTTTCATCGTTGGAGCAGCTCCGGTGAGTTGTACGACGCCGAGGCTGAAGCAGGACAAGAGAGACAATGTTAACCTGAGTGGAATTCTAATAGCATCTCCAATAAATGACGTAAAATACATAACCACAAAGTACTAGATGTATACATCAGCCGCTCATCTCTGAACTTAACTGTCGAAACTGAATTCAACTGTCGAAACTAAACTTAACTGTCGAAACTGAATTTTGCTGTCGAAATTGAATTTTACTGTCGAAACTGAACGCACTAGAGGTGAGGCTACATGTCAGTCGACTGACTTTTTCATCTCTGGTCAGTCGATTTTGCAGCCGTTGGATACGAAATCAAGGGCCTGCAGTTCATCTTCAACCTCCACCACCCTAAGCCGCCAGCCACCACCGGCCAAACAGCCGCCCCCCACCGCCCGCGGCCGGCGGTGCGCCGCCCCGCCCGCCCTGAAAACACTCCCAACCGCTGGTCCACCGCCGCCCCGGCCATCCCTCTAGGCCCCCCCGTGCCGACTTTTTCTCCGGTGATCCCCACGCCATCGCCCCACCACCGTCGGCGACCATTGCCCCCACCCTGAACCCTAAGATAGATAATGGGGTACCTCTCCGGTGAGGCCCCCTCCCCGCTGCGACTAGTTCTTCCTTAACTCCGGCGAGCCCCCACCCCCCACCACCCCATGAAAATCGACTGACCCAAAAGTTGATTCAGTCGACTGAAGTCTAGCTAAATCGGAGCAGCATCACAAGACAGAGCAAGAGCGAGAGCAGCAGCGCGAGCAAGAGCAAGAGCAAGAGCAGACCAGGTAGGGGACCGAGAGCAAGAGCAGAGCAGCAGCTCCTACTGATGTGGACATCGCCGCCGAGGGAGCAACGCCGTGGAGGAAGTGGTCGGCGACGCCGCCGTGGATGGAGTCGCGCCGTGTCAGCTCGGGACCGAGCACCGCCAACACCGTGTGATCGAATCAAGAAGAAAATGTGGTGATTAGTGTACAACCTCTTTGGTGGCGCCGATTAGGCCGCAGCTTCATCAGAGGAAACGATGATGATGATGATGCTCTTCCGGTGGTGCAGGTGAAGACGGCAGTGTGGGAATGGAGGTGGTGCGAAAGACAAGGGGAACATCGCGGCAGCTCCTTGGAGGTGGAGGACGGGGTGGCTGAACAGGCGGGATGACCAGATCGATGATGGATCCTCATCCGGTACGGTGGATGAGGGACGTCGAGGTGTTGCTTTGGAGGACGTCGTCGGGGAAGAGGCTCTGGCTGGGTGGCGGACGGAGGAGGGTGTGGGGCTTCACGGGTTTTCCCGGTCTCGGTGTACGAATGGGTGGGCGGATGGGATGGGAGTGGGAAACCATGGCTTAGGGACGCGCTTGTCCGAAATGTGGGGTAAGTTATGAAAGTACCCCACCGATTTGAGCAGTTCTTCGGTTCGGGGTATCACGGGCATTTTGTGTCGGGATTTCACAGGAGGTGGGAGTTTTCGCTGTTTTAATTTTGGAATAGCAAAGCGCGGGTTGAGATGGAGGAGTTGTCGAACTGTGAGAAAGATTTATCTTAAATATTTCGGGGTAACAAGGCGGGGGTTGAAGAGGTGGGAGTTTCACAGCACGGTAGACAGAGACGCTAGCTTGAAATTTCGGCATAACAAGGCGCGGCTTGAAATTTCGGGAGAACAAGCTTAACGTGTACCCAAAAAAACACAATTTATACTAGTATGATATACTACGTACAATGTGTTTAACACGCAGAACACACACACAGACACCATTTAGACTAGTAAGGTACACGTGCATTGCACGCATGAGATTTGGCAACCAAATTATGAATAAATACCACACTATAGCATGTAAGCTTTGAGTCATGTCTGCATGATGTAGAAGTTCGTTTAATTCTTATAGTTCATTTCATTCAAAATCATCTAGTTTTTATAAGAAAGCTAATCTATTTTAAGATTCACGGAATTGTGTGTTGTAAGGCATAAAGTAAAAACAGATCATGTAGAAAAACATTTGGGCAATTCTGATATGGAAGATTCTAGAACAAAGAATAAGTGCTTGTGTTTTGAGGTTTGTGCATTATGCTTAAGTTCAACCATAGAGTCTTCTAGATTGTACATGTGGCAAAATCTGGTGGAATCTAGATGATATCCAACGGCCAGTAGTGCTGAAATTTGCTAGCTCTGCACCATCAGATTGGCCTCATCCAACGACCATCTTTCAAAGTTAAAGTTATCCGCACACTATATAAAAATATATATAATATAATATATATAGGGGTATAGATATAGATATGTGATGCGAAAGCCACCCATCATCTCCAATTAGAATAGTGTGTCCATGCACGAATGCAATGTGGCCAAATGATGTCTGCCATCGGTATCTCAAATTCAAACCAGTCTGACCTTATTCAATGTGTATACATTACAACATGCTTGTTTCCAAACCACACCGCACAGATCTCCGTTATATTCATGCATGCATGGGTTTCAAACATCATGATCTCTTATTCAAATATTTGAATTCAACTTTACATTGATTATGACCTCACCTAGTCTTTTACACCCACACATTGGTCTTCTCTTTATGATTGTACCACTAAATTTCTCTCATGCATGCATGCACACACACTACCAGTCGGCATTATCCATCGCACACATGCAATCTTTTTCTTCAGGTCGGTCTCCCATGAAGGCGCACACACACACACATCCCCATCTACATCATATCGGGCATTCTTTATCTCTCACGTGCATGTGCAACGATCAATATTCCTCTATGTGTTTGTGTATATAGCTAGGTCTTTCATAGTTTTCCACATAAGCAGATCAATCTATATATCTAGTGAGGTCTCACCCTCTTTCCCATATCCACATCGATCAATCTATACCTCTCTATATAGGATTACATATATAGCTAATACACCGACATTAATTATATATCCAACGCCCCCCTCTCATCATCCATCCCTTCCGCTTCATCTCTCAGACGCTCGCACAATGGCGAAGACAGGGGGTAGCAAGGGCCCTGTCCCCCGCCCCCTAACATCACTATATGTCGAGGCTAATATGAATGTGATCATTAGACAATTGCTGGTAAAAATGGTTTAAGTTGATGAATTGGCCCTCCTCGTAAAGTATTAGCAATGCTTGGCCCCCTAGCTCATGGGACATTTTTCATGGCTCCGCCACTGCGCACAACAGCGCACGTTCTCGCCCCCTCTCCCTAAATATCAATCTCGCAGTTGTGCACTCCTTCATAGTCTCCCTCCACTCGGCCCCTCGCATAATATTCTAGCCCCCCACTGGATTTTTCCACATGTACAATCTAGCAGACTCCATGGTTGAACTTAAGCATAATGCACAAATCGCAAAACAACAATGGTTCTCCTTTGTTCTAGAATCTTCCATATCATAACTGCCCAAACTTTTTTCTAGTTGAATTGCCATTATTTGCTTTTACTTTATGCTTTACAACGCACAATTCCATGAATCATAAAATAGATTAAGGGCTTCTTTGATTCAAAGGATTCTCGAAGGAATTTTGGAGGATTCTAATACTTAGGAATTTTTCCTATCTTGGTTGTTTGATTCGTAGGATTGTAAACCATAGGAATTTTTCCATATGATTCATTTGCACTAGACTTCATAGGAAACATACCATCCACTCAAACCTCTTTGAAAGAATTCTGCATTTTTCTATGCACAATCAAACACTCGTACCATCCTTTAGGATTCAAGACGACATTCCACTCTAATCCCATGTTCTTCCTGTTCCCGCGTTTTGGAAATCCTACGGATCAAAGAGGCCCTAGGTTTTTTATAAAATCTAATTGATTTTGAATGAGATGAACTATAAGAATTAAACGAAGGTCTACATTAGGCATATATGACTCAGAGCTTACATGCTACAGTGTGGTATTTATTCATAATTTGGTTGCCAAATCTGATGCGGACAATGCACGTGTACCTTACTAGTACTTCGAGTATGTGCAAAACACAATGGCACACTACACAGTGTCTCTCTTACAGTTCATGAAGCCATGTGGCACATGTGGAGGCATTGTGCGACATCCTTGTGTGGATTGATCACAGTGATGTGCTGCTTGTTCCAGAAGAATGTACTCGTCCTCCCTGAGCCGCATTGGCGGTACATGCATGAAGCGAAGATGTGCACGCACGCCACGCACGCACTCATTCCGTCGCACGCACACGCGGGTACACGGGCGGACGCAATTTTATTCCAAGATCCACCCCATGTGATAATTTGACGCGTGTAAAGTCCTTCACTTCATTGATGGTCAATTAATACAGCGCATGCAAATTGAGTGGACGTGGGGGCGAAGGAAAGACATTACTACTCCACTGCGCGCATGCGAGTAGTTAAATCATAGGTTGCTAGTAGTACTTCCATTGGTCTCCTTCGTATTTTGTGCCAATTTTTGACAGTAACATAATATTTAAGTCTACTTGAAATTTATGTTCCACTAAACTCATCGGGAGCCGTTTCAGGCCTCAAAACCAAAGACCATCAATTAATCTTTACCTTGTTCCCATCACATTCGAAAGTACTAGTGCTACAATTAAGTGCAAGCCTGCTCACACATACTAGTATGTACCAAACCTGAACATGTTCCCACTATGCAGGTTTTAGTACTAGTGCTAGTACTTAGGTTATAAAAAGGGGAACTACCTAATCGAAAATTACTCTACCTTTCTCTTCATAAGTCCTCCTTCTTCGTCTGTCCTTGCCATGGCCGGTGTGCAGAGCTCTAGGTCGAGAACTACTCGTAACAAGGGAGCGGCAACCAAGGCTATGGAAAAAAAAGAGGGCTTGCCGCCACGCAGAGACCTCGAAAGATCTCTCACGGGCAGGTGATGGCTCCCAGGAGTGCCCTAGACGTGGAGGCGAACATGCCGAGCTGGCGGCGTTGGAGTCGTTATCCCTTGACGGCATGCCCGATCAGCTCAATAAGCACCTCAATAAGCAGAAGGAGTTCATCCACGGCTTGGTGGAGCTGCTGAAGGAGAGCCTCGACAACATGCCCGCTGAGCTCAATGAGCAGGGGGAGTTGACCGCCGGCTTGGTGATGCTGCTGAAGAAGAGCATTACCTCGGAGAAGAAGTTGACCGGAGAAATCCTGCAACTTCAGGAGGACAAGGCGAAGCTCTGCCATGAGCTCGACCTACTGAAGGAGGAGAACGCCGGCTGGAAGAAGCTGCATGATAATAGTAGTTCCTCGATGAAGATGTTGCAGGCCCTCGTCATCGAACAGAAGGAGGAGTTGGCGAAGCTCCGCATCGAGCACCCGGCTGCTCTCAAGGTACGTAAGCGGCTGTGGAACAGATGATGAAGGCTCGCGTCGAGAAATCCCGCGTCATGGACACAATGAAGAAGATGGCGGAGGAGACGTGCAAGGAGATGGAGGTTGTGGAGGCGATGAAGAAGTAGTTACGACTCCGCGGCCAGCAACCCTTCATGTAGTGAGAGCAGCGCCCGAGACTTGTGTGTGCGTCTTCCTTCTTTTTTGGGGTGATAATCCTCCTTCTTCTTTTGCTTCTGTGTTTCTTATTTTCCTTCGGGTGTTTCGCCGCACGTGTCACCTTCTCTGCGAGGCATGAATAGAACAATGCTAAAAATGAGATGACTAGCAAATTAGATCATTCTTTATCTCCAATAGAACAATGCCTCTTGCTAGTAATATATAATAAGAGGATATGGCACTGGGCTGCCGTGTTTCGTGCTCCTCCGTCGTACTCCAGTGGAAAACTTGAGTATACCGCATGGTTCTTTGCTCCTCCTCAGGTCGTCGGCACATTTATACGAGCAGTCAAATCACAAGGCCCCGCCTTCCAGCAGTAATGAGCCGCCAAATCACAAAGGCCCTCGCCTCTCATGAAAAGGACCAAGCTAGACTGCCCCGCCCTCTAGCCTTTTAAAAAATGTATACATTTGTACAGTAGTAGTATCGATGGATTGCACCATGGAGCAAAACTAACAAGATGTAATTAAAGAAAAAAGGTGGTACATATAGAGAGCGCACGTAGCCAAATTATGCATATACTATACGACACTACCCACTATGAAGGTACTAGTAACATAGACTAGTAACTAGTCTATGTTACTCTGCACTATGACCAGCCAAAGTCGAGGCGCGGATACCAACGAGGTCCTGGTTGTGTCTATACTTGGACAACTCACCCATCGCATGCGCACCAGTGCATTTAAGCTCGTGTCGTGTTGGTGCGTGCAGCGGCCCGCACATTAACCAAAACCTCGCGCCTCCATCTTAGCCTCCGCGTTTTAAACTTCTCAATCTCAAGGCCAAGGAGCAACGTGAAACCTATGATAGAGCCAATCGGATGGTTGAGACCACTACAATTCGTAGCTACAGATGCGTGTGTGAGAGAGGACGAGTGCGTGCGTGAACCTCTTCTCAGAGTACAACTGTATGTGGGTGGCATCGACCTAGGAAGTAGTGATGGTGCGTGCGAGAAGTCCAGAGATAGGTGTAATGCGTCTGAAAAAGACTAGTCTATAGCTCGTGACGAGGCTATTCCTGTCGAATGCCAAGCGTAAGATATGTATCCGACTGTGCCAGTTTTTGCACGTACACAGCAGTAGAAAAAGAACTAGTACCATGGCATATGCTACACCACGGCCGAGAAAACGTGCCGACGTTACGCCATCCGGGAATAGTGCCGCACTTCGAAACTAGAACCGTCAATAAATTTTGAGCGCGCCTCGTCACATTCCAAATTACTACTACTACCACGCTATATTTAATTGCAGACTTGTTCACACCGATCACAACCTAAACGGTTTCCCACTTAGGAGCGTATTAGTAGTACTCGGTTATAAATACTACTATGCAAAGATGACTGCACATTCCTCCTCAACTCCTCATCCACAAAAAACAATCAAGTCAATCAAGCCATAGCCAGCGTGAGTTCTGGGTCGAGAAATTTCCACCAGGGAGAGGTGAGCATGGAAGAGGAAGCACGAGAGATGTCCCGCCTCACCGCGAAAGCAGCCGACATGTCCAGCCACGCAGTAGTAGCAGCACAGAGGTCCCGCCGCGCCGCCGAAGCAGCACGGAGGTCCCGCCGCGCCGTCGATGTAGCAGACTGGTCCGGCCACGCCGCGGAAGCAGCAGAGATGTCCCGCCGCGCCGCAGAAGCAGCAGGGAGGTCCCGCCGCACCGCGACGGCCTGGGAAAATTTCTCGCGGGCAGGCGAGGACTCTTACAGGCGCATGCATGCGATAGTCCATAGCCAGATGGATCAGATCTCCGGCTGGGCGAGGATGCGGGACGAGGCTACCGGCGTCATCCGGCAACTAGGGGAGGGCAATGCGAAGCTCCGGGGCAAGCGTGACCTGCTGAGGGCGAAGATCGCCGGAAGGGCGAAGCCAGAGGAGGACACCGCTGCCTTGTTGCAGAGGACGGGCATCATCATCAAGAAACTTATGGACGAGAATGCCATGCTCCGCTCGAGTGCAACAGGCTGGTGGAGAAATCCATGGATGCTGCCAAGCAGCGTATTAAGGACATGAAACTGATGAAAGAGATCATCGCGCACCGTGAGAACTAGTCTCCGCGACCTGCAGCGCATAAAGAAAGTAGAGATCAGCGAGCCAGATCATTGTATGCGTCTTCCTTCTTCTTTTGCCCTTGTGTACTTCGGGCGTAGCCGCATGTGGCTTTTTTAATTATCTTCCTAATTATGTAAGACAATCGTTATCCACTCTCGTCGTCCTTATATATATTCATCAGTCTTGCTATAAGTCGCAGTAGATGCTATATAGGTCCGTCGGATCTTACATCAAGATCCGTGCAAAATTTTCTTTTCAGATTTTCTTTTTTCTCTCTTCATATCTCAGTCGAGTGAGACACTGCCACGCCATTAAACAGAGGCTCGGGCGCCATTAATGGAGACCTTGGGAGAGAGGTGGACGATAGATGGAGGTCAAAGGGATCTCCTCCCAATAAGCACGCGCAGGGGTCTGATTGCACGCCTCTCGTACTCAAATAGCTACCCTGCACGGCTCCTCCTAGCTAATAAAAAAGGGGACGTGTGGCGCCACATAAATGGTAAATAGAACGCCCACGGTTTCAGTAATACTTGTGTTTTCGATTGTAATGTGACAGCACTTGTTCCAAAAATGACTTTGTTGATTGTTAATGTGTGCGCCTTCGCAAATCGGACAGCAAAATTACCACAACATGTTGGTGCCATGTTATGACACCAAGCCAAGTTTCATGATTTTCATGTGTGTTTTGGATTTACAGGAATTAAAAAACCAAGTTTCTCAATGTTTCCAGCCGAGCCATGATGCCCAGATGTTTGAATTTCATTCCCATTTCTGGCATGGGACCTAGAAATTTACCCGAGGACACACATATGATTTTTCAACCAGCTTCGGTGCACTGGAGCATGTGCTTGTAATTAAAATTTGAATTATGCACACAAAGGTGACACGTTCCCTCTCAAAACCACGAGCCTTCTTGAGAGAAGCTCCGGTTTGCAAGAAACTTATACCAAAACTTGTTCCTATTCTGCAATTTTTTTTACCAAAGCATGATAGTACCATGACATGACACCATGCCAAGTTTCATGATTTTTAGGGGAGTTTTGGATTTACAAGAATTTTAAAACCAAGCTTCTCAATGTTCTCGGTCGAACCACGATGCCCAGATGTTTGAATTTCATTCCCATTTCTTCCATGGGACCTAGAAATTCACCCGAGGACACACACGTGATTTTTCAGTCAACTTTGGTGCACGGGAGCATGTGCTTGTAGTTCAAATTCGAATTATGCACATTAAATGACCAAAAATTCAATTAATGTATAAAGAAGGCCAAACGAACCCGGAATAATTCCAAAATTTAACAAGGCACTCATATAGTTCTATGTTGCCTCTGTAAAGAAAATCTAGGGGGAGGCAGCGTATATTGTTTCGCACACAAAGGTATAAAGAAATAAAGAAATTAGCATACCTAATTAATTCTTGGGTTCTTACTATTTATGCCACTAGTTGTCTATCACTACTCAGTTTTGCCGCTAGAAGTTACAACTACTCAAAAAAGGCCATCGATCCGTGAGATGCCTGCTCAAAAATGCAATTAGATATCTAAAAAATGCCACCGTTAAGTTAGATGTTTGCTCAGAAATGCCATTAGACATTGTTATTTTCACGTCAAACCCGTTGACCATCGTACATGAGAAAAATAAGTCGATTCTCACAATGATAAGTTAATGGTGTCTGATACGTCTCCAACGTATCTATAATTTTTTATTGTTCCATGCTATATTATATTCTGTTTTGGATGTTAATGGGCTTTATTATACACTTTCATATTATTTTTGGGACTAACCTATTAACCGGAGGTCCAGCCCAAATTGTTGTTTTTTTGCCTATTTCAGTGTTTCGCAAGAAAAGGATATCAAACGGAGTCCAAACGGAATGAAACCTTCGGGAACGTGATTTTCGGAACAAACGTGACCAGAGGACTTGGAGTCCATGTCAAGAAATCAACCAGGAGAGCACGAGGCAGGGGGCGCGGCTACCCACCATGGGCGCGCCCTCCACCCTCGTGGGGCCCATGTTGCTCCACCGACGTACTTCTTCCTCCTATATATACCTACGTACCCACAAACTATTAGATACGGAGCCAAAAACCTAGTTCCACCGCTGCAACCTTCTGTACCCGTGAGATCCCATCTTGGGGCCTTTTTCGGCGCTCCGCCGGAGGGGGCATTGATCACGGAGGGCTTCTACATCAACACCATAGCCTCTCCAATGATGTGTGAGTAGTTTACCTCAGACCTTTGGGTCCATAGTTATTAGCTAGATGGCTTCTTCTCTCTCTTTGGATCTCAATACAAAGTTCTCCACGATTCTCGTGGAGATCTATTCGATGTAATCTTCTTTTGCGGTGTGTTTGTTGAGACTGATTGAATTGTGGGTTTATGATCAAGTTTATCTATGAACAATATTTGAATCTCCTCTGACTTCTTTTTTGTATGATTGGCTATCTTTGCAAGTCTCTTTGAATTAACAGTTTGGTTTGGCCTACTAGATTGATCTTTCTTGCAATGGGAGAAGTGCTTAGCTTTGGGTTCAATCTTGCGGTGTCCTTTCCCAAGTGGAATGAGGGCAGCAAGGCACGTATTGTATTGTTGCCATCAAGGATAACAAGATGGGGTTTATATCATATTGCATGAGTTTATCCCTCTACATCATGTCATCTTGCTTAAAGCGTTACTCTGTTCTCATGAACTTAATACTCTAGAAGCATGTTGGATAGCGGTCGATGTGTGGAGTAATAGTAGTAGATGCAGGCAGGAGTCGGTCTATTTGTCACGGACGTGATGCCTATATACATGATCATACCTAGATATTCTCATAACTATGCTCAATTCTATCAATTGCTCAACAGTAATTTGTTCACCCGCTGTAATACTTATGCTCTTTAGAGAAGCCACTAGTGAAACCTATGGCCCCCGGGTCTATTTTCCATCATATTAATCTTTCAACACTTAGTTATTTATTTTGCCTTTTATTTTACTTTGCATCTTTATTTCTCTTTATCATAAAAATACCAAAAATATTATCTTATCATATCTATTAGATCTCACTCTCGTAAGTGACCGTTGAGGGATTGACAACCCCTTTATCGCCTTGGTTGCGAGGTTCTTATTTGTTTGTGTAGGTGCGAGGGACTTGTGCGTGATCTCCTACTGGATTGATACCTTGGTTCTCAAAAACTGAGGGAAATACTTACGCTACTTACTGCATCACCCTTTCCTCTTCAAGGGAAAACCAATGCAGTGCTCAAGAGGTAGCAAGAAGTATTTCTGGCGCCGTTGCCGGGGAGTCTATGCAAAGGTCAACATACCAAGTACCCATCACAAACCCTTATCCCTCGCATTACATTATTTGCCATTTGCCTCTCGTTTTCCTCTCCCCCACTTCACCCTTGCCGTTTTATTCACCTTCTTCCCGTATGCCTTTTTGTTTGTGTTTACATGTGCCTTCTATTTGCTTGCATCTTTGCTTGCTAAAAATCTATTGATATGGATCCATTTAAAGTGTTCTACTTGGATCATCTTGATCCTTATCTTTCAGGTTGAAACCCCAACTAGCCTAGTTGACGGGAAATCTTTAGATGAGCATGCTCATTTTGTGCGTCACCATTTGTCTGAAAAAGGGAGACTCTTATGGAATCAAATAAATAAATTGCTGTGTTATGCTTGGAATCTTTGTGAAATTTGTGATATTACTTGTTGCTCTAAAAACCGTAAAAACACCTCCCCTACCTATGTGAGTTTAATGAAAATGAAATCTTATCTTCTTATGCAAAGGGTGTTTATAGCTGCTATGATATTGAACATATTGAAGAATTTGTTGCTTTTAAGGGTTCTTTTGAAGTTGCTTCTTTGTTTGAAAAGTATGATATTACTCTCTACGAATCTGAAAATCTTGACATACTTAAATATTGCTATGAAAACTATGCTCATAATGTCTATGTCAAAGAATTTATTGAAAGAATGATCGTTGCATCGGAAGAAAATAATGATATGCATGAATATATAGATAATTGTGATTCCGATGATTTGATTGAAATATACCTTGATGAACAAGATGCTTGCTATCCTTGTGGCCATGATGCCAATATTTATGAAGATGAATTTGCTATAGTTCCTTACGTTAAACATGAGATCATGGCTAATGCACCCATACTTGGTAGTTCCTTCGATGAAAAGCATGATTGCAATAATTTTACTATAAATTTTCTTAATGTCAGTTGTGCTAATAATATGCAAAACCCTAAGCTTGGGGATGGTAGTTTTGCTATGTCTACTACTTGTTGCAATGATCATGATTGGGGTGATTCTTCTTTTGATCTTGAAAATTTATTTAAGCCCCATGATGAATAGGAGATTGATAATAGTGTTTGCAATATTATTGAAAGTGGGTTTGGAAGAGTGTCAACTTTAGATCCCACATATTTGGAGAATATTCAATCTTATGAAATTTTTGATAAAAGTGGGTTTGGAAAGGTCATGACTTTAGTTAATGTTAATCCCACTATTTCGGAAGAGTGTCAACTTTGTATGCATGTGGATCATGCAGAGAAAGTTTTATGTGATAGCTATATTGTGGAATTTGGTTTTGATCCTACATGTAATTATTATGAGAGAGGAAAATATGGTTGTAGGAATTTGCATGTTACTAAATTACCTCTCGTCATGTTGAGATTGCTATCATCTCTTTCTTCTTCCTTGCATATGCTAATTTTTGCTTGCTATGATAATTTGTTTTCTTATAAAATGCTTATGCATCGGAAGTATGTTAGACTTATATGTGTTTGTCACGTGTTTTATGATGCTCTCTTTGCGCTTCAATTCTTGTCTTTCATGTGAGCATCATTAAAATTATCAATGCCTAGCTAGGGGCGTTAAACCATAGCGCTTGTTGGGAGGCAACCCAATTTTATTTTATTTTTTTATTTTTTATTCTGTTTAGGAATAAATATTTGATCTAGCCTCTTGTTATATTTGTTTTTATGTTTTAGTTAGTGTTTGTGCCAAGTTAAACCTATAGGATCTTCTCGGATGATAGTTATTTGATCTTGCTGAAAATTCCAGAAACTTTCTGTTCACGAAAACAATTGTTAAAATTTACCAGAACGTGATATAATATTGATTCCAATTGCAGCAGATCAATAAACAAATTATTTAGGTCCTCCTATTTTGGCTTAATTTTTAGAGTTCCAGAAGTTAGCGTTAGTTACAGATTACTACAGACTGTTCTGTTTTTGACAGATTCTCTATTTCGTGTGTTGTTTGCTGATTTTGATGAATCTATGGCTAATAAAATAGTTTATAAACCATAGAGAAGTTGGAATAAAGTAGGTTTAGCACCAATATAAATAAAGAATGAGTTCATTACAATACCTTGAAGTGGTGTTTTGTTTTCTTTCGCTAAGGGAGCTCACGAGATTTTCTGCTAAGTTTTGGGTTGTGAAGTTTTCAAGTTTTGGGTAAAAGATTTGATGGATTATGGAAAAAGGAGTGGCAAGAGCCTAAGATTTGGTATGCCCATGGCACCCCAAGATAATCTAAGGACACCAAAAAGCCAAAGCTTGGGGATGCCCCGGAAGGCATCCCCTCTTTCGTCTACTTCCATCGGTAACTTTACTTGGAGCTATATTTTTATTCACCACATGATATATGTTTTGCTTGGAGCGTCTTGTATGATTTGAGTCTTTATTTGTTAGTTTTCCACAATCATCCTTGTTGTACACACCTTTTGTGAGAGACACACATGATTCGAAATTTATTAGAATACTCTATGTGCTTCACTTATATCTTTTGAGCAATATAGTTTTTGCTCTAGTGCTTCACTTATATTTTTTAGAGCACGGTGGTGGATTTGTTTTATAGAAACTATTGTTCTCTCATGCTTCACTTATACTATTTTGAGAGTCCTACAAAACATCATGGTAATTTGCTTAAATTGAGATATTAGTCCTAAAGTAATAGGCATCCAAGATTAGTAAAACTTATCTTATGAGTGTGTTGAAAACTATGAGAAGTTTGATGCTTGATAATTGTTTTGAGATATAAAGATGTGATATTAGAGTCATGATAGTATATTAGTTGTGGATTTGAGGAATACTTGTGTTAAAGTTTGTGATTCCCGTAGCATGCACGTATGGTGAACCGTTATGTGATGAAGTCGGAGCATGATTTATTTATTGATTGTCTTCCTTATGAGTGGCGGTCAGGGACGAGCGATGGTCTTTTCCTACCAATATATCCCCCTAGGAGCATGCGCGTAATACTTTGCTTTGATAACTGGTAGATTTTTGCAATAAATATATGAGTTCTTTATGACTAGTGTTGAGTCCATGGATTATACGCACTCTCTTCCTTCCACCATTGCTAATACCGCGCACTTTTCGTCGGTATCATACACCCACCATATACCTTCCTCAAAACAGCCACCATACCTACCTATCATGGCATTTCCATAGCCATTCTCAGATATATTGCCATGCAACTTACCACCGTTCCGTTTACTATGACACGCTCCATCATTGTCATATTGCTTCGCATATCCCAGTACACCGCCGGAAGCATTCACATAGAGTCATATTTTGTTCTAACTATTGAGTTGTAATTGTTGAGTTGTAACTAAATCAAAGTGTGATGATCATCATTTTTAGAGCATTGTCCCAAGTGAGGAAAGGATGATGGAGACTATGATTCCCCCACAAGTCAGGGTGAGACTCCGGACGAAAAATAAAAAAGAAAGAAACAAGAGGCCATAAAAAAGAGAAAAGGCCCAAATAGAAAAATGAGAGAAAAAGAGAGAAGGGACAACGCTACTATCCTTTTACGACACTTGTGCCACAAAATAGCACCATAAGCTTCATGATAGAGAGTCTCCTATGATATCACTTTCATATACTTTTGGGAATTTTTCATTATAGAACTTGGCTTGTATATTCCTATGATGGGCTTCCTCAAAATGCCCTAGGTCTTCGTGAGCAAGCGAGTTGGATGCACACCCACTTAGTTTCTTGTTGAGCTTTCATAGACTTATAGATCTAGTGCATCCGTTGCATGGAAATTCCTACTCACTCACATTGGTATCCATTAATGGGCATCTCCACAACCCGTTGATACGCCTAGTTGATGTGAGACTATCTTCTCCATTTTTTGTCTTCTCCACAACCACCATTCTATTCCACATATAGTGCTATATCCATGTCTCACGCTCATGTATTGCGTGAAGATTGAAAAAGTTTGAGAACACCAAAAGTATGAAACAATTGCTTGGCTTGTCATCGGGATTGTGCATGACTTAAATACTTTGTGTGGTGAAGATAGAGCATAGCCAGACTATATGATTTTGTAGGGATAACTTTCTTTGGCCATGTTATTTTGAGAAGACATAATTGCTTAGTTAGTATGCTTGAAGTATTATTATTTTTATGTCAATATTAAACGTTTGTCTTGAATCTTTCAGATCTGAATATTCATACCACAATTAAGAGAATTACATTGAAAATTATGCTAAGTAGCATTCCACATCAAAAATTATGTTTTTATCATTTACCTACTCGAGGACGGGCAGGAATTAAACTTGGGGATGCTTGATACGTCTCCAACGTATCTATAATTTTTTATTGTTCCATGCTATATTATATTCTGTTTTGGATGTTAACGGGCTTTATTATACACTTTTATATTATTTTTGGGACTAACCTATTAACCGGAGGCCCAGCCCAAATTGCTGTTTTTTTACCTATTTTAGTGTTTCCCAAGAAAAGGATATCAAACGGAGTCCAAATGGAATGAAACCTTCGGGAACGTGATTTTTGGAACAAACGTGATCCAGAGGACTTGGAGTCCACATCAAGAAATCAACCAGGAGAGCACGAGGCAGGGGGGCGCGCCTACCCCCCTGGGCGCGCCCTCCACCCTCGTGGGGCCCATGTTGCTCCACCGACGTACTTCTTCCTCCTATATATACCTACATACCCCCAAACTATCAGATACAGAGCCAAAAACCTAATTTCACCACCGCAACCTTCTGTACCCGTAAGATCCCATCTTGGGGCCTTTTCCGGCGCTCCGCGCACTACTAGAAAAAGGGCTATAGATAGGATTGATATTAATGGCACACCGTGGAACCAGTGCGCCACTACTATATACTAATGGCGCACCAGTCGGTGATGCGCCATTAGTGTGGAAGACACTAATGGCGCACCAGAGACATGGTGCGCCACTAGTATTAAATGTTTTTTTTTCATTTTTCCATACATACTAATGGCGCATCAGGTCGAAGTGCGATATTACTAGTTCTAACTAGTAATGGCGCACGAGGAATCGTCGCGCCATTACTGTATTTTTTTATTCTTTTTTGCAAAACTACTAATGGCGCTTTTTCGCCAGTGCGCCATTACTAGTTTGACTAGTAATGGCGCACTATGACCAGTGCGCCATTAGTATATATATATATATATATATATATATATATATATATATATATATATATATATATATATATGTTATTTTTTACTTTTCGCAACACTACTAATGGCGCACCACCTGCAGTGCGCCATTAGTAACCAGGTTTACTAATGGCGCATTTGCTGCTGATGCGCCATTAGTATCCTGGGACCCCAACAAGATATTTTGGACAGCCCCACACCTACCCACTCACTTTCCCCACTTCATTCCCTCCACCTCCTTCTCCAAGCTTTCGGCTGCCTCCTCCTCCTCACCTCATTTCCACCATAGATTCATCAAAATTAAGTGGTGAAATTACCTTTTTTTGATAGGTAAGTAAGGGGAAAGATATGCTCAGGATGTAGATCTACTTTTTTTCTCCCTAGCTCGCTCCAACAACGTGCACATGCACTTTTTATGGCCTAGCTAGATCTATGTATGTTTGTGGTGTTGCTTGTGTTTGTGGTGTTGCATATATGTTTGTGTTTGCAGGTACCGGTATTTGAAATGCGATAGTTGCCAATATTTTGCCGGAATGTTGATTCATTTCCGTTTCGGCGAGAATTTTGGCACTATGCATTCTTTTTGGTCCTATTTTTAGGGAAGGTCATGCCAAATTTTTTCTTGGTTCTAAAATATCGTTTTGCTCTACCCGCAGCGACCATAGTCCGCACGATGACCGAAGGCATCGTGAATAGGTTTTTGAGCTCCGCGAAGGCCGAGATGCTTCAAAAGAACGAGACGGAGATAAGATGTCCGTGTCAAAGATGCAAGCTGAAGAGCCTTATTGCGGACCCGGATTCCGGGCAGGTGCAGAACCACCTGCTCTTGCGTGGTTTCATGGATGGCTATCGGCGGCAAGGTGATGAAGATGACTATGAAGTCGTCCATGGGGGCCGGGCAAGAAATGAGGAAGGGCAACAAGACAAGTACCACCGCGGCGAGGGTGGGCGAGAAGACGAAGAATCTCCAGGACATGATCACGGCGGTGATGTTGTACACAGTCATCATGTAGAAGATGTCGTACATGATGATGAGGAAGATCAAGACGAAGGGCATGATCATGAAGATGAAGATGCCGGAGCAGACGACGATGGAGGTTGGGTACAGGACCCTCATATTCAAGAGCTGCTTCTCAAGCAGATGGATAACGCAAGAGCTACCGCCCGAGAGAAAGCCAAGCTGGATCAACTGGAGATAGACACGGTTACTCCATTATATGAAGGATGCAGGCCCGAGGATACCCGCCTGAAAGTAACGCTCATGGCTCTAGAGATGAAGGTAAAACACAAAATGACCGACGCATGCTTCGACGAGAACATGTCATTCTGGCACGAACGTCTTCCCAAGGGGAACAAGTGCCCGACCAGTTTCGAGGAGGCGAAGAAAATCGTGTGTCCTCTGGATTTACCGCACGTGAAATACCATGTGTGCATGAACAATTGCATCATTTATTGGGACGAGCACGCGGAGTCTACCATATGTCTAGTGTGCGGCGTCACTCGATACAAGAAGAGGAAGAAAGCTCCTCGAAAATCTGTGTGGTACTTTCCGATCACTCCTCGTCTGCAGCGGTATTTCGCGGACCCTAAGGTAGCAAAGCTCCTGCATTGGCACGCGGATAGGGAGGAGAAGAAGCGGGAAGATGACGGAAATGATCCGGAGATAAATGAAAAGACAAGATGCTGAGTCACCCTAAGGATGCGAGCCAGTGGCAAGCGTTGAACTTCGAATGCCCAGAATTTGGGAAGGATCCAAGGAACATCGTGCTAGGCGCGAGCACCGATGGAGTCAATCCGTTTGGCAGCCAGAGAAGCACACATAGCACCTGGCCTGTGTTTGTGTGGATGTACAACCTTCCCCCCTGGTTGTGCATGAATAGGAAGTACATTCACATGAGTATGCTAATTGAAGGGCCGAAACAACCAGGGAACGACATCAATCTGTATCTGGGGCTGTTGAAGGAGGAACTAGACACGCTGTGGAAAACGCCAGTCAATACGTGGGACGCCGCAGAGAAATAATATTTCCCTATGAGAGCCGCACTGCTCACGACGGTGCACGACTATCTCGGTTACGGATATCTCGCGGGGCAGGTAGTCCACGGATTTTCTGGATGCGTAAGGTGCATGGATGACACAACGTATCGCCAGCTAGATAGAGATCCCGGGTCTTCGAAAACCATGCTCATGGGACATCGAAGGTGGCTTCACGACGATGACCCATGGAGGAAACGCAAGGATCTGTTCGATGGTGAAACCGAACCCCGAAAACGCCCGTGTACGAGGAGCGGCGAGGAAATAGACGAGCTGTTGAAAAATTTGAAAGACTGCCCACTGCCGGGAAAGAAGCAAAAGGCGCAAGAGCCGGGAAAGAAGCGAAAGGCGCCAGAGCCGCTGCTAAAGGTATGGAAAACGAGGTATGTTTTCTGGGACTTGCCGTACTGGAAGATCCACCGTGTGCCTCACAGCCTTTATGTCATGCATATCACGAAGAACGTGTGCGAGAGTCTGCTTAGTACCCTGCTCAACATGCGGAGAGGACCAAAGATGGGCGAAAGCAAGGGCATACTTGAAATCAATGGGCATCGTGCAGGAGCTTCACGCTAATGATGATGATGATGATGATGATGAAGCAGGACACGAAAGTCGTCGTAAAGGCAAAAGGCCAAGAAGACCGGAAATGACTACCCTCCGCGTTCTTCACTCTAAGTCGAGGAGGAGATCGAGCAGTTTTCACCTGCCTCCTAGGAGTAAAACTTCCTTACGATTCGCTGGGAAGATAAGCAGATACCTAGACCCAGTGAAGCATAAGTTCAGCGGGATGAAGTCTCACGGTATCACGTGCTGATGACGCAGATACTTCCGGTTGCAATCCGTGGGATCATGGACGCGCACGCGTGCGGAAACGCTATTTGGCCTATGCAACTTTTTCGACGTCATCTCGGAAGTCGATTGGCGTGAGGCAACTCGAAGGCTACAGGAAGAGATCGTGGTGATACTATGCGATCTTGAGATGTACTTCCTCCCGCATTCTTGACGTTATGGTGCATCTGCTGGTCCATATCGTGGAGGATATCATCCAACTCGGGCCGACGTTCTGCACAGCATGATGCCGTTTGAAAGGATGAATGGTGTCATCAAAGGATACGTTCGCAACATGTCACGTCTAGAGGAAGTATAGCCGGGGCTTTTCGATCAAGAGTGCATCTCCTATCTGCAAGAATTATCTAGGCATCGAGAACCCCGTTGGTCTGCCCGTCAACAGGCACCTCGGCAGGCTCGCTGGATGGGGTCACCGTGAGGGTCACCGCGAAATGCATGTCGACTTCGAGGGTCGACTCGCCGACTTTGAAAGAGCAAACCTAGTCGCACTACAACACATAGACGTGGTCGATCCTTGGGTGGTAGAGCACAAAACCTTTATTGAGAAGACGTACAATGATCGAGGCCAACAGAGGACGGACGGAGATATAATCAAAGAGGACAACTCATGTTTCACGCGTTGGTTCAAGCAGAAGCTTCTGTCGTACCCTTTGCATGAGGATTCTTCCGCGGAAGAACAACTCATATTCGCCTTGTCACAAGGCGCCGAGCACAACCTGATGACCTATGAGGCGTATGATATCAACGGCTACACATTCTACACCGAGAACAAGGACATGAAGAGCGATGGTTATCAGAACTCTGGGGTAACGATGGAATCCTACACCGGCAACGACAAGGACAGATACTATGGAAGGATCGAGGAGATCTGGGAGCTGAGCTACGCTGGAGAGAAGGTCCAGATGTTCCGTGTCAGATGGGCCAAGAGCGTCCTAAAAGAAGACCAGTATTTCACCACCATGGTTATACCCGAAGCCAAATCCAAGACCGCAGGTGCAAACGTCACCGCGAAAAATGAGCCATGGGTACTGGCTTCCCAAGTGGACCAATGCTTCTTCATTACCGACCCGTCAAAGCCCAGTCGTGTTGTCGTGAGGAGAGGCAAAAGGAAGATCATCGGAATGGATGGAGTAGCCAATGAGCAAGACCTCGACAAGTACGGCGACCCGAAGATCGAACATGACGACGACGATTAAGTAGCATCACACACCACAAGAAGAAGCAGGACCACCCTACCTAAAGGACGTCCGTTCCACAGAAGAACTCCATTTGCAAAAAAGAAGGGCAAGAAGATTGTGAACAGATAGCTAGCTAAGATCGATTGTATTTCAATCGTAGTCTTCATTCTCGATTGTATTTCATGGGCACTTTTGATATCATGAATATTTTAAATTTCATGGGCACTTTTGAATTCATGAGGACACTTGATCTCGATCCCCCTCCATCTCGATCTCGATTCCCCTCCATCTCGATCTCACCCGCACCCTTCCCCGCTAGCTCCACCGCCGCCGACCCACCGCAACCTCCCCGCTCCACCCGCCCGACGAGCACCCGGCCCCCGCACCCTCCCGCTCCACCGCCGCCACAGATGATATTTTCAAGTAACAAATTTGAACATATTTTTTAAAAAATTATTACTGTTTTTATAAAAAAATATTACGGTTATGATTTAAACAAGTTTGAACATATTTAAACACAAATAAATATAAAAAACAGCATTTAAAATGCATAAAAAAAATATTGGGGAGCCTGGGAATCGAATCCAAGACCTCCTGGTGTGTGTTGCGTGCTGACCAGTCGGGCTAATGGGTGGGTTATGTTGTAGATAGGGTTAGGTTGTAGATAGGGCTAGTGGGCTGGATTAAAAAAAATTCTAATGGCGCACCGAGGGGTGGTGCGCCATTAGAATAGTCGTACTTATGGCGCACGAGGGGGTGGTGCGCCATTAGAAAGGTTCCCCCCACACTAAATCCCCAATCTCTCTAATCTCTCCCCTGCCTCATCGATCTCACCCGCTGCCCCCCGTGTTTGCCGTCCCCCTCGCTGCCCCCCTCGCCTCCTTCGTCGTCCCCGAGCCGAGCGCCGCCTCCCTCGCCGCCTCCCACGCCGTCCCCGAGCCGAGCGCCGCCTCCCTCGCCGTCCCCGAGCCGAGTGCCCTCGACGTCCTCCAGCCCAAGCGCCCCCTCCCCCCACGGCCCCGCCCGCACCCTCGACGTGCTCGCTTTCCAACACCGCGCGGCCTGCCCAGGAGGACCGCCGCGTCTTCCTCTTCGACTACGAGGACCTTGGACGAGTTCGGACGCCAGGAGGACCGCCACCGCTCGACGCCTCGATCTGCTGGCCTGCCCAGAGGACCGCCACCGCTCGCGCCGGTCGCGCCGCCTCGACTAGCTCCGGCTGCCCCGAGTCGCCCTCGACCTCCCAAGTGAGCACCTGAGCCGCTTCCCCCTCTTTATTTCCTTCTGATGTGTTCTAGGGTTGGGGGTTGGAGAAATTTGGACAAGGAAAGGGGATTGGAGAATTAAGTAGCTAAGGTTTTCCAAATGTTCAAATCTCTGAGCTTGCATTTAGATGCATTTTAGAGGATACTAGTCTCAACTAAGCATCCGCCTAGAGATTCTTTCTTTAAGTAGCTAGGCTCAATTAGTGAATTTTCCAGTGAGTTTGGATTCATGCAACAATATGAAACATTAATTACTATTCTTTCTGGCCACTAATGATAGATGTAACATGTAAGAAGTCCATAATTGATTAATGGATCTGTTAGTTTGATAGTTTTTTTAGTGTTGCAGCTTTTCCTTCTACAACTTGCAGATGTGCACACAGTTTTTTGTGTTCAGTTTAGGAGTTGGTCCTTGGGAAGCATAAATAAAACATTATTGGCAAGTGCAGTCTTGTTACTCCTAGGTATCTACAAATGAGTAGATGAATATTTTTTACCAGGAGGGGTTACAAATGAGTAGATGAACATTATTGGCAAGTTTGGCATGGAAACTACAGAGGTACTATGTAGTGTTGTATTACTTCTTCCGGATTCAGGGTGTTTAAATGTGCATTAGTTCTTCTGATAATTAATGGTTAAAGTCCTTTGACAAGAATGTGAACAATAAGAGATGTAATCAATCTTGGATGCATTGTTTTATCCTGCGGTGGTTAAACCGGTTCTGAAACTTATCTAGTTTAACCTGTACTTGTCCAGCTATCATAATCTATTCTTTGACCATGGCAGTAGCTGGCATTTTGTTATGATAATTTCAGTATATATCTTACTGTCCTTTGTTGATCTCGTTGTATTTTCAGTTCACAGCAACTCTCCGTGAAGTCTCCTCCGGTAATATATGTCTCATGCTTTCTAAAGAGTACTAGTATCTTGACTAAACTATCCACTTGCTATGCTTAGCTGCTCTGTTGTCTGAATAGTGACACTTTGCTGTCATAATGCAACTAAGCATACTAGTCTCAACTAAGCATACTAGTTTTTGTAGTGAGACAAGAAGATAGTGAGACAAGAAGAAGGAAACTTCCAGATTATGTAGAAAGAAAATACTTGGTTTGACAGCAAGTACCATGACATGAATCAAAAACATATACGGTGGGAAAAATAAAATGGCGTAAACAGGAGGTTCTGGTTTGTCTGTATCTCCACCAGTTTGGGTTGGTGAATGTGGATGATTTTTTATCCTGTGAACTCATTGTACTGCTACAAGAATTTGGTATCATCATGGTGTAATTTTGTTAACATTCTGGTTTTGTTAGATAGTGGCTACACTAATCTAGAGTGATACAATTTTCCTTCCCATTTGGTATCATCATGTTCGGTGTATATCTGATTATAACATCATGTGGGTTTTTAAGTGCATTTACAGCTCTAGTACACTTCTCTTACACTTACTAAGGACTTGTATTTGCTCTGTTGTGTTGTTGTTCCTATATCTGTAATTGCTTCAGCAAGACACTACCATGACTTAATGTTTACAATAGCTGTTTTCTTTGTGTCCAATAGTCAGCGTATATTTTTCTTCGTGAGGTAACTGGTCAAATGTTCAAGGTGTATGTCTAAACTTGAATGTTGCAATGTTGTTTTCTTCAGAGGCTACTTGTCAAAAACTTGAGCTCTTGTCTTGCAAAGATGATGATCATCTTGCTAGTTTGCTGGGTTTTGTCTCCGACCATTGTGTCGTGATGAATTTGCAGGTACCCGAGAGGCCCTTGAGTTTGCGGAATGTCGATTAACTTCCGTTCGCAAATTGGAATACTCCATATGTCCTATTTTCAGCAAAGGTCATGCTAAAATTTTCCGTGAATTTTAGCATGACTTTGCTAAAAATAGGGCATTTGGGGTACTTGTGGACTAATGCAAGGGCCAGGGTATCTTAGTACTTAGTTAAGTAGGATCAACTGCCCTGCCATTCTTGCTGCATTAAACCATAGGTGGCAATAGAGCCAAGTGATTAGGCCCAACTTAGAATTCTCCTTAGCATCGATAAACCCTAGATGATAAACCCAACATAGGTGGCAATAGAGCCAAGTGATTAGTGCCAAGTGATTAGGCCCAACCTAGGGTGCCTCGGCATCGATAAACCCTAAATGATGAAAACTTAACTTGGCTGCCCCGGATGCCTCGGTGTCGATGAGAACCTAAATGATGTATGCTTAGGCTTTTAGGGTGCCTCGGTGTCGACAAACCCTAAATGATGAAAGATTAGGCTTTTAGGGTGCCTCAGTGTCGACAAACCCTAAATGATGAGACCATGATCTTGTTCCTTGACAATAACCAACTTTTTGACCAAAATTTTTTCCTATTTAGAGCAAAACATGGCCCACAACGATGAGGCCGGTGGTTGAGCGGCAAGCAATTCAGGAGCTGTCCCGGAGATGGAGGAACAACCACCGCTATGAGGACGCGGAAGACACCGATCCTGATTACACAACCCCTAGTGGCGTCGGGGATGACACCACTGATGGTGCCGCCGAGGATGCCACCACTGATGATGGCGGCGCACACACAGATGGCAGCCAACCGAAGAAGCAAAGGAAGGACCGGCGCCCGAATGCGCTCCGCACCCTCAAGGAGGAATTCGCTCAAGTGGACTCCGACGGGAATCCAACGGAGCCCAAACATATAGTCAAGGGGTACTCGGTTCAGCTCGGGTGCATTCTCCGGAGCACCGTCTCGATCAACACTGAGAACCTTAGGCATAAGGACCGAGGGAATTTGCGCAACCTCCTCTTCACGAAGCTGCACGAACGATACAAGTTCGCCGCCAAATTTGAAAACACACGCCTCTCAGGGAATAAAGTGAACAGTGCCGCCCTCACGAAGATGAGCACGGCCCTGTCTACTTGGAGAAGCGTGGTGAAGAGAATGATTGATAAAGGTGATAGTTATGAGAAGATCAAGGCGGAATATCCTTTGATGAGCGAAGATGAGTACAAGGAGTTCAAGATCAAGTGCGAGAGCAGTGCAACCTCTGAATCAAGTCAGTGGGGGAAAGAAATGCGGGAATTGAACTTAGGGGAACACAAACTCGGTCCCGGCGGTTACAGAGTGGCGGAGCCTATATGTGACAAGGAGGACGCGGAGCGTGCCGAGCAAGGCCTACCACCCCGCTTCGAGAAATACAGCAGTGACAAGCAGACCAGGAACTATGTCAGGGCCCAGTACAAGGAGGACCCGATAACAAAGGAGCTTACCACGGATCCGAAGACCAGGGCGCTTGAGCTTGTTCTGGTAAGGAATGCACCCCGGCGTAATTAGCTCCATATGGTTGCACTCTAATTAATCCCCAATATTTCTAAATGGTTCACATTCCTTTCGCAGGACACTGAAAGCAGTAGCGTGGGGTCGTCTCAGAGCTCCCCTTTCGACATCCCTTTAAATAGGGCGTTGAACGTAATGAAAAACAAGGATAAGCTCACTAAGCCGACGTCACTGGTCGTGTGGCGCAAAGGCTTGTCCACAAAATGGGGTCATACTATACCGCTGGTGTGCGGAAGGAGAAAAGAACAGCTCGGAAAGCCGACGCGCGAGGTTGAAGAACTCAAGGCACAAGTGGCGCGGATTCGGAGCTTGTCCAAGAGCAAGTGGAACAACAACTGGGAACGAAGCTCAACGCCATGGTGCCTACGTTGATTCATGGTGCGGCGGCGTGGATTGCGGGCGCCAACAGGCCTCCCGGTTCCCGGCTTCACGGCCAACTTCGCGACAGCAGCAGCGCGGCGCCATTGGTGTCTCCGCGGCGGCGCCATTGGTGTCTCCGGTGGGCGGTATTCGTGTCTCCGGCGCCGCACGGGCATTGAGCTTAATGCACCAGGTGTACGCCGGCGGCACTCGCTAGAAAGCGCCCCTCCGTCGATTGCCGCCCGCTGTTGGCGGTGCCTCGACATTAGCCGAGCTCGGCGGCATCACGGTAACTAAGCCTCTCGGCCGATGACTTCATCCCTTGCCTTTTCACTGGGCATCCTCGGCGCCTGTACATGTTTCCGCAGGCACCGCCGATGTTCCTTGCACTCTTACGCACCGTGGGCGCCGAGTTGGTCGATGTCGCCAAGGGCAGAATCGTTCAACCGGGCAACCCCATGTTCCACGGTAATCCGATGCCACCCACAGTGTATAGGGTTGAAGTGGTTCGGGTGCTGCCAGGCTGCGACGAGTTGTTACCTCCGATTCGACCCGCTGGGGCCGACGAAGAAGATGAGATGACCCTCAACGCCTGCGTAAACCGGCCCCTGCTTTGGCCAAAGAGCGATTCGTTTGGGGCGGGGACACCACCCTGAGACAAGACCGCCCGGTCGTGCGGCGCCAAGCCATGGCAAGAACGCCGCAACGCTACCGGACCTGCCGGACATCCCTATGGCACAGGATCCAGACAACCCTATGGCACAGGATCCGGACGGCGACGACACCGACGATGGTACATTTAACAAAGTTGATAAGTACTTTGACGAACATGGGTACGCTGACGAGTTCTGCGGGCCTCTTTCTCAAGAACCCAACCAAGACGACCGCGATCTAGCTGGTACGGCGGAGAAATCCAATTGCAACATGCGTCGTATGGCGTTCAGTTCTCAGGACATGCCTCCAGCTCCCGCCTTCACCGAGCCTCAGATAGCTGAGGTGCGAAATATTATCAGCCCCAACACGCTCAAGAAGGCGGTATGTGAGCAGAACTCGGTCCCATTACAGGAGATCAAGAAGAAGGGACGGAAACGAAAGACTAACAAGGGCGCCAGTGCGAGCCAGCCGGCACCGAGTTTGATCCGTGCTCAGGACGGGCCACCTTCACCTAAGGATATCTCGAGGAGGGTGCATGTGGCGGGTAGCGCGATGCTACCGCCAAATATGCTGAATGCTGCAACCGGTGCTATGCGGAGTCTGCACGACAGTGTTCTTTCTTTGGAGAAGCGGCGTCTCAGAGAGAATGACGTGGCATACACGGTTTTCATGGCCAAGGTGCCAGAGGGCAAGGGCTTTGTGGATGGCGACATCGGGGGTACGATCGTCCTGCGGTTTGATGACATCTTTGCTATGTTTAACCTTCATACGCTGCACTACACCTTCGTTCGGCTGTTTTCGCTGAGTATGGAGATGCGGATCATTAGAGACAAGACCCCGGACATCGTGATAGTCGACCCCTTCTACATGCGTGCCAAGCACTTGAGCAGATCTTTGGGACCACCAAGTTGCGAAGTTCACACCTCGAAGGCGTCATTCTGGCAAACCCAGATAAGGATAACTTCCTTGTGGCTTACTTTCCCGAGTAAGTCATCCCTTAACCGCCCCGTAACATATGATTTCTTAGATTTTGTTTGTTCTTTTGTTTTCTAACATTCTGTGTTCTGTGCAGTGACACACATTGCACACTCATCCTCTTAAGCCCGAAATATTCCATGGCCACGTATTTTGACCCGAACCGTAACTCCAAGATAGACTACACAAATGTCAAGAAAGTTCTTGATGATGTTCTCCCTGCCACGCCAAATCTGGAGGCACCTTCACGGGGAAGTTAATAAGCACGGCAAGCACACCTCTCACACACGTCTGTTCTGCTAAGGCGTCAAGCAGCCGCGCTGCGGTCGAAGGATGCCTACTACGCCCTCCATCACATGTGGGCGATCGTAAGGGACCATCATCACCTTCTGCTACCAGATAGTCTCAAAGATTGGGCCGCGAGGTTGTCAGCAACCCAGGACGCGGACCTCAGACAAGAATTCTTTTGCATCCAGTCGGAGTTTGCGGACATCATCCATCAAGATGTCCTTCATACCTCGGGGCAGTTCTTCCGCATATATCAACCGTCCAACAATGAGATAGATGAAACGCTACAAATGCAGGGTGACAACAACCGCGATTTCGTGACCATCATGACAGACGGCGGCTTCATCCACGCTCCTGTCCGATGAGTCGAGTCGAAAGTAGTGATGTGAAGTTCTGAAACATTTATTGGCTCATGTTGTAATTAAACTTTAATGAATTCGTATGCCTCTTTGATTTGGACAGTCGTTCAACTTAGATGTAATCGATGCTATTTATTAGTAGGACCATGAATCGTGCTATTAATGTCTTGCTTTTCTCTTCCGATCCTTTTGTTGCATACTTACATATTACTTATGTATTGTCTGCTGTTTGGCTTGTGCATAGAGATGCCGTCGTATGTCGTGTACAAGGGTAAGGTTCCCGGAGTCTACGACGACTGGGAGGAGTGTCGGAGATAGGTTCACCATTTCAGCGGTAACAGTTACAAAGGGTACACCACTAGGGCGGAGGCCGAATCTAGATACGCCCGCTATCTAGCGGGAGAGAGGAGGGAGCGTTGGAGGAACCGGATGAAGACCAGTTTGATCGCGATGATGCTCATCGTGATGACCACAGCTCTCTTCTATGTGATGGTAGTTTAGATGATCGATATCGACTTGTAATGTGAAGACAAACTTGACACTCGCGGTCTTGAGACTTGTAATGTTTTATCTTTGTTCGGTCTTTTGAATTCGGAGACTAATATGATGAATTGTATTCGAAGACTAATCTTCTATTGTATTCGATGAATCTGATGTGGTTGTGTGCTGCTGTCTATATTCTGTCCAATAATATATTTTGTAACCTGTGCAAAAATCAGAAAAGTAAAAAAACAAATATTCATACTAATGGCGATCACCACCGGGTGCACCATTAGTATGTTAAAGGATACTAATGGCGCATCAACATAGCATGCGCCATTAGTATGACAAAGTACATGCTTAGGTATGGCCCCGTGAGGCACACTAATGGCGCATTGTGTTACATACTAATGGTGCCTTGCGCCATTAGTATACAGATACTAATGGCGCACTGGTGCGCCATTAGTAAAATATACTAGTGGCGTGCTATAATGGCGCACTGGTAATGCGCCATTAGTTCAAGGCGCCATTAGTAGGCCTTTTCCTAGTAGTGGTGGGAGGGGGCATTGATCACGGAGGGCTTCTACATCAACACCATAGCCTCTCCGATGATGTGTGAGTAGTTTACCTCAGACCTTCGGGTCCATAGTTATTAGCTAGATGACTTCTTCTCTCTCTCTGGATCTCAATACAAAGTTCTCCATGATTCTCGTGGAGATCTATTCGATGTAATCTTCTTTTGTGGTGTGTTTGTTGAGACCGATGAATTTTGGGTTTATGATCAAGTTTATCTATGAACAATATTTGAATCTCCTCTGAATTCTTTTATGTATGATTGGTTATCTTTGCAAGTCTCTTCGAATTATCAGTTTTGTCTGGCCTACTAGATTGATCTTTCTTGCAATGAGAGAAGTGCTTAGCTTTGGGTTCAATCATGCGGTGTCCTTTCCCAGTGACAGCAGGGGCATCAAGGCACATATTGTATTGTTGCCATCGAGGATAACAAGATGGGGTTTATATCATATTGCATGAGTTTATCCCTCTACATCATGTCATCTTGCTTAAAGCGTTACTCTGTTCTTATGAACTTAATACTCTAGATGCATGCTAGATACCGGTCGATGTGTGGAGTAATAGTAGTAGATGCAGGCAGGAGTCGGTCTACTTGTCACGGACGTGATGCCTATATACATGATCATACCTAGATATTCTTATAACTATGCTCAATTCTATCAGTTGCTCAACAGTAATTTGTTCACCCACCGTAATACTTATGCTCTTGAGAGAAGCCCCCGGGTCTATTTTCCATCATATTAATCTTCCAACGCTTAGTTATGTCTTTTGCCTTTTATTTTACTTTGCATCTTTATTTCTCTTTATCATAAAAATACCAAAAATATTATCTTATCAGATCTCACTCTGGTAAGTGACTTGAGGGATTGACAACCCTTTTATCGCATTGGCTGTGAGGTTCTTATTTGTTTGTGTAGGTGCGAGGGACTCGTGTGTGATCTCCTACTGTATTGATACCTTGGTTCTCAAAAACTGAGGGAAATACTTACGCTACTTACTGCATCACCCTTTCCTCTTCAAGGGAAAACCACCACAGTGTTCAAGAGGTAGCAGTGTCCAGCACAACACACCCCTCAAATAAAACTAAGCACCCTGAAATTCTTTGACAAAACTAAGCACCCTGATATTTTTTGACAACTAAACTGCTGGCTATATGATGTTGGCCATATATATTGTACGTATATAATGTCAAGAAACGAGTGGTAGTACTATACCAACTAAAAGATGAAATGTATGAAATATAACGTGAAGAAACATAACATAGTTCTGCTGGGGGCTCAGCACAACACACCCCTCAAATAAAACTAAGCACACCAGAAATTAAACTAAGCAACTAATCCGGTAGAAACTGCATTAGAACCACCATGAGCAACGACATTGCCACCTTACACGGAGTCCTCGACCACGTCCTCGACTTCATCCTTGTCCCTCTTCCTCTTGGGCAATACTTCTTTGCTTGAACCGCACACTTGGCTCTTGCTCTTCATCCAACCCTTGTAGATATTGAAACAAAGGTAGCCATCCATTGCAGCATAGTGGATGTGGTCTATATCTAGTACAGTCCACTGCCATGCATGATGAAACGTGTGCGGAGGTTTCTTCAATTCATCGTACGAAGGATGAACCATGGCTCCTGCCAGGGTCAGCATCGAAGGCTGATCAAGGGAGGGCATCAACCCTTCCTTCTGGAGGTCGAAGGGGTCGCCTACAACGAGGCCTATCCGACCCAGGATTTCCTTGTCGTTCCTAAAGTCTACAGTAACGAATTTGACTCGGCCGCCCTTGAGGAACTTCTTAAATTCCTCGCACTAAACGTCGGCATGGCATATGTGGTAGACCAAGCATAAGTCATGCACGCAAACCTGGATCACAGCGGGCTTCTTCTTCTCTGCCTCCTTTAGTTTCTTCTCGCTTCCCAGGACTGTGGTGTACTCAACATCTAGCCCAGCGACCCACTCATCATTTGTGTTTTCGAACATGCGTTTGAAGCGAGCAAGGCATTTTCACCGTTGCGGAAGAATGGGTGTAGATGACGTCGAACTCATCGCCGGTGATGGTTCTAACTTTGTACTCACTGCCGATCATGGAGATTTGGGACGCCATGGATTCGGGAGGAGGGTTAGCATTAGTGGAACTGCCATAATGTGAAAGGATGGGATGACTAGGAATGGTTTATCGATTGTAAAAATGTCGAGTGGGGGGCGCGTGCGAATGGCAGGGTAGTGGCTTGCCTGGTGGATAAATGGATTCATGCACAGTACTATGGGGGCCCAATTAGATGTCATGTCTACTCGACGCCCAATTAAATGGCTTTCGATGTCATGTCAAGCGTCGGGAAAATTACTGGTGATACGAAGTTTTCCATTCTCCCATGATACGGGATTCCGAGAGCCCTTGGATCTGAGATCAAACGGTTGCATGGCATGATTCTAGACCTATGTGAATATCCTATCCTGGAGGGTTATTCTGCAAATTTTCAGCAACTTAGCATGCGACTGTTCGATCTCAGATCCAAGGGTTGCCATCAGCACATATCATGGTCGCGCCTACCACGACCGTCGCCTCGCTCGCGTGGTCGCGCTTGGAGATTTAACATGGTGCGTTAGGATATCTGATGTTGGCATGTCATACATAGTCATCATTTAGTCACTCGTACAACAAGGTTAGCTATAAGGTTGGCTATAAGAGTATTTTTTGTTTACTTCTCACTATCTCTTTCTTCGTAGTATTTATTGCATTTGCCAAGGAGTGACCTCTTCCAATGAAATGGTGCTTAGATGAGGTGCTATGGGCATTAAATGGCTTAGCAAATCAAGTCCCCAATGCATAGGTGCTTAGTTTTTTGTTGCTAAGTTTGCTTCATCTAGGTACACGCGCTTCTCACCGTTTCTTCCTGGGGTCACCAAACTAGTCTCTCTCTTCTTAATTAACTTGCCACATCAGACTTTATGCCTATGTGGCAGGCTTAGCACCTGTAGGATCAAGTACAATAGTGGGCTATAAGCCCGCTTTACATGGCATTTTTGCATATGTGGGGGAAAGAGGCAAGGAAAAAGTGGAGGAGTGGGCTCTCAAGCAAGATCCAGCCTCTACATGGTGGAGCATCGGGAGAGGCACCTCTATGGAGGTGGTCAGGAATCGGGAGACTCAATCCAGTTGTAGCGCCGCAGTTAAAATGATAATGGCAAGTCAAATCACCAGGCCCCACCTGTCCAGCAGTAACTCACTGTCAAATCACACAGCCCTATGTTTGCAGTAGCCTACTCCCTCATCTTCTCGCGTCTCTGTCGAACCGACTAGGCAGAACTGCCCTGCCTACCGCGCGGGAAAAGCCCCGCCCTCGACTTTTAAATAGTACAGTATACTAATTTTGTATCCATGGATTGCACCATGGAGCAAAGCCCCAAGAAAATAGCGGTACACATGTACGGAGTATACAGCATGCCCGCAGCGTTCGTGCTGCACCCTAGACGGCCGGTCGGTCTGGCACGCCGCTCTCCAAATGGAACGCGTGTCATATTGCGTTTGCACACACATGTGGGACCGTAATTGAGAACCAACCATAGGCACACTCCCTGGCCCCGCAAGTCGGGTGAGTTAATAGAAGAGAGAGACGAGCGATAGTACTACTAGAGAAGTGTTGTAGGAGTACATACGTTGGTACCTGGATGATCCCTGCAAGATACGGAAGATCAATTCGTCCATGCATGTGACCAGACTCCAGCAGACACGCCTAGATTGGCTATCGTCTACATATCGTTCAGGTTGTGTTGTACAGGGTTGTAGTTCTGGTGAGAAATCTAAAATAGGTTTCTTGTCATCTCGCAAAATTAGGTGTCATGTGCTTCAGATCACTGCGAGGGTTAAACAGCGACAACTGAGTTGGGCTAGTCATTGGGGGCACATGCACGAAGACTACTCGGCTGCCATCTAGGTCAAGCCGGCTATGTTAATTAGGACATCTATCGACGGACCCCTTTTTTATGAGTTTATCTTTAATTTGAGCTTTGATCCACGTCTAGTTTGTCCGTCGGGATTCATCTTGTCTCCTTTGGGCAATGAGGTTATGATTTCTTGTCATGTGGCATTTTTTGTGTTATATGTTACAATCTGGTGCTTCAGATCAAAATGATGACAACTGCACCTCCGGGGCACGTGCATGAAGACTTCTCGACAGTTATTGCCGAGGTCAAGCCGGCTCCGGCCGGTAGACAAAAGAAAACTAGTACTCCACTATATAGGCAGGAGCCTCCGCGCTTGCTTGCTAGTGTTGCTCTCTTCACACTGTCTCGTCCTGTCCAGATCCAAACACGACAGCGGTGGCCACTCTCTCTCTCTCTCTCTCTCTCTCTCTCTCTCTCTCTATATATATATATATATATATATATATATATATATATATATATATGTACATATATATATACTCACCGCTGGTCATAGATCCAGTCGGATCCTCTCCACCGGGGAAGGTGAGAAGGTGCAATGTTCACGCGGTCGTCCTCGGCGACGGCTCTTACCCACTGCCGGCACGTCCCGATCAGCATGCCTTGCCGTTCTCTCCCAAGCATCACTGGCGAGGGAGGGCCTCCACCCCTTCTTCCTCGTTGTCGTAGTGTGGGCAGATCCGGCCTCCCGCCGCCCACCTAGCGACATCCCGGCGACCCTCAGGCATAACTTCCTTCGAAACCAGCCTTGCTCTACTTCCCGAGCTCCTGACGTCGCTGCATTTGTATCTTTTAATATTTCTCAGCCCCCCTCGTGTAGATAGGATCGATTGGCTGTTTGAAAACCACCTAATTTTTTACTGTTAAGAGGTAAAACTAGTTCATGCACTCGAATCTAGTAGTACTTGGTTCAAACAAGGAAGAAAGGGTGTGGGGGTGGGGGAAGATTTGTTACCTGAATCTAGGACTTGGTCGAAAGAGGAAATAATGGGGGCAAAAAGTAGGAGAGACTGGCTATCCAACTGGTCTCTAGGTCTAATAGGGAAATAAAGGGAATGCAGTATAAACTCGATATAAACCCGATCTATTGGTTGAAAAAGGAAGAAAGTGGGGACTGGGGAACAAGTCAACAGAGTAAGTCCAGCAATTGATTTGCTAGCCTCACACAGTATAAGGTGGCTATATACCGAACAAAAATGGGACCAACCCAGATATCCTCTTCTGATGTTTGTTGCCCCGAGCCGCTCTTATGAAATGCCACTGGTAAAATGTAGCAGTCGCACTGTTAAAAGTAAGGACACGTTAAATCAATGTTGTTTTCAGTGTAATGCCTCCAGTAATATGAATCAATGGCAATTTTTTTCATGTCCTGCTAAATTTCCCATTAAGATAAGTTGCTTCTTTTCGTTAGAGATGCAACTGTCCTGTTCCGCCTACTCTGCAGGAGCTTCACGACCAACCTTGATGTTGCTCAATTTTATTGCAACTAATGAAGAAGAAGCTCTGTGGGTTTCATTTTCTGATGGAAATGGAACCGGGCCTGGAGCCCTTTTCTTAAAAAGAAGAAGAAGAAGAAGAAGCTAGCTCATGGCACATTGCTTCATTTTAGGTGAACTGCACCAAAAGGTCCCATGAATTGAATCATCCATGTTGGTGACTGGTGTCATCCCTTCTACGATGGTGCTGACTGCAGATATGGTTCCCATCACGAGGTATGTTCCTTTTTGGTCTGACCGTTTGCCAAAGATCCTGCTCTTGTGCTACTGTTTTGGCACTGCCATGATAAAGCAGTAATGTTATTATTTTGCACCTTAATCTAGTGGCACTATTAATTTGAGGCAATGTTTTGGCACCGCTAGTGCCACTGTTTTTTTATATATCGAAAGATGGGGTTCCCTCCGATTTCATTAAAGAAACCAAACCATAGAGAACCATTATCCGACAACATCGCAGTGTAAACGGGCAGTTATGCAACTACTACTAGAACGGACTGAGTACTAGCAAGAGACAAGTTCGCCACATAAGCTAGGCAGGTAGGGGGACGCAGCACCAGCTCGACCAAGTTTAGATTACAACCCAAATGCTACCACAGAAACATCAAGGGGAAGATAGGGACTGAAAGAGCCAGCTTCAGCATCCCAGTCTAAGCACCCCCGGCCTTCATCCTTGCGACGCATGGTACACCTCGTTTGCCACCTGCTCGATGATACGTCTGTAGGATCTTGAGAAGAGGTGTCTAGAGGGGGGGTGATTAGACACTAAGTACCAAAGTTGAAGTTTTTAACTTCTTTAGGTTTAAGTGGAGTTTAGGCACAAGTTTAACATTCTCAGAGTATGTGAGCAGCGGAAAGTAAAGCATGCAACTTGCAAGAATGTAAAGGGGAGGGTTTTGGAGGATTCAAATGCAATTGGAGACACGGATGTTTTTGTCGTGGTTCCGATAGGTGGTGCTATCGTACATCCACGTTGATGGAGACTTCAACCCACGAAGGGTAGCAGTTATTGAGTCCATGGAGGCTCCACCCACGAAGGGTCCACGAAGAAGCAACCTTGTCTATCCCACCATGGCCGTCGCCCACGAAGGACTTGCCTCACTAGCGGTAGATCTTCACGAATTAGGCGATCTCCCTGCCCTTACAAACTCCTTGGTTCAACTCCACAATCTTGTCGGAGGCTCCCAAGTGACACCTAGCCAATCTAGGAGATACCACTCTCCAAGAAGTAACAAATGGTGTGTTGATGATGAACTCCTTGCTCTTGTGCTTCAAATGATAGTCTCCCCAACACTCAACTCTCTCTCACAGGATTTGGATTTGGTGGAAAGAATATTTGAGTGGAAAGCAACTTGGGGAAGGCTAGAGATCAAGATTCTTGTGGTTGGAATGGAATATCTTGGCCTCAACACATGAGTAGGTAGTTCTCTTTCAGAAATAGGATGCTGGAAGTGCAGGCTTGTTCTGATGGCTCTCTCCATGAATGAAGAGGAGGTGGAGGGGTATATATAGCCTCCACACAAAATCTAACCGTTACACACAGTTTACCAAACTCGGTGGGACCGGATCAACAAACTCGGTCGGACCGATTCAGTAAACCTAGTGACCGTTAGGGTTTTCGGTGGGACCGATATGCAACTCGGTAGGACCGATATGGTTAGGGTTAGGGCATAACGTAATCTCGGTAAGACCGATTACACAAACTCGGTGAGACCGATTTTGGTAATTAGCTAACGGAGAGTTGGTCGAGTAAACTTCGGTGGGACCGATTACTCAAACTTCGGTGAGACCGATTTTGGTAATAAGTTAACAGAGAGTTTGCATTGTAATCTCGGTAGTACCGATTACACAAACTCGGTGAGACCGATTTTGGTAATGGACATACACAGAGAGATTACAATCCCATCTCGGTGAGACCGAGATCCCTATCAGTGAAACTGATTTTCCTAGGGTTTGTGGCAGTGGCTATGACATTTGAACTCGGTGGCGCCGGATAGAAAGAATCGGTGGGGCCGAGTTTGACTTTAGGTTTAGGTCATATGTGTGGAAGTGGGAAAGTAGTTGAGGGTTTTGGAGCATATCTCTAAGCACTGTGGATCAAGAAACTCATTAAGCAACACCTCATCCCTTCTTGATAGTATTGGCTTTTCCTATAGACTCAATGTGATCTTGGATCACTAATATGTAAAATGAAGAGTCTTGAGCTTGAAGCTTGATCCAATCCTTTGTCCTTAGCATCTTGAAGGGGTTCCCATATCCTTTAGTCCATGCCACTCCATTGTTGAACTCATCTGAAAATACTAGATAAAAGAGTTAGTCCAACAAGAGATATGTTGACATTAATTACCAAAACCACCTAGGGAGCACTTGTGCTTTCAATCTCCCCCTTTTTGGTAATTGATGGCAACATACATCAAAGCTTTAGATAAAGATATAAAGAGTAGCAAGTAAAGCTTCGGAAATACATGTAACAAGCATAGGCTCCCCCTACATGTATGCAATCATGTGAATATGGAATATAGAAGCATGTGAGAGCAATAACCATGATAGAGTAGGCGATGTGTTACATGTATCTTGGCCATATGCATCAGAGCAAAGAATATTAAAGAAAATACCTTCATGCTCATGAGTCCTTCTTGCAAACAGTATGTACATCAGCAAGAATTCCTCATACACATGATTGTGATGCATATACTTACCTTGTAATCTTTAGTTGGCTTAGGATAGAATGAACCTGCACAAACAAGGTTAGATAACACAGGTACATCTACTAGCTAGAGCAAACAGAAGAAACCACAAGAATACCAAGACTGGGATGACATGTAGAGAGTGAGTACTAAGTACCACATTGGATTAGACATGTCCCCAAGGGTAAAGATATGCAATGAATTTAAATGATTTATTTCCCTTAGATGTCTTGCTTCCCCTGAATCTAGCATGGGATACTGGGAGAAGATAGGCAACAGAAAATCAGAGCTGAAAGATATAAATGAACAGCGCTAATGCAAATAAGCACATATGAACATGTCTTTCCCTTCAAGAAGACATGTGGCATCTCTCCTCTTGAACATCAAGCATCTGGGGTCCTTGAGAAATACTTTCTACTTGAGTATTCTCTCCCCCTGGAGATCTCTTTCTCCCCCTGTGGAAGTAATACTCTCTCCCTCTTGGAAGTGATAAGCTTTGATGTGATCTCTCTCTCCCCCTTTGACATCAATTTCCAAGAAGGGTCTTCTGGAATTTGTTGTGAATGGGTTTGGTCCTTGAGTCACAGCACAAAGCACTGGATAAAAAATGTGATGCTTGTAGAGGACAAGATTCATTGAGTGGAGCTGTATCAGAAGAAAAACTCAGAATAAGTGGCAAGCTGTTTTTCCTGTTGTGAAATCGGTGGCACCGAGTGGTATGCCTCGGTTGTACCGAAAGGATTCGGTTGGACCGAAAACAACAAATCGGTGAAACCGAGTTCATCGCAGAGAAAACACTTGTCACCTCAGCTCACTAGACTTGTAAGATCTAACAAAGATTTGCAAGGAATTTACTGAATGATATGCAAAGAATTTGATGCAGGAAATGCAGAGCAACTGAAAAGAAAATAAAGGAATCTAGATGAAGTTTTTTTTTTGAAAGGGGAAACAAATATGCATGAGACAAATGCAAAAACTCAGAAAAGAACACGAGAGAACTTCATCTAGAGATGGTCGGCGACAAAGTCACCTATGTTAGAGTATATTGATTTAGGAGTCAAGTGAGATCACTTGATCATAGGTCATACTCATCGTTTAAGCTCAAAATGGGGTTACCATTTTTCGTTTAAGCATCTTGATGTATTCTCATCTTGTCGAGTTGCTTTAGCTCATGAATCGGAGTAAAGCTTCTCTAAGATGGAATAACATACCTTGGTTGGTGGTGTTGACCATGTAGTTGAACTTGTGTGGGTTGCTCAAGGTTGATGTATCTCGTCAAGAGTTGGGGGCACCACTTGGAATTTGAGTCCATCTACCTACATGGGTTAGTTCTTGCAGGGAGTAGCACATGTGTATCCAAAAAAAATGTTAATCATGAAGCTCAATCATAGAGTTTGTCAAAGGATATGTGTGAATGATTCCGTGCTTCCTTGTCTTCAACCACCATAGTGTAGAGACTTGGTGATGTAGAGACTGCTCAAGATGTGAGTAGATTACAATCTCAATACCTACATGGGTTAGATAACATGCAAGATGCAAATATTTCCAAGACGTAAGATTTTCATCATAAGAGAGATATCATGAATTAGTCATAAGCTCATGTCTTGCATGTATCCAATGGAGTTTATACTCCAAGTTTGAAGCATCAATAATGTTCAATTCTCCTCTCAACCTGCAAAACACTTTCTCATCAAGAGGTTTAGTAAATATATCCGCTAATTTCTTTTCGGTGCAAACATGCTTAAGTTTAATGTCACCCTTAGCAACATGATCTCGAATGAAATGATGACGAACTTCAATATGCTTTGTTCGAGAATGTTGTACGGGATTATGACCAATTTTGATAGCACTTTCATTGTCACAAAGCAATGGAACATGTTTCACATATATCCCATAATCTTTAAGAGTTTGGGTCATCCAAAGTAATTGAGCGCAACATGAACCAACGGCAATGTATTCCGCTTCGGCGGTAGATAAGGATACCGAGTTTTGTTTCTTGGAGGAACAAGACACAAGAGATCTACTAAGAAATTGACAAGTACCCGAAGTGGACTTTCTATCAACCTTGTCTCCGGCATAGTCCGAGTCGGAGTAGCCAACAAGATCGAAAGAGGCCCTCTTAGGATACCAAATGCCAATATTTGGTGTATGAATTAAGTATCTCACTATCCTTTTTACGGCCTTAAGATGACATTCTTTAGGAGCAGCTTGATATCTTGCACACATGCACACACTTAGCATAATATCGGGACGTGAAGCACATAGATATAACAATGAACCAATCATAGAGCGATAAACCTTTTGGTCCACTAGTTTACCATCTTTGGTCAAATCAAGATGTCCACTATTAGGCATGGGTGTAGACATACCTTTGCACTCTTGCATATTGAACTTCTTGAATAAGTCCTTAGTGTACTTCGTTTGAGAAACAAAAGTACCTTCCTTAGTTTGCTTGATTTGCAACCCAAGAAAGAATTTGAGTTCACTCATCATAGACATCTCAAACTTCCCCGACATTAGCTTTCCAAACTTCTCACTAAAATGAGGGTTAGTTGATCCAAATATGATATCATCAACATAAATTTGGCATACAAATAATTCTCTATTAACCCTTTTAGTAAAAAGTGTGGAATCAATTTTTCCAATTTCAAATCCCTTTTCAAGAAGAAACTTGGTCAAGCATTTATACCAAGCTCTAGGAGCTTGTTTAAGACCATAAAGGGCTTTGTGAAGTTTGTAAACATGATTTGGTTTCTTAGGATTGACAAAGCCGGGAGGTTGTTTAACATAAACTTCCTCCTCTATTTCACCATTTAGAAAAGCACTTTTAATGTCCATTTGGTACAAGGTGATATCATGGTGATTAGCATAGGCAAGTAAGATGCGAATGGACTCAAGTCTAACAACGGGAGCATAAGTCTCGCCATAGTCCATATGTCACATCCCTAGCTTCTAGTGCTGCCTAGTGTTTGCATCTTGCTTGCATCATGTTTAACTTTCATGGAAACTTGAAGTGGGGATTGTTCAAACCCTAGCACCAGATCAAATCAAATATGTTCAACCTAAAATAATCTTCAATGAACCCAAAATGCCTTTGGAAATGTTCATGATTTTTGATAAAGGTGAAAACCTCTGCCAAAATGATGAGCATATTTATTGGTCATTTATGGATTTTTGAATTAATCCATATTGTATTTGAATTGGGGCATTTAAATTCTATAAATAGTTTAAATGTTCTAATAATGGTGAAACTAGTTGAGGGCTGTTGTTAATAATTTCAAAAGTGCCCACAAATATTTTCAGTTGTTTGGTATTTTATTACTAAATCAAAACAGAGAAAAGAATAGAAAAACAGAAACAGAATTAGAAAGAGAGAGAAAGGACTCACCTGGGCCACTTACCTGTAGCTTACCTGCAGCCCACGTGGCCTGACACTGTTGCTGGCGGCCCAGCCCACCAAGCAACATGCCAGTCATCCCCTTCCTCTCGCCAGTGTGCATTGTGCGTGGCGCACGCACAGGAGGCGAGGGCCACCTTCTGCTTCGCGCTGGAGGCTCGTTCTCCTCCCTGACCCCGTGCCTGGATACGCCCGAGCCCCCTCTCACTTCTCCCTCGCTCTAGCCCCTCCCCCTCTCGTTTCTGTGCTCACCGAGAGGAGCCTGTCGCGGCCGTCCACCATTCGTGCAGCCACCGAGCCCTCCTCGTCCTCTGCCTGTGTCCAGAAGCTCCGCTGAATCGCCATCGACCTCTCCGACGACCCACGCAAGCCGTGACGCCCTGCAGAGCTGCCCTCGACGTCGTCTTCCTTGTCGGTGCCGCAGATCACCGATGTCAAATCCGTCGTCGTCCGTGCCTCCCCAAGCCGACTGAGACCGCCTACGAGACCGTTGTGAGCTCTACTAGCTTTTCCCTCTTCCCCCGTAGTCTCCCCCCCCCCCCCCCCGCCGTAGCCGTGCTAGCCACCGTACCGAGCACTGCCGTCCGCCATGGACGCCGGGCATGGCGCTGTCGTGCCGCTCCGCTCAAGCCGACGAGCCTAGCGAGCTCCTAGATGTACCAGGAGGCCGCAGATCACCTTAGCTGGCCTCGCCGTACCCTGCAGCCCGGCGCCCGCATCTAGCCGAGCTCCGGCCACCGCCATGGATGCGGTGGCCATCGTCTCCGGCCACCCCGTAGCTTCCCGCGTGATCCCCTGGATGCGCGCGAGGATGGGCATCCCTCTGGTACTTCCAGCGCGTCGAGCCGACGCCCGTAGCGCCGTCCCGAGCAACTCCGACGATCCTCCGCCGTCGGGCTGGTCGTCGCCGGCCAAAGTCCGGCGATGATGACGTGGCCCCATCATTAGCGCTAACCACCGCCAGCTAGATCGCCCATAGACGCTGACAGATGGGCCCCAACGCCACTAATTTTGTAATTAGACTAATCCACTGGGCCCACACGCCAAAGTTGACTTTCGGCGTGGTCATTGATCGGACCCACTGTCATTGACCACAGGCAGCGTGTCTGACCGATGGTCCCCACTGGTCAGGTTTGACTGGACGGCGCTGTTGACCTCTTGAGGTCAGCATGATGCAATGCTGATGTAGTAATATGTTTTTTCTGGATTTATTCTTACTCAGGAAATTCCAGAAAATAGTCTAAACTTCTAAAATTCATAGAAGTTCAACCATAACTCCAAATGAAACAAATTATATATGAAAAATGATCAGAAAAATCCAATCTATCCATCTGAACCAGTTTCATGCATGTTTAAACAAGCTAACTTGCTTTTTAGTGCAAAACATGATAAAGCACTATTTAAGATCACAAATGTGTTTGAACTTTGAATCTTTGGTTCAAAATAGCTCAAACCCATCTGGTTGTAGTTGCATTAGCCCAACACACTCATTTCACCATGTCATGATCATGCATCATATTGTGCATTGCATTGATTGTGTTTCTTCTCTATTGCCGGTACTTGTTCCCTCTCGATAGACGTGATCCGACGACGTGATCAATGACACCGATGAAGAACTATACTATCTTCAGAAGTGCCAGGCAAGCAAAACCCCCTTGTTCATTCCGATAATCCCACTCTCTCGCTTCTGCTCTCTTTTACTGCATTAGGACAACAACGATTCATCTGTTACTTGTTGCGGTAGCTGAACCCCTTTATCCTCTACATGACCTGTCATTCCACAGTAAATAGATGAAACCCACTAGCATGAGTAGGATTTGTTTGAGCCCTGTTGTGCCTACTCATTCATGCTTGTTTGTCATGCCTGCTACTTCTTAGAGTTGAGTCAGGTCTGATTCATCAGGGATGAATCAGAGGTGTGTGAACATGTCCTACTGTTGAGAGCTAAGTGTGTGAACACGATTTGGTAAAGGCAGCGATGAGAGGCCATGTAGGAGTACATGGTGGATTGTCTCATTGCTGCCGTCCTCAGGAACTGAGTTCTGTGTTTGTGATCCATGAATAGTTACTACCACACATTGGGTTCCGGTAACTCGGCCCCTCTCGGCTTATTAATCAACTTGATCTCTGTCCAGGAGTTGCAACTAGTTTCTGGTGTTTGTAGGTAGTGTTAGTAGTCTACCAAGTGGCACCCGGTATAGCTGGGCTTGGGAGAGACTAGGCACCGTGGCACAGTGTACCAAGCGTAGAACCACCCGTAGAGGTGGGCTTGGGAACCCTGCACACATCGTTTGGGGCCGTGAGCGACACCCCGTCCGGATCTCCTTGCGGATGGAACCCGAGTAGGCGATAAACCTGGACTAGAGACTTGTGTGGTTAGTCAGGTCGTGGCCGACTCCCTCGCCAGGCTTCCGCTTGAAGGTTGCCGAGATACACGAGGTGTGGTAAGTGGCGAGAGCGTGTGTGAAGAAGTACACCCTTGCAGGGTTAACATCATCTATTCGAATAGCCGTGTCCGCGGTAAAGGACTTCTGGGTTGCCTATAACAGTTCATAGACAAGTGAAAGTGGATACTCTAAAATGCGCAAGATAAGCGTGAGTGCTATGGATGGCGTTCTCGTAGGGAGACGGGAGCGGATCCATAGTGCTGTATTGATATGGTGAATATGTGGACTCGTGTGCGCCACCTTAAAAGAGTTACTTGCAGTCGTGGTTTAGAATAACCACCGGGTCAAAGCTGGCTTGCTGCAGTCAAACACCACCACCCCCTTTGTTGATAATGATGCATATGTAGTTAGTTCTGATGTAATTCTTGCTGAGTACATTTGTACTCACGTTTGCTTATTTTATGTTTTGCAGAGAGACGTCAGTCTCGCTAGTAGTTTCACGTGGACTTCGACGTTTAGCTTGTTACCTCAGCTATGATCTTGTGCCCTCGGCAGGATCTGGTAGATAGTCAGGCTTCTCAGCCTTTTTCATTTATAGATGTCTGTACTCAGACATGTTTAGCTTCCGCATGTGTTTGACTTGTATGCTCTGAATGCTGGGTCGAGAGACCCATGTTTGTAATATCTCGCTCCTCGGAGCCTAATGAATAAATACTTTGAGTCGTAGAGTTATGTTGTGATGCCATGTTGTATTTACACATATCGAGCATATTGTGTGTATGTTTGAAATGCTTGGTATGTGTGGGATCCGACAATCTAGTTGTTTATCCTTGGCAGCCTCTCTTATGGGGAAATGTAGTCTAGTGCTTCCTTGAGCCATAGTAGTCCGCTACAGCCGGTTCACGGAGTCCTGCTAGCCCAAAGACTACTGCTCGGGACACTTGACTGGCGGCATGTGTTTCACTTCGTTCTGTGGTTCGTTCTTCGGGAAATGTCACGCGGTGACATCCGAGTCCTGCCTAGCCTGCTACAGCCGGGTTACCGGAGCCTCATAGCCAGTGCTACAGCCCGGATTCACACGTTGATGACCGACATGCTCGATGTGATTCATGTATGCCTGTTCCCATGGGTTAGTGCCGCTTTGAGTTCACGACTAGCCATGTCGGCCCGGGTTCTCTGTCATATGTATGCTAGCGACACTATCATATACATGAGCCAAAAGGCGCAAACGGTCCCGGGCCATGGTAAGGCGACACCCGTGGGAATACCGTGCGTGAGGCCGCAAAGTGATATGAGGTGTTACTGGCTAGATCGATGTGACTTGGAATCGGGGTCCTGACACCATACCTTCGACTTGTGTGTAGCCTTGGGCGACGAGATGTGCTTTGTTGCGAACTACTTGTCCATCTTCATCTTGCTTGTTGCAAAACACCCATTTGGTACCGATGATGTTGTGGTTGTTGCCGGGCTTCTCAACCAATGTCCAAACTTGGTTTCTCTCAAAGTTGTGTAGCTCTTCATGCATAGCATTTATCCAATCCAGATCTTCCAATGCTTCTTCGACCTTCATAGGTTCAATGCTAGAGATGAAATAATAGTTTTCACAAAAGTTAGCTAAACGAGTTTTAGAGCGAGTGATTCTCCTGGTTTGAATATCATTGTAGATTTGCTCTACGGGATGGTCTTTAGCAATTATTGATCGACCTTGTGAAAGCTTTTGCTTTGGTTTTGGTTGAACATCTTATTCATCTTGTTCTTCTTCTTCTTCTTGATCTTCTTCATTGTTAGCGTTGTTGTTTTCTTGTCGTGGTGGAGAAGGAGGTTGTTGACGTTCGTGATGTTCTTCCTCGTTTTCTTCATCTTGGTGTGTTCCACTTGTGGATGCTTTCGTATCAACTCTTGGTTCACCTTGTCGTGAAGTAGAAGCTTCCACTTTGACAGATGAGGTACTCTCCTTCACCTCCATTGGACGGACCTTGCCAATAGACAAGTCTTGGATTGCTTCTGAAGGATCTTTGTCTCCTACATCAATTGGCAATTGCTCTACTTGCGAGCCGTTAGATTCATAAAACTTCACATCTACCGTTTCTTCGACCTTTCGGTTGAAATTGTTGTAGACACGGTATGTGTGAGAGTTTGAGCCATAACCAAGTAGGAAACCTTCATGAGACTTAGGGGCAAATTTTGAACGACGATGCTTATCAAGAATGTAACACTTTGAGCCGAATACTCGAAAGTATCCAACTTGGGGTTTGTTACCGGTGAGGAGCTCGTAAGCTGTCTTGCCGAGTAGCTTGTGAAGATACAAGCGATTTGTTGCATGACAAGCTGTCTCAACCGCTTCTGCCCAAAAGTGCTTCGGCGTCTTGTACTCATCAAGCATCGTTCTCGCCATTTCGATGAGCGTCCGGTTCTTCCTCTCAACAACTCCATTTTGTTGAGGTGTGTACGTAGCCGAGAACTCGTGTGAAATTCCTTCTTCGTCAATAAAGGTGTCCACATTTGCGTTCTTGAACTCCGTTCTGTTGTCACTGCGAACCTTCATGATCTTCACTTCAAATTGATTTTGGGCCTTCCTAGCGAAGTTTTTGAAGATCTTTTGGACCTGCGATTTATCATCGAGAAAGAATACCCACGTAAATCTTGAAAAATCATCAACTATAACTAGACCAAAATAATTTCCACCGAGACTTTTGTAAGCGTTGTGACCAAAGAGATCCATATGAAGAAGCTCGAGTGGCCTCCTTGTGGTCATGATGTTCTTCACGGGATGCCTTCCTCCAACCTGTTTACCAGCCTGACAAGCACTGCAAAGTCTATCCTTATAAAATATGACATTGTTAGCTCCAAGGATATGATTTACTTTAATAAGCTTGTCAAGGTTTCTCATGCCAAGATGACCTAGTCGTCTATGACATAACCAACCTTTTGAAGATTTAGCAATGAAGCAAGTTTTAGGTTGTGCCTTTTTAGAGAAATCAACAATGTAAAGATCACCTCTACGTATACCGGTAAAGACCGTTTTATGATTGTCTCGATGAAACACTTGGCAATCTACTTCAGTAAATAGGACACTGAAACCAAAATAAGCAAGTCTAGATACTGAAAGTAAGTTGTAGCCAAGAGATTCAACGAGCATGACATTCTGAATGGAGCTATCATGTGAGATGGCCACCTTACCGAGACCAACCACCTTACCCTTTGAGTTGTCACCGAAAGTGACATACTTTCGAGGACTATCATTTTCAGCAAGCTCATGAAACATGTCTTTATCTCCGGTCATGTGATCGGTACATCCAGTGTCAAGAACCCATTCCTTTCCTCCTGACACATATCCCCGAAGATTTGCCATAAGACCAAAATGTCTCATTGCATCATCAAGATCAAAGTCACTATCATCATCCTCATCATAGTATCCATGTTCAACATCGTCATGTGGTGGATCAAGTCCTAGAGAGGGTAATTCGTTAGAGTGAGTTTGACAATGATCTTGCTTATGAATTCTTATAGCTTCGGAAATAATATCACCAATAATTCCAACATCTCCTTTGGCATGCATAAGGTTTGTAAGTTCAAATAGACGATCACCAAACATAGGATCACTAGTATTCATCTTACTCAAGGCAATAGACTTATAGAGAATCTCATCTAGATTTTTCAAAGGATAATTTGGAAAGCGTTCCTCAAGAAATTTCCATATAGTGTAGGCACACTCAAGAGTAGGCAAGATTCTAATTAAGTTTCTAGGCAAGCCTCTAGTGATGAGATTAACAGTTCTAAGATTCCTAGTCATGTCAATTGATTCATCAAGTGTAGGATGCATAGGATCAACATGAGGTGCACAAGGGCTAGCAATGTACTTGTTTAAATGATATTGATTGAAAATTACAAGCATCTCATTTTTTCCACTCATGAAAATACTGTCCATCAAGAATAGGCACTCTATGTCTAAGACTCCCCAAAGTAGACTCATCCATCTTCCTCCAATGGTGATTAAACCAAGGCAATGGATACCAAAGCTCCGATACCACTTGTAGGATCTTGAGAAGAGGTGTCTAGAGGGGGGTGATTAGACACTAAGTACCAAAGTTGCAGTTTTTAACTTCTTTAGGTTTAAGTGGAGTTTAGGCACAAGTTTAACATTCTCAATACATAACAAGCAAGCATGCAAAGAGTATGTGAGCAGCGGAAAGTAAAGCATGCAACTTGCAAGAATGTAAAGGGAAGGGTTTTGGAGGATTCAAACGCAATTGGAGACACGGATGTTTTTGTCGTGGTTCCGATAGGTGGTGCTATCGTACATCCACGTTGATGCAGACTTCAACCCACGAAGGGTAAAGGTTGCGCGAGTCCATGGAGGGCTCCACCCACGAAGGGTCCACGAAGAAGTAACCTTGTCTATCCCACCATGGCCGTCGCCCACGAAGGACTTGCCTCACTAGCGGTAGATCTTCACGAAGTAGGCGATCTCCTTGCCCTTACAAACTCCTTGGTTCAACTCCACAATCTTGTCGGAGGCTCCCAAGTGACACCTAGCCAATCTAGGAGACACCACTCTCCAAGAAGTAACAAATGGTGTGTTGATGATGAACTCCTTGCTCTTGTGCTTCAAATGATAGTCTCCCCAACACTCAACTCTCTCTCACAGGATTTGGATTTGGTGGAAAGAAGATTTGAGTGGAAAGCAACTTGGGGAAGGCTAGAGATCAAGATTCTTGTGGTTGGAATGGAATATCTTGGCCTCAACACATGAGTAGGTAGTTCTCTCTTAGAAATAGGATGTTGGAAGTGTAGGCTTGTTCTGATGGCTCTCTCCACGAATGAAGAGGAGGTGGAGGGGTATATATAGCCTTCACACAAAATCTAACCGTTACACACAATTTACCAAACTCGGTGGGACCGAATCAACAAACTCGGTCGGACCGATTCGGTAAACCTAGTGACTATTAGGGTTTTCGGTGGGACCGATATGCAACTCGGTAGGACCGTTATGGTTAGGGTTAGGGCATAACGTAATCTCGGTGAGACCAATTACACAAACTCGGTGAGACCGATTTTGGTAATTAGCTAACCAGAGAGTTGGTCAGGCAAACTCGGTGGGACCAATTACTCAAACTCGGTGAGACCGATTTTGGTAATAAGTTAACCAGAGAGTTGCATTGTAATCTCGGTAGTACCGATTAAACAGACTCGGTGAGACCGATTTTGGTAATGGACATACACAGAGAGATTACAATCCCATCTCGGTGAGACCGAGATCCCTATCGATGAAACCGATTTGCCTAGGGTTTGTGGCAGTGGCTATGACATTTGAACTCGGTGGCGCCGGATAGAAAGAATCGGTGGGGCCGAGTTTGACTTTAGGTTTAGGTCATGTGTGTGGAAGTGGGAAAGTAGTTGAGGGTTTTGGAGCATATCACTAAGCACTGTGGAGCAAGAAACTCATTAAGCAACACATCATCCCTTCTTGATAGTATTGGATTTTCCTATAGACTCAATGTGATCTTGGATCACTAAAATGTAAAATGAAGAGTCTTGAGCTTGAAGCTTGAGCCAATCCTTTGTCCTTAGCATCTTGAAGGGGTTCCCATATCCTTTAGTCCATGCCACTCCATTGTTTAACTCATCTGAAATATACTAGATAAAAGAGTTAGGCCAACAAGAGATATGTTGACATTAATTACCAAAACCACCTAGGGAGCACTTGTGCTTTCAACGTCTCCAACATATCTAAGAGGCAATCCACCACACCACAAACTAGAGTAGGGTATTACACCACAATGGTGGCCCGAACTAGTATAAACCATGTGTCTCTTGTGTTGTTCCTTTCATAGCTTAGATCCTAGCGAGGCGGCGAGGTGCAGGTAGGTAGAGGGCGAGATCTCCGCGCACCCCAGTGTTCGAACCTAGAGGGTCTGCCGGAACCCGAAATCCGACATTTGGCGCGCCAGGTAGGGGTGCGCCGGAATTCGTCTTCCGCCGCCCTGTTCTTCGCCGACCATCGCATCCATGTCAGACGCTCGTCGGGCCCGCGCCGAGCGCCGAGCCGCTCTCGCTTCCCGCGTCGCCCAGACGGCCCCCGTCGACGGCCACCCCCGCCGTTCCACGTCGCCTACCGTCAACGCCGCCACCGGCCCGGCAGGGAACGAGCAGCAAGCATCGTCCCAGCATCCGTCCGTGAGGCGAGACGGCCGTACCGCCACTCCTTCACTCGCCCCAGCTGGTTCTTCGTCTCGCGCGCTCCGCATGCCCATGGAGGCTCGAGCTGCGCTCATCGCAGCAAACGAGCTCCTGCGCTACCACCCTGTCGACGACGTCTACGAAGAGTGGCTCGACCGCGTCGCCGAGCTCGTCCGCGCCGCAAGGGGCTCCCCCGCATCGTCCTTCTCGCTGCACCGCGCCCCGCCCTGCGCGGGCGATGAAGCTCCAGGGGTGCCTCAGCCGCCTCCCCCTCAAGAAGGCGCCCTGGCTGCAAGGCGCGCGGCCCCTGGACGGAACCCACTCCGTCCGGCGCCAGCGCAGCAAGAGCAGAGCTGCCAAGAGATCCCTCGTCACCAAGAAGCTGCCCGGGTGCTCCCTGCGCCGGCTTGTCACGACCACGCCCCTGCTCCAGCACGCCAAGACCCCGCGTTGCTCCCTGCTGCAGCGCATGGGGACCCGCAAGACCAGGCTCTTCGTCACCAAAGGCTTCCCGTGGCTACAGCAGGCTGCCGTGCCTTCACCACCGAGCTGCGCAGCGTCGCGTGGCCCGGCAAGTTCAAGCCAGACCTCCCTCCTCGCTACGACGGCACGGCCGACCCTGTGGAGTTCCTCCAGCTCTATGAGCTGGGCATCGAAGCCGCCAACGGGGACGAGAAGGTCATGGCGAACTGGTTTCCCATCGCACTCAAGGACGGAGCCCGCACTGGCTCTGAACTCGGCTCGACACGATCTCCTCACTCGACGAGATGCGCACCCGCTTCATCGCCAACTTCCAAGGTACTCGCGACCGGCCTCCTGCCGTGAGCGACATGCGCCGCATCAAGCAGCAACCAGGGGAGACCCTGCACAAGTACATCCAGCGCTTCAACAACGCACGCCTCAAGATTCCCAAGGTGACCGAGGAGGCCATCATCTCTGCCTTCTCCGACGGTGTGTGTGACGTCAAGATGACGGAGGAGCTGGCGATGCATGAAGATCTGTGCGCTTCCTTGGGGCTGTTCAACTTGGCGACCAAGTGCACCAGGGCTGAGGAAGGGCGCCTTTCCCTCCTCGAGCTGCCAGCCGCAGACCCAGAAGAGAAGAAATCCAAGGCCAAGGATGTGAAGCGCAAGGGGGCTGCCGTGCTCGCGGCAGAACCTGACACCAAGCGGGGCAGAGATCAGCCCGAGTCTTCCAAGGGCAGCCGGTACTGTGTGTACCACGACCTACACACCCACAACACCAACGAATATCAAGAGCTCTGAGCCGTGCGAGAAGGGAGGATCGGCCGACGTCCCTACCGCAACGATCGAGGCTACGGCCGAGGAGGAGGAAGGAACGCAGGACGCTGGGAAGACCGTGGCCCTCGCCAAGGGTGGCGTGATCGACCTCGCGAGGATCGCTGGCAGGATCAGCCTCGCGAGGGAGACTGTAGAGGCCAGCCTCGCAAGGATCGTCTACAAGGAAACGCAGGCCTCCCTCCTCTGACGCCGCAGCCAAGGAGAAACGAGGACCATCATTAGGACGAGGGGGCCGAGGGCTTCCAGGAGCCGCGCGCGATCGCTTGCATCCTGGGCGGAGCTCAAGCCCCAGCCTCCCAATGCATCTTCAAGCAGTTCGCCCGCAAAGTGAACGTAGTCCTCCCCAAGCTCGAAGCCACGCGCCCACTCAGGTGGTCAGCGTGCGCCATCATGTTCAGCTCAGCGGATCAGCTCAAGTGCGCGGCCACAGCAGGAGTCCTCCCGATGCTTTGTTCCCCAATCATCAGCAACGTGCAAGTCACCAGGACCCTCATCGACGGTGGAGCAGGGCTCAACGTCCTGTCCGTAGAGACATTCAACAATCTCCAAGTGCCTTACAATCAGCTTCAGCCAACCAAGCATTTCTCCGGAGTCACCGATGGCTCCACGGATCCGATTGGGCAGGTCCGCCTCCCTGTCACCTTCGGGGCGCGCGACAACTACCGCACCGAGCTCATCGACTTTGATGTCGCCCACATACGCCTGCCATACAATGCCATCCTCGGGTACCCAGCCCTGGCCAAGTTAATGTCGTGACTCACCACGGCTACAACGTCCTCAAGATGCCAGGAAGCGGCGGAGTCATCACGGTGCCTTGTGAAGAGAGAGACGCAGTGTGCTCCCTGGAGCGAGCCTTTCAAGCCGCATCACTTGAAGACCCAGATCGCAGGAGCGTGAGGCTCCGTGAGACCGCTCCCAAGAAGAAGAAGACATCGCCAGGCCCGACCCCTCAGGAGGCAGGCCCCTCAGGGTCCACGCCTGCTCAGGGGGCACCTCCTTCTGTCGCATAGGAAGGCGCGCCCAGTGCCCTCCTCAAGCAAGGCTCAGGGGCTCTTTCCTGGAGGGCCACCGACCTTGCTAAGGTCACGAGGGAGGCGCTTGGGCACCACTTGGAGGCGTGCTTCAAAGCACGTTTCCCTCAGGAAGGAGCAAGGCAAGGAGGGCCAAACCCTCAGGAGTTCGTCAGTCAGATCACGCAGGAGTTGCAGGAGTCAAGAGTCATGAGTGGCAGCCGCTGCTTACCCGCCGTAGCTCCCCATCAAGGCGAGGATAGTGGGCTGCGCGTCTGCATCGACATCCCAGGGCTCAACCGAGCCGCCTCTCAGGAGCGCTTCTGGCCCTCACGCGCGGGGCGCTGCGAAGGCCCACCCCACAGCTACGTTCGCATGCCCTAACGGCCTGCCTAACGCGGCCGCCACGTACCGCCGCCTCATGAGGAGCATCCTGGGGGCTCAAGAGGCCAGGCGTTCTGCAGTCCTGGCGGAGATGGAGATGGTCCACGAGGAGCCACCAGCGCCTCCGAAGCCTCCCGAGGCTCTTGGGCCTGGGGGCTCGTGCAGATCGGCTCCCGCAGCCCACGACGTCCGCTACTTCAACATCCCTTCGTCTTCAACGTCATCAGGTGACATCCTTCAAGTTTCATTTCCAGCTGGGAGCGCCCCCCAGGGCTGCATTATTCCCAGGCCGCGTGGGTCCGTCCCTGTGGCACGTATCCCTTTTACTTCATGTTCCTAGCTTACTTTGTTGGGGGCGCCCCTCGGGCTGCATCATCCCCAGGTCGCTTGGGCCGGACCCAGCGACGTCTGCCTTCGTTGCATCTATCTAAATGAACTTGCTTCTTCATGATTAACGTGCCTGACCAAGTTGCCCGCTCAACTGACACCAACTGATGGAGCTGCTCCCCAACGGAACGGCGCTTGCGCATGGGTCCGTCCCTGCAACGCCGACAAACCTGAATGGCTGAGCTCTGGCCGCGGCAGCCCCGCACAGCGCCACCTCGTCAGGCCTTCAGTGCCTCGTCACCTCTCCAAAGCAACCAACGGCTGACCATCGCTTGTCGTAGCGAACTCTTGTTCTTTTTTGTGGTGAGTCTGCAGGATCCTTTCAAGGCGCAGCGCCAGGCGAGGCCCTCGCGGTGTCTTCTTCACTCTTGCCCTCGCGAACCGCTTGCACGTTAAAGGGGGGTACCTGAGCATCGCGACTCATGGGCTCCTACTGGCTCTCCAGCCCTCACCCTCTGGCCTTGTCCACGGCATCGTGACCTGGCATACCAGAGACGGCTGAGACCCGCTCGAGGGCCGGGACCCGAGGACATAGAGCGGAAAGGGGAGGGAAGGCGAGAGGGAACAGGCACGCGGGGACCTCGCCAGGCAACCCCTCTCCTGCCGATGCACGGACCTAGTGCCGCACCAGGAAGCGGCTCCTGACCCTCGAGATAAGTCACCCTCCGGAAACACTAGCTATCGCATCACCGTCCCCACACCCAATGCAATCCCGTGTTAGCAACGTCGCGCTCCTTTCTCACCGAACGATGGCTGCTTGAGCGCTAAAGGGGACCTCCTGAGCATCGCGACTCAGGGGCTCTTACTGGACCCCGGGCCGCTCACTTCCTGGCCTTGACCACGGCATCGCGACCTGGCCTACCAGCGACGGCTGAAGCTCCCCTTGGGACCGGGACCTGTCGGCACAGAGCACCAAGCCCTCGCGAGGTTCGAAAGGAAGAACTAAGCTAAGACGGAATGAGCATCTCGCACTACTTCATGGCAAGGACTATATTAACGAACAGAACCACAAGCACCTTACAAGCCCCCACGGGGCGCGCTTTTCGATTCCTCGCAGGGAACAGAGGGAACAGATCCTAAAGAACGCTAACTACACGTGCCTCCGCGAGAGATGCCATCATCAACAGTGGGCCGTCAAGCATCGGCGCCAACCTCATCCAGATAAGAGACGGCGACGACCTGACGAGCCCGTCCTGCTCCGAGAGCGGCGCAGGCTCGAGGGCTCGTAGCTGTCGTCGCTCGTCTCCGGAGTCACGAAGAGCTCGGCGGAGTCGCTGGATCCTCCGACGCCTCCGCCGCCTGAGGGGCTGCCGAGGGAGCGATCGGCGAGCCTGGTCCTCGCTGCGGCAGGGCCCCGACCACCTCTCTCAGGGCAGCACTCCAGCCGGCGTCCGTCCGCGTCGAAGACCTTGAAGAGCATCATGGAAGCGTCGCCGTACTCCAGGTGGATTGCGAGGGCGCCCCTCATCCTGCAGACCCGGGCGATCTCGCCCCAGCCTCGGGTCATGAAGACCTTGCTCGGGGCGACGACCGCGACCTCCGCTTCGGTCGCAAGGGTGTTGCAGCCGGCGTGCTGCAACCAGAGCTCCAAGTATCCCCCCTGCGGCATCACGAAGGCGAAGGAGGAAGGAAGGAGAATCCAAGACTGAGGAGGCATGGCGGCGTGGAGCACAAACTCTCTTGAGGAGCCCTCGACGTGGACTCCAGGAGGGACAACGCGCACCACCGTGACCCGCCGGCGCCGACGGCGGTGTCGTCCATGGCGCTCGGCATCAACTCCAGCAGGACCCTCAAGGTGGGCGTACAAGGGCAGCGGGAACCCTGGCGGCGGCCGCTCGCACCAAGGCCTCGACACCTCCTGCCGGGCGCCCTCGTCTCGACAGCATAGGGCTAGCCGTTTCTTCGGCGGAAGCGGGTCCGGACCCTCTCGGGGAGCCTTTCCCTTCTCTTCCGCGGAGAACCGGCGGATTGGAGCCATTGCGGCAAGGTGGAGCAAGGACGGAGAAGAAGGAGAAGCAAGAAGAGATGGACTGGAAGGGCACGCGCCATTCCGTACTTATAGCCGCGGAAGGCCAACTGCCGACTTCCACGATCGCAGGTAATCATGACCCGCTTTGCATGCAGGGACTTGTCAATTCGTGCAGTCGCCGAGGCGTCATGGGGGAGCAGGGCCGCCCACGTCCAATCAACCGCCACGCGGCGCCCAAGGCCGCAGGCTGTTAGGGCCCGCGGCGCTTCGCACTTGCCCCATCGCTGCTCTGCTCAGCCAAGTCCGGGAGCGCCTTGGGCCCGGGGGCTACTGTCGGTGTTCTGGGAATGGGGGTATCCAGACTTGCCTGCCTGCAGCGTGGCTCAAGGGGTGGCCCATCAAGGCCCATCTTCATCAGCACAAGCTCAAGACCCTCGCGAGGGGCCAAGCCTCGCGGGGCGGACGACAGGAAGCTTTCTCAGGCACTGCCTCATTAGGCTGGCTCGCGAGGAGGCGGTGAGATCAAGGCGGGGTACCTCACGAGGTGCCCATGACGCAAGCCATGGCGACCAAGGGCGCCAAGGGGCGCCAGCCCAGCAGCAGTGTCCTCCTTTCCTCTTTGGTGCAAAGGGGCAAGCGCAGCAGAGTATCAAGCAAAGGCATCCGTTTCGTGCAACAAGACCAAGACCGTCGAACGGCAGGAAGGAAGTCATCGTGGAGCCCAAGCCGGAGTCACCACCAGAGCCTTTGACAGGCGAGGACCAACTTTAGTCAGGATAAGTGTACTAGATGTTCCCCTTCAAAATGGACAGTTGTTGGCGCCCTTCCCGCTCAATATTTGGGGAGAGGGCCAGGGCCTTTGCCTATAAATAGGACTAGCCACCCACAGGGTAGAGACATCTGGATTCATCTAGGAGGATCCAAGCAGAGAGAGAGAGAGCAGCTGAACTCCCCCTAGCAGTTCATTGCACCAGCCAAGAACAGACCCTCGCGAGGCTGTTCTTCCGTGTATTGTTCATCATCAGCCCAAGAGGCAATCCACCACACCACAAACTAGAGTAGGGTATTACACCACAATGGTGGCCTGAACTAGTATAAACCATGTGTCTCTTGTGTTGTTCCTTTCATAGCTTAGATCCTAGCGAGGCGGCGAGGTGCAGGTAGGTAGAGGGCGAGATCTCCGCGCGCACCCTAGTGTTCGAACCTAGAGGGTCTGTCGGAACCCGAAATCCGACAGCGCGGGACTTGAGCATGGTCTCCTACTGGATTGATACCTTGGTTCTCAAAAACTGAGGGAAATACTTATGCTACTTTACTGCATCACCCTTTCCTCTTCAAGGGAAAACCAACGCAGTGCTCAAGAGGTAGCAAGAAGGATTTCTGGCGCCATTGTCAGGGAGGCTTACACCAAGTCAAGTAAAGATTTGACTCCCGCCAACGTGCGATTTCTCGCGCCGTTGCCGGGGTGTCTACGCACAAGTCAAGACATACCAAGTACCCATCACAAACTCTTATCCCTCGCATTACATTATTTGCCATTTGCCTCCCTTTTTCCTCTCCCCCACTTCACCCTTGCCATTTTATTCGCCCTCTCTTTCCGCTCGCCTTTCTTCCGCCATGTCTGAATCAAAAAGGGTTAGGGGTTCTCTCCCTGGTTTTAATGCCTTGGATAATCCCTCTATCCTCTCTAAGCTCATAAACCATGATGCTATAGAAAGACCTACCGGGGTCATCAATGAGAGTCAGAATAATTTTGATGAAGATGATCCCGGAATATTTCGTTATTTACTTGATGAGTCTTTGAAAGATGCTTGGGATAGGTTACTAAGAATCCGGGCCAGCTATGTGCCCCAATACCAAATCGAAATATACTTAAAAAGCTTTTATGTTGCCTTACCTTCGTCGTTTAAACATGTCTTAGACTACAGTTTTGAAGACGGTTTTCTTGAAGGGGATGCCGTAGATACCTATGAAAAGATGAAAACCATATTTGGGCACCCCATGAATGATAAGGTCGAATATACCTCTCTTTTGCTTTCCTATCAAAACGAAACTATCAAAGAGATGAAGGCTAGTTTAGATGCAAACTTTCGTAATGTGCTTAATCTTTCTTCTACCATTAATGGCCATGTGCTCTTTCAGAATAGAAAGATTAATGCTATAGAAAATAAGTTTTCCCTTTTCTTCCCAAAAGCCAAATATAATAATACTTAGATCTATCCTTGCTTTTATGCCTAGCTAGGGGTGTTAAACGATAGCACTTGTTGGAAGGCAACCCAATTTTATTTTAGTTTTTGCTTTTTGCTCCTGCTTAGGAATAAATATTTGATCTAGCCTCTGGTTAGATTTGTTTTTGTGTTTTAATTAGTGTTTGTGCCAAGTAGAACCAATAGGACCTTCTTGGATGATAGTTATTTGATCTTCTTTGAAAAAGATGTAAACTTGGCGCCATTTAATATAATTGTTTAAACTCACCAGAATGTGATAAATTACAGATCCTTTTTGCAGTAGATCAGTATGCAAATGGTCCAGTTGTCCTAGTTTTTCAGGATTTTTGGAGTTCCAGAAGTTTTTGAACAAATCTGAGTACTACAGACTGTTCTGTTTTTGACGGATTCTATGTTCCGTGTGTTGTTTGCTTATTTTGATGAGTCTATGGTTAGTAAAAGAGTTTATAAACCATAGAGAAGTTGGAATACAGTAGGATTAACACCAATTGAACATACAAAGGATTAGGGACTGCGCCCAACTAGCGGTCGTGGCCACGTCTCCTTTTATTCGCCTATACTGTAGCGACGAGGGAAGGGATAAGGTCCCGAACGCCGCGTCCAGCATCCTCTCCTCTCCTTTTCCCCTCGCTTGCTTCCTCCTCCCAAGCCCGCAGAGAAAACCCTAGCCTACTGAGAGCCTCCTCTTCTCCCCCAATCCGCCGCCTCCTCTCCTCCACCCCAATCCGCCGCCTCCTCTTCTCCTGTCCAATCCGCGAGCCCTCGCCACCAAGAAGCCACGGGAGAACTGCACCGCTGTTGGGAGAAAAGAGGAAGAGGAGGTGGTGCGGGGGAGACCATTGGCCGCGATGGCTCTCCCATCCTCAAGCCCCTCGGCACTCTTCTTCCCCTCCACCTCGTCCCGTCTCCCCTCCTCCTCAACCCTCCGCCTCATGGCCTCAGCGGTGGCGCCGCCACGTTCTTGATCCGGCCGGACCGGTCGCAGGTTGCCTCCATCAGGTGCCGCGCGCTGTGATTCTGGATCGACCGTAGGTCGCGTCCAACAGAGCTTGAGTGGCTGCTGCGGTGAGGGCATCAGGGGAACCCATCCTGCTCGACCCCCCACTCTTGGCGGCTATCTGTACAGGAGGAGAGCTCGAGTATGGCTCCTAGTTCGCCGAGGAGACGCCCGACACGTAAGCTCTTTTTTCATTGTTTCCTCATATTCCATGGTGACCTGTGCTCATCCCTCTAATTCATGACTACTTATATTTTTGTGTTCTTATGCAGATAGGGTTAGCGAGGAGGAGGCTTCCTTCCATGACGATGCACAGAGGAGAAGACAATAGGATATGTGCTGCTAGATCTGACATGGAGGTCTGTGTCCACTCCTTCCATGCCATGAACCTCCAACTGGTTCTTCTTTTTAGTGGGATATGCAGTCCATACAGTCCATGTTCTGGCCTCTTTTTGATATGTGCATTACCGTGTTCTTCCTGCAGGTGGTATTCAATCCATCAGTTGCTAGCGGCCTGCTGTGATTAATGTTTGCTCCGTTCCACTGCTATATCGCTTGGTTTTATGGGCCATTCTTAGATCCATTTGTTTTGCAGGAGGTCGTATTATTTTGGTGTGCGAGAGAGATCTTGCAGGCTGGCAGGTACACCTCAAACTTTATTGGTTCTATATATGTTTGCTATATTGACTATCTCTAAGTGATTGTTGTTATATGTGTTTCCCCTTTGCATGGTGGTTGTTTCCACTTGATCTATCTCTAGGTGGTTGATCTTATATGTGTTTCTACTATGCTAAATTTCAGCCTTATTATAGTAGCACATAGGATTTCTGTATTGTTTGCATTTACTCCTGCTAAAAACATGTGCTTAATTTTTGTCTTATTTGCCCCAATTTACTGCTGATAAGAACATGTACAAAAAATCTTATTTTACTGTTTCTTCTTGATGTTGAGAACAGATGCTTTGAACATGAGCATGTGGGCAATTTGGAGTAGTCTGAAGAAGAGACAAAGAAAACAATCTCAACATGCTGGTTGTGCTAGGTGAGTTCCTCTTTGATGACATGTTGCTGTGTTGTAAAGGTATCATTGTTGAACTATGCGTCCCTGGTGCCGAGCTCCCCCAAATCAACATTTTGTAGCTTTATGTGTATGGGAAATAGTGGAAAAAGAATTTTACCTTAGTGATTATCTCACTACTAAAATTCTTGATGCGTGGATACAGGTATATGAGCTAGAATTCTGATAATTATATTTCCAATGTAAACATTTACCAAGAAAAAAATCCCTAAAATATTCGGTGATAAGCAATGTTGATGACAGTGCCATATCTAATCATGCCTGAGTGTTTTGCCTTGTGATGTTCAGCTTGTTCTTGTTTCTTAAATTTTTTGTTAGCTTACTTTGTTAAGATCCTCTTATGGCTGGTGGGAGGATCATTCAGCTGACCAAGTACAGTTTGATGGTAATATCAAATCTGAGATTATTAAAGCATCTTTTGTGTAGGTATCGTAAACAGACTTGGCGCTGTAGTATCTTTCAGAATCATTGCTAGGTTAATGATGTTGCAAGTTTCCCTTTTGACAGATTTCTCAAGCATTGGCAAGGTTGTGGTAACGGGGAGTGTAAGCAACTACAATTAATTCATTTATCCAGAGAATTGGGATAACAAGAAGGTAAAATGGCATGCATGATCACTCTTTTAGAATGTAAAAAAAATCTTAACTGGAATTTAAGAAAGTTGACACCGCATCTCTAGTTCATTCAACGAATTTTTCTGCTCTTCAGTTTTAACTTTCTATGCCTGGTTGTGATAGTGAAGATCGATATTTTGATCTCTAATGGAATTTTCCTCTATCTATGTAGAGGTCTCAAGAAAGACAAAAGAAGATAGCCAGCCTAAATGAATCAAAACAAGAACAAGCGTCAGGAATTTACAAATTAGGAAGTGCAGCTAGTATGGCCTCTCTGTTTTACCCCAAATCAACCAGAGGAAAAATTGTTGGACAATCATCTTCTTGCCATTTTATAGTTGACTTCCTGCCATGATTTGCTTCCTAAAAGAAATAGCATTCAACTTGAAATAAGTAATTTATCTAGCTACAAATGCTTATTCTAGACTGATTATGTTTCTTCCAACTGCGGACAATGTTTTTTAGTTGACACTTTAGGCTACATATCTGCTAAATATTTACATGTTTGCATGGCCAGAAAAAATCAGATACTGTACTTAAGCGTTAGTGATGGGTTAGTTATTCTACTTCTTTCGGCTAAATGTTTAGCAAGGACTGCATGTCTGAAACAACTAACTCGCCTTGCTTTTGGTACATTTTCCTTGTATATAACTCGCTTTTCTATTTCTCAAGGATAAGAACACCATATAGAGATTTTAGAGGTTGGCCTTGGTTTCAGATACAATGCGCCTGATGGTTTAAATTTATTCTTCTCCTTACATGAGGGTCTGTGGTACTTTCAAACTTGAGCGAAGATTTTTTACTGTGTGATATAACTTAAATCATTTGTTTCTACTACATGCTAAAGGAGTTGGCCAATGCTGGCATGAAGCCATAAAAGTTAGCTGGATGTGGAGGAATTTGGTAGTGGTGGTGAATTGGCACCTTTTCCTTGCTTGCCATCATGCCATGATTTGGAATTTAGTTGTCAGGCTACGTAATTCACACCGAGACCAGCGAAAGGAATTTGTGCGCTCCATCATACATATGCGCCTCTAAACTTAGTTTGTTGACTAAATTGTGTAGTTCCCTTTTGCCATTCTCTACTCCTTTTGACGTTTTAACTGTAATATGATATATGATATAATGGTTATTTGTACATTGAGCAGGTGATGTAATTACTTTCAATAGCGCTTCAGCTCTGCAATCGACAGTTTCACCTCATGATAGGGCAGCCTCAGCCAGTTGCCTCTTCTATCAAAGGTAAAGAACATAAGCCTTTTTATTAATTTGTTGTATGGAAAGTTTACTGGAAATTATGATTCTAAGTGGGTGTGAATAACATGCTTTGTCTTGAAATAATGACATATGGAGAAACTATAGTTTCCATACTAAACTTGGTATTTTGATTCACACAAAGTTCCCGTCTACTGATGATTAAACCCATACTTGCCATATGAATAAAGTGACATCAAAAGGAAACTGAACAACAGAGAGAATTAAGGATGCCCTATAAGCATGTTTTCACTTAAGATAGATTTGAATGACTTCACAAATATTCCTCAATATAGATTGTAAAGTAGCAGTAGCTTATACAGATAGATGCAGTTGTTGGCTGCACATGACAACTTCATCTTATTCTGCATTCACCATAATAATCATTTTTTTGTTCCATGTAGAGTGGCAGTAGGTTCTTTTGTTGCCAATGATTAATTATCGGATCCCTTGAGGCATTAATATCATGCTAGCTCTGTATATTAATTGCCGGCGGTCTTCCCACTATAATTCATTGTCACCATGCTGCTAATTTTGAGTTTTGCTTGTTTTGTACTCACACGTAATTCCTTTGTTTCATCTTTGTTTTGTTATGTGCCAGTGCTGATGGAAGACATCATGAGTCCTTATTGCATGCTAGAGAACAACTATCTTGTTGGTGATTCCCCTGATATTTGGTTCTACAAGTGTGGCATATGGACCAATGAAAGCAAAGATATTCTGGATGTAATAACTATATGGATTGCTCCAAATGGTTTAACAGTGGAAGCATCACGCCTTAAGTACCTGTGGAAGTCTACTATGCAAGCATTATCCGACAGTACACCATGTTTGTACATTCACACCCCACAATCAGACTAAGAAGATGCCTAATAGCTGTGAGGCTGCCTCCATATAAGTGTTTCTGTAAACCAATCTACCGATCTAAGTCATTCTACTACCTATACTGCTGTCTGTAATACAATCCACATTGCATTATATTTCCAGCTACATCTCCTACTTACTTACTACTAACATCACTTCTAACTGGCTTCTTGCGCCATCGGCGCAACCGGGTCATCTAGGCCCGAGAGGGGAAGCTGCGCCATTGCTGGCGACGAGTTCTGAAGCTCTTTTTAGTTCACCCAATCTAAATTTCTAATTAATTTCATTCTGAAGTGTGCAAATAGATCAGGAAGGACAATATTTGCTTGAAGGCTCAGTATATTTAGCTGGTAGGATCGCATATTTCTATGATTCATCCATCTCTCTAATTCTCACCTTACAGATCAACCCTATCTATCTCCCTGCACCCTTCTAAATATGGTGTTGCTACAGCTTTTCCCCTACATGGATATATGTATGAGATTTCTTTGTTTAGGTATTTTCTGTGATAGAAACAGGTGCATTCTGTTTACATTTTGCCATGCTGGATTTTAGATACGATGTTGATGCCTACAATTTTTTTACTGAATTTATGTGGCAAATGAGAACTATTACTGTCCTCAATCCTTTCCTTTTCTGTATAGGTAGGAACATGATACTACACTTGATCTTTTCGAAAATAAAAACTGCTTGCAACAGAGATGATGCCTCTAATTTTAGTTAGCTAATGCTTGAAGGAACTTTGTACATAATGAACCATATATTATTAATCCAGTGATTTATGCTCATTACTAATCTAATGTGTTGTTTTCTTGTTATAGACACGGCTGCATTTGTTGTCCATTTTTCCATCGTGAGCATCAGGTAACTACTTAATGTGCAAATATGCCAATGGATAACATCCTTAGGATTAACAAGTTCATGTGTGTTGCTGCTCTTACCATCTACCTGTTAGGCTGGTATGAAAGTGATATTGATGGCCTTTTCCTCTGGAGTACCAAGAAAAATAGCAGGTAACAAAATTTCTATTTTTGTGACTTCTTAAATGTTTGTTTCTTGAATGATTCCACTCATTTGGTATTTCGCTGTGCTATTGAAAGTTCTGTGATGCTTACTGTCTAGCTAATTTTTTTTTGTAAATCAAAAGTTAAGAAGATGTTGATTATATTTAGTTTGTATGCCAGTAAAGGCTATATGTTAAGTGGTAAAAAGGAGTAACATACTAATTAGATTATTTTATATTTGTATTTGATTTTCCTTTTATCTTCCTATAGTAGTCAGTTGTTTTTGGCAGTCTGTGCAAGTGGTACATCATCGATAGGCATTGGATCGCTGTTATCTTATTTCAACAATTTTTGTTTCAGCTTCCCAATTTTTGTCTTGATGGTTGTGTAAGATGAGTTTCACTTCCTTGTTCAGATCATCACGGTAGTAGAAGCCATGCAAGCGCCATGTAAAATGGTTTTGAATCAGAACTGAACCCATCTGTTGGAAGTAACATCGTAGGAACTGAACGTGTATGCCACTCTGAGTAATATAGAGTGAAGGCAATAATAACAACATTGTTTGTTGTTGGTTTATAATGGGTGAGTTCCTACTCCTTGGATTCACCTGTTTATCGCATGCACACCTTGGCTAGGATATGTTGTTTCTTAATCTTACCTGCAAGTCTGAATCTTTTAATTATTTGTACAATATTTTTCAATATAGGAGTATTGGCCATCGTTTATTCTTGGTATGCACATCAAAGTTTCAGATATTAATTGTGGATGTACCTTTAGGCTTTCGTGAAATAGATATGCATCATATATTGATGCGTGCCCTAAGCAGCGGATCATTACTATATTTTATGTAATGTCAAAACCTTGCATTATGTGTCTTCTTTTGAGTTTTCACATAAATCTAGGGTGTTCCTCTGTTTAAAGAGTTTAGATATAAGGCAATACTGAACCACCTCCGTTTATTGTCTTGATATGATCTTTTAACATTGTTTCTCAACTGTGTTCAATCTGGCTTATCAATAAAATATACTCACTATCATGTGATCTGCCTTAATCCGTTGGCTACATTTATTTGGTTGGGTTAGTGCGGGTATCTGGCCAAGCTACTTGGCTCACTTTCGTTGCATTTTGCGGGTCCTTCTGTGGGATGTTGTTGTCATTCTGGGCCTAAATGCTCGGAAGAGGGTCAGGGGCATTGGCCAGAAGTAGGCAAGGTAAAAAAACTATATTCTATCTCTGCTACATCTGATCAGGCAACTAAATTTGGTCCCCTTACTCATTTCTTTTTCACTTACTGTATGTGAAGCGATACAATTTTATTTTCATTACTGCATCTTAATATGTTTTATCGATTGGTGAATGCACAACTTTAGCTCATAAACTGGAAGGAAAATGCTAATCCTGATGGGGCTTTTGCCACTTATTGTTTTATGGTTGTTTAGACAGATGATGGCATGCTTCTTTCTTGCTAATTGTCAATTCTTTTGTACAGGGTCCTTCAGCTACTTATGCTTTTCTAGACAATGAGGGTATGTAGATAGCATGTATGGTTTTTACATTGTTTTACGCAGGTTGAGATGCATCACATGATGTTTTCCTTTTACATTTATGGGTATTACAGAGTCCTTTCTTTTTCCACAAGGGGCAGTAGATGTGCCATTCAATTCGAAGGACAAAGAGTTGATCACAAAGGGGTAGCATTCAGGATATATACACAAAATAGTATAGAACCAAATTATATGATGTAATTGACCACTATTTCTATTAACTTCTCCTCTACACAATGTTCACAAGTTCATGTATTAAGTACATTTTATTGTGTCACTTGTGTTTACTCCTTTTTTAATGCAAATTCACAGCTACTCGGAGTTCCTAATTGCAGACTCAACTATCTTGACCTACCGATGATCTAATTTGTGGCATTATTACCTTAAGAACGTATTTGCATTTAATTTCCTTTATATATAGGGGTATAAGTTCTTATCAAATGTACTCAAATATATAGTTATTGAAAAAACATGCAAATGTTTTCAACACGAACATGGTTTTAAACGGGTCTTCGCGCCATTTGGCGCAACTGGTCATCTAGTATAAATAAATAATGAGTTCAATACAGTACCTTGAAGTGGTGTTTTGTTTTCTTTCGCTAACGGAGCTCATAAGATTTCCTGTTGAGTTTTGTGTTGTGAAGTTTTCAAGTTTTGGGTAAGGATTTGATGGATTATGGAACAAGGATTGGAAAAAGCCTAAGCTTGGGGATGCCCGAGGCACCCCAAGGTAAAATTCAAGGACAACCAAAAGCCTAAGCTTGGGGATGCCCCGGAAGGCATCCCCTCTTTCATCTTCGTCCATCGATAACTTTACTTGGAACTATATTTTTATTCACCACATGATATGTGTTTTGCTTGGAGCGTCTTGTATGATTTGAGTATTTGCTTTTTAGTTTACCACAATCATCCTCGCTGAATAAACTTTTGAGAGAGACACACATGATTCAGAATTTATTAGAATACTCTATGTGCTTCACTTATATCTTTTGAGCAATATAGTTTTTGCTCTAGTGCTTTACTTATATCTTTTAGAGCACGGTGGTGGTTTTGTTTTATTGAAATTATTGTTCTCTCATGCTTCACTTATATCATTTTGAGAGTCCTACAAAACAGCATGGTAATTTGCTTAAATTATGAAATTAGTCCTAATATGATAGGAGTCCAAGATTAGTAAAAACTTTCTTATAAGTGCGTTGAATACTAAAAAAAGTTTGATGCTTGATGACCGTTTTGAGATAGGGAGGTAGTGATATTAAAGTTGTGCTAGTTGAGTAATTGTGAATTTGAGAAATACTTGTGTTGAAGTTTGCAAGTCCTGTAGCATGCACGTATGGTAAACGTTGTGTAACAAATTTGAAACATGAGGTGTTCTTTGATTGTCCTCCTTATGAGTGGCGGTCGAGGACGAGCGATGGTCTTTTCCTACCAATCTATCCCCCTAGGAGCATGCGCGTAGTGCTTGGATTTTGATGACTTGTAGATTTTTGCAATAACTATGTGAGTTCTTTATTACTAATGTTGAGTCCACGGATTATACGCACTCTTATCCTTCCATCATTGCTAGCCTCTTCGGTACCGTGCATTGCTGGTGCAAACTTCGCCGGTGCATCCAAACCCCGTGATACGATACGCTCTAGCTATCACACATAAACCTCCTTATATCTTCCTCAAAACAGCCACCATACCTACCTATTATGGCATTTCCATAGCCATTCCGACATATATTGCCATGCAACTTTCCACCGTTCCATTTATCATGACACGCTTCATCATTGTCATATTGCCTTGCATGATCATGTAGTTGACATCGTATTTGTGGCAAAGCCACCATGCATATTATTTCATACATGTCAATCTTGATTCATTACCCATCCCGGTACACCGCCGGAGGCATTCATATAGAGTCATACTTTGTTCTAGTATCGAGTTGTAATCATTGAGTTGTAAATAAATAGAAGTGTGATGATCATCATTCATAGAGCATTGTCCCAAATAAAAAAAAGAGAAAGGCCAAATAAAAAAGAAAGGCCCAAAAAAAGGGGCGATGCTACTATCTTTTTTTCCACACTTGTGCTTCAAAGTAGCTCCATGATCTTTATGATAGAGAGTCTCTTGTTTTGTCACTTTCATATACTAGTGGGAATTTTTCATTATAGAAATTGGCTTGTATATTCCAACAATGGGCTTCCTCAAATGCCCTAGGTCTTCGTGAGCAAGCAAGTTGGATGCACACCCACTTAGTTTCTTTTGTTGAGCTTTCATACATTTATAGCTCTAGTGCATCCGTTGCATGGCAATTCCTACTCCTTGCATTGACATCAATCGATGGGCATCTCCCTAGCTCGTTGATTAGCCGCATCAATGTGAGACTTTCTCCTTTTTGTCTTCTCCACATAACCCCCATCATCATATTCTATTCCACCCATAGTGCTATATCCAGGGCTCACGCTCATATATTGCGTGAAAGTTGAAAAAGTTTGAGATTAATAAAGTATGAAACAATTGCTTGGCTTGTCATCGGGGTTGTGCTTGATGAGAGCATTCTTGTGTGATGAAAATGGAGAATGACCAAACTATATGATTTTGTAGGGATGAACTTTCTTTGGCCATGTTATTTTTAGAAGACATAATTGCTTAGTTAGTATGCTTGAAGTATTATTACTTTTATGTCAATATTAAACTTTTATCTTGAATCTTTCGGATCGTAATATTCATGCCACAAATAAGAGAATTACATTGAAAATTATGCCAAGTAGCATTCCACATCAAAAATTCTGTTTTTATCATTTACCTACTCGAGGACGAGCAGGAATTAAGCTTGGGGATGATTGATACGTCTCCAACGTATCTATAATTTTTTATTGTTCCATGTTATTATATATTCTGTTTTGGATGTTTAATGGGCTTTATTATACACTTTTATATTATTTTTGGGACTAACCTATTAATCGGAGGCCCAGCCCAAATTTTTGTTTTTTTTTTGCCTATTTCAGTGTTTCGAAGGAAAAGGATATCAAACGGAGTCCAAATAGAATGAAACCTTCGGGAACGTGATTTTCGGAACAAACGTGATCCAGAGGACTTGGAGTGGACGTCAAGCAATCAACGAGGAGGCCACGAGGCAGGGACGCGCGCCTGCCCCCTGGGCGCCCCCCCCCCCCACCCTTGTGGGCCCCTCGTGGCTCTCCTGACCGACCTCTTTCATCTATATATACTCATATACCCTGGAAACATCATATACGGAGCCAAAACCCTATTTCCACCACTGCAACCTTCTGTACCCGTGAGATCGTATCTTGGGTCCTTTTCCGGCGCTCCGCCGGAGGGGACATTGATCACGGGGGGCTTCTACATCAACACCATAGCCTCTCCAATGATGTGTGAGTAGTTTACCTCAGACCTTCGGGTCCATAGTTATTAGCTAGATGGCTTCTTCTCTCTCTTTGGATCTCAATAGAAAGCTCTCCTTGATTCTCTTGGAGATCTATTTGATGTAACTCTTCTTTTGCAGTGTGTTTGTCGAGATCCGATGAATTGTGGGTTTATGATCAAGATTATCTTTGAACAATATTTGAATCTCCTCTGAAATCTTTTATGTATGATTGGTTATCTTTGCAAGTCTCTTCGAATTATCAGTTTGGTTTGGCCTACTAGATTGATCTTTCTTGCAATGGGAGAAGTGCTTAGCTTTGGGTTCAATCTTGCGGTGCTCGATCCCGATGTGAGGGGAAACAACATGTATTGTATTGTTGCCATCGAGGATAAAAAGATGGGGTTTATATCATATTGCATGAGTTTATCCCTCTACATCATGTCATCTTGCTTAAAGCATTACTCCGTTCTTATGAACTTAATACTCTAGATGCATGCTGGATAGCGGTCGATGTGTGGAGTAATAGTAGTAGATGCAGGAACGAGTCGGTCTACGTGTCACGGACGTGATGCCTATATACATGACCATACCTAGATATTCTCGTAACTATGCTCAATTCTATCAATTGCTTGACAGTAATTCGTTTACCCACCGTAATACTTATGCTCTTGAGAGAAGCCACTAGTGAAACCTATGGCCCCCGGTTCTATTCTCCATCATATAAGTTTACATCTATTTTACTTTGCGTTCTTTACTTTTAGTCTTTATCATAAAAATACCAAAAATATTATCTTATCGTCTCTATCAAATCTCACTTTTGCATGTGGCCGTGAAGGGATTGACAACCCCTTTATCGCGTTGGTTGCAAGGTTCTTATTTGTTTGTGTAGGTGTGTGGGACTTGAGTGTGGTCTCCTACAGGATTGATACCTTGGTTCTCAAAAACTGAGGGAAATACTTACGCTACTTTACTGCATCACCCTTTCCTCTTCAAGGGAAAACCAACGCAGTACTCAAGATGTAGCACTCGACCCTAGTGTCACTGATAAAATGAAGGAATAATACAGTTAAAATAGAGCGAGTGTCCTCTCTATCATTTCATTTCCAATGTAGATAAAGAAAGTGCTTCTCGTTTTTAATGTATGTTTCATCAACTAGTGTCATTGTTAATGTTTAAGCGTTTCTGCAAACTGGGGTGCTTAATTTTAGTTGATCTGCACAAAAATAGAGATTTGAATGTCTCAAGGCCCCTCCTTGTACTACCCTTTGTAATCGATGTTCATCCTTGGCGGAAGGTGTATCGGGAGACTTGGGACAATTTCCAGTATGAGGCGTGGCGTACCCTATGAGGCGTCGCAGGGCTCATCTCGCCCTCGCAGCATGGCATACTATGATACTATCGCAATATTTTATTCTATTTATTTTGCGTGTTTCATCAACTAGTGCCACTATAATGTAATCACGCTTTTTCATTATCTGTGCAAACAGGGTTATTCAGCTGCATTTTAGTGGAACTAAACAAATGTATGGATGGAACCGGCATATATGCAGAGTGTGAGGTGTGCCAAGTAAAAATTACTGACACCAACCATGCTCCATGCACACATTGGCATCCACCACCGCTAGTGGGATGTGTGGCGCTCTCTATGGACGGATCTTTCTCGCAGCAAATCCTCTAACCAAATACTAGTAGCTTATATTGGCGGTTTTCTAGGGAGTACTCTTTTCTGAAAGAAGCACCAATCTATTTTTCTTTATTTGTACACAGTGTCACAACTTTGACCCAAAGGTCCAGAGCTATTTAAGGGTGATTGGTGTAGTACTCGGAGACTGATTGTAACCATGATTTTCATTAGCTGTCACACTGATTGTAAGCATGAGCAGGTGGAAGATTAGGTTAGTGCTAAGCTTACCTTAAACCCTACCGTCCTCGAAATCTCCCACTCATTGTCAAACCAAGTAAGGATCTCCTTCAACCTGGCTAACTTTGCTTGGTCGCCGCCGGCGATCTGCCTGATTCGATGCTAGCTTTGGAAGATGGGAGGAGAGACGGTGGTCTTGCAATAGAGAATAGGGAGAGGCGAGACGGTGGTTTTTGAATGGAAATGATGGAGAGGAGAGGAGGTGGTTTTGCAATGGAGAAGAGGCAGAGGCAACACGGTGGTTTTGGAATGGAGATGATGGAGAGGAGAGGAGGTGTTTTGCAATGGAGAAGAGGGAGAGGAGCGTGTGGCAGCGATTTAGGATTGGACGAGAGGGCCGGCGCGCTGTGACTGGATTAAAATCAAAATCAATTTACCCTTCAATTAAGAAAGCGACCCCACATTAACTAGTCTCCCTTTTATTATGGGCCATAATTGACCATGATTTTGCAAATAAAATATATGTTATATGTTGCAAAAATAATATAATTTGAAAGTACATTTAGATACAAACCAAGTGATACAATTTTTGCTGACATGCATTCACATTTTGCTTGTCAAATACAGTACGTGGTCAAACTTTGACCCAAAATACGCAAAACAAAAAAATACTTTCAAGTCCAGCACCGCTCTTCCGCTCTTCTCCTCTTAAACCACCGCCGCTCCTCTCCTGTTCCAATCTAAATCCAGCGCCGCTCCTCTCCTCTTCCATTTCAAAACCACCGCCCCTCCTCTCCTGTTCCAATCCAAAACCAGGGTCGCGCCTCTCTCGTTCTAAACCAAAACCAGTGCTGCTCCTCTCCTCTTGCATTCAAAAACCGCCACCGGCGAGTGAAGGTGTTGTGGAGAAGTAGATCATTGGAGGAGTACAACCGATACGTGAGAATCGCAGACAGCGACCCTGTGAAGCTAGCTAGGATGTTGGAGATACAGTCTTGGTTTGACAACAAGGACCAACTAGCGGTGACGGCGACATCCATGGCCAAATATCTGCAACAGAGAGAAAAGGCGACGATACTCCCGGAGGGAGTCGTGCGGGAGTACATAGAGCTGCTCCTCTGGGCCATGGAGCAGACAGATTCACCGAATCCGATCGTGAGGGAGCGGTGGTGGGAGTATTGATCCCAGATGGAGCATCCACCAGGGATTGAAGGATCGAGCATCTACAGGGTGCCGTTTGTGAGGGTGTCGTGCCAGAGCGAGCCGGTGGAGTCTTCGTCGACCGAACCCAACTGCAAGAGGAGAAAAATAGTTGGCCCGACGACGCTTTCCTGCCATCCTCTCCCTCGCTGTCCACATCGTCTCACGGGGCGGCTGTCTGCCGCCGAGGAATAGGAGGGATTGCCCCCCCCCCAGACCAATAGTCGTGCAGGTTGTGAATTGTCAGGAGGATCTTAGGGTTGTTAGTATTTGCAGGTTGTGAATTGTGTTTTGTGTTGTGTATTTTGAGAGTACTTTCAGATATGAATGTCTTTTGAATTTCAGATTTGCAGTATTGAGCACATGAAGTATTTTATGAATTCTAGAGATCTATTTTTAACACTTCAAATGTAGTTTCATAGGAGTATAAAAGTGCAGACAATGTGATTCTCAGAGAAGAAACTGCAAGTTTCAGTTTCACATAAGAAACTCCAAGTTCAGTTTCAGATAAGAAACTGCAACTTTCGAGAGGCGAGCATTTATATTAACACGGCCTTTTCAAACAGTGTTAACATCATGCTGGAAGTTTTATTCATGGTCGAAACTAGAACTACCAGCCAGTTAACATCATGCTGGTCAACATTCATGCATAGCACATCTTCTTATGATGCATAGTCAAAAAGATATGCTATTTTCAAAATGCCCACACAATGTCGAGTGTGCGAAAAACAGAGAAAACGAGGGATGAAGTTTTGGCAAGTGTTGGACGTGGTGTGCGTAGATCACAATTGGGACCCACATGTCAATAAAGGTAGAGGAAAAAAATTTGGAGATATTTTCTCTGCACAGGTGGAATCGAACCGGGGCAGAACAGCTGTCGGGTAGTGTCACTCGGCCACTAGGCTAGTTCAGTTGTTTTGTTACTAATAAGGCACTTCCTCAGGTGGTCGGATCTCCTCCTGCGCCATTGTGCACTCGCCGCGACGCCGTTGTCTGCTGTTGTGAACATGCTGAACAAACGACAGGAATCTGGAGAGGACTGTACGTGGAGAGGCGGACAGTCGGGACCCACCAGGTCTATGGCCGTACGCAAGCAAGTGCCTCATCGAAAAAATACTTCCTCCTAATGCTATACTGATGTTGGGGCCCACGGGTTTTTCAACATAGTTACATTTTTAGGTGCTTCAACGTAGTTACTATAGGAGATAAATTCACAACGAAGCCGGGGAGCTGGCAGGTATCATTTATTATCACTGGGGCAGCAAGTATCAGCTGGGTTTTGGGCTGCCCCGTCTAGGCTTTCTTTTTTAACATGCGCAGCCCGCGACCTCGGATGGGAGGTCCATAGGCCTGTTTGTATTTTCTTGAGGGCCATCATGTATCGACTGGCCTATGGACCTCCCGTCCGAGGTTTTATTTTTCCTGAAACATCGGCAACCCAATTTATGTTTTTTTAAGAAAACGCAGAGGTCTATTCTATTTTTCTATATAAGAATAGGAATGCCTGGTCCAACTTATGTTTCCCTTCTAACTATATTATATATATTTAAATTATTTTATATGTTATTATACATTATTCTTATTGCCATCATATATCTAACAGATACTTACATATGTAAGAAAACAATATCCCACATCTTATTAACTTATAAAATAATTTCTTAACAATAAAATTCTGGATTTTTTGGCAATGAAAATCCTGGTGATTGTGTATAAAAGCTTGGTAAGATTTAAGGACCAATGTAATAATAAATCACTTATATATATATATATATATATATATATATATATATATATATATATATATATATATATATATATAACAAAATGCTCAGCCCCTGTTTATTTTTTGATAAGATTGTTGCGCCCATCCCAACATTATAATTAGAATCAGCCCAGCAAAATCGTGTATTTCGAGAAAGTGCAAATGGCCTGTAATTTTTTAGGAAAAACATAAATGGGCCGCATGGACGCTACATTATTTGTTCACCCAGCCCAGCTAATGGACTGTAATTCAAAAAAAATAGATCAAATGGACTGTAAATTCTACCCCGCAAAAAAAGACTGTAAATTCTGAAAAAATGGGTTGAATACATGCCACATTTTTGGAGGCTGAAATGTGGGCCAATAGGTCGAAGCCAATGCAAGTCGTTGTCAACTTAGTCAACAAATGATTCTAACATCGTTAGCTGTTGGATTTACATCCAATGACCGGCATCCATCTTCAATTTCTCGTCTTCTTCCTCCAGCACCGCCGGGACCACCTGCTCCTGCCTCCTGCTGCTAGCAGCTCTACTTAGCACGCTTCGTTGTGAAGCGCTACTACACCGTTGGCCAGGCCATCCTTCCACCCCTCCACACCTCTTGTTCTTCTCCACTGACTGCCGAACCACACCGCACCAGAACCAGTTAACCCTCGTACACCTCTCCGTCTGCGACTCTACTCCTGCGTCTTCCCATCTCCGGCTCGTTGCTGTCCGGGGCCTCGCCGTCGTCCACCACCTTGGATGCGCTCGGCGCGGAGTGGTCAACATGGTCAACGAACGACACCATGGGAAGTAGACTGTGCGTGGAGAGGCTGACAGCTGGGTCCACGGCCACACGCAAGGAAATGCCTCCTTATTACGCGCAAAATAATGATTCCTCCACCTGACAGCTGGGACCCATCGGAAGGGCCTCTGTATTTCACGAAAAAAATGTTCCCATCGCTGACAGGTCGGACCCACCAGCTATATCTTCGCACGCAAGGAAGTGCCTCCTTATTACGCACAAAAAAATGAATACCCCCTTGCTAGCTGGGACCCACAATAGTGGGAGGCTGACTTGTGGGCCAACTAAGTTGACGGGGACGGAGGGCTTTGTCAACTTAGTCAATGTGAATGATTCTAGCTCCAGTGACCGTACGATGTCCATCCAACGGCCGTAGTGCTTCTTCAACCTCTGGTCTTCTTGCTCCAGCCGCCTGATGTCTACTACACAACCTTCTTCTTGTAGACGTTGTTGGGCCTCCAAGTGCAGAGGTTTGTAGGACAATAGCAAATTTCCCTCAAGTGGATGACCTAAGGTTTATCAATCCGTGGGAGGCGTAGGATGAAGATGGTCTCTCTCAAGCAACCCTGCAACCAAATAACAAAGAGTCTCTTGTGTCCCCAACACACCCTATACAATGGTAAATTGGATAGGTGCACTAGTTCAGCGAAGAGATGGTGATACAGGTGCAATATGGATGGTAGATATAGGTTTTCGTAATCTGAAAATATAAAAACAGCAAGGTAACTAATGATAAAAGTGAGCACAAACGGTATTGTAATGCTAGGAAACAAGGCCTAGGGTTCATACTTTCACTAGTGCAAGTTCTCTCAACAATAATAACATAATTGGATCACATAACTATCCCTCAACATGCAATAAAGAGTCACTCCAAAGTCACTAATAGCGGAGAACAAACGAAGAGATTATGGTAGGGTACGAAACCACCTCAAATTTATTCTTTCCGATCAATCCATTGGGCTATTCCTATAAGTGTCACAAACAGCCCTAGAGTTCGTAGTAAAATAACACCTTAAGACACACACCAACCAAAACCCTAATGTCACCTAGATACTCCAATGTCACCTCAAGTATCCGTGGGTATGATTATACGATATGCATCACACAGTCTCAGATTCATCTATTCAACCAACACATAGAACCTCAAAGAGTGCCCCAAAGTTTCTACCGGAGAGTCAAGATGAAAACGTGTGCCAACCCCTATGCATAGGTTCATGGGCGGGACCCGCAAGTTGATCACCAAAACATACATCAAGTGAATCAATAGAATAACCCATTGTCACCACGGTTATCCCATGCAAGACATACATCAAGTGTTCTCAAATCATTAAAGACTCAATCCGATAAGATAACTTCAAAGGGAAAACTCAATCCATTACAAGAGAGTAGAGGGGGAGAAACATCATAAGATCCAACTATAATAGCAAAGCTCGCGATACATCAAGATCGTGCCAAATCAAGAACACGAGAGAGACATCAAAACACATAGCTACTGGTACATACCCTCAGCCCCGAGGGTGAACTACTCCCTCCTCATCATGGAGAGCGCCGGGATGATGAAGATGGCCACCGGTGAGGGATCCCCCCTCCGGCAGGGTGCCGGAACAAGGTCCTGATTGGTTTTTGGTCGCTACAGAGGCTTGCGGCGGCGGAACTCCCGATCTATTATGTTCCCCGATGGTTTTAGGGTATATGGAGATATATATGCGAAAGAAGTCGGTAAGGGGGGCCACGAGGGGCCCACGAGGGTGGAGGGCGCGCCCAGGAGGGTGGGCGCGCCCCCCTGCCCCGTGCTCTCCTTGTTGATCCCCTGACGTGCACTCCAGGTCTCCTGTATTGCTTCCTTTCCAAAAATAACTTTTCCGAAGGTTTCATTCTGTTTGGACTCCGTTTGATATTCCTTTTCCGCGACACAGAAACAAGGGAAAAAACAGAAACTGGCACTGGGCTCTGGGTCAATAGGTTAGTCCCAAAAGTAATATAAAAGTGCATAGTAAAGCCCATAAAACATCCAAGATGGATAATATAATAGCATGAATACTTCATAAATTATACATACGTTGCAGACGTATCACCGTGCAAAGCAGCGCCGGTCGTGCCTCGTGCTCCTGCCTCCCATGGCCGGCTGCGATGCCGCGGAGGCCTCACCGCCCCCTACTACTCCCACCGCTGGCTAGGCCATCCCTCTACTCACCCACACCCCCTGTTATTCTGCGGCGACGGCAGCCTCACACTGCAGCGAACCAGTGAACCCTCATACTCCTCTACGCGTGGGCATCCTTCGTCGCGTCTTCCCCGCTCGCGTCGCCCCTTCCTAGGCCTCGCCGTCGTCCACCGCCCTGGTGCTCTCGGCGCGGCGTGGTCAACGTGGTCAAGGAACGGCTTCTATCGGACGTGGACTGTACGTGGAGAGGCTGACAGCTGGGTCCACGGCCGCAGCAAGGAAGTGCCTCCTTATTACGCGGAAAATAATGATTCCTCCACCTGACAGCAGGGACCCACCGGATGGGCAACCGTATTTCACGAAAAAAGTGTTCCCCCCTGACTGCTGGGACCTACCAGCGACATCTTCGCACGCAAGGAAGTGCGTCCGGGCAAAAAAAAACGATTCGCCCCCTGACTGCTGGGACCCACCAGCTACATCTTCACACGCAAGGAAGTGCTTGATAGTCGAGACCCACCTAGTCGAAGCGTACGTAGCATTGTCATTCTGGTCGTGAACGTGTACGTACATAGTGGTCGATGTAGAGGCGTGCACGTGTCGTAGTAGAGGCGTGCACGTAGCATGTACACGTACGTACGGTGGCCAGGGTGCAAGAAAGTAAATATGGCCACATACGTACATACGGGCGGGGTCTCGAACGCCTACTCGCGCGTACGTACGGCCAGGGCTCGTGTACATGGCTGGGTCAGAACGGAGAAACTGCGTCGTCGTCGTGTTCATGGGGAGGCAACGGAATGCGTCGTGTTCATCGGGAGGGAACGGAATGTGTGGGAGCCAGCCGGCTTGGAAGGAACAGCCGATGGAAACAAGGCCCAGCGTACCGCAGAACGGAGGAAACGGCCTTGTGTTCGACCGGCCACGTTCGAAATGGGATCCTGTTCATCGGGAGGGGTCTGGCGTACCGCAAAACAGAGGAAACAGACCTCCTACGGTCGAAATGGGGGTCCTGTTGATCAGGAGGGGTGTGGTGTACCACAGAACGGAGGAAACGGACTTGTGTTGGAGCGCTACGGTCAAAACGGGGGTCCTGTTCATTGGGAGGGGTGTGGCGTACCACAAAACGGGACTCCGCGGGATACTGTGCATCTCCACCGTCGACTCCCTCCAGCCTCCACGGGCTACTGTTCATCCACCGTTAACCTCCTCCAGCCTCCACTTGCGACTGTTCATCCACGGGCTCCTGTTCATCCAGCCTCCACCGCGCGCTACTCCACCGGCTACTGTTCAACCAGCCCTCTCCGCGGGCTCCTGTTCAACCACCCCTCCATGGGCTACTGTTCAACCACCCCTCCGTCGTCTACTGTTCATCCAGCCCTCCATGGGGTGGTCCTGTTCATCCAGCCCTCCACGGGGTCCTGTTCATCCAGCCCCAACCGGCTCGATCGATCGGGGTCCTGTTCATCCAGAGGCAACACCACAGGGTCATGTTCATCCACCCCCACCAGGAACTGTTCATCCAAACCCCCCCAGTAATGCTCACTATTCATCCAGAGGTAGCATCGATTGGCCTCAGTTAGCAGTAGTAGCGAAGGAATCGCTCGATCGGGTTCAGTTAACAGCCATCGATCGATCGCTCGGGTTCAGTAACACGTAGCCTGCAGTGTAATCGCTCGAGTTCAGTTAGAGCCCAACGCCTCGCTCGGGTTCAGTTAGAGCCCAACGCCTCGCACCCACGCGCGTGTGAGTACGAGAGAAACGTGCATCGCTCGGCCCAGACCACCCAACCTAACCAGGAACACCCCGATATTTTCCTTGCCCTCGCTTCTACTACGGGTTTTCCGTCATGGACGGCCCAAAGAATGTCATGCAGCTATGTCTCCGGCCCTCCCAGGACGAAAAGCCCATTTTCTGTCATGATTTTTTGTCATAGAAGTACGAGCCTGCTATGTCTCCAATGTATCTATAATTTTTTATTGTTCCATGCTATTATATTACCCCTTTTGGATGTTTATGGGCTTTATTTTACACATTTATATCATTTTTGGGACTAACCTACTAACCGAAGGCCCAGCCCATATTGCTGTTTTTTTGCCTATTTCAGTATTTCGAGAAAAGGAATATCAAACGGAGTCCAAACGGAATGAAACCTTCGGGAGCGTGATTTTTGGAACGAACGTGATCCATAGGACTTGGAGTGCAAGTCAAGAAGCATCCGAGGCCTCCACGAGGTAGGAGGGCGCCCCCCCCCCCACTATAGGGCGCGCCCCCTGTCTCGTAGGCCCCTCGGGCGGCCACCGACATACTTCTTCCTCCTATATATACCTACGTACCCCGAAAACATCCAGGGGCACCATGAAACACAATTTCCACCGCCGTAACCTTGTGTATCCGCGAGATCCCATCTTGGAGCCTTCGCCGGCACTCTGCCGGAGGGGGAATCAAGCACGGAGGGCCTCTACATCAACATCCTTGCCCCTCCGATGAGTTGTGAGTAGTTTACCACAGACCTACGGGTCCATAGTTATTAGCTAGATGGCTTCTTCTCTCTTTCTGGATCTCAATACAATGTTCTCCCCCTCTCTTGTGGAGATCCATTCGATGTAATCTCTTTTTGCTGTGTGTTTGTCGAGATTCGATGAATTGTGGGTTTATGATCAATTTTATCTATGAATAATATTTGAATCTTCTCTGAATTCTTTTATGTATGATTAAGTTATCTTTGCAAGTCTCTTCAAATTATCAGTTTGGTTTGGCCTACTAGATTGATATTTCTTGCCATGGGAGAAGTGCTTAGCTTTGGGTCCAATCTTGCGGTGTCCTTACCCAGTGACAGAAAGGGTTGCAAGGCACGTATTGTATTGTTGCCATCGAGGATAACAAGATGGGGTTTATATCATATTGCATGAGTTTATCCCTCTACATCATGTCATCTTGCTTAATGCGTTACTCTGTTCTTATGAACTTAATACTCTAGATGCATGCTGGATAGCGGTCGATGTGTGGAGTAATAGTAGTAGATGTAGGAAGGAGTCGGTCTACTTGTTATGGACGTGATGCCTATATACTCCCTCTGTTTTTATTTAGTTCGCATATTAGCTTTGGTCAAAGTCAAGCTTTGTAAACTTTGACTAAGTTTATAAACAAAAATATTAATATATATAATAAAAAATCAATACCACTAGATTCATTATTGAATGTACTTTCACGTCATATAGATTTGTTATGGTAAATGTTTATATATTTTTCTATAAACTTGGTCAAACTTTGCAAAGTTTGACTTCGGTCAAACCTAATATGCAGACTAAATAAAAACGGAGGGAGTACATGATCATGCCTAGATAATCTCATAACTATGCGCTTCTCTATCAATTGCTCGACAGTAATTTGTTCACCCACCATAATACTTATGCTTTCTTGAGAGAAGCCACTAGTGAAACCTATGGCCCCCGGGTCTATCTCTTATCATATTTGCTTTCAATCTACTTTTATTTGCATCTTTAATTTTTGCATCTATATTATAAAATACCAAAAATATATTTATCTTATCATACTATCTTTATTAGATCTCGCTTTACATGAAGTGGCCGTGAAGGGATTGACAAACCCTTTATTGTGTTGCTTACGAGTTCTCGATTGTTTGTGTAGGTGCGTGGGAATTTTGAGGAGCCTCCTCTTTGGATTGATACCTTGGTTCTCAAAACTGAGGAAATACTTACGCTACACTTGCTGCATCACCCTCTCCTCTTCAAGGAAAACCAACGCAAGCTCAAGACGTAGCAAGAAGGATTTCTGGCGCCGTTGCCGGGGAGGTCTTCGCTCAAGTCAAGACATACCAAGTACCCATCACAAACCCATCTCCCTCGCATTTACATTATTTGCCATTTGCCTCTCGTTTTCCTCTCCCCCACTTCACCCTTGTCGTTTTATTCACCCTCTCTTTCCCAATCTCCTCCTCTCTTCTCCGTTTTCCTTCTCGTTGCCATGGCCGAATCAAAAATAACTAAGGGCCCTTTCCTAGGTTCTAGTACCTTGGATAACCCCTCTATCCTCTCTAAGCTCATGAATAATGATGCTATAGAAAGACCCACCGGGGTCTCCAATGAGAGCTTGAATAATTTTGATGAGGATGACTTTGGAATTTTTCGCTATTTACTTGATGAGTCTTTAAAAGATGCTTGGGATAGGTTATTAAGGATTCGGGCTAGCTATGTGCCACAATATCAAATTGAAGATTACTTAAAAAGTTTCTGTGTTGGCTTTCCTGCTTCTTTTAAACAAGTTTTAGATTCTATTTTTGAAGGAGGTTTTCTTGAAGGGGATGCTATAGACACCTATGAAAAAATGAAAACTATATTTGGGCACCCTATGAATGATAAGGTTGAATCAACTAGTCTTTTGTGCTTCTATCAAAATCAAATTATTAAAGAGATGAAGTCTAGTTTAGAGGCAAATTTCCGTAATGTGCGTAATCTTACTTCTTCCATTAATGGCCATGTGATTAACTTAAATAGAAGAATGAATGCCATAGAAAGGCGATCCCCCTCTCCGAGTGCCAAATATGGCACTCGTTAGATCTATCTTCGCTTTTATGCCTAGCTAGGGGCGTTAAACGATAGCGCTTGTTGGGAGGCAACCCAATTTTACTTTTAGTTTTTTGTTTTTGCTTCTGTTTAGGAATAAATAATCCATCTAACTTCTGTTTAGATGTGGTTTTATGTTTTAATTAGTGTTTGTGCAAAGTTAAACCTATAGGATCTTCTTGGATGATAGTTATTTGATCTTGCTGTAATTTCCAGAAACTTTCAGCTCACAAAAATAATTGTTAGAAATCACCAGAACGTGATAAAATAGTGATTCCAATTGCTTCTGATCATAAACAAATTGCCGAGGTCTTCCTATTTTTGATGAATGTTTTGACTTCCAGAAGTTTGCGTTAGTTACAGATTACTACACACTGTTCTGTTTTTGACAGATTCTGTTTTTCGTGTGTTGTTTGCTTATTTTGATGAATCTATGGCCAATATAATAGCTTATGATCCATAGATAAGTTGGAATACAGTATGTTTAACACCAAATTAAATAAATAATGAGTTCATTGCAGTACCTTATGTGGTGGTTTTGTTTTCTTTCACTAACAGAGCTTATAAGATTTCTTGTTGAGTTTTGTGTTGTGAAGTTTTCAAGTTTTGGGTAAAGCTTTTATGGACTATGGAATAAAGGGTGGCAAGAGCCTAAGCTTGGGGATGCCCAAGGCACCCCAAGATATTCAAGAATAGCCAAAAGTCTAAGCTTGGGGATGCCCCGGGAAGGCATCCTCTCTTTCGTCTTCATTCATTGGTAACTTTACGTGGAGCTATATTTTTATTCACCACATGATAAGTGTTTTGCTTGGAGCGTCGTGTATTATATTAGTCTTTGCTTTTTAGTTTACCACAATCATCCTTGCTGGACACACCTTTTGGGAGAAGCCTATTTGATTAGAATTTGCTAGAATACTCTATGTGTTTCACTTATATCTTTTGAGCTTGATAGTTTTTGCTCTAGTGCTTCACTTATATCTTTTAGAGCACGGTGGTGTCTTAATTTTGAAGAAATTGCTAGTCTCTCATGCTTCACTTATATTATTTTGATAGTCTTTTAGAACAGCATGGTATTTGCTATGATCATAAAGTTGGTCCTAGAATGATGAACATCTAAGTTGGGTATAATAAAAACTATCATAGGAAGTGAATTGGATGCTATGATCAACTTGATACTTGATAATTGTTTTGAGATATGGAGGTAGTGATATTAAAGTCATGCTAGTTGGGTGATTATGAATTTAAAGAATGCTTGTGTTGAAGTTAACAAGTCCCATAGCATGCACGTATGGTTAAAGTTGTGTAACAAATTTGAAACATGAAGTGTACACGGCTTGTGCATCCTTATGAGTGGCGGTCGGGGACGGCGATGGTCTTTTCCTACCAATCTATCCCCTAGGAGCATGCGCGTAGTACTTGATTTTGATGACTTCTAAATTTTTGCAATAAGTATATGAGTTCTTTTGACTAATGTTGACTCCATGGATTATCGCACTTTTACCTTTCCGCCTTTGCTAGCCTCTCTTGATGCCGTGCATTGCCCTTTCTCACCTTGAGAGTTGGTGCAAACTTCGCGATGCATCAAACCCCGTGATACGATCGCTCTATCACACATAAACCTCCTATATCTTCCTCAAAACAGCCACCATACCTACCTATTATGGCATTTCCATAGCCATTCCGAGATATATTGCCATGCAACTTTCCACCGTTCCGTTCATCATGACATACTTTACTTTTGTCATATTGCCATTGCATGATCATGTAGTTGACATCGTATTTGTGGCAAAGCCACCATGCATTATTTTTCATACATGTCACTCTTGATTCATTGCACCATCCCGGTACACCGCCGGAGGCATTCATATAGAGTCATATCTTGTTCTACTTTCGAGTTGTAATTGTTGAGTTGTAAGAAAATAAAAGTGTGATGATCATCATTTTTAGAGCATTGTCCCAAGTGAGGAAAGGATGATGGAGACCATGATTCCCCCACAAGTCGGGATGAGACTCCGAACGAAAAAGAAAAAGAAAAAAAGAGGCCATAAAAAGAGAAAAGGCCCAAATAAAATAAAATGAGAGAAAAAGAGAGAAGGGACAATGCTACTATCCTCTTATCACACTTGTGCTTCAAAGTAGCACCTTGTTCTTCATGTAGTGAGTCTCATATATTGTGCTTCAAAGTAGCACCATGTTTTTCATATAGTGAGTCTCATAAGTTGTCTTTTTCATACTAGTGGGAATTTTTCATTATAGAACTTGGCTTGTATATTCCAACGATGGGCTTCCTCAAATGCCCTAGGTCTTCATGAGCAAGCAAGTTGGATGCACACCCACTAGTCTTCTTTTGTTGAGCATTCGTTTATAGCTCTAGTGCATCTGTTGCATGGCAATCCCTACTCCTCATGTTGACATCAATTGATGGGCATCTCCATAGCCCGTTGATTATCCTCGTCAATGTGAGACTTTCTCCTTTTTTGTCTTCTCCACACAATCCCCATCATCATATTCTATTCCACCCATAGTGCTATAACCATGGTGTTGGGGAACGTAGCAGAAATTAAAAATTTTCCTACGTGTCACCAAGATCTATCTATGGAGAAACCAGCAACGAGGGGAAGGAGAGTGCATCTACATACCCTTGTAGATCGCTAAGCGGAAGCGTTCAAGAGAACGGGGTTGAAGGAGTCGTGCTTGTCGTGATCCAAATCACGGAGATCCTAGTGCCGAGCAGACGGCACCTCGCGTTCAACACACGTATAGCCGGTGGCGTCTCCCATGCCTTGATCCAGCAAGGAGAGAGGGAGAGGTTGGGGAAGACTCCATCCAGCAGCAGCACAACGGCGTGGTGGTGGTGGAGGAGCGTGCCAATCCTGCAGGGCTTCGCCAAGCACCGCGAGAGAGGAGGAAGGAGAGAGGTAGGGCTGCGCCAGGGAGAGGTCAAACTCTTGTGTTGGCAGCCCCAAAGTCCTCAAGTATATATAGGGGGAGAGGGGGGCTGCGCCCCTACCTAGGGTTCCACCCCTAGGGGCGGCGGCCAGCCCTAGATCCCATCTAGGGGGGCGGCCAAGGGGGAGAGGGAACTTGCCCCCAAGTTGGGTGGGCGCCCCTCCCAAACCCTAGGCGCCTTGGGCCCTTGTGGGGCGCACCAGCCCACCCGGGCTGGTCCCTCCACACTTGGCCCATGCAGCCCTCCGGGGCCGGTGGCCCCACTTGGTGGACCCCCGGGACCCTCCCGGTGGTCCCGGTACGTTACCGATAAAACACGAAACTTTTCCGGTGACCAAAACAGGACTTCCCATATATAAATCTTTACCTCCAGACCATTCCGGAACTCCTCGTGACATCCGGGATCTCATCCGGGACTCAGAACAACATTCAGTAACCACATACAAACTTCCTTTATAACCCTAGCGTCATCGAACCTTAAGTGTGTAGACCCTACGGGTTCGGGAACCATGCAGACATGACCGAGACGTTCTTCGGTCAATAACCAATAGCGAGATCTGGATACCCATGTTGGCTCCCACATGTTCCACGATGATCTCATCGGATGAACCACGATGTCAAGGACTCAATCGATCCCGTATACAATTCCCTTTGTCTAACGGTATTGTACTTGCCCGAGATTCGATCGTCGGTATACCGATACCTTGTTCAATCTCGTTACCGGCAAGTCTCTTTACTCGTTCCGTAACACATCATCCCGTGATCGACCCCTTGGTCACATTGTGCATATTATGATGATGTCCTACCGAGTGGGCCCAGAGATACCTCTCCGTTTACACGGAGTGACAAATCCCAGTCTCGATTCGTGCCAACCCAACAGACACTTTCGGAGATACCTGTAGTGCGCCTTTATAGCCACCTAGTTACGTTGTGACGTTTGGTACACCCAAAGCATTCCTACGGTATCCGGGAGTTGCACAATCTCATGGTCTAAGGAAAAAATACTTGACATTATAAAAGCTTTAGCATACGAACTACGATCTTTGTGCTACGCTTAGGATTGGGTCTTGTCCATCACATCATTCTCCAAATGATGTGATCCCGTTATCAACGACATCCAATGTCCATGGTCAGGAAACCGTAACCATCTGTTGATTAACGAGCTAGTCAAGTAGAGGCTTACTAGGGACATGGTGTTGTTTATGTACCCACACATGTATCTGAGTTTCCTATCAATACAATTATAGCATGGGTAATAAACGATTATCATGAACAAGGAAATATAATAATAATAACTATTTATTATTGCCTCTAGGGCATATTTCCAACAGTCTCCCACTTGCACTAGAGTCAATAATCTAGTTCACATCGCCATGTGATTAACATTCACAGGTCACATTGCCATGTGACCAACATCCAAAGAGTTTACTAGTGTCACTAAACTAGTTCACATCACCATGTGATTAAGACTCAATGAGTTCTGGGGTTTGATCATGTTTTGCCAGTGAGAGAGGTTTTAGTCAACGGGTCTACAACATTCAGATCCGTATGTATTTCACAATTCTCTATGTCATATTGTAAATGCTGCTTCCACGCTCTACTTGGAGCTATTCCAAATGGTTGCTCCACTATACGTATCCGGTTTGCTACTCAGAGTCATTCGGATAGGTGTTAAAGCTTGCATCGACGTAACCCTTTACGTCGAACTCTTTATCACCTCCATAATCGAGAAACATATCCTTATTCCTCTAAGGATAATTTTGACCGCTATCTGGTGATCCACTCCTTGATCACCTTTGTACCCTCTTGCCAGATATGTAGCAAGGCACACATCAGGTGCGGTACATAGCATAGCATACTGTAGAGCCTACGTCTAAGGCATAGGGGACGACCTTCGTCCTTTCTCTCTCTTCTGCCGTGGTCGAGCTTTAAGTCTTAACTTCATACCTTACAACTCAGGCAAGAACTCCTTCTTTGAGTGATCCATCTTGAACACCTTCAAGATTATGTCAAGGTATGTGCTCATTTGAAAGTATTAATAATCATTTTGATCTATCTTATAGATCTTGATGCTTATTGTTCAAGCAGCCTAATCCAGGTTTTCCATTGAAAAACACTTTTCAAACAACCCTATATGCTTTCTAGAAATTCTACATCATTTACGATCAACAATATGTCAACAACATATACTCATCGAAATTCTATAGTGCTCCCACTCACTTCTTTGGAAATACAAGTTTCTCATAAACCTTGTATAGACCCAAAATCTTTGATCATCTCATCAAAGCATACATTCCAACTCCGAGATGCTTACTCTAGTCCTTAGAAGGATTGCTGGAGCTTTGCATACTTGTTAGCGTCTTTCAGATTGTCAAAACCTTCGGTTGTATCACATACAACCTTTCCTCAAGAAAACTGTCAAGGAAACAATGTTTTAACATCCTATATGCAAAATTTCATAAATAATGCGAGAATCGCTAATCCAATTCCAACAGACACTTAGCATCGCTACGGTGAGAAAGCCTCACCGTAGTCAACTCCTTGAACTTGTCGGAAAACATCTTTAACGACAAGTCGAGCTTCTTAATGGTGATTCTTACCATCATTATGCATCTTCCTTTTAAAATCCATCTTTACCCAACGTCCCCACGACCATCAAGTATTTCTTCCAAAGTCATGGATCCTCTCTCGGATGTTATGGCCTTGAGCCATTCGTCGGAATCCGGGCCCACCATCGCTTCTTCATAGCTCGTAGGTTCATTGTTGTCTAGCAACATGACCTCTAAGACAGGATTGCGTACCACTCTGAAGTAGTATGCGTCCTTGTCGACCTACAAGGTCTAGTGACTTGATTCGAAGCATCATGATCACTATCATCAGCTTCCACTTCAATTGGTGTAGGTGCCACATGAACAACTTCCTGTGCCCTGCTACACACTGGTTGAAGTGATGGTTCAATAACCTCATTAAGTCTCCACCATCCTCCCACTCAATGAACTTTTCCTCGAGAAAGGACCCGTTTCTAGAAACAATTACTTTTGCTTCCGGATCTGAGATAGGAGGTATACTCAACTGTTTTGGGTGTCCTATGAAGATGCATTTTTATCCGCTTTGGGTTTGAGCTCATCAACCTGAAACTTTTTCACATAAACATCGCAGCCCCAAACTTTTAAGAAACGACAACTTAGGTTTCTCCAAACCATAGTTCAAAGGTGTCGTCTCAACAGAATTACGTGGTGCCCTCTTAAAGTGAGTGTGGTTGTCTCTAATGCCTAACCCATGAACGATAGTGGTAATTCGATAAGAGACATCATGGTACGCACCATATCCAATAGGGTGCAACTATGATGTTCGGACACACCATCACACTATGGTATTCCAGGCGGTATTTATTGTGAAACAATTTCCACAATGTCTTAATTGCGTGCCAAAGCTCGTAACTCAGATACTCATCTCTATGATCATATCATAGACATTTTATCCTCTTGTCACGATGATCTTTAACTTCACTCTGAAATTACTTGAACCATTCAATAATTCAGACTTGTGTTTCATTAAGTAAATACACTCAGTATCTACTTAAATCATCCATGAAGTATTCACTGCATGCCTCAGCACTCATTGGACTGCACACATCAAAATGTGTTACTTCCAACAAGTTGCTATCTTGTTCCATCTTACTGAAACCGAGGCTTTTCAGTCATCTTGTCCATGTGGTATGATTTGCATATCTCAAGTGATTTAAAATCAAGTGAGTCCAAACGATCCATCTGCATGGAGTTTCTTCATGCGTATACACCAATAGACATGGTTCGCATGTCTCAAACTTTTCAAAACGAGTGAGTCCAAAGATCCATCAACATGGAGCTTCTTCATGCTTTTACACCAATATGACTTACATGGCGATTGCCACAAGTAAGTGGTACTATCATTACTATCTTATATCTTTTGGCATGAACATGTGTATCACTACGATCAAGATTCAATAAACCATTCATTTTAGGTGCAAGACCATTGAAGGTATTATTCAAATAAATAGAGTAACCATTATTCTCCTTAAATGAATAACTGAATTGCGATAGACATAATCCAATCATGTCTATGCTCAACGCAAACACCAAATTACAATTATTCTGGTTTAATACTAATCTTGATGGTAGAGGGAGCGTACAATGTTTGATCACATCAAACTTGGAAACACTTCCAACACATATCGTCAGCTCACCTTTAGCTAGTCTCTGTTTATTCCGTAGCCTTTTATTTCGAGTTACTAACACTTAGCAACCGAACCGGTATCTAATACCCTGGTGCTACTAGGAGTACTAGTAAAGTACACAATAACTTAATGTATATCCAATATACTTCTATCGACCTTGCCAGCCTTCTCATCTACCAAGTATCTAGGGTAATCTGCTCCAGTGGATGTTCCCCTTATTACAGAAGCACCGAGTCTCGGGTTTGGGTTCAACCTTGGGTTTCTTCACTGGAGCAGCAACTGATTTGCTGTTTCATGAAGTACCCCTGCTTGCCCTTGCCCTTCTTGAAACTAGTGGTTTCACTAACCATCAACAATTGATGCTCCTTCTTGATTTCTACTTTCGTGGTGTCAAACATCGCGAATATTTCAAGGATCATCATATCTATCGCTGATATGTTATAGTTCATCACGAAGCTCTAGCAGCTTGGTGGCAATGACTTTGGAGAAACATCACTATCTCACCTGGAAGATCAGCTCCCACTCGATTCAAGTGATTGTTGCACTCAGACAATCTGAGCACAAGCTCAACGATTGAGCTTTTCTCCCTCAGTTTGCAGGCTAAGAAAATCGTCGGAGGTCTTATACCTCTTGACGTGGGCACGAGCCTGAAATCCCAATTTCAGCCCTCGAAACATCTCATATGTTCATGACGTTTCAAAAACGTCTTTGGTGCCTCAACTCTAAACCGTTTAACGAACTATCACGTAGTTATCAAAGCGTGTATGTCCGATGTTCGCAACATCCACAGGGCGGCGTTTGGGGTTCAAGACACCGAGTGGTGCATTAAGGACATAAGCTTTCTTACGTCCGCGTAATCATCATGTCAACTTTCAACTATATTTTCTCTAGGAACATATCTAAACAGTGGAACTAAAGCGCGAGCTTACGACATAATTTGCAAAGATCTTTTGACTATGTTCAGGATAATTAAGTTCATCTCATGAACTCCCACTCAGATAGACATCCCTCTAGTCATCTAAGTGATTACATGATCCGAGTCAACTAGGCCGTGTCCGATCATCACGTGAGACGGACTAGTCATCATCGGTGAACATCTTCATGTTGATCGTATCCTCCATACGACTCATGCTCGAACTTTCGGTCTCTTGTGTTCCGAGGCCATGTCTGTACATGCTAGGCTCGTCAAGTTAACCTAAGTGTTTTGTGTGTGTAAATCTGGCTTACACCCGTTGTATGTGAACGTAAGAATCTATCACACCCGATCATCACGTGGTGCTTCGAAACGATGAACTTTCACAACGGTGCATAGTTAGGGGGAACACTTTCTTGAAATTTTAATGAGGGATCATCTTATTACTACCGTCGTTCTAAGCAAATAAGATGCATAAACATGATAAACATCACATGCAATCAAATAGTGACATGATATGGCCAATATCATTTTGCTCCTTTTGATCTCCATCTTCGGGGCTCCACGATCATCAGCGTCGCCGGCATGACACCATGATCTCCATCATCATGATCTCCATCATCGTGTCACCATGAAGTTGTCTCGCCAACTTATTACTTCTACTACTATGGCTACCGGTTAGCAATAAAGTAAAGTAATTACATGGCGTTTGTTCAATGACACGCAGGTCATACAATAAATTAAGACAACTCCTATGGCTCCTGCCGATTGTCATACTCATTGTCGGTGTCAAAACCGGCGGATCTCGGGTAGGGGGTCCCGAACTGTGCGTCTAGGCGGATGGTAACAGGAGACAAGGGACACGATGTTTTTACCCATGTTCGGGCCCTCTCGATGGAGGTAATACCCTACTCCTGCTTGATTAATATTGATGATATGGGTAGTACAAGAGTAGATCTACCACGAGATCAGAGAGGCTAAACCCTAGAAGCTAGCCTATGGTATGATTGTTGTTAGATCCCACGGACTAAAACCCTCCGGTTTATATAGACACCGGATAGGTTAGGGTTACAGAGTCGGTTACAATGGTAGGAGATCTACATATCCGTATCGCCAAGCTTGCCTTCCACGCCAAGGAAAGTCCCATCCGGACACGGGACGAAGTCTTCAATCTTGTATCTTCATAGTCTTGGAGTCCGGCCGTGATGATAGTTCGCTATCCGGACACCCCTAGTCCAGACTCCTCGGAGCCCCGAACCAGGCTTCAATGACGACGAGTCCGGCGTGCATATTGTCTTCGGCATTGCAAGGCGGGTTCCTCCTCGAATACTTCATAGAAGGTTTTGAACACAAGGATAAAGTGTCCGCTCGCAAAACAAGTTCCACATACCACCGTAGAGAGAATAACTTTTGCATAGATCTGCTGACGTATTCCGCGGCGTGACATCACACCACGGCCAGGCCTTTATATGAATCGTTTTTTACCGTTCCACCTTAGCGCGTTTAACGAGGCGGTTTCCTTGGCACGTCTTATCAAAGCATAGATCGTGCCCCCTTATTCCGGGATTCTCATCAATACGGACGTGGGTAACCCAACCGTGCCCGTTGGCACGCCCCCTCTATTAAAGGCGAGTCCTAATCGACCACGGAGAGGGCTCTTGGTATTTCAACCTCTTTATAATGAGACCAAGGCCCTCTTCTTTTTTACAACCTCCATCGAGTTCGCCTCGCGCTTCGAGTTCTAACACCCAAAGCTTCAGATTTAGGCGCTTCGGACCTTCGACGATGTCCGGCTCCGACCAGCACGGCCGATGGATGTCTTCTTCCGTCACAGAAGAAGATGTGCTAAAGCTGCGAGACGCCAGGTATCTAACCGGCGAGATTTCGCATAGGATGCCTGCTCTAGGGCAGGTCATTCCCACTCCCGAGCCCGGCGAGAGCGTGGTGTTCGTGTCTCACTTACTTCGGGGTTTAGGCTTCCCGACGGATCCCTTTGTGCAGGGGCTCATGTTTTATTATGGGCTGGATTTCCATGATTTGAATCCGGAGTCCATCCTCCATATCTCGTCATTCATTGTCGTATGCGAGGCCTTCCTCCATATTACCCCTCACTTTGGATTGTGGCTCAAGACCTTCAATGTGGAGCCAAAGATGATCGAGGGGCAACAAGCAGAGTGCGGAGGGGCGGTCATAAGCAAATGTGCTGATGCTCCGTGGCCCGAGGGCTTTTTTCAAGAGGAGCTTGGTTGGTGGCAGCGGGGTGGTTTTATATCACGCTCGGGGGCACCAAATGGGTGGCGCTTCCGCTTTCCGCTCAGTCCACCATGGTGGCGTCATGGGTCAACAAGGGCTCGACTGGGGCCGTCCAAGGGCGTTCCTTTGTTGCAGGGTCGTATTCGAGACCTCCAAGAAAGAGAGATCAATCTGGTTGCGATGGCGCAGGTTATGTTGATTCGGCGTATTCGCCTGCAAACGCCGCCTCCGCCTGTGGGAATTTAATCCGGAGGGACCACGAGCTCTCCAAAATTTTATGGGTACGACGCCCGTGGAGATGTATAAATTGTTCTTCGGATCACAAGAGAAGTGTCCGGACCTGACTGAGGACGCTGGACTGAGCTGCAATCGCCCAGATACTCAAGTAAGTAATCTTGTACCCGGACAGGCTGTCCGTTCATTTATCGTAAACTTGGCCTTTAAGGAGTTGTTTCTTGAACATGAGTGGATAGCCAAGGCAAAATTAATAAGGTGTCCGGCTCCCCTCCCAGAGACCACGTCGGATCCCATGCTGACCAAGATGTTGAAGGCCGCGCCTTTTAAAGAAGGCGAAGGGGGGAGCCGGGAAGCAACTGCCTCCACGAAGGAGACTTTCGAGGAAGGAGGGATCAAAGGTCCCACCTCCAAGGAGAGAAGAGGACCGCTTCGGAAGATCCGGAGGTCAAGGCCTCAAAGAGGGGGAAGGATTCTTCGTCAGATAGTCCAGCGTTGGGAAGTAACCCAGCCGCACTGTTTCCCCAAGGGGATCAGCCCTCCAGCGAGCCGTAAGTAAAAAAATAGAAGGGGTCTTGTAAATAAGGAACATCCCTGCATTTAATTCTAAAGATAACCAAAATTGTACCTTATAGTTCGGATCTCAGCCCTTCTCAGCAGAGCTCGTCTTTGGGGGATCTTCTTCTGGAGATGATGGAGAGCGAAACGCCTCCACCTGTCGCACCTTCATGTGAGGCGGACGCCCCTGAGGTGTCGTCGCGGAGAGTTTCCCCGAGTCCGGCGGGGCCGGAAGGTCCGGCGCCAGCTGGCGTGCGGTCGGAGGAGCTAAAGGATCTGCTCAGGCGAGCGGCTATCTCAGAAGATCACCGTGCTCTAATGGGTACGGTGATTGAAAGTATTGCATCTGCTGAGAGCGGGTTGCATGAAGCCGCCAGAAACTTGCTGACGGGGTTCGAGGTACGCAAAAATGATGTACCTTTTGACAGTTATGCATATAGAATGCACCCTGTATAGATAGTAGCCCCTGAGACTCGGTATGTTGTCAAAATTGACAGCGTGCGAGGATCATAATCTCAGATTATAACATATCGCCGCTCCTAAATAGGTGGCGGGCGTCCGATGTGATCGGATCGATGAATATGACGAACTAAAGCGGCACTTGACGAGGCGGATGTGGACATCGCTGGTCAATAAGCGGTTTGACGAGTCACAAGGTATGTGACTTCTGTCACGGACACTGGTAAGGGAGCTTGACGCCCATTCCTTACTACTTGTATGCTTAATGCAGGTGGTGCCGCTTTGTGGAGGAGCTGCGGCGGAACTTGCCCGAGCGAAAGAGCAAGCCAGAAATAGTAATGCGGCGCTTTAAGGGCGGCGAAGAGCTAAAAGCGAACGGGCTGCTCCTTTGCCGAAAGAAGAGGAAATGGCCGATATGGCCATAAAGTTGAAGAATACTACCGACTGCTGCGAGGTTCTTGAAAAAGAACGTCAAGCGGAGCAAGAGGGCCTGAAAAAGGCCACCGCCGAATCCAAGGATGCTCGTTCCGCTTTGAGAGCTGCCAAGGAGGAGCTGAGTCAGGCCGGGGCTATTGAGTCTGGAAAACCGTTTCTGCTGCGGAGGAAATATACGGATCCAAAATATGCTCAGTTGGACAAGTTGTGGAGTTCGGAGGATGCTTATCTGGACTTAGCGGCGAGCGCTGCGGACACGATTGTGCATTTCCGAGGCCAGAAGGGGCACAGAAGGGAAGAGCTATATTGGTCGCAATTCCATAGTCCGGAGCGTCCTCTTCCGTTGACCGATCGGTTGGCCGAATGGGCCGAGCTGAATCGATTATCCGGACTTGCCATGAAGCATGTCATGACTCATTTGTGGCTAGGTGGACCCCAGCCGAAGAGTTATTTTGGTTTAGTGCAGCAGTTCCTTGGTGCAGTACCGCGTATCGACGCAATGAAGCGGTCGGCGTGTATTGACGGGCGCGGATGGCTCGCCCGTGTCAAGACATCTTGGGCGGAGATGAAGGCCACCGACGTTGCATCCCAAGATTCGGACGAAGCCAGTACCGCCAAGCACTATTTTGAGGAAGTCTGCAGGCGCTCGTTTAATAGAGACGCGATGCTCGAAGGATATTATGTTTAAATGACATGTATGATTTGTGAAAACAATGTTTCAATATAATATAAGAGCTTTTTATACTTGTGCGTTCAAGTAGTAAACTACTCCTGTGCGGCCGTTGATGTATATGTATATATAACTCGAAAGATGGCACTCCTTGGCTTTCAGCCCCACGCACATAGTGCGGGGTGTTTGCAAAGAAGCGCTTTTTCACACTTAATCCAATGTCTTGGTCCTATTAAGGAGGTGGTAGCGTAGCAAACTAGGCAACCGGACTATAATGCTTTATCACTTTCACTTAGCCATAGGAGTTCGAGGTGGGGCTACTATATAGCCCTGGGGGCACCGCACTCTCCCGAATTCGAAGTGCGTATGTGCTGACGAAAAACGGTCCTTCGTTAATCGGAGGAATTCTAAACATTCTGGTGAGTCATCGGTGGTTGACCAGTCTCTCGCTATATCATGACGATCAGTTTTCGCTTTCTCTCTTGAGGTGCTCGCCCGGCGAACCAGGGCACAATCGCATAGTTCTCCTAGTGCGCGTTAGCGATAGAGCGGGCGTAAGGCAGCAAATCACAGGAGCCGGGCAAACCCAACATTTGACCAAAGACATGATTCGAGCTGATGCATATAAGGCCTAACTCGAGACGCGAATACCCCTAAGGTATTGGTCTTTATAAAAGCAGGCAGAATAATGCCCTAAGCCCCCGTGTCAGTGCACGCGCAAAAATTCTGGTGCGGCCAATGCCAAAACGCAGCCTCCTCCTCGGTTATAGTAAGAAACCGGGGGATGTACATCAACAAGAGACAGAAAATAGGTTTACAGGGTCTTAATCTGAAAAGAATCCTTGCAGCGGGTCCCTCCGCGTCTGCGCTGTGTCTCTGTTGTGCAGCAGTATCTGGGACGGGTGTAGCACGTTGTTCATCTGTGAAAGAGAGGAACTTAGTTTAAAAGAAAAAAGATCGTGCGAAAGATGTACTTTATATGAAATAAACAGAGTACGATTCGAAGAAGTGAATAAAATTGAGCTTTATTTTCTTTTGTTGTACATGCATGCAGCCCCTTGTATGGGGGTATGCCGCTAGTAGGCGCCGGACCCGTCTAGCCGTGTCCGGGTTTGAATGACCTATTCAGGTTCTTTGACTAGCGGAGCCGGATAGGTGTGGGGCTGTCAAGGCAGTCTCACGTTCTTCCGTGCTCGAGTAACACTTAATACTCCCTTTTAATGAGATGATGCCGCGTGGATCGGGCATTTTAAGTGTAAGAGATGCATAATGCGGTATTGCGTTAAAGCGGGCGAAAGCTTCACGCCCCAGTAGTGCTTGATAGCCACTGTCAAATGGGGCGATGTGGAAGGTTAACTTTTCGCGGCGGAAGTTGTCGGATGAGCCGAACACAACTTCTAGTAGAAGGGAGACGTACAATGGGCATATGGGCTGGGCATTACCCCTTTGAGGGAGGTGTTGCTATGGCGAATTTTGGTTGGGTCTATCCCCATGCTGCGGATTGTGTCCTGATATATCAGGTTTATGTCACTGCCGCCATCCATGAGGACTTGTGTAAATTGGAATCCGTCAATTATAGGATCCAATATCAAGGCAGTCCATCCTGCGTTCCGGATACTTTCGGAATAGTCCTGATGGTCGAAGGTGATTGGTTTTGTCAACCAGTGTTGGTACTCCGCTAGGGTAGTTTGTGCGGCGCGCATTTTGGTGGGCGCCGCTCTGTTTTTCCCTTTGATCACGTGAAGTGAGTTTACTGTTTTAACTTCTTGTGGGAAATTCTTTTGTTTTCCGGGGCTCTGCTTGTGGTGCTCGTCATCATCTTCACTTGGTGTGTCGAGCCCCTTGTGTTCGGGCGTTGAGTCTGCGGACTGTTTGAAGACCCAACAATTTACGTGGGTATGGTTTGCAGGCCTCCCGGGAGTACTGTGGATTTGACATATCTTGTCCAAGATTTTTTTTAAGTTGGATAGCTCATCGCTATTGTCCTTAACGGGCAGTTTTTTATTGTTCTGCCGTGAGCTTTTGAATCCGGCGTTGACTGCCGCGCTCTTTGGACCGTTCCCCTTAATATGGCGCTGGTCCTTGTTGTGTCGTGGTTTCCCATTTCCATCCCTGACTTCGGATGTACTTGGGTCGCTGGTGCTGCATCTTGCTAGCCAGCTATCCTCTCCCGCGCAAAAGCGGGTCATGAGGCTTGTTAATGCGGCCATGATTCTCGGCTTCTCTTGGCCGAGGTGTTTGGCCAGCCATTCGTCTCGGACGTTGTGTTTGAAAGCTGCTAAGGCTTCGGCGTCCGGACGATCGACTATTTGGTTCTTTTGGTGAGGAACCTGTTCCAGAATTTGCGGCTGACTCTCCGGGCTGTTGAGTTATATGACTTAAATCGTGCAGATCCGGAGGACGGACATAAGTCCCTTGAAAATTTGCCGAAAAGCATCCTCGAGCTCTTCCCAACTTCTAATGGTATTTTCGGGAGGCCTTTGAGCCAATGCGGGCTGCCCTTTGAGCTTGAGGGTAAGTATTTTATGGCGTGGAGATCATCTCCTCTAGCCATGTGTATGTGGAGGATATAGTCCTCAATCCGGACTCTGTGGTCTGTTGTTCCGTCGTATGCCTCTATGTTTACGGGTTTGAATCGGCTGGGAATTCTTGATCCGGCACCTCATCGGTGAAACACGGGGGGTGTCTGGCGCCCTATATTTGGGTGTGCCGTGATGTTCGGATATTTGGCGTGTTGCATTGCTTTGAAGAGCTTGCTATCTCGGCCCATAGATGGACCTAATGGGCCATCCTTTTGATGTGAATCCTTATGCGGATCGCGTATCGGCTTGTGTCTTGGCGCCATTTGCCACTCTCTTTTGCCGTGGGGTCGTCCATCCGACGGGTGGCCTTCTTACTTTTGATTGTGGGGCTCTATGGCCTCCTCATCAAATTCGGGCAGTAGTTTTCTCTTTGGGTAGCTCTTTGTTCGCATCGTCGCCGTATTTGTCTGAGTGTTGAATACTTTGCTCCATATGATTCGAGTGCATCTTCGCTGTTTTGAGCTTCCGCTTCGCTTTTTCAGCTACGCGCAGTGTGATGGCGGCGAGCCTTTTGTGGAGGTTATTCTGCTCCCACAGTTTGTCCGTGAGATCGTCCGGACTGTTGTCTTCGCCGGGACGGGTTGTTTATCAAGTTGTCTTGTTTGGACGATTGCTCGATAGCATGTTCATCGTCCACCGGTTCGCCCCTGCTCTATGGCTGGGTCTTTGTTGGCGGGACTTGGTTGGCGTTTACGTTGCCGTTTGACTGCTTTTCGAGGGATTTATCCTTCGTAGCGTCCCGTTGTTCCTCGTCTTCATTTCCTTTAGGTGTATCCACCATGTATACATCATGGGATGAGGTGGCTGTCCAGTATCCTATAGGCGCTGGTTCATGGTTGTCTCCTACATCGTCGTCCATACCGTCGATGTCTTCGGAGTCGAAATCGAGCACATCGTGTAAGCTTTCGACAGTGGCTACGAAGTGGGTGGTGGGTGGGCATTGAATTTCTTCATCGTCCGCATCCCAACCTTCCTGACCGTAGTCCGGCCATGGCTCTCCGGATAAAGAGAGAGACTTTAGTGAATTCAGGATGTCGCCAAAGGGCGAGTGCTGAAGGATGTCTGCGGCAGTGAACTCCATGATCGGCGCCCAATCGGATTCGATTGGCAGGGGCGCGGAGGGTTCGGAGTCCGGAAAGGAGTCCGGCACCTGGGAGTCACGGTCTTCGCAATGGATAGGGATTGTGTTCGGCTCGACCGCCGTGGAGATTTCAGCCCCCGAGGTGGTGTCCAACCAACCATCCTCGATCGGCGAGATCGGCTCCGAATCAATGTTCGGAGCGGACACTAGTGCGGCCTCCAGGACCTTTGCTCGGTGCAGAGTTAGATCATGCCCATCGAGACAGTGCGGCGCGCTTGGCTGTGGCTCGAATCCGTCGAAGATCAAGTCTCCTCGGACGTCGGCCGTATAATTCAAGCTTCCAAATCTGACCTGATGGCCATGGGTGTAGCTTTCGATCTGCTCCAGATGGCCTAGCGAATTGGCCCACAGTGCAAAGCCACCGAATACGAAGATCTGTCCGAGGAGAAAAGTCTCACCCTGGACTGCGTCGTTGCTGATGATCGAAGGAGCCATCGGGCCTGTAGGTGACGACACAGAGGAACTCTCAATGAAAGCACCAATGTCGGTGTCAAAACCGGCGGATCTCTGGTAGGGGGCCCCGAACTGTGCGTCTAGGCGGATGGTAACAGGGACAAGGGACACGATGTTTTTACCCAGGTTCGGGTCCTCTCGATGGAGGTAATACCCTACTCCTGCTTGATTAATATTGATGATATGGGTAGTACAAGAGTAGATCTACCACGAGATCAGAGAGGCTAAACCCTAGAAGCTAGCCTATGGTATGATTGTTGTTCGTCCTACGGACTAAAACCCTCCGGTTTATATAGACACCGGATAGGTTAGGGTTACACAGAATCGGTTACAATGGTAGGAGATCTACATATCCGTATCGCCAAGCTTGCCTTCCATGCCAAGGAAAGTCCCATCCGGACACGGGATGAAGTCTTCAATCTTGTATCTTCATAGTCTTGGAGTCCAGCCGTGATGATAGTTCGGCTATCCGGACACCCCCTAGTCCAGGACTCCCTCACTCATCGACATGAAAGTCGTGATTCCTATTACAAGAACATGATCAATCTCATACATCACATATCATTCATCACATTCTTCTTGGCCATATCACATCACATAGGATACCCTGCAAAAACAAGTTAGACGTCCTCTAATTGTTGTTTGCATGTTTTACTTGGCTGCTATGGGTTTTTAGCAAGAACGTTTCTTACCTACACAAAACCACAACGTGATATGCCAATTGCTATTTACCCTTCATAAGGACCCTTTTCATCGAATTCGTTCCGACTAAAGTGGAGAGGCGGCACCGCTAGCCACCTTATGCACCAAGTGCATGTCGATCGGTGGAACCTGTCTCACGTAAGTGTACGTGTAAGGTCGGTCCGGCCGCTTCATCCCACAATACCGTCGAAACAAGATTGGACTAGTAACGGTAAGCATATTGAACAAAATCAACGCCCACAACTACTTTGTGTTCTACTCGCGCAAAGAATCTCGCAATAGACCTAGCTCATGATGCCTTTGTTGGGCAGCGTGGTAGAAATTCAAAATTTTCCTCGTGTCACCAAGATCTATCTATGGAGAAACCAGCAACGAGGGAAGGAGAGTGCATCTACATACCCTTGTAGATCGCTAACAGGAAGCGTTCAAGAGAACGGGGTTGAAGGAGTCGTGACTGTCGTGATCCAAATCACCGGAGATCCTAGTGCGAGCGGACGGCACCTCCGCGTTCAACACACGTACAGCCCGGTGGCGTCTCCCATGCCTTGATCCAGCAAGGAGAGAGGGAGAGTTGGGGAAGACTCCATCCAGCAGCAGCACAACGGCGTGGTGGTGGTGGAGGAGCGTGCCAATACTGCAGGGCTTCGCCAAGCACCGCGAGAGAGGAGGAAGGAGAGAGGTAGGGCTGCGCCAGGGAGAGGTCAAGCTCTTGTGTTGGCAGCCCCAAAGTACTCAAGTATATATAGGGGGAGAGGGGGGCTGCGCCCCCACCTAGGGTTCCACCCCTAGGGGTGGCGGCCAGCTCTAGATCCCATCTAGGGGGCGGCCAAGGGGGGAGAGGGGAAACTTGCCCCCCAAGTTAGGTGGGTGCCCCCCCTCCCCAAACCCTAGGCGCCTTGGGCCCTTGTGGGGGGGCGCACCAGCTCACCTAGGGCTGGTCCCCTCCCACACTTGGCCCATGCAGCCCTCTGGGGCCGGTGGCCCCACTTGGTGGACCCCTGGGACCCTCCCGGTGGTCCCGGTACGTTACCGATAAAACACGAAACTTTTTCGGTGACCAAAACAGGACTTCCCATATATAAATCTTTACCTCCAGACCATTCCGGAACTCCTCGTGACGTTCGGGATCTCATCCGGGACTCCGAACAACATTCGGTAACCACATACAAACTTCCTTTATAACCCTAGCGTCATCGAACCTTAAGTGTGTAGACCCTACGGGTTCGGGAACCATCTGAACATGACCGAGGCGTTCTCGGTCAATAACCAACAGCGGGATCCGGATACCCATGTTGGCTCCCACATGTTCCACGATGATCTCATCGGATGAACCACGATGTCAAGGACTCAATCGATCCCATATACAATTCCCTTTGTCTAACGGTATTGTACTTGCCCGAGATTCGATCGTCGGTATACCGATACCTTGTTCAATCTCGTTACGGCAAGTCTCTTTACTCGTTCCGTAACACATCATCCGTGATCAACCCCTTGGTCACATTGTGCACATTATGATGATGTCCTACCGAGTGGGCCCAGAGATACCTCTCCGTATACACGGGTGACAAATCCGATCTTGATTCGTGCCAACCCAGCAGACACTTTCGGAGATACCGTAGCACACCTTTATAGCCACCTAGTTACGTTGTGACGTTTGGTACACCAAAGCATTCCTACGGTATCCGGAGTTGCACAATCTCATGGTCTAAGGAAAAAATACTTGACATTAGAAAAGCTTTAGCATATGAACTACGATCTTTGTGCTAGGCTTAGAATTGGGTCTTGTCCATCACATCATTCTCCAAATGATGTGATCCCGTTATCAACGACATCCAATGTCCATGGTCAGGAAACCGTAACCATCTATTGATTAACGAGCTAGTCAACTAGAGGCTTACTAGGGACATGGTGTTGTTTATGTACCCACACATGTATCTGAGTTTCCTATCAATACAATTATAGCATGGGTAATAAACGATTATCATGAACAAGGAAATATAATAATAATAACTATTTATTATTGCCTCTAGGGCATATTTCCAACACATGGCTCACGCTCATGTATTGCGTGAAGGTTGAAAAAGTTTGAGATTATTTAAGTATGAAACAATTGCTTGGCTTGTCATCGGTGGTATAGAAGTTGGGAACATCTTTGTGTGACGAAGATGAAGCATAGCCTAACTATATGATTTTGTAGGGATGAACTTTCTTTTGCAATGCTATTTTGAGAAGACATGATTACTTTGATTAGTATGCTTGAAATATTACTATTTATTTTATTAATATGAACTTTTATTTTGTATTCATTTGGATCTGAACATTCATGCCACAATAAAGAAAATTACATTATGAATTATGCTAGGTAGCATTCCACATCAAAAATTCTCTTTTTATCATTTACCTACTCGAGGACGAGCAGGAATTAAGCTTGGGGATGCTTGATCGTCTCCAACGTATCTATATTTTTATTGTTCCATGCTATTATATTACCCTTTTGGATATTTATGGGCTTTATTTTACACATTTATATCATTTTGGGACTAACCTACTAACCGGAGGCCCAGCCCATATTGCTATTTTTTTGCCTATTTCAGTATTTGAAAAAGAATATCAAGCGGAGTCAAGCGGAATGAAACCTTCGGGGCGTGATTTTTGGAGCGAACGTGATCCAGAGGACTTGGAGTGCAAGTCAAGAAGCGATCGAGGCCTCCACGAGAGAGGAGGGCGCCCCCTATAGCGCGCCCCTGTCTCGTGGGCCCCTCGGCGACCACCGGCGTACTTCTTCCTCCTATATATACCTCGTGCCCGAAAACATCCAGGGCACCACGAAACACAATTTGCACCGCCCGTAACCTTCGTATCGCGAGATCCCATCTTGGAGCCTTCGCCGCACTATGCCGGGGGGAATCAAGCACGAGGGCCTCTACATCAACATCCTTGCCCCTCCGATGAGTTGTGAGTAGTTTACCACAGACCTACGGGTCCATAGTTATTAGCTAGATGGCTTCTTCTCTCTTTCTGGATCTCAATACAATGTTCTCCCCCTCTCTTGTGGAGATCTATTCGATGTAATCTCTTTTTGCGGTGTGTTTGTCGAGATCCGATGAATTGTGGGTTTATGATCAAGTTTATCTATCAATAATATTTGAATATTCTCTGAATTCTTTTATGTATGATTAAGTTATCTTTGCAAGTCTCTTCGAATTATCAGTTTGGTTTGGCCTACTAGATTGATCTTTCTTTCCATGGGAGAAGTGCTTAGCTTTGGGTTCAATCTTGCGGTGTCCTCACCCAGTGACAGAAAGGGTTGCAAGGCACGTATTGTATTGTTGCCATCGAGGATAACAAGATGGGGTTTATATCATATTGCGTGAGTTTATCCCTCTATATCATGTCATCTTGCTTAATGCGTTACTCTGTTCTTATGAACTGAATACTCTAGATGCATGTTGGATAGCGGTCGATGTGTGGAGTAATAGTAGTAGATGCAGGCAGGAGTCGGTCTACTTGTTATCGACGTGATGCCTATATACATGATCATTCCTAGATAATCTCATAACTATGCGCTTTTCTATCAATTGCTCGACAGTAATTTGTTCACCCACCGTAATACTTATGCTTTTTTTGAGAGAAGCCACTAGTGAAACCTACGGCCCCCGGGTCTATCTCTTATCATATTTTCTTTCAATCTACTTTTATTTGCATCTTTACTTTTTGCATCTATATTATAAAATCCAAAAATATATTTATCTTATCATACTATCTTTATTAGATCTCACTTTCGCAAGTGGCCGTGAAGGGATTGACAACCCCTTTATTGAGTTGGTTGCGAGTTCTCAGTTTGTTTGTGTAGGTGCGTGGGACTTTTGAGGAGCCTCCTACTGGATTGATACCTTGGTTCTCAAAACTGGGGGAAATACTTACGCTACACTTGCTGCATCACCCTCTCCTCTTCGAGGAAAACCAACACAAGCTCAAGACGTAGCAGAGCCCACCACATCTATGATGATACCGGGTTTTGTCACAATTATCGTCATAGAGGTGTCATAAGTATGACTGAAAAAAATCGTTCGGCCCAAAATGTCACGGATCTGTCTTTTTTTGTAGTGGTAACGGGCAACGTGATTTTACCTTTCAGCTGACTCCTCCCTGGGTTGACCCCTTGAAACATGCCCGTCTCCTTGAGGTCTCCATCGGGGATTTGCAGCCTCTTGATCACGGCAGGCGAGATCAAGTTCAGTCCAGCCCCGCCATCAACTAGCACTTTCATTGCCTTGAGGTTGCGTATTGTTGGTGAAACCAACAACGGCAAGCACCCGACCGCAGTTGTGCGATCAGGGTGGTCCTCGGTGTAAAAAATGACAGGGGCGCTGGACCACTTCAGTGGCTTCTGGGCATCGAACGATGGGTATGCCACAGTGATCTCACACGCCCACTGCTTCAGTTGGCGGTGAGAGGTATGCAGCGAGGCACCACCGTCGACGCACATGGCCTCCGTAGCTTTCTAGAACTCGTGCTCGCCGGACTCATCGTCCTCATCATGGTCATCATCTTCCTCCTTCTTATCACGGCCCCGAGCGGGCCTCTCTTGTTGATTATCCTTGCCGCAGCGACCTCCTTGGCCACCACGCTTCTTGCCAGACCCCTCAGCGCCATCTTAACCCTTCTCCTTGTCCCGCCTTTCATGTTCAGCTTTCTGCTTTTCTACAAGAAGCTCAACCTGTCGGCAGTTCTGGAGGTCATGGCCCTTGGTGCAATGGATCTTGCAGTACTACTTGTCGGACCCTCCTGGCTTGTCGGCAGCCGCCAAGGCCTGGCAGGCGGCGCACCCGGCAACTTCCTTGCCGGGGTCATCTACCTTGGCCTTCTTGGCGGCCCTGGGGTCGCCGGATCCCTCAACGGCAAGCACGGTCTTGCCCTTACGTTTCCTGTTGCAGCATCAGCCCTTCTTCGTCGGGGCGATGACGTCTTCGTCCATGGAGTCGGTTTCCGCGCCGGCGTCCTCGCTGGGGTACTTCCTTCCTTCCTCAGCCCGAGCACACCTATCAGCCAGAACATAAAGTTTGGCTACATCCTTAACCTTGTTCATCGCCAGCTCTTCACGCATCTTGCGGTTGCGTACATTCTAATGGAATGCACTGATGACAGCGGCGGGGTGAACATCTGGGATGGTGTACTGTACACGGCTGAACCTTTGTATGTACTTGCGCAGGGTCTCACCGTCCTTCTGGGGATGACATGCAAATCACTTGCCTGGCCAGGAGCTTGGTAGCCTCCGGTAAAGGCGCCAACAAACTCATGGCACAGATCCGACCAAGAAGAGATAGAATCCACTGGGAGGTGCATAAACCATGACATGACGTTGGGTTTAAGTGCCAACAGAAAGTAGTTGGGGAGCACCTTGTCGTCGCGAGCCCCGGCGGCTTGCATCGCGATGGTGTAGATGCCGAGGAACTCCGACGAGTGAGTCTTGACATTGTACTTTTCCCCAACATCAGGCTTAAACATGCGGTGGGAGGGACACTGGAACTGCCGCAGCTCACGGGTAAAGGCTGGACAACCCACCTCGTAAGGCAGGTCGCCGGATCCCCCTAGCACTGGGTGGTCCATAGTAGTCCCCGCACGCCGATCTGACTATTGGCGCGCTTCCGTCTTCCTGAGCTCGCTCTTGAAGAACTCAACGTTGGTCGCAGCGGGTTTGCGGGTCGGACAACGTTGTGGAAACATTGTCACAGGCGTCGGGCCGATGAGCCGACGGCTGCTGTTGTTGACGTGGGGGAGGAGAGTGCGCGGTGGTCGTAGCACACCCAGTCCTCCCACCTCCGGCGTGCACCGGCTCTACAAAACTCCGGCACGAGGGTCCCGCTAACTGCGGTTCATCTTTCTTAACGAAGCTGATGAGGCTCCGCATGGTGGCTCTCCCCTCGTCGAGCTTCCCCGTGGCGGGAGGAAAGTCGAGGAGCAGTTGCACGCGTGCCAACGCTTCTGCTGGCGTGGGTGGCGGCAAAAGCTGCGTGGACCATGACGCGCTCCGACTTCTAACCATATTAGAAGGAGCTCTATCATGGTCTCATGGTCGCGCGCCGCCTCCGTCGGCGTCCAGTTGCGCACGCTGGCCTGGTGCGTCCAGAGAGTGACGCAAAGGGCTCTTCCCGCGGTGGCGCCCGAGGGCACCGGCGTCGCGGTGTTGTTCATCGGGCGCGACCTGGGAAGGTCGCAGCGCGGACACCGGCTGGGGCGTCCGGGAGGTCGCTGCGCCGCCCGTGGGTAGCACAGCTCCATCCCCGGACCCAGCAGCGTGTGGCTCGTCGTCTTGGACCCGAACAACGATGCTCGCCTGGCTCTGATTGTCAGGGTGTCGTGGATGCTCGCGAACCGCGCCTCCGGCGCCGTTCGTGGCCACTCCGTCGCCTGCCCGTGCTGGTGCGGACGGGCCGGCTCTGGACAACCCGATCGCTGTGATCCCCTTCTTCTTGGGGGCCATGGTGATGATGAAGTCGATGCGCTAACTTCCAAATCAGATTTTCACAGCTTACGCCCCCCGACCTGGCGCGCCAAAGATGTCAGGGAAACGACACCTATGGCATCACATGGAATCCCTACTACGGTTGGCAGGGCGCAGGCTGTGCAAGGAGCGGGTTTAGAAGATCAACAGGGGAGTTTTATCCAGGTTCGGGCCGCAAGCGATGCATAATACCCTAATCCTGCTTTGGTGTATATTTTATGTTCTTGAGTTCTCGAACTAGTTGTGGTGCATCCTACCCAAAAAGTCTGAATCCTTCCTAAGTACGCCTCGGGCCCCTTTTATAGTCAAAGGGGTTGCCACAGTGGCACACAGGAGGTGGAAAGTATGTACAGTGTACAAGTCTATCCCTGGCACCGTAGGACAAACGCATTTAATGTGCTACCTATGTGCCCTCTTGCTTTATCGGGGACAACAAGGAAGCTCGTCCCGTCTGTCGCCGCTTCGCCTCGCTCCGACGCGCATCCACGCTGACGAGGCGTGCTACGCCATGCTGGTTGGCTGGCTGCTGAGCTGGTGCGGTGGCAGGGTCTTCAAGAAGACCTGCATGCCACCACGCAGGTGCTTGGCTAGTTGGCCTAGAAGCTACATGCTGCCACGCAGGCGTTCGTCTAGTTGGCGAGCTGATCGTCGTGTTGGAACGAGCCTTAGTAGGTGTGGGCCTGGCCGCGGCCCTGCAGATGTCCCCGGCAAGGGTCTTGCCGGGGTCTCGTGGTCGTGCCCAGCAAGGATCTTGCCAGGGGCCTTCATCTTCTGGTTCTCATCTAGTCTCGCAGGCCTCTGGTCTTCACAAAGATCTGCATGCCAGCATTCAGGCGCCTCCGGAGCCTTGGTTCCAATGTTGTCGACGGTGTCGGAACTCTTAGGCTCAAGGGTGGCGGCCTTGCTGGTGTTGGGTAGGTCGCCCCGGCAAGGCTCTTGCCGGGGCAGCATAGGTCATCCCCGGCAAGGCTCTTGCCGGGGGAAACCCATCTTGTCTCTTTGCTCTTCGGGCCTCTGGATTCAGCGTTGCTCTGGTTGTCTTGTTCCTTGCTTCCTCTGCCCCGCCAATCGTGGCCGCAGGCGTGGCTACAACTGCCCGTGCACAAGTAAAGGGGTTCAAGAAAGGCCCTTACTTTTGTACACCAACACTTGGGTTCTCCATTCATCAAGTGAGCTTATGTCAAATAACCTCTCCTCACCGGCAAGTTTGAAATCATAATTGAGCTCTTTAATAGCCCAATACTCCTTATGTTCTAGTTCAAGAGGTAAGTGACATGCTTTTCCATAAACCATTTTATATGGAGACATACCCATAGGATTATTATAAGCAGTCCTATAAGCCCATAATGCATCATCAAGTTTCTTAGACCAATTCTTTCTAGATATATTGACAGTCTTTTGCAAAATTAATTTGATCTCTATATTGGTCAACTCTACTTGACCACTAGACTGAGGATGATATGGAGATGAAATTGTATGGTTGACATCATAGTTAGCAAGCATTTTACGAAAAGCACCATGAATAAAATGTGAACCACCATCAGTCATTAAATATCTGGGGACTCCAAACCTCGGAAAAATAACTTCTTTAAGCATCTTAATAGAAGTTTTATGATCAGCACTACTAGTTGGAATTGTTTCTACCCACTTAGTAACGTAGTCAACAGCAACTAAAATATATGTATACCCATTAGAGGAAGGAAAAGGTCCCATATAATCAAAGCCCCGAACATCAAATGGTTCAATAACAAGTGAATAATCCATAGGCATTTCCTGATATCTACTAATATTACCAATTCTTTGGCATTCATCACATGACAAGACAAATTTACGGGCATCCTTAAAGAGAGTGGGCCAATGGAAATCGGATCGCAATACCTTATGTGCAGTTCTATCTCCAGCGTGGTGCACTCCATAAGACTCGGAGTGACACTTGCGTAGGATCTGTTCCTGTTCATGCCCAGGTACACAACATCTAATAACACCATCTACTCCTTTATAAAGGTGTGGATCATCCCAGAAGTAATGTCTTAAATCATAGTAAAACTTTTTCTTTTGCTAGTATGTGAAACTAGGTGGTATAAATTTAGCAACAATATAATTCGCATAACCAGCATAACATGGAGTATTACGAGAAGCATTTATGACATTTAATTGTTCATCGGGAAAGCTGTCATCAATAGGCAGTGGGTCATAAAGAACATTTTCTAACCTAGACAAGTTGTGTGCTACGGGGTTCTCAGCTCCCTTTCTATCAATAATATGCAAATCAAATTCTTGTAGCAAGAGAACCCATCTAACAAGTCTAGGTTTAGCGTCTTTCTTTTCCATAAGATATTTAATAGCATCATGATCAGTGTGAACACTTACTTTGGAATCAACAATATAAGGTCTGAACTTATCATATGCAAATACAACTGCTAAAAATTCTTTTTCAGTAGTAGCATAATTTTTGTGGGCACTGTCTAGAGTTTTACTAGCATATTGAATAACATTTAATTCTTTGTCCTAGAACAGCACCAACAGCATAATCACTAGCATCACACATAATTTCAAAGGGTAAATTCCAATTAGGTGGTTGAACAATAGGTGCAGAAATCAAGGCTTTCTTAAGTATTTCAAATGCTCCTACACAATCATCATCAAAAACAAAAGGAACATCTTTTTGTAAGAGATTGGTGAGAGGCCTAGAAATTTTAGAGAAGTCTTTAATAAACCTCCTATAGAAGCCAACATGACCAAGGAAACTTCTTATACCTATGATATCTTTAGGACACGGCATCTTTTCAATAGCATCTACTTTAGCTTTATCAACTTCAATACCTCTTTCAGAAATTTTATGCCCCAAGACAATACCTTCATTAACCATAAAGTGGCACTTCTCCCAATTCAAGACAAGATTAGTTTCTTCACATCTCTACAAAACTCGATCAAGGTTGCTTAAGCAATCATCAAAAGAAGTTCCGTAAACGGAGAAATCACCCATGAAAACCTCAACAATCTTTTCACAAAAATCAGAGAATATAGCAGTCATGCATCTTTGAAAGGTAGCAGGTGCATTACATAAACCAAAAGGCATACGTATATAAGAAAAGGTACCGAAAGGGCAAGTAAAAGTGGTTTTCTCTTGATCATCTTTTGACACAGGTATTTGAGAGAAACTAGAATAACCATCTAGAAAGCAAAAATGAGTATGTTTGGATAATCTAGCATTTGATCGATAAAAGGTAGAGGGTAATGATCTTTTCTAGTAGCTTTATTCAATTTGCGAAAATCAATTACAATTCTATAACCTATAACAATTCATCGAGGAATCAATTCATTCTTATCATTAGGAACAACAGTAATACCTCCCTTCTTAGGGACACAATGAACAGGGCTTACCCATTGACTATCAGCAATAGGATAAATTATACCTGCCTCCAGAAGCTTTAGTATTTCATTTCTTACCACTTCTTTCATCTTAGGATTTAACCGTTGTTGATGATCAACAACTGGTTTAGCATCTTTCTCCAATTTAATTTTGTGCTGACATAGAGTGGGATTAATGCCCTTAAGATCATCGAGAGTATATCCAATAGCGGTACGGTGCTTCTTCAGAGTTTTCAATAATCTCTTTTCTTCATGCTCTGAAAGGTTAGCACTAATAATAACAGGATATATCTTCTTTTCGTCAAGATAAGCATATTTCAGAGTATCAGGTAATTGTGTAAGCTCAAACACGGGATCACCCTTAGGTGGAGGAGGATCCCCAAGGATTTCAACGGGAAAATTGTGTTTCAAAATAGGTCCTTGATTAAAGAATACTTCATCTATTTCCCTTCTTTCATTCATAAACATATCATTTCATGGTCTAGCAAATATAGTTCTAAAGGATTAGCAGGAGGCACGGCAATAGAAGCAAGACCAATAATTTCATCCTTACTGGGCAGTTCTTTATCATGGGGTTGTCTACAAAATTTAGATAAATTAAAATCATGAGACATATCTCCTAAACCAACCATAATAATATCTTTCTCGCAGTCTATCTTAGCCTTAACAGTATTCAAGAAAGGTTTACCAAATATAATGGGACAAAAGTTATCTTGTGGGGAAGCAAGAACAAGAAAATCAGTAGGATATTTTATCTTCCCACACAAGACTTCAACATCTCTAACAATCCCAATTGGTGATATAGTATCTCTATTGGCAAGCTTAATTAATAGTAACATCAATATCTTCTATCTCAGCAAGTGCAATATCATTCATAATTTCTTTATATAAGGTATAAGGGATTGCACTCACACTAGCACCCACATCACATAAGCCATGATAACAATGATCTCCCATTTTAACAGAAACAACAGGCATGCCAACAACGAGTCTATGTTTATCTTTAGTATCAGGTTTGTCAATTCTAGCAGCTTCATCACAGAAATAAATAACATGCCCATCAAAATTATCAACCAAGAGATCTTTAACCATAGAAATACTAGGTTCAACTTTGATTTGCTCAGAGTGTTTGGGTGGTCTTATATTACTTTTGTTGACCACAGTTAAAGCTTTAGCATGATCCTTTATTCTAACAGGGAATGGTGGTTTCTCAATATAAGCAGTAGGAATAATAGGATCAACATTATAAGTAATAGTTTCTTCTTCAACTTTAATAGGTTCTACTACTTTAACTTCAATGGGAGGATGATATTTAAACCACTTCTCCTTAGGGTGATCAACAGAGTACCAAAAGATTCATAGAAAGAAGCTACTATCTCATAGTCAAGTCCATATTTAGTGCTAAAATCACGAAAAGCATCGGTATCCATAAAAGATTTAACACAATCAAACTTAAGGTTTATACCTGACTCTTTACCTTCTTCGAGTTCCCAATCTTCAGAGTTGCGTTTAATTCTTTCCAATAAATCCCATTTGAATTCAATATCCTTCTTCATATAGGAACCAGTACAAGAAGTATCGAGCATGGATCGGTCATTATGAGAAAGTCGAGCATAAAAATTTTGAATAATAATTTCTCTTGAGAACTCATGATTGGGGCATGAATATAACATTGACTTAAGCCTCCCCCAAGCTTGAGCGATACTTTCTCCTTCACTAGGCCAGAAATTATATATATAATTCCGATCACGATGAACTAGATGCATAGGATAAAACTTCTGATGAAATTCCAATTTCAATCAGTTGTAGTTCCATGATCCAATATCATCTAATAGCCTATACCATGTTAATGCCTTTACCTTCAAAGATAAAGGGAAGACTTTCTTCTTGACAATATCCTCGGGCATGCCTGCAAGCTTAAATAATCCACAAACTTCATCCACATAGATTAGGTGCATATCTGGATGTAATGTTCCATCTCCTGGATAAGGATTAGCTAGCAGTTTCTCTATCATACCCGAAGGAATTTCATAATAAATATTATTAGTAGGTCCATTAGGTTAAGGGGTAGCTAATTCTGGTTCCGGTCAAGGTGAAGATACCTTGAACAAACCCCACAAAGGATTATTTTCCATAGTAACAAGTGACAGTAAATTTCAGCACACTATATAAATGTTTCCTTACCAAATTCCACTTACCAAAGGCGCTTCACTCCCTGGCAACGGCACCAGAAAAGAGTCTTGATGACACACAAGTATCAGGGATCTACCGTAGTCCTTTCGATAAGTAAATATGTCGAACCCAACGAGGAGCAGAAGGAAATGACAAGTGGTTTTCAGCAAGGTATTCTCTGCAAGCACTGAAATTATCGGTGACAGATAGTTTTGTGATAAGATAAATCATAACGGGTGACAACTAAATAAAGTAACTAAGGTGCAGCAAGGTGGCCCAATCCTTTTTGTAGCAAAGGACAAGCCTGAACGAACTCTTATATAAAGCAAGGCGCTCCCGAGGACACATGGGAATTGTTGTCAAGTTAGTTTTCATCATGCTCATATGATTCACATTTGTTACTTTGATAGTTTGATATGTGGGTGGATTGGTGCTTGGGTGCTGCCCTTCCTCGGACAAGCCTCCCGCTTATGATTAAGCCCTCTCGCAAGCATCCGCAACTACGAAAGAAGAATTAAGTTAAACCTAACCATAGCATGAAACATATGGATCCAAATCAGCTCCTTATGAAGCAGCGCATAAACTAGGGTTTAAGCTTCTGTCACTCTAGCAACCCATCATCTACTTATTACTTCCCAATGCCTTCCCCTAGGCCCAAATAATGGTGAAGTGTCATGTAGTTGACGTTCACATAAAACCACTAGAGGAAAAGACAACATACATCTCATCAAAATATTGAACGAATACCAAATTCACATGATTACTTATATCAAGACTTCTCCCATGTCCTCGAGAAAAAAAGTAACTAATCACAAAGAATATTCATAATCATAATCAGAGGAGTATTAATTATCATTAAGGATCTGAACATATGATCTTCCACCGAATAAACCAACTAGCATCAACTACAAGGAGTAATCAACACTACTAGCAACCCACAGGTACCAATCTGAGGTTTTGGGACCAAGATCGAATACAAGAGATGAACTAGGGTTTGAGAGGAGATGGTGCTGGTGAAGATGTTGATGGAGATTGACCCCCTCTCGATGAGAGGATCGTTGGTGGTGACGATGGCGATGATTTCCCCCTCCCGGAGGGATGTTTCCCCGGCAGAACAGCTCCGCTGGAGCCCTAGATTGGTTCTGCCCAGGTTCCACCTCGAGACGACGGCGCTTCGTCCCAAAAGCTTCCTTCTGATTTTTTTCCGGGTAAAAACACACCATATAGCCAAAGATGGGCACCAGAGGCCTGCCAGGGGGCACACAAGGTCGGAGGGCGCGCCCAGGGGGTAGGGCACGCCCTCCACCCTTGTGGCTGGCTGGTGGCCCCCCTCTGGTATTTTCTTCGCCCATTATTTTTTATATATTCCAAAAACATGTGTCGTGAAGTTTCAGGACTTTTGGAGTTGTGCAGAATAGGTCTCTAATATTTGCTCCTTTTCCAGTCCAGAATCCCAGCTGCCGGCATTCTCCCTCTTCATGTAAACCTTATAAAATAAGAGAGAAAAGGCATAAGTATTGTGATATAATGTGTAATAATAGCCCATAATGCAATAAATATCAATATAAAAGCATGATGCGAAATGGTCGTATCAGTTGCCAAGTTATTTATTGTTCCATGGCCTATGAAGGTGAAGAGTACTGATGTCATACTATTGGCACAGGAAAACTGCTGCAGCTACAAAATGAAAAACTAGAATTTTTGTTTATGCACAATATAGTGCCTAGCCATCAATATTTTTGCATTAAATTTCAGAAAATCATATAAATACATATATCAGATTGCTTGAAGGGTCCAATTAGAAGCTCCTAGTTATTTTAGTCTGCCAAGCAATCTGTGTGTGTTGCAATCTTCAAGCAATCTGGCCATGTAAATATTTGTTCAGTCTTGGTTGATATAGGAAGAAGGCACACATCATCAAATCCGGCGAATACCGAAAGATGGATAAACACTCGGCCTTCCCAATGAGCATGTTGAGCCAATCAAGAAGGCAAAAAAGGAAATGAACAAAACAATTGCAACTGAAGAAATTAAGATGCTTCCTGCAAATGAGTTATCTCAAGAACGTAACAAAAATGAAACTGCGGTCCATAGGGCAGGTTGCGAAGTTTACTATGATACGAAAGGCACCCTATTATTCCCGAAGAAAATAAGCAAGAGTCTCCTAAAGTTCTTCCTTTGCAATGAAAAATAAAGTATATTAAGTCGCACATCAGGTGGTCATGCTAGAGCACAACTATGCCATTCCGAATCAATATGTAATAGCTCTACCTTTTGAGAACGACCATATCTCATGAAACTCAAAAGCATTGTCTCGCAATACAAAGATCACCAACAGTCATCATGCATGGTGCTACTCTTTGAGCCTGCATGTGAACCAACATCAAATTGGTAAGACAGATATTTCAGATAGGAGGGTGTCCAAGGGGGGAAATTATGAAATATGAGAGTGCAGAGAAGACCACTACCCCCATCTCCAGAAGTGAAGCCCTATTTCCATACAACCAATCATAATACTTAGATTAATCATCACCACCAAAAAATTTCCTCCAGGTATAAATAAGAAATGTACAAAACAGAAAAATTAGCATGTATGGCCTACGGGTATGAACAACAAAAATGAGTTGATTAGTATGGAAGGAAAGAGGAGGACCGTGGAGACGAACTGTTGTTGCTAGAGTTGCGACGCCGCTGACAAGGAGGAGGAGCGGACTATGGGACGATGAGGACTTGGAAGTGGCGAGAAGCACGACGTCGTCCCCCTTCCCCCTCCTCTGGTAGCCCCTGGCCCATCAACGGCCTTGCTGCTCCTTCCCTCACCACCGTCCCCATCACCAGCCTTACTGCTCCTTCCCTCACCTCTGTCCCCTGACTGGTCACCACCATCGCTGCTCCTTCCCCCACCTCCGTTCCTCACCTCAACTGCGCAGATCCGGCTGCAGATCTTCCTCTACGACCTGGAGCAACAGATGATGAGGCCGGAGGGACGAGGAAGAGGAGGGGCTCGTAGCAGGGGGTGGGGATGGATGAATGAAAGGGTGGTGGCATGACGAGAATCGAGGGAGATGAGGCAACGACGCCGGAGGGGATGATGGTCGTGGTGATGCGGGGCTCGAGGACGGTAGGCGATTGGGCCTCTGGGCGGGACAGGAGGGGACTGGGCTAGGTTTCACCGCAACCGCGATTTTGCACAGGACACTCTTTTGGACCCGAACCGACACTGCAATACGGGTTCCCAAGGAAGGATGGCCCAGCCATCATCCGCTCAAACCAAAACCCATGACGTGAAGTAAAATAGATGGTCAAATGATTAACAGAGAGTAGAAAAGGACCAAAACTTTACAGCGAGGCGAACTGAGCGAGCCAGATCACTTGCGTGACGCGAATGCCCCAGGTGAGCGGGTAGCATAGCGTGGTTTATAGGTTAGATAGCATCAAACCCCTGTCAACTTGGTTCTGTGAAGATTAAACGACTTATTTTGGGACCTGCCGGTGCCAAGAAACAACAATCTAATGCTCCTGTAGGAAACTAGAGAGTGTGTAAATGTGAATCGATTATCTTTTTTTCAAGGAAAATGTGAATCATTTCTAGTACAGAGTATTGCCACACTACTCGTGAATCTGGGACCAACATCAAATCTGTATTTTTTAACCCAACATATGCCCTGTTACTCAAAACTTTCAACTTTCATCGTATGTACGTACCCAACATATGCCCTGTTATTCTGCTCATGACAGCGGTGGAACAAGACAAACCAACTTTCACAACTAGAGTTAAAGGATGAAAACAAATACTCTCTGCGTTCATAATTCTCGTCGTGGTTTTAATTCAAATTCTAGTACAAAATGAAGGACTGAACTTGCATTGCATTGTAATAGCCTAAGAATACTATCAATGGTTTCATATGCTTCAGCTGCCTACACTTAAGTTTCTGCAAACCAAGCTCAATTCCTTATTCATTCACAACAAGTTTCAACTCAAAGTGATTCTCTCACTCGAAGTAGTTTTCATCACCAGGTTAATGTCATGAATTTACTAAAATTTGTACTTACCAAAGATTTTAATAAGTTTCCCGATCCCCTAGGGTCCATAATATTTGAGGAATATAAAAAAGATACAGCAGGAAATGTGGTAAATATATTCCTAGCCATAACATTTGTTTTTAAACAATTAAGAAAGGTACGTACGAGTATTCAAGCTCAAAGATCTATGAAGAAATCCGATTATAATATAAAATGTGCTTTCTGCATATATTATCTAAGCATGGATAATAAGTTCACATGTAGCTTATGCTTAGAACAAGCTTGTACCTCCTGTCTAAGAGCCAGTAATCAAAAGTGGAGACAGGAAGTAGAGTTTCAACCAGAAGAAAGAATACTATCTAGTAGGATTAGAAACTTAGAAAATAGAATAAACAAACAAGAAGTAGAGCTAGAAAAACTAGAAGATGGGTTAGAGAATAGTAAAGAGCGAGAAGATAATGTTGCTAAAAGAACGAAGATTAAAGAACAAAGGGTAACAACAAGAGATAAAAATGGAGACAAATTAATATAATTAAAAGATGCAATAACTAGTTTTGGAAATAAATATATTGTTTGATTACCATTCAAAGAAGTGCTAGGGATAAGGATCCCAGTTAGAATAGTTTTGAGGCCAAATATTTCCTATATAATATTGGTACTATTAGATTCAGGTTGCACAAAGAACATCATGCATGGCAAATATTTTGTGAGATGTCCCTAAATAATTGAAACCATAGATGATAATAAAGCTGAAGTATCTACTGATATGTCTGGAATAAAGAAAATCCATAACTAATTGGCAAATAATATTGAAGCTTACGTAAATGGCACGAAATATATAATAGATGATCTTACAATAAGAGATTTATCGGTGATAAATGATGATATGGTAATAGGGTTAAGATTTTTACAACAATCTTCAAAACCACAATTATACATGGACAAGGGGTTACATTTATTCCATGTCAAGATAATGTTCTATACTTTTCCAAAGTATGGAAACAAAGAAAGGATTTACAAAATGTACAAGTATCTAATTTAGATGATGAATATAGCACAATTCAGATCCCCTTGATTTCTGTAAAGAAGACGAACCTAGTGAGACCATAGAAGAATATCATATAGAAAATACATGTACATAATGTGTAGGGTTACAATCATTCTTTCCAAATTGGTATAGAGATATAAAATCCAAAAAAAATATAGACAAGATTGTGCAAAGACTAGAAAATATACAAATTACTAGGGAAATACCAATGAAATATTGGGATAAGAACTTGTCGGGGAAGCTGATCGTGACCCACGAACACCTATGGGACCTGGCGGACCGAGTCCCTTTTGGTTCGGTGGGGGGCGGAGATTGCACGAAGAGCAGATCGAGGCGATGCACACGAGCAGTTTTACCCAGCTTCGGAGCTCTCCGGAGAGATAATACTCCTACTGCTGCTTGTCTGATTATCTTGTGTTCTTACTAGGGAGCAATGAGAGCTACAAAACCTAGCTTGAGCGTATCTAGTCTCGAATGAGTCGAGCCAGCCGAACCGAACCGAACCGAACCCCCTCTACGTTGCGCATGGGCCTCCTTTTATAGGCTCAAAGGGGTCACCACAAGTGGCAACGTAGATGAGGGTACAAATGGAAAAACAGTAGTCGGTACACCTACTTGTATAGTGCATTCTACCTATCTCTGACGGCAAGGGACAAGAGCAATAAATGCCCGTCCATGTCGCCCAAATAGTGCAGAAAGGGACCGTCAGGTGCGCCATCGTTTGCCACAATGGTAGGCTCGTCAGCGCCGCTTATCGCTGCTCCCCGCTGGCTGCACAACCTCTTGACACGCGCGCATGGAATGGTCTCATGGCGACACGTTGGTGGATGAGCTGGAGCGGAGATGAAGAGAGGTTGCCTGCCGCGGCAAGCACCTTGCCGCGGCTGAAATCCTTGTCGCGCTCGGGAGCTTGTCGCTCACCAAGCCTTCCCGGCAAGCTCCTCTTGCCGGGGTCTTGTCTTCTGCGTGCCTTGATTGGCCTTCCCGGCAAGCTCCTCTTGCCGGGGCCTTGTCTTCTTGGTTAAATACTTTGTTCTTGAATGGCTCCGAAGGAACCGTGGAGGACCTTGGCGGTCACTAGGCAAGCCTTGCCGCGGGGTGCTGCGACTGCCCGTGCACGAGTTCGGGATACTAGGGTACCCCTACTCTAGTACACCGACAGGAGCCCCCGGGCCTGGGCCATACACGGTGCCGAGCGCTGTTGGGCCAGGCCCAAAACAGTGCACGGGCACGCGCGGCCTAGATCACGCCGTTACTCGCTCCGGACCCACCACGTTCCCCACGAACAGCACGCGCCGGACGTGGCGTCGTGGGGGCTTTCTTTAATTGGAAAAGCGGAACGTCCGCCCCCTCTCCCTCCTTATAAGTAGGGGAAACAGGGGCAGGTCGCCCACCTCGCCATTGCTGTCACATCTCAAAAACCACCGTCGCTCCCTCCCTCCTTCTCGAGTCTGAAGAGAACGACGCTCCGCCCCCCATCGCCACCAACACCATCATCGCCGTCGGCCTCCTCCACCACCTCCACCATGGCTCCGAAAGCCGACAAGGGGAAGGGCGTGAAGTCGGCCGAGGCGCAGCGGCTCGCGGTGCTGCGAAAGGAGCGGGCCATCTTCGACCCCCAGCTCAACGCAAAGGAGCTGAGGGAGGGGTACTACCTCTTCTGGTCGACGGAGACGCGGGCGCATCCGCGCACGAGGGTAATATCTGCCGCCACATCAGAGTTGGTTTCTGTCGGGTACCCCTTCTTCGCGCTTTTCTTCTCTGCGGGCTCGCCCGCCTTCTCTAATTCTTTTGCGATACTATGAACACCTACGGGCCGCCTCCTTGATTTCACCCCAATGTTGTCTCGACCATGGCGGTTTCGCACACCTTTGCGAAAACTTTGTCGGAGTCCACCCAAATGTAGCCCTCTTCCGCCACTTCTTCATGCCCCGCATTGAGAGAGGAGAGCCGCTGTCGGAGGGATTGCTTGGATCTCCAGGATCGGCAAGAAAGAAGCATATCTGGAAGGAGAGCTCCGCAGCAAGTGGGAGGAGTGGAGAGCCGATTGGTGTTGGATCATCGAGGAGAACCCGCAGCCCTTCACTGCCCAGCGCCAAACTCCCATAGTGCGCGGCAACGATTGGAGCAACTTGGCGTCGGAGGATGCTAGGTTGAAGATAGCTGTGACCCGGATCTTGCGCCTCAGGCATGCCGGACTCACTGTAGGCGCTGTTGGCGCGGATTTCCTTCGCTGCCGCATCGCTCCCTTGCAGGAGAGGAGGAGGCCTGCTTGGGAGTTCCAAAATGCGGCGGACATCATGAGGTTGCGCCCGGGCCTCAACTGGAATTTCACCGTCTTGGAGCTGGATGCGATGCTGCTGGAGTTGTTCAAGCACGACCCAGATCACCCCGAGTGGTTCATGTTGCCAAGGGGGGTCGTTCCTTTGTGCAACAACTCTTCGCTCGACCGCATCCGTGCAATGATGCCGTTGTGTGATTCCCATGGGATCGTTCCAACTTGGCAAGAGCACGCCGATGACGTCGTGCAGCAGTTCTTCGACAGCCTGGAAGAAGTGCCGATCCGCCCCGACGAGCAGAAGTGGCTCACCCGCGACACCACCGACGCCGAGCTGCATCGCATCGCCACCAGGCTGGAGGAGGCGGCAGAAGCTGCCACCGTGTGGTCGGGTTCACCGTGGAGGAGGCAGAGGCAGCCGAGGTGGCAAGCCTTGCCGATCGAGAGGAGCTTGCCGGCGCGGAGGAGCAGGCCGAGCTTGAAGCTGAGCCAAACCAGCTGTCGGCGCGCCCCCCACCTTCAAGTAGCTGCTTGCGGGAGGAGCCCGCAGCTCCACCAGAAGGCGCCTCCAAGACCGGGAAGTGGCGGGCGGCAGACAGCCAACAGCCGTCGCACATGGCTGACGCGCTCCACCGCAGCAAGCTTCTTGTTGCAGGGAGCGCCTCACGCCGCCACAAAGAACGGGTGGGGCCTTCGGGACCACGGCCCTGCACCCGCCAAGCGCCCGAGGGAGCCTACTCTTCCAGCTCGCCGCACCGAGGCGGACTGAATTCGACTTCTCCGCGCTCAGCCCGAGGAAGAAGAAGAGTAAGATCTTGTCGTTGTTACTTGTAATTCTTTAATTTGCTGCTTTATCTTGTATCGATTTGCTTCATTCGAACCCTTTCCTTTTTCAGGACGCTGGCTCGAGAGGCGTCGAAGAGAGCCAAGACCCGGTGGTTGTCATCGAAGACGATCCCCACAATGGCGGCAGGAGGCGTCTGAGACTCCTTGACGGACCCAAGAACCCTTCCTCGAGCAGCCCCAAGACAGCCCCAGCGTAAGTATTTGTTCTATTTCTTACGGTTAGGTGTGCATGGGTGCTCCTTCTTTGCTGATATCTGACTTGTTGATTTGTGTAGGAGCAGAGCAGCCTCATCAGGAGGGCCCGGAAGTCGCTCCTGAAATTCCGTCTGCTTCAAATACGCCGCCAAGGGAGAATTCTCCGGCAAGGGAGCGCTCTCCGGCAAAGGAGGCTTCTCCGACAAGGGAAGTTTCTCCGAGAAGGGGCAGCACCGGCGATCCTCCGGTGGTGGAGACCGCGGCCACAGATCCCATCGCAGGTAACCCTTTTGCGTGATAATTTCCCTTTGGCTCTTCTTTCTTCTGTTCTTCTTTTTAAACATTTGGTTGACTGTTCTTTCTTTTTCTGATTGTCAGATCCATCTGCCGCAGATCCGATGGAGACTGAGGTCGCCGGCGAGGAGGTCGCGCACGGCAACACTGACGACGCCGCCACCATGGAGGAAGAGGCCGGCGCCGATGGGTCCGCCGGCGATGAGGCCGCCAAGGCTGCCGCCGCAAAGGCTGGCGAGGGATCTGGCGATCGTACTGACGACCCTGAGGTCGCAGGAGCGCCAGGCGCTACACCGACCGCCGATCCCTCCGCCACCGATGCAGCATCAGGCTCCGAAGAGCCCCAGCCCGGCGCCTATCTGAAGGCCGGCGACGGCGTCTTCATCAAGCTCCCATGGACGTCGAGCTCCAGGGCGCCGGTCGAGGGAGAGACTTTCGACGAAGAGCTGCTCGCCTCCGCTGGGCTGTCGCTGGTTGACGCGCCAAGCAGCAGCAGTGGCGAGTCTGAGGAGGAGCATCTGCTGAAGAAGCTGTTGTCGCTCTACCGCGCCCGACAAGCTAAGCTGGAGTCCCGGGAAGCACTTGTCGCGAGGGCGGGAGCAGACATGGAGAAGCGCGCAGAAGAGCTCCGGGGCGCCAATCAAGAAGCTCTCCGGAATGTAGCAGAAGCGCGGGAGCAACTCTTCGAAGAGCGCACAGCCTTCATCCTTGAGAAGGCTGAGGTCGAGGAGCAGCAAAGGCTTGCCGGTGAGAAGCTATCTGCGCAAGAAGGCGAGTTGGCGCAGTGGAAGATCAACCTTGACAGCTATGAGGAGGAGCTTGCCGCGCCCGAGCAATAACTTGGCGGAGCTCTCAAGGAAGCAAAGGACGCTGCCGCAGCTGCCGAGGCCGCCAAGAAGGAGTTGGAAACGAAGGTGACGCAGCTGGAGGCCAGTCTGCAGAAGAGCGGCGAAGAGCTCACCGCGCTGAAGCACGAGCGCGAGAAGGACGCATACACTCTTGGCGAGTTGCAGGGCCGTCTCGCTGAGAGGATCAAGGAGCTCGACGCCGCCAAGGACTCCAAGGAAGATCTTGAGCTGAAGCTGACCACCTTGATGGAGACGCTGGACGGCGCCAAGGAGCGGGAAGCGGGTCTGTTGGAGAAGATCAAGGCCAACGAGGAGCTGCTAGCGAATGCCACGACCGCCCATAACACCTTCAAAGAGAACGTGATGCACTGGACGGAGGGTCTTGTGGATACCGCCGCCGCCATCGACAAGGAGCTGATGGAGCTGGGGATGGTGGATCTCGGGTACTCCACCGACGAGCATCTCCAACCCAGCGCCAAGCTCAGCCTGTTCTTCAAGGGCGTGGTGGCGGCTCTCCAGTGGCTCCGGGAAGAGATCCCAAAGCAGCTGGCCGACGAGTCGCGCCAAATCTGTGCAGGGCTCTTGAGAAGGTCTTGATGAAGGTGGCCTTCCGCAATCAAAGCGTTAACCGTAACGTCCTCAAGTCCTTGCCGCCGACCGCTGACGTTGAAGCGCTCAAGGCCCTTGTTGCACCCATTGTGGATAGGGTGAGCGGGGTCAAGAGGGTCGATGGCGACCGCGTAGACTAGGTCGCCCGTTTTATCTTTCCCTTGTCGCTGCTGATCATGTTTAGGAGAACAATCTATTAGATCCGCGACAAGCTACTTTGTAATATACTTTATCTTAGGCAACGATTGCAATGTTATTTCCTTTACTTGATTCCTTCCTTTGTATGTTTGTGCCCTACGCTTTAAGGGAACTTGTCGGTGCGGGCACCTTTGCCGCGAGCGCTGAGTGCGGAACGTCAGCAGCCTGCTGGTGGTGCCGCCTCCGACAAGCAACCTTGTCGCAACTAGTTGCAGCTCACTTAAGTTGTTGAGCGGACTCGAAACAAAGTAAGGGCACAAACTAGCTACGAGTTGGTTCCTCCGTGCACAGGTTTTCCATACAAAGTACTATCGTTCGAGGAAGATAACTTCAAAATAATTTAAAAACCGATTGCCCAAACTTTGGCAACTTAGCTTTTCTGTCGTTTGCAACCCGGCAAGGCGATACTTCCTCGAGCGACGCTTGGTGGCCCACACCATTACCTTCTCCCCCCGGCTAACTTGTGGGTGGATGAACCTTCCTTTCTTTGAGAAAGAGAAAGAAGAGAAAACGAAGTTATGGAGCCTTGTGGCTCGTTATTGCTTACCAGGTGTGGATGCTGCACAAAATGTTAGACAACATATGCAAAAGAGGATTTATGAAAGCATGTATTTAACAAGTTGTGCGCAATACATGAGCTTTACTGATGCACGGGGTCTGCGCCCGGCTTTGTACAAAGGATTACATGCAACATCGGCAAGACTTGTACAAAAGGTGGTTGCCGGAACAGGTTCAAACAACAGCGCCTCTATGGGTAAAACTTACGAAGATGCTCAATGTTCCAGGAGTTGCTCACCGGAACACCATCTTCGGTCTCAAGGCGGACAGCGCCAGGCCTAGTGACTCGTTTCACCCGATAAGGGCCTTCCCACTTCGGTGTCAACTTGTTGGAATTCTTGGCGGACTGAACTCGCCGAAGAACAAGGTCGCCTTCCTCGAAACTTCTGGCATTAACTTTGCGGCTATGGTAGCGGCGCAAAGCTTGCTGGTAACGAGCAGCTCGTACAGCGGCCTGAAGACGATCCTCCTCAAGGAGCAGCGCGTCATCTTGTCGCAGCTGCTCTTGCTCAAGCTCATCATAAGCGAGCACTCGAGGTGACCCGTATACAAGTTCCGTGGGGAGAACTGCCTCTGCTCCATAGACTAGAGCGAAGGTGTCCGGCGGTGGCTCGATTTGGCGTCGTCTGATCGACCAAAGAACCACCGGCAGCTCCTCGATCCAGATTTCTTCCGCACTTGTGCAGCACTGCCGAAAGTTCTGGTCTTGAGTCCTCGCAGCACTTCAGCGTTTGCCCTCTCGCTTGACCGTTGCTCCTCGGGTGAGCAGCGAAGCAAAGCAGACCTTGGCGCCAAGATCTTGGGCGTCTTGCATGAAGGTGCGACTCGTGAATTGTGTGCCGTTGTCGGTGATGATCTGTTAGGAATCCCAAAGCGGCAAACAATTGACTCAAGAACTTGACCGCTGATCGTGATGTCACCTTCCTCCTGCTTCCACTTCCGGCCACTTTGTGAACTTGTTGATTGCAGCGTACAAGTACTCAAAGCCCCGACAGCTTCGGGAAGGGGTCGAGGATGTCGAGCCCCTGGACGAAAATGGCCAGGATAAAGGGATCGTCCGGAGAGCTTGAGCTGGCTGGTGTATCTGCTTGGAATGGAACCGCACGCTTCACACTTGGTTACTTGTGCAGTTGCATCACGGAGGGCTGTCGGCCGGAAGAAACCTTGCGGCAAGTGCTCTTGCGCCAATGTGGTGACCACATATGCCTCCATGTATCTCGCCAACAGCTTCTGTCCATCTTCCCGGTGAATACACTTCAATTTCACACCGTTGAGTCTTCTTCTGTATAGTGTTCTGTCGACAAACTGGTACATACTTGACTGCCGTGCTACTCTTTCCGCTTCTTCTTGCTCTTCGGGAAGTTCTCCTATCTGAAGGAAATGGACAATCTGCTGTGCCCATGTTGGAGCTTGTGGCTCGACAACAAGGACTAAAGGCACATCTGCTGCTGCAGGAACATCCGCTTCGACGGCAAGAGCCTGCGGCTCGGCCGGAGCTTGATGCTCCCCGGCAAGTTTGCCGGAGCAAAACTTGTCGGGAACGTCTGCTTCAACGAAACAAACCCTGGGGCTTGTCGGAGCAGACTGCTCCTCAGCACTCTTGGTGTTGATCTTGGGGACCTTTGCGATGGCGGCTTCGGGTAGCTCTGCCGGAAAATAGTCGCCAGAGATCAATTTCCTCTTCTTGTTCTGTCCAGTTGATGGCGTTATAGCTGGTTGAGTCAGCTTGAGCACAAAAATTCCTGGTTCCACAGGTAACTTGAGTGTGGCGCACTTTGACAGGCCATCAGCAATATCATTCTGAGCTCTTGGAACATGTTCCATTTGCAGGCCTTCAAAGTGTTCTTCTAGCTTTCTCACTTCATCAACGTAGGCTTCCATCAACGGACTCTGATAATCTTTGTTCACTTGGCGGACGACAAGCTGCGAGTCACCCCTGACAATGAGCTTCCTGATCCCAAGGGCCACTGCTATCCTGAGTCCGGCAAGCAAGCCTTCATACTCTGCAGTATTATTTGTTGCTTGCTCCTTGGGAAAGTGCATTTGAACTATGTACTTGAGGTGTTCTCCGGTGGGTGCGATAAGCAGCACACCGGCACCGGCGCCTTGCAGCGAAAAGGCACCATCAAAGTACATCAGCCATTCCTTGCCTGCCTCCTTGACGGGGATGCTCGTCTCTGGAATTTCTTCATCTTGCGTCGGCGTCCATTCTGCTATAAACTCTGCCAATGCTCTGCTCTGGATAGTTGAAGTGCTTTCAAACTTGAGGCCAAAGCTTGACAGTTCCAGTGCCCACTCGACAATCCTGCCTGTTGCTTCTGGATTTTGCAATATCCTCTTCAGCGGAAAGCGAGTGACAACTGTGATCTCATGTGCTTGGAAGTAATGGCGCAGCTTTCTCGAGGCCATGAGGAGGCCGAAAAGCAATTTCTGCACACCAGAGTACCTTGACCTAGCCCAGAGAAGGGAACGACAAAGTAAACTGGGCGCTGCACCATCCTTTTCTCGCATCTTCTCGTTCACTGCAGATCCGTCCTTGTCGGGACCAGAGCTTGTCGGTGAAGCCCCCTGCTTGTCGCTGGATGCATCTGCCTCGGTTGCCGGCTCCTCATTTGTCTCCCTTTTCGCTACTAACGCAGCACTAACCACTTGATTGGTTGCCGCTATGTATAGCAGCAACTTCTCTTGTGGCCTAGGTGCGACAAGTATTGAGTGGAGGACAGGTACCTCTTTAAGTCTGCAGCTGCCTCAGACGGAGTCCATTTCATTGGACCTGCCTTTTTCAAAATCTTGAAAACGGCAGGCGCACTCAGCAGACCTAGAGATAAACCTGCTGAGAGCAGCCACGCAACCGGCAAGTCTTCGTACATCCTTGACGCGCTTTGGTGCTTCAATCTGCTCAATGGCCTTGATCTTGTCGGGATTGGCTTCAATTCCCGCTGAGACCACGAAGAACCCGAGAAGCTTGCCGGAAGGAACTCCAAACACGCACTTCTCGGGGTTGAGCTTGAGGTTGATCTTGCGCAGATTTGCAAAGGTCTCATCTAAATCTTGAACCAGAGTTGCTTTGTCCTTGCTCTTGACCACTATGTCATCCATGTAGGCTTCTACATTTCTGTGCATTTGCGGCTCAAAAGCGTCATGGACTACTCTTGCGAACGTTGAACCAGCATTCTTTAGCCCAAAGGGCATCCGTATAAAACAGTATGTGCCACATGGGGTGATGAATGCGGTTTTCTCTTCATCTTCTTCTGCCATGAAGATCTGATGATATCCTGAATATGCGTCAAGAAATGAAAGCAAATCACATCCAGCCGTGGAGTCAACAATCTAGTCGATGCGCGGCAAGGGAAATGGGTCTTTGGGACAAGCTTTATTAACATCTGTGAAGTCAATACAAAGTGCCTTGCGAACAACTACAGGATTGGCCAACCACGTGGGATGGAGTACTCCTCTGACAAGGCCTGCTGCTTCCAACTTCTTGATCTCTTCTGCAATGAATTCTTGGCGCTCCACCGCTCGCTTTCGACTTTACGCTTGACGGGCGCGCGATGAGGACAGACAGCTAAGTGGTGCTCAATTACTTTCACAGGAACACGGGGATGTCGACGGTTGCCATGCAAATACATCGACATTCGCCGCAGAAAGCAACGAGCGCGCGCCTTCCTATTTAGGGTCGAGGCTGGCATCGACGGTGAAGGTACCACCAGTGCCGTCCTCCTTGGCGGGCACCTTCTTGGTCTTCGTGGAGCTGCCATCGCTTCTTGCACTTGCGGTGGAGCTCGATGGTGCGTCCTCGACGGTAGCGCAGCACCAAGAGGTGCGCTTGCCGGAGTGGGCATCGAGCTCTTGCCGGACTTGGTCTTCTTCTTCCCCGGAGCTTCAATGGCAAGTGATTTGCTATCCGTCGCAGCTCTTGCTTCCGGTAAATCTTGTCGGCGCAGATAAGAGCATCTTTCTTGTCGCCATGAACAGAAATGACACTTATCGGGCCTGGCATTTTGAGCAAGTTGTATGCATAATGAGAGGCTGCCATGAACTCGGCGAGTGCGGGACGGCCAAGTATCCCATTATAAGGTAATGGAAAATCAGCAACGTCGAACGTGACCCTCTCAGTCCTGAAGTTTAGCTCGCTGCCAAATGTTACCGGCAACGTGATCTTCCCCTTTGGCTTGCTCCTTCCCGGATTAATTCCTTGAAATGTGCCAGTCTCTTCGAGCTCGCCGTCAGGGATTTGAAGCCTCTGGAGCATTGCGGAGGAGATCAGGTTTAAGCCGGCCCCGCCGTCAACTAGCATCTTGGTGACCTTGAGGTTGCGGATAGTTGGTGAGACCAACATCGGCAAGCACCCGACCACAGTTATCCGATCAGGGTGGTCCTCAATTTCAAAGATGATAGGCGTGCTGGACCACTTCAGAGGCCTGCGCGACTCCATGGATGGTTTTGCTGCATTAACCTCCCGCATCCATTGCTTGAGTTGGCGGTGTGAGGTATGCAGAGAAGCACCGCCGTCAACACAGAGGACCTCTGTTGCTTTCTGAAACTCCTGCTCATCAGTTTCGTCATCCTCCATATCTTCATCGTCATCATCGTCTTCATCCTTGTCACGGCCGCGGGGAGGTCTGTCTCCTTGTCGCTGCTTGGCCTTGCCGCGGCGTCCTCCCCGGCCGGGTCGCTTCTTGCTAGCTGCCCCAGCACCTTCCTGGGCCTTCTCCTTGTCGCGCCGCTCGTACTCAGCTTTCTTCTGTTCAACGAGCTGCTCGACCTTCTTGCAGCTCTGGAGGTCGTGGCCCTTGGTGCGGTGAATCTTGCCGTACTGTTTGTTGGAGCTGTCCTGCTTGTCGGCGGCCGCCACAGCTTGGCGGTTGGTGTCAGCGGCAACCTCCTTGTCAGAGACACCAGCTTTGGCTTTCTTGGCGGCAGCACCGTTGCCGGACTGCTCGACAACTAGCACTTCTTTGGCCTTCTTCCTTCGGTTGTTCCGCCGCCGGCTCTTCTTCGCCGGGGCGGTCTCCTCGCTATCAGATCCTGCTTCCGCATTCTCTCCTGGGAGTCTTCTTCCTTCCTCAGCACGTGCACACTTGTCGGCCAGGGCATACAGCTCACTGACGTCCTTAACTTTGCACATCGCCATCTCTTCCCTCATCCTGCGGTTCCGACGCGTTCGATGAAACGCGCCGATCACCGCGCAGGTGGACATCTGGGATGTTGTAGCACACGGCTGAATCTTTTGATGAACTTGCGCAGGACTCTCCTTCCTTCAGGCGAGCAGATGAAGGTCACTTTCCTGGCCATGAGGCTTGTGGTCGCCGTGAAGGCGCCGACAAACCGATGGCATAGATCTGCCAAGAGGATATGGAGCTGTCCGGCAAGTGCATGAGCCAAGATCGACATTTGGCTTGAGTACGGTGGGAAGTAGTTGGCGAGGATCTTGTCGTCTCGCCCCCGCAGCTCGCACCGCGATGGTGTAGATGCTTTGAGGAACTCCGATGGATGCGCCCCTGCCATCATACTTCTCGCACGTCGGCTTGAAATTTTTCTTGTCGGGCCTTTCGACTTGCCGCAGCTCACCCGGTGAACGAGGGCAACCTACGCGCACGGCAAGTCACCTGGTTCACTGGCGCTTGCATGTCGACAGTGGGCCCAGCGCTGGTCGGATTGACGCCGCTTCTCTTGGCGCCGGCGCGAGTTCGGCGTCTTCTTGTTGCCGTTCTTGTAGAACTTGGCGCTGATCTCGGCGAGCTCGTGGATCCGGCGAAGCGGTGGAGTCACTGTCGAGGTGGATCCGACGAGTCGGCGATCTTGGCCTTCGGATGGAGAGTGCATGGTGGTTGCACCCCATAGGTTTCGTCACCACCGCTCGTGCCTTGTCGCCTCGACGCGCAAGGATGCGTTGGTTGTCGCGGAGTACGCCGTTGGCAAAGCCGATGAGACTCTGGATGGTGGCCCTCCATTCGTCGACCTTGTCGGCCGTTGGAGGGTAGTCTAGAAGCAGTTGAGCTCTTGCCAAGGCTTCTGCTGGAGTGGTGGGTGGCAACGGCGTACGGTGCGAGGAGCGGGATATGCTCGGACTTCTAACCAAGTTAGAAGGAGCAGCATCCCGTCCAGGCGACCGTACCCCGCTCGTGCCAGCATGGTGGCGTGCACGCTGGTCTTGAGGGCTTCGGGATCCTCCATCTTGGCCTTGATCCAACGAACGTATGGCGCTGCGAGCACCATGACGTTGTCGGTCTCGCGCCTCCTGAGATGGACGTGGTACGTATCCGGACGCCGAGGTTTGCGCCGCCTTGTCCTTGGACTTGGCAGCGTCGTGGGCTCCCTCGACGACGCCCGTTCCTCCGCCAGCGTCTTCCCCACCACTCGTCAGCTCCGGTGGTGGTGGGTTTGACAGCGACGACTCTCGCTGCCGCCGAAGCCTTCTTCTTCGGTGGCATGTTGATGAAGATGATGAAGATATTGCTCGTGTGAACGCCGGATCAGGTTCACATAGCCTCGACGCCCCCTACCTGGCGCGCCAAGGATGTCGGGGAAGCTGATTGTGACTCACGAACACCTATGGGACCTGGCGGACCGAGTCCCTTTTGGTTCGGTGGGGGGCGGAGATTGCACGAAGAGCAGATCGAGGCGATGCACACGAGCAGTTTTACCCAGCTTCGGAGCTCTCCGGAGAGATAATACTCCTACTGCTGCTTGTCTGATTATCTTGTGTTCTTACTAGGGAGCAATGAGAGCTACAAAACCTAGCTTGAGCGTATCTAGTCTCGAATGAGTCGAGCCACCGAACCGAATCAATCAACCCCTCTACGCTATGCATGGGCCTCCTTTTATAGGCTCAAAGGGGTCACCACAAGTGGCAACGAGATGAGGGTACAAATGAAAAAACAGTAGTCGGTACACCTACTTGTATAGTGCATTCTACCTAACTCTGACGGCAAGGGACAAGAGCAATAAATGCCCGTCCATGTCGCCCAAATAGTGCAGAAAGGGACCATCAGGTGCGCCATCGTTTGCCACGATGGTAGGCTCGTCAGCGCCGCTTATCGCTGCTCCCCGTTGGCTGCACAGCCTCTTGACACGCGCGCATGGAATGGTCTCATGGCGACACGTTGGTGGATGAGCTGAGCGGAGATGAAGAGGTTGCTGCCGCGGCAAGCACCTTGCCGCGGCTGAATCCTTTGTCGCGCTTGGGAGCTTGTCGCTCACCAGCCTTCCCGGCAAGCTCCTCTTGCCGGGTCTTGTCTTCTGCGTGCCTTGATTATCTTCCGGCAAGCTCCTCTTGCCGGGCCTTGTCTTCTTGGTTAAATACTTTGTTCTTGAATGGCTCAAGGAACCGTGGAGGACCTTGGCGGTCACTAGGCAAGCCTTGCCGCGGGGTGCTGCGACTGCCCGTGCACGAGTTCGGGATACTAGGGTACCCCTACTCTAGTACACCGACAGAACTTTACAGTTCGCAAAATTAATATCATAAACCTGGATTATATAATTAATTCAGGACTAACAGAATCTACTCCTAAAGAGTTTGAAGAGTTCGAAATGCATATTGAAGTGTTGCTAAAATTAAAAGCAATTAGAGAAAGCAAAAGTCCTCATCGGTCTGTTGTTATTATAGTTAGAAATCATGCTTAAGAGGTAAGAGGTAAATCCACAATGGTAATTAATTTTAAAAGGCTTAATGATAATATGTTAGAAGATGCATTCAAATACCTAACAAGCAGGAATGGATTAACAGAATACAAGGAAGCAAATGTTTCTCTAAATTTGATTTGAAAGCGGGATTTTGGAAATTAAAAATGGCCGAAGAATCTATCCCTTGGACAACATTTACCTGTCCACAAGGTCATTATGAATGTCTAGTGATGCCATTGGGCCTAAAGAATGCTCATGTGCTATTGCAAAGGAAAATACAAAATATATTTAAATATAATTAAGCATTTATATTTGTATATGTAGATGATTTATTAGTATTCTCAAAGTCATACAAAGGGCATATAGCCCATCTTGAATTTTTCTTTCGGAAGGTAGAACAAAATGGGCTTATATTGTCCAAAAAGAAGATGCAAATATGCAACGAAAAAATAAATTTCCTTGGTTATGAAATAGGAGAAGAAAAATACATTTACAAGAACATATTGCAAAGAAAATATTATTGTTTCTTGACAATGTGAGTGATAAAAAAAATTGCAACAATGAGTAGGAATTGTAAACTACGCAAGAAATTATATAGATAACTTAGCAGAGATAGCCGGACCTTTATATGCTAAATTAAGAAAAAAATGGTCAAAGATATTTCAATTCTGAAGATATAAAACTAGTAAAGGCCATCGAGGAAAACTTGAAGAATTTTAAACCCCCTAGAACTTCCTTTAGAAAATAAATACTTTATAGTTGAAACAGATGCATCTAAGGTAGGATGGGGAGCTATACTAAAACAAAACCCTAATAAATATTCCCCAAAAGAAGAAGAAAAAATATGAAGATATGCTTCAGGAAGTTATAAATTAGAGACATTAAATAATATTGATAGAGAAATCCTTGCAGTAGTAAGTACAATAAATGCCTTTAGGCTATTTCTAGGATTCAAATAATTCACACTAAGGACAAAGTACGAAGCTATATGTCGATATTACAATAAAATTAATAGTAAGAAAAGCTCGACAAGAAGATGGGTCTTATTTGAAGATACTATAGCCGAGAATGGATATAACGTAATATTTGAGCATATTAAGTGTAAAGATCATAGTTTACCTAACATATTTTCTCGTTCACAAATTTTACAAAAATAAAGAAAGGGACACTCGGCTGTGAAGTGAATGTCTTTATATTTGAAGATGATAATAAATTGAAACTATTTCCACCAAATACATTCAATATCAAACCGAAGAGCCATATTTGTATTGATGAGATCCAAGGATGCTTATTGAATAATCTTTGGTATCGATACATAGTGAAAAGAGAAGAGAAAGGATACATGTTATCTGATCTCAATAGTCTCAAAATATTCCAAGGTCAGCGAAAATGGAAGTACAGAAAGAAGAACCTTTATATATTATGTTTGATGGAAGTAAACCAGGAATATATATGGCACGGGAAGAAGTTCAAATAGAGAAGTATGCAGCAGAACGAAGAAACGAAGAGCTAGCATTATAAAGATATGATAATATCAATGATGCCCTGAAATGGGCAACGTACATAATATGACAAGATTATTATATTGACCTGAAGGCTAAAGAATATATCCATAAGCAAAGAGGCATTGTCGGTGTCAAAACTGGCGGATCTCGGGTAGGGGGTCCCGAACTGTGCGTCTAGGCGGATGGTAACAGGAGACAAGGGACACGATGTTTTTACCTGTGTTGGGCCCTCTCGATGGAGGTAATACCCTACTCCTGCTTGATTAATATTGATGATATGGGTAGTACAAGAGTAGATCTACCACGAGATCGAGAGGCTAAACCCTAGAAGCTAGCCTATGGTATGATTGTTGTTCGATCCCCACGGACTAAAACCCTCCGCTTTATATAGACACCGGATAGGTTAGGGTTACATGTAGTCGGTTACAATGGTAGGAGATCTACATATCCAGATCGCCAAGCTTGCCTTCCACGCCAAGGAAAGTTCCATCCGGACATGGGACGAAGTCTTCAATCTTGTATCTTCATAGTCTTGGAGTCCGCCGTGATGATAGTTCGCTATCCGGACACCCCTAGTCCAGACTCCTCAAGAGTCTCTGAACCAGGCTTCAATGACGATTTAGTCCGGCGCGATATTGTCTTCGGCATTGCAAGGCGGGTTCCTCCTCCAATACTTCATAGAAGGTTTTGAACACAAGGACAGTGTCCGCTCTGCAAAACAAGTTCCACATACCACTTTAGAGAGAATAACTTTTGCACGATCGATGGCGTATTCGGGCGTGACATCACACCACGCCAGGCCTTTATATGAATCGTTTTTTTTACTGTTCCACCTTAGCGCGTTTAGCGAGGCGGTTTCCTTGGCACGTCTTTATCAAAGCGTAGATCGCGCCCCCTTATCCCTGGATTCCCATCAATACAGACATGGGTAACCCAACCGTGCCCGTTGGCACGCCTCCTCTATCAAAGGCGAGTCCTAATCGACCACGGGAGGGCTCTTGGTATTCAACCTCTTTATAATGAGACCAAGGCCCTCTTCTTTTTACACCTCCATCGAGTTCGCCTCGCTCCGACTTCTAACACCCAAAGCTTCAGATTTAGGCGCTTGGACCTTCGACGATGTCCGCTCCGACCAAGACGGCCGATGGATGTCTTCTTCCGTCACGAAGAAGATGTGCTAAAGCTGCGAGACGCGGTATCTAATCTGGCGATATTTCAGATAGGCTGCCTGCTCCCAGGCAGGTCATTCCCACTCCCGAGCCCGGCGAGAGCGTGGTGTTCGCGCCTCACTTCCTTCGGGTTTAGGCTTCCGACGGATCCCTTTGTGCGGGGCTCATGTTTTATTATGGGCTGGATTTCCATGACTTGAATCCTGAGTCCATCCTCCATATCTCGTCATTCATTGTCGTATGTGAGGCCTTCCTCCATATTACCCCTCTGTAACGCCCCGAGACCGACGCTCCAGAAGACTTCCAGCTATTCCGGGTTTCGCCGTGTGTTTCTTTTGTGCCTGCTATTTTATTTTTGCATTGCATCATGTCATCATGCCATCATATCATTAATTTTTTTTAAAAACTCAACTAAATAAAATCGTATGGATCTTCGGTCCATTTAAATCGAGGGAAGGGTGACTTCTCTTTATAACATACCCTCCCGATATTTAGGGAGATATTATTAAATATTCCATTTATTTGGAATTAACCATAACACACTTGCAAAATAATTTCGTTCCTTTTCTACTTCAAGTTTGGTCTTCACCCCTTGCCATTTTTCTTTCATCATTTTTCGGAGCTCCACCAAAAATCCTCAACATTTTTGGACCTTCCCAACCCTCACTTCTTATTCAAACCATTTGAATTTAAATCAAATGAGTTTGAATTTAAATCATTCAATCATGGCCTTTCTATTTTTCTTGGAACAAGCATATTTTTGCGAGTCCGGGAAAATTACCCCCATGCGTAAATGCTATCCCAAACACTTCCTTTCCTCTTCTTTTCCTCTTTGGTATTTTCTGTTTTGGAAATTAAAAGAGTAGAGGGAGAGAAGCAGACCAGCCAGCCCAGCCCGGCCTCTTGGGCCCGACCAACCAGACCGGCCTGCTCCGGCCAGCCCAACTAAAGCCCCTCCTAACCCTAGCCCGACCCTCCACTCGATCTCTCCTCGTCCTCCCTCCAGTGCCAGACACCCGCATGTCTCCCTCGATCCCCATCTCTCCTTCGATCTCCTCCTCGCCCCCTTCCTCCCCGTTCCTCTCGATCCGCCGCCTCATTGTCGCCAGCCCGGCCGTGGTGCCTGCGTCGCGGAGCCCCGCGCCAAGACCTCCCCTGCCTTGTCTTGTCTAGGGCGAGGAGGACGACCCGCATCACCTCCTGCCCGTGCTCCGCCGCCCCCGTTCAAGTATCTCCATCAGAGCACGCCCGCTGAGCTCCGTTGCGCGCCCTCATCGGCCCTCGTCCCCACCTCTTCGTCTACCTGACGCCGCGCCTGGCCTCTCGCGCCGCCACACGCAGAGGAGCAGGGCCCTCACGCCGCTCGCCTCGCCTGCCCCTGCTCCCGGTTAAGCTCGCCACCGACCTCCTTTTCCCCGTCGCGTCGTTCCTCGAGCTCCCGCGCCCTGTTTCTCCTCCCGCGCCGACGCCCTCCTTCGGCTGCTCGCGCCTGCAGCTCCGTCGCGAGCTCGTGCAGCCATGGCCGCCACAGGAGCGTCAGCGCCCGTGCCTCCTCCTCCCTCAGTTCGGCCTCAACCTCCAGGACATCTCCGCTGTGACCCGTCCGGCAACCGCCCGCTCCGGTGACCCATCGCCACCCGCCGCCATCGGCGACCACCAGGAGGGCCACCCCGCGCGTGACCGAGCTGCCCCTGCCTTGTTCGACCACCGGAACCGCGCCAAGTCGCTGCCTCTTTGCGCCTGCGCTGTGTTGCCGTGGACGCATGCAACCCTGAAATCAATCCCAAGCGTCAAGTACCAGGACACTACGGAAACCTGAATCGCCAAGACCGGACCCGTCAAGTACCCCTTCGGATTCGTCAAGACCCTCATGTACGACTACACCCGGTGATGCGTCAAGTACCTCTACCGTTGACCCCGTGGGCGTCAAGTTCATCTACGAAAATGTGTACAACAACCATCGTCGTGTACGACTACTTCCACTACCGTCGCAAGAACAACTACTTCCACTTCATCGCGAGAACGTCTACTTCCCTCTACGAAACGCGTTACCGCTCCGAAACGCACGCTTCGAAGGTATAACCCGAGACGACCGCCGTGGACCGAATGCATGTGTTGTATGAGATGCTCGAGTTTTGCACCGTGATCGAATCGTCCTTGCGATGCCCCTCTTTTGCCATGCCACCGTTCCGTGGGAACCCGGTAATCGGGATCACCCCACCATCTTGCATGACTCTCTCACGTCCACACTTTCCTTTGCACCGGCATCTCAATCGAGTTATCGGAACCAGAATGTTGCTGTGGCACCATTTCCGTTGTCGTTGCCGTGGCACCCTTTTTCGTTTCTGCCACGACGACAAATGCTTCATAATGCTCTTGTCAACATTTTCATAAAAATTGCATATAACTTGTATATGTCATCCGCATCATGATAACAACATTTAAATGTTTATAATTGTTGTTTGCATTAATTTGCTTAAATGCCATGTTAAAATGATTTATTTCATAACTAAATAACCGTATCTCGGATTTAAATAAATTATATATGTAAATGGGGTAGAAAAATGCATAGATTAACATGGTAGAATTACTTTGCATGTTTAACAATATTAAAATTGTGTTTAGGGAAGAACAGTACCGAATCTAAAATATGCACATGAGGATTTTCCGGAATTGTTGTTTGTTGTTTCGACCTCATTTAAACTTGCCTAAATAGATAAGTTTACTTATGCTTCACCTATTGCCATGTTTAACAACATTTAATATTGTTGAGTACCTAACCGAGAGAGAACTAAATAATTGATGTGGTGTTTCGTCAATATGCAACTCGTTGCATATTGAGCTCCACTTAATTTGTGGTATTGTTTGTTGCACTTTGCCATGCCATGCTATTTAAACCGGACATGCATCATACTTGTTTGTGCATCATGCCATGTTTATGTGATGGTTGTTTACTATGATGTTTGTTTCTTTCCGGGTTGCTTCTCTCGTTAGCTTCGGTTTCGTTCCGGAGTTGTGAGGATTCGTTCGACTACGTCCGTTTGTCTTCTTCATGGACTCGTTCTTCTTCCTTGCGGGATTTCAGGCAAGATGACCATACCCTCGAAATCACTTCTATCTTTGCTTGCTAGTTGCTCGCTCTTTTGCTATGCCTATGCTACGATGCCTACCACTTGCTTATCATGCCTCCCATATTGCCATGTCAAGCCTCTAACCATCCTTTCCTAGCAAACCGTTGTTTGGCTATGTTACCGCTTTGCTCAGCCCCTCTTATAGCGTTGTTAGTTGCAGGTGAAGATGAAGTTTGTTCCTTGTTGGAACATGGAGATGTTGTTCCTTGTTGGAACATGTTTACTTGTTGGTATGTCACAATATATCTTATTTAATTAATGCATCTATATACTTGGTAAAGGGTGGAAGGCTCGGCCTTATGCCTGGTGTTTTGTTCCACTCTTGCCGCCCTAGTTTCCGTCATATCGGTATTATGTTCCCGGATTTTGCGTTCCTTACACGGTTGGGTGATTTATGGGACCCCCTTGACAGTTCGCTTTGAATAAGACTCCTCCAGCAAGGCCCAACATAGGCCCAACATTGGTTTTACCATTTGCCACCTAAGCCTTTTTCCCTTGGGTTCTGCAGACTCAAGGGTCATCTTTATTTTACCCCGGGCGGTGCTCCTCGAGTGTTGGTCCAAACTAGAGCACCGTGTGGGACCATTCCTTGGCAACTTGGATTACGCGGTACTGTGACGCTTAGCTTATCCGGTGTGCCACGAGAACGAGATATGTGCAGCTCCTATCGGGATTTGTCGGCTGTGTGGGTGGTCTTGCTGGTCTTGTTTTACCATTGTCGAGATGTCTTGTAGTCCGGGATTCCGAGTCGATCGGGTCTTCCGGTAGAAGGAATATCCTTCGTTGACCGTGAGAGCTTATCATGGGCTAAGTTGGGACACCCTGCAGGTATTATCTTTCAAAGCCGTGCCCATGTTATGAGGCAGATGGGAATTTGTTAATGTCCGGTTGTAGAAAACCCGAAGTTGATCTTAATTAAAATACATCAACCGCGTGTGTAACCGTGATGGTCTCTTCTCGGCGGAGTCCGGGAAGTGAACACGGTGTTGGAGTTATGTTTGACGTAAGTAGTTTCAGGATCACTTCTTGATCATAGTTGTTCGACCGTGCTTTTGCCTTCTCTTCTCGCTCTCATTTGCGTATGTAGCCACCAGATATGCTAGTCGCTTGCTGCAGCTCCACCTCACTACCTTCTCCTACCCATAAGCTTAAATAGTCTTGATCTCGCGGGTGTGAGATTGCTGAGTCCCCGTGACTCACAGTTACTTCCAAAACCAGTTTGCAGGTGCCGATGAAACCGTGCAGGTGATTTAACCCGAGCTCAGGGAGGAGCTCGATGAAGATCTTGTTCTTTGTGTTGTTTCGTTTCAGTTGTTTAGTGGTGGAGCCCAGTTGGGACGATCGGGGATCTGTGTAGCATTTGGGGTAGTCTTCTTTTATTTTGGTTCCGTAGTCGGACCTTGATTGTATCTGTATGATGTAATGCTTTACTCATGTATTGTGTGAAGTGGCGATTGTAAGCCAACTATGTATCTCTTTCCCTTATGTATCACATGGGTTGTGTGAAGATTACCTCACTTGCGACATTGCTTTCAATGCGGTTATGCCTCTAAGTCGTGCTTCGACACGTGGGAGATATAGCCGCATCGAGGGCATTACAAGTTGGTAATCAGAGCCATCCCCGACTTAGGAGCCCCCTGCTTGATTGAATCGCTGACTTTGTTGAGTCTAGAAAAAAATGTTTTGAGTCTTAGGATTATATATCGGAGAGTAGGATTCTTTTTACTCCTCAGTCCCTTCGTCGCTCTGGTGAGGTCTCCTGACGTAGAAGTTTTGACTCTTCTCTCCTCAAATTTCACTAAAAAATATTAGGATCACGCGGGTATCTTGGAATTGTTCCGATGGTTTTGTGACGAGAACATTGTTCTTGGTGCCTCCTGTCATTTAGGGGTTGTGGCAGTGTCCCGGGGAGTCGAGCTCCGAGGTGTTGTCGTCACAAATTTATCGTTGCAGTTCTGGAATACCTGAGTTTTGCCGACATCGAAAATCTCTTTTATGCAGTTGTTGGTGAGATAACCTCGATAACCCAGTACTGGGGCGAGCTCGGGAGTATTGCCATGACTCGTATAACGGATGCTTTTCGAAGGTTGAGGTACACGATTTCCGAAGGTTTCTTGGTTATGTGTTGACGGATGGATACAAATGGATCTAGGTATTGTTAGTTTGGGTGATATATTTTGTGTCCTCAGATCCCCAACACCTGATTGCATAACCGAAAGTTTCGGGAGTTTATAGGTGGGAATTCAAGTAGCTCCTAGAATATCTTTTCGACAGATGCATGATATGGGATTGGGTAAATATCTATCATATGTATTTGTTTCCGGCTTATTCCGCAAGCCAAATCCTTTGTTGTTGTTTTGAGTTGTGGTATTCGAGTTGCTTCAGTGTCAAGTGTTGATTCCATACCTTATTCTAAGTGGTGTTCTCATATTTCTATGTGGATGCTAATCCTTCTTGTTCATCAAGGCCGTCTTTTCAATCCTTTCCAACCGTGTGCTTCTCTCCAAGTAAATCCGATCATTCCAACATTCGCAAGATCAATTCTAAGCTTTTTCTCAACGGTGTTTGTTTCATCCATCTCAAGTTGTCTTTGTTTTCCTGCCCTCCCAACCTTTTTCTTCAAGGACTCAGATTTCTTAATCATGTATCCTTTTATTTGTGGGAAGTCTCTTCATTCTTTTCTTTCAATGTTTTATCCGGTGATTTCTCATGAAGACGCTAAGGAAGTTTCAACCTTATCATTGTTCCATTCTAATTTTCTTCTCCGGTGGATTTAATTCAAGAGTTCGGTGTTGATCTTATCCCTTTTCCTCTTTTCACAATGCTTTCTCATGCCGGTGTATCTCCTAATCATTCACTTCTCGCTATTCATTTGGTTGGAAGTGATGAAGATATCTCAGAAGATTCGTGTTTCCATTCTTAATCCGTTCAAGTTATTTCGAGATTGTTATCTCATTCAAGCCATTTAAATCAACCGGTGCAACCTCCCTTTCAAGCAATTGTTCAACTGTGTTTTCTTTTGAGTGGGCCCTAACCCACGGGTCTTTTTCCAGGATCTTACCTGACTCTTCTAATTTTCCGGAGTTATTCTCAAATTCTTTTCAAAGTTTGATGTAAGGATGAATTATCATCAGTCAAATGTCTTTCTCCAAGATCTTTCAAATTCTTTTCATCGTTGGTTCAACCTTTCTAATTGTCATTCCGGAGTGCCTCAACAATTCATGTTGGTGTTTCTCGTCGTCATTCTCGAATTTTGAAGACCGAAGAAGAGTTTCTCTTTAATCTTGCTCCATTCTCTTCAAGATTCATGGTTCTAGTTTCATGCCGCCCTCTCATAGTTGTTTTCGATAGAGAGAATTCTTTTTAACCATCCGGAGCAATTCAGGAATCTTTTCAGTTTGATTCTCCAGAGCCATCATCTCAGAATTATTCATTCCAGCTTTCAGCTCTCGTTCTCCAAATCTTACCGGTGCATCGTTCAAGTATTCACTAATCAGTTCATGATCTCTCCATCCTCATGTATCTAAATTCTCTCAAGTATCTTCGTTCATTTTCTAATTCTTCCCGGTGTTTCTTTATCTTTTCTTCGTTCATTTTCAATTCTTATGGTGGTTCGTTCAAGATTTCACTTCCTTCATTATCATATCAATTCATTTGTTGTTTCCAAATCCCACCGGTGGTTCCATCAATACCTTCTCAAGTTTGCGCTATATCTCTATCTGTAATCATTTTTCAATGAGAATAAGTAGTATGCCAAATCCATTGCTTGCCATCAATTTAATTGGTGAAGGATCAGCATAATGTAATTCTTATTCTTGTTTCATCGAGTAAGTTCAATTCCTTATTCCGGAGGATCATCAAAATTCTTGATTTCATTTGTTCATCTTTCTTTTCCGGAGTTCCAAGTCCTCTCGGTTATATAATCGCGAAGCTCCATCTAAATCATTGCAAGGTTTCACCTTGTGTTTTCAACTTCTCTTTCTTTCTATCATTCTTGTATTACTGGAGTTCTTCATGGAGGCTCTACATGATGGTTCGTCAAGGATTCTTTTCATTCTTTAATTATTCTTCAAGATTTCTCTTGAAGTTAACATCCGTCAAGCTTTACTCAAAAATAAACATGGTGCTCAACACATGTTTTTTTTTCTTTCTGAGGAGTTCGAGTATTCTTCTTCTTGCATGTCGAAGTGCAATTCTTTCGACCTTATCTTTTGAGGTGGTGTTATGTCATTTTGACAGTTTCATTCATGTTTCATGATTCATATTGTTGTCAAGAATGAGGTATTTTAAATCCATCAATCCCTTTGTTGGAGTTATCTTGGGTCATATTTCACCTAAAGCCTTCCCTAAGGAATGTTGCTATTTGTGGTGCTTGTCAATGATCCAAGTTATCTCTTTATCATCTTGGTGAAGAAGTGTTCATTTCTTCGTCGATCTAAAGCAAGCAATTGTTTCCTTTAGTGGTTGGTTGTCACCTCATAATTTTGAGATGTTTCCATAAGCCCACTACAAACTTATTCTTTTCGTTGTTGGTCTTCCAACAACTCTATTCTAACCTTCTTGCAAGGATGCCTTCCAAATTCAATTGTGGTAGAAGTTGTCATTTTCTTCTCCGTCCCTTTATCCCAACGGTCTAGCTTCTATTCTTTCGTTCCGGAGGCCTTGTGATGTTGCTCTCTTCTACCAATTATCTTCTTTTGTCAAGATCATGTTATTTTCCTTGCTTATCCGTTTAGCCAGAGTGTTGTGTTCTCATTCAAGTTCTTTCATCTTATCAAGTTTTGCCTCTCTTTTCAACCGGAGTGCTGTCTGAAATCTTTCTTACCCCTTGTGCCATTCTTTCAATAGTTCCGGAGGCTGTGTGTTGTTGATCTCTTCAAGTATCCTCTCATCTTGTCAAGCTCATATTCTAGGCCTTCCTTTTCTAACCGGAGTGTTGTCGTAATTGATCCTTATCGTTCCTTGTGCATCTCGTTTCAACCGGAGTGCTTGCATGTACTTCTTGTCCATTGCAACCCTTTTCTTATGTTTTTCAACCTACAAGGTTCTAGTAATATTCCTTGTTCCTCTTTTCTAACGAAGTGTTTTCAACTTTGTTCATCTTTGTTGTTTTTTTTCTTTCTTTCATTTTGCTCAATCTCTCAAGGTTCTTTGGTTTCACTCGTTTGTCAGAGAAGCAACTTTGTTTTACCTCTTCCTCTTCCGTTTCTCTCCGGTGCCATCCTAGATCTCGGGACGAGATCCTCTTGTAGTGGTGGAGTGTTGTAACGCCCCGAGACCGACGCTCCAGAAGACTTCCAGCTATTCCGGGTTTCGCCGTGTGTTTCTTTTGTGCCTGCTATTTTATTTTTGCATTGCATCATGTCATCATGCCATCATATCATTAATTTTTTTAAAACTCAACTAAATAAAATCGTATGGATCTTGGTCCATTTAAATCGAGGAAGGTGACTTCTCTTTATAACATACCCTCCGATATTTAGGGAGATATTATTAAATATTCCATTTATTTGGAATTAACCATAACACACTTGCAAAATAATTTCGTTCCTTTTCTACTTCAAGTTTGGTCTTCACCCTTGCCATTTTCTTTCATCATTTTTCGAGCTCCACCAAAAATCCTCAACATTTTGGACCTTCCCAACCTCACTTCTTATTCAAACCATTTGAATTTAAATCAAATGAGTTTGAATTTAAATCTTTCAACCATGGCCTTTCTATTTTTCTTGGAGCGAGCATATTTTTTGCGAGTCGGGAAAATTACCCCATCGTAAATGCTATCCCAAACACTTCCTTTCCTCTTCTTTTCCTCTTTGGTATTTTATGTTTTGGAAAATAAAAGAGTAGAGGGAGAGAAGCAGACCAGCCAGCCCAGCCGGCCTCTTGGGCCTGACCAACCAGACCGGCCCGTTCCAGCCAGCCCAACTAAAGCCCCTCCTAACCCTAGCCCGACCCCTCCACTCGATCTCTCCCTCGTCCTCCCTCCAGCAAGACACCCGCATCTCTCCTCGATCCCCATCTCTCCTTCGATCTCCTCCTCGCGCCCTTCCTCCCCGTGCCTCTCGATCCCGCCCCTCGGCTGTCGCTCAGGCCGCCCGTGGTGCCCTGCGTCGCCGGAGCCCTGCGCCAAGACCTCCCCTGCCTTGTCTTGTCTAGGGTGAGGAGGACGACCCGCATCACCTCCTGCCCGTGCTCCGCCGCCCCCGTTCAAGTATCTCCATCAGAGCACGCCCGCTGAGCTCCGTCGCGCGCCCTCATCGGCCCTCGTCCCCGCCTCTTCGTCTACCTGACGCCGCGCCTAGCCTCTCGCGCCGCCACACGCAGAGGAGCAGGGCCCTCGCGCCGCTCGCCTCGCCTGCCCCTGCTCCCGGTTAACCTCGCCACCGACCTCCTTTGCCCCGTCGCGTCGTTCCTCGAGCTCCCGCGCCCTGTTTCTCCTCCCGCGCCGACGTCCTCCTTCGGCTGCTCGCGCCTGCAGCTCCGTCCGCGAGCTCGTGCAGCCATGGCCGCCACAGGAGCGTCAGCGCCCGTGCCTCCTCCTCCCTCAGTTCGGCCTCAACCTCCAGGACATCTCCGCTGTGACCCGTCCGGCAACCGCCTGCTCCGGTGACCCATCGCCACCCGCCGCCATCGGCGACCACCAGAGGGCCACCCCGCGTGGACCGAAGCTGCCCTGCCTTGTTCGACCACGGAACCGCGCCAAGTCGCTGCCTCTTTGCGCCTGCGCTGTGTTGCCGTGGACGCATGCAACCCTGAAATCAATCCCAAGCGTCAAGTACCAGGACACTACGGAAACCTGAATCGCCAAGACCGGACCCGTCAAGTACCCCTTCGGATTCGTCAAGACCCTCATGTACGACTACACCCGGTGATGCGTCAAGTACCTCTACCGTCGACCCCGTGGGCGTCAAGTTCATCTACGAAAATGTGTACAACAACCATCGTCGTGTACGACTACTTCCACTACCGTCGCAAGAACAACTACTTCCACTTCATCGCGAGAACGTCTACTTCCCTCTATGAAACGCGTTACCGCTCCGAAACGCACGCTTCAAAGGTATAACCCGAGACGACCGCCGTGGACCGAATGCATGTGTTGTATGAGATGCTCGAGTTTTGCACCGTGATCGAATCGTCCTTGCGATGCCCCTCTTTTGCCATGCCACCGTTCCGTGGGAACCCGGTAATCGGGATCACCCCACCTTCTTGCATGACTCGCTCACGTCCACACTTTCCTTTGCACCGGCATCTCAATCGAGTTATCGGAACCAGAATGTTGCCGTGGCACCATTTCCGTTGTCATTGCCGTGGCACCCTTTTTCGTTTCTGCCACGACGACAAATGCTTCATAATGCTCTTGTCAACATTTTCATAAAAATTGCATATAACTTGTATATGTCATCCGCATCATGATAACAACATTTAAATGTTTATAATTGTTGTTTGCATTAATTTGCTTAAATGCCATGTTAAAATGATTTATTTCATAACTAAATAACCGTATCTCGGATTTAAATAAATTATATATGTAAATGGGGTAGAAAAATGCATAGATTAACATGGTAGCATTACTTTGCATGTTTAACAACATTAAAATTGTGTTTAGGGCAGAACAGTACCGAATCTAAAATATGCACATGAGGATTTTCCGGAATTGTTGTTTGTTGTTTCGGCCTCATTTAAACTTGCCTAAATAGATAAGTTTACTTATGCTTCACCTATTGCCATGTTTAACAACATTTAATATTGTTGAGTACCTAACCAAGAGAGAACTAAATAATTGATGTGGTGTTTCGTCAATATGCAACTCGTTGCATATTGAGCTCCACTTAATTTGTGGTATTGTTTGTTGCACTTTGCCATGCCATGCTATTTAAACCGGACATGCATCATACTTGTTTGTGCATCATGCCATGTTTATGTGATGGTTGTTTACTATGATGTTTGTTTCTTTCCGGGTTGCTTCTCTCGTTTGCTTCAGTTTCGTTCCGGAGTTGTGAGGATTCGTTCGACTACGTCCGTTTGTCTTCTTCATGGACTCGTTCTTCTTCCTTGCGGGATTTCAGGCAAAATGACCATACCCTCGAAATCACTTCTATCTTTGCTTGCTAGTTGCTCGCTCTTTTGCTATGCCTATGCTATGATGCCTACCACTTGCTTATCATGCCTCCCATATTGCCATGTCAAGCCTCTAACCATCCTTTCCTAGCAAACCGTTGTTTGGCTATGTTACCGCTTTGCTCAGCCCCTCTTATAGCGTTGTTAGTTGCAGGTGAAGATGAAGTTTGTTCCTTGTTGGAACATGGAGATGTTGTTCCTTGTTGGAACATGTTTACTTGTTGGGATGTCACAATATATCTTATTTAATTAATGCATCTATATACTTGGTAAAGGGTGGAAGGCTCGGCCTTATACCTGGTGTTTTGTTCCACTCTTGCCGCCCTAGTTTCCGTCATATCGGTATTATGTTCCCGGATTTTATGTTCCTTACGGTTGGGTGATTTATGGGACCCCTTGACAGTTCGCTTTGAATAAGACTCCTCCAAAGAAGGCCCAACATTGGTTTTACCATTTGCCACCTAAGCCTTTTTCCCTTGGGTTCTGCAGACTCAAGGGTCATCTTTATTTTACCCCCGGCCGGTGCTCCTCCGAGTGTTGGTCCAAACTAGAGCACCGTCTTGGGACCATTCCTTGGCAACTTGGATTACGTCGGTACTCTGACGCTTAGCTTATCCGGTGTGCCCCGAGAACGAGATATGTGCAGCTCCTATCGGGATTTGTCGGCACTGGTGGGTGGTCTTGCTGGTCTTGTTTTACCATTGTCGAGATGTCTTGTAGTCCGGGATTCCGAGTCTGATCGGGTCTTCCGGTAGAAGGAATATCCTTCGTTGACCGTGAGAGCTTATCATGGGCTAAGTTGGGACACCCCGCAGGTATTATCTTTCAAAGCCGTGCCCTGCGGTTATGAGGCAGATGGGAATTTGTTAATGTCGGTTGTAGAAAACCCGAAGTTGATCTTAATTAAAATACATCAATCGCGTGTGTAACCGTGATGGTCTCTTCTCGTGAGTCCGGAAGTGAACACGATGTTGGAGTTATGTTTGACGTAAGTAGTTTCAGGATCACTTCTTGATCATAGTTGTTCGACCGTGCTTTTGCCTTCTCTTCTCGCTCTCATTTGCGTATGTAGCCACCAGATATGCTAGTCGCTTGCTGCAGCTCCACCTCACTACCTTCTCCTACCCATAAGCTTAAATAGTCTTGATCTCGCGGGTGTGAGATTGCTGAGTCCCCGTGACTCACAGTTACTTACAAAACCAGTTTGCAGGTGCCGATGAAACCGTGCAGGTGACGCACCCGAGCTCAGGGAGGAGCTCGATGAAGATCTTGTTCTTTGTGTTGTTTCGTTTCAGTTGTTTAGTGGTGGAGCCCAGTTGGGACGATCGGGGATCTGTGTAGCATTTGGGGTAGTCTTCTTTTATTTTGGTTCCGTAGTCGGACCTTGATTGTATCTGTATGATGTAATGCTTTACTCATGTATTGTGTGAAGTGGCGATTGTAAGCCAACTATGTATCTCTTTCCCTTATGTATCACATGGGTTGTGTGAAGATTACCTCACTTGCGACATTGCTTTCAATGCGGTTATGCCTCTAAGTCGTGCTTCGACACGTGGGAGATATAGCCGCATCGAGGGCATTACACCCTCACTTTGGATTGTGGCTCAAGACCTTCAAGGTGGAGCCAAAGATGATCGAGGGGCAACAAGCGAAAGTGGAGGGGCGGTCATAAGCAAATGTGCTGATGCTCCGTGGCCGAGGGCTCTTTTCAAGAGGAGCTTGGTTTGTGGCAACGGAGTGGTTTTATATCACCGCTCGGGGGCACCAAATGGGTGGCGCTTCCGCCTTCCGCCAGTCCACCACAGCCGGCTGGCGTCATGGGTCAACAAGGGGCTCGACTGGGGCCGCCCAGGGCGTTCCTTTGTTGCAGGGCCGATTCGAGACCTCCAAGAAAGAAAGATCAATCTGGTTGCGATGGCGCAGGTTATGTTGATTGGCGCCTTTGCCTGCAAGAACGTCGCCCCTCCGCCTGTGGGAATTTAATCCGGAGGGACCACGAGCTCTCCAAAATTTTATGGGTACGACGCCCGTGGAGATGTATAAGCTGTTCTTCGGATCACAAGAGAAGTGTCCGGACCTGACTGAGGACGCTGGACTGAGCTGCAATCGCCCAAATACTCAAGTAAGTAGTCCTGTACCCGGACAGGCTGTCCATTCATTTATCGTAAACTTGCCCTTAAAGGAGTTGTTTCTTGAACAAGAGTGGATAGCCAATGCAAAATTAATAAGGTGTCCGGCTCCCCTCCCAGAGACCACGCCGGATCCCACGCTGACCAAGATGTTGAAGGCTGCGCCTTTTAAAGAAGGCGAAGGGGGGAGCGGGGAAGCAACTGCCTCCACAAAGGAGACTTTCGAGGAAGGAGGGATCAAAGGTCCCACCCTCCAAGGAGAGAAGAGGACCGCTTCGGAAGATCCGGAGGTCAAGGCCTCAAAGAGGGGAAAGAAATCTTCGTCAGAGAGTCCGGCGTTGGGAAGTAACCCAGCCGCACTGTTTCCCCAAGGGGATCAGCCCTACAGCGAGCCGTAAGTAAAAAGAGAAGGGGTCTTGTAAATAAGGAACATCCCTGCATTTATTTCTAAAGATAACCGAAATTGTACCTTGTAGTTCGGATCTCAGCCCTTCTCAAGAGAGCTCGTCTTGGGGATCTTCTTAGGAGATGATGGAGAGCTAAACGCCTCCACTGTCGCACCTTCTGTGGAGGCGGACACCCCGAGGTGTCATCGCGGAGAGTTTTCCGAGTCGGCAGGCGGAAGGTCAGCGCCATCCGGCGGCGGTCGGAGGAGTGAAGGATCTGCTCGGGCGGCGGCTATCTCGAAGATCACCGTGCTCTAATGGGTACGGTGATTGAAAGGATTGCATCCGCGAGAGCGGATTGCATGAAGCCGCCGAAACTTCGGCCGACGGGTTCGAGGTACGCAAAAATGATGTACCTTCGGCAGTTATGCATATAAAATGCGCCTGTATAGATAGTAGCCCCGAGACTCGGTATGTTGTCAAAATTGACAGCGTGTCGAGGATCCTAATCTCGATTATAACATATCGCCGCTCCTAAATAGGTGGCGGGCGTCCGTGCCAGCCGGATGATGAATATGCCGAACTAAAGCGGCAACTTGACGAGGCGGATGCAGACATCGCGCTGGTCAATAAACGGTTTGACGAGTCACAAGGTATGTGACTTCTATGCGGACACCTGGTAAGGGAGCTTGACGCCCATGCCTTACTACTTGTATGCTTAATGCAGGTGGTGCTGCTGCTGTGGAGGAGCTGCGGGCGGAACTTGCCCGAGTGAAAGAGCAAGCCAGAAATAGTAATGCGGCCACTTTAAGGGCGGCCGAAGAGCTAAAATCCGAACGGGCTGCTCACTGCCGAAGCAAAGAGGAAATGGCCGATATGGCCATAAAGTTGAAGAATACTACCCATAAAGTTGAAAAAGAACGTCAAGCGGAGCAAGAGGGCCTGAAAAAGGCCACCGCCGAATCCAAGGATGCCCGTTCCGCTTTGAGAGCTGCCAAGGAGGAGCTGAGTCAGGTCGGGGCTATTGCGGCTGGAAAACCGTTTCTGCTGCGGAGGAAATATACGGATCCGAAGTATGCTCAGTTGGACAAGTTGTGGAGTTCGGAGGATGCTTATCGGACTTAGCGGCGAAGGCTGCGGACGCGATTGAGCACTTCCGAGGCCGAAGGGCACGAAGGGAAGAGCTATATTGGTCGCAATTCCATAGTCGAGGCGTCCTCTTCCGTTGACCGATCGGTTGGCGAATGGGCGAGCTGAATCGATTATCCGGACTTCCCATGAAGCATGTCATGACTCATTTGTGGCAGCGGACCCCACGAAGAGTTATTTTGGTTTAGTGCAGCGGTTCCTTGGTGCGATATCGCAGACGACGCAATGAAGCGGTCGGCGTGTATTGAGGGCGCGGATGGCTCGGCCCGTGTCAAGACATTCGGGCGGAGATGAAGGCCACCGACGTTGCATCCCAAGATTGGACGAAGCGAGTACCTACCGAGCACTATTTTGAGGAAGTCTGCAGGCGCTCGTTTAATAGAGACGCAGATGCTCAAGGATATTATGTTTAAATGACATGTATGATTTGTGAAAACAATGTTTCAACATAATATAAGAGCTTTTTATACTTGTGCGTTCAAGTAGTAAACTACTCCCTGTGCGGCCGTTGATGTATATGTAAATATAACCTGAAAGATGGCAGTCCTTGGTGTGACGCCCCCGATTCAATCGTACACTAATCATGCACGCAAATGTGTACGATCAAGATCAGGGACTCACGGTAAGATATCACAACACAACTCTAAAACATAAATAAGTCATACAAGCATCATAATACAAGCCAGGGGCCTCGAGGGCTCGAATACAAGTGCTCGATCATAGACGAGTCAGCGGAAGCATCAATATCTGAGTACAGACATAAGTTAAACAAGTATGCCTTAAGAAGGCTAGCACGAATGGGATCTAGATCGAAGAGGCGCAGCCTCCCGCCAGGATCCTCCTAACTACTCACGGTCGCCGTCCAGCGGGCTGCACGTAGTAGTAGGCACCTCTGGGGTAGTAGTCGTCATCGACGGTGGCGTCTGGCTCCTGGGCTCCATCGTCTGGTCGCAGCAATCGAGTAGAGATAGGGGAAAAGGGGAACAAGGCAACCGTGAGTACTCATCCAAAGTACTCGCAAGCAAGGAGCTACACTACATATGCATGGATATATGTGTAAAGGGCCATATCAGTGGACTGAACTGCAGAATGCCAGAATAAGAGGGGGATAGCTAATCATGTCGAAGACTACGCTTCTGGCAGCCTCCGTCTTGCAACATGTAGAAGAGAGTAGACTGCAGTCCTCCAAGTAACATCGCATAGCATAATCCTACCCGGCGATCCCCTCCTCATTGCCCTGATAGAGAGCGATCACCGGGTTATATCTGGCACTTGGAAGGGTGTGTTTTATTAAGTATCCGGTTCTAGTTGTCATAAGGTCAAGGTACAACTCCAAGTCGTCCTGTTACCGAAGATCACGGCTATTCGAATAGATTAACTTCCCTGCAGGGGTGCACCACATAACCCAACACGCTTGATCCCATTTGGCCGGACACACTTTTCGGGTCATGCCCGCCGCTGAAGATCAACATGTCGCAGCCCCACCTAGGCTCAACAAAGAGGTCAGACGCCGGTCTAAACCTAAGCGCAAAAGTGCAGGCCCATCGCCCTTAGCACACACGCTGCGTTGCGTCTGTGGCGGAAGCAGACCTAGCCTCTGAGCGTCCAATCCAATCCGCAGCGCCGCTTCGATCGCCGACGTCATGAAGTGCTTGGTGATACCACGACGTCGAGTGCCCATAAGCTGTTCCAGCGTAGTTGGTTAGTGCGTATAGACCAAATGGCGGACTCGGATCAAATACCAAGATCTCGTTAAGCGTGTTAAGTATCCATGACGCCGACCAGGCCAGGCCCACCTCTCTCCTAGGTGCCCAACCTGCCTGTCGCTCGCCACAAATAACGATCGGGGCCGTCGGGAACCCGGGCCCACCTCTACGGGATGGAGCCACTGTCCTTTCAGCCCCCATCTTGAGCAGTATCACAGGTAATGTAATAGTGTAAAGTATATAGTATATGCCCGTGATCACCTCCCAAGTGATCACAGCCCGAGAGTATAGCATGGCGAGACGGACAAGAGTGTAGGGTCCTTGATGGAACACTAGCATCCTATACTAAGCGATAGGATAGCGGTAAAGGTAACAACGAGAGTAGCAAGGACAAGGCTATGCAAAGTATAGGATTAGCGAAAGCAGTAACATGCTACACTACTCTAATCCAAGCAAGTATAGAGAAGAGTTGGCGATATCCGGTGATCAAAGGGGCTTGCTGGTTGCTCGGCAAGAGGGAGGGTCGTCAACTCCGTGGTCGAACCTGGGCAGCAGCAGCGTCGGTCTCGTAGTCTACCGGAGAGAAGAGGGGGAAGAAACAATGAATACCATGCAAACAGATGCATATCGATGCATGACATGACAAGTAACGATGCTAGGTGTGCCCAATCGCGGTAGTAGGTGATACCGACGAATGGGGAAAACATTCGGGAAAGTATTCCCGGTGTTTCGCGTTTTCGGACAGATGAACCGGAGGGGGAAAGTTGCGTGTTTGCTATGCTAGGGATGTCTGGCGGACGAACGGGTTGCGTATCCGGATTCGTCTCGTCGTTCTGAGCAACTTTCATGTACAAAGTTTTACCATCCGAGCTACGGTTTATTTTATATTAACTTTTAAAGTTTTTAAATCATTTTCTAATTTATTAATTATTAATTAAATTCGAAAATAGTATTACTGCATCAGCATGACGTCAGCATGTCATCATCAGTCAACAGAGGTGTTGACTGGTCAAGCTGACGTGTGGGACCCACCTGTCATACTCTGTTTACTTAATTAGGGTTAGGTTAACTAATTACTGCTTAGTTAGACTAACAGGTTAATTACTAATTAAGTAGGATTAATTAACTTAACTAATTTAGTTAATTAATTAATTAAATTTATTTTTATTTTTATTTTTATTAATTATTTTTTCTAAAAACGTTCTGGGGCGTGGGCCCCATCTGTCATTGGGCCAGGGCCTTAGCGGGTCGGTCTAACGGGCGTACATGTGTGGGTGCTTGCATCCGAGGCCACGAGAGGCAAGGGCGAGCGTGCCCGAGGCCTCGATGGCCGGCGACGGCGGAAGCAGCGCCGGGCGCGGTTAGTGTGAGGCACGGGCCGCCCGGCAGGCCGCCGCCAGAGGAGCAGTGGGCAGGGCGGCCACAGCGACGGCGAGGTGAGGCCAGCGGGGAGGAGGCCATGGCCTGGGCGGTAGAGGCGCGGGACAGACGGGCACGGCCGGCCGGTGCCAGCGTGTCGGTCGCGCCCGCCCCATGTGAGCGCTGGGCCGGGGCGCGTGGCGCGACGACGGTCGCCGGGCGAGGGAGGCGAGAGAGGGGCGGAGCCAGGGCCTCACCGGGGTTCGCAGGGTCAAGGGCAGCGGGCTCGACGGAGGTCGGGGACGACGAGGCGATGGCGACTCGGGCGGTTCGGCGAGGAGGAGGACGGGGACGACAGGCGGCGGGGAAGCAGGCCGGCGGTGAGGTTCCGGCGGGGTGGACGTAGGCTATGGCGTCCGGCGAGGTGGCGGCGCGGTGGCTCCAGGGACAGCGTCAGGGCGCCCGAGGCGTCTGGGCGGGCGGCGGTGCTCGGGCACGGGATCGGGCGTGGGAGCTCCTCTCCTGGCGCGATGTGTGTGTGTGTGTGTGTGCTACCGCGAGTGGAGGGATCGAGGAGAGATGGGGTTCGAGGGTGGGGAGCGACGGGATCGGGTCGAGCCCGATCCAGATCGTGGGGCGGCGGGGAGTGGGAGTGGTGCTAGGGTTCGGGTTGGGGAGGGTTAGCGGGAGGGTCGGGTGGGCGGCTGGTTGGCCAATGGCCAGCTAGGCCGAGGCCTAGTGGGGGCAGGCTTTTGTTTTTTTCTTTTGTTTAGTTAGGTTCGCTTCTCTTTTAATTAATTGATTTTCTGGTTTCCATCCACTATAAAATATCTAGGCATTTTATAAAAATGTGTTTATTGCACCATATTTACATATGCAAATTATGGCACCTCCCGAACATTTTTGTTTTAACTTTCGAAAACTTTTATTGTTGACTTTAATTTGAATTTGAATTTTGAAACGGTTTCGAATCATCGCGAGGTTAACAACAATGATCGTGGTGATGTGGCATCATTAGCGTGGGATTACTGTAGCTTAATTATCCGGGCGTCACAATTCTCCTCCACTACAAGAAATCTCGTCCCGAGATTTAAAAGGGGAAGTGAGGGGAATTTGGTTACGAAATTCTAACGAGTTTTCTCGATCTTGGTTGCTCTACTCGAAGAGGTCTAGCCACTATGTTGATGTCTTCACTCCTCTGCTTCAGGTCATCATGATGAAGCCGGTATCCTTTCTTCAGGATTTCCATCGTACTTACGAAAGAATAAAGGGTGGGTATTCTGTAAGAACGGACCTCTGCAAGGTAGACTACCTGGTAGTTAACATCGGGGAAGGTGGCGGAAAGTAACTCACGAATTGAAACTTAATAAAATATCGAGAGCAAAGTAAGGAGGTATCATGGGAAGTTTCGAGCGGGCAGGCAATCATTCGATGCCTGAAACGAAGTGTTGAAGGGGTTTAGAGCAATGTGAATAAGCATTGCATCAGATACCAGAATAAATTACTAGGCAGGTGGTCCGTGAATTACATACGAGGCCACGCACGAGAAACAACCTTGCGAACAGGGGGTGTACAGGAGAGTTAGGTTTCGATCCTGTGGAACTGTGGGTTATGGGCCCACCATGTGGATTAATAGTAGGAAGAGGGGTGACGTCTTGCACGATCCTGTAAGCAAGGCACGTCAGAGAATAACCGGTCAGCTATGTTGACAGCATCGTTGGTACCAAGTGCGAGGGACGAAGAGAACCATTTTCCTGCTCGTTAACGAGGCGGACCAATAGGGAAAGTTCTTGTCCATCGGCGGTTACCAGAAAGTCATCAACAGTAGAAACAGGGTCTTACTGACAGAGTGGTACAACGAGGTGTTTACATAAGCAGGGAAATACTACTGCTTATATCATATAGATCACAAGAAAGGTTAAACCAAACAACGGAAAGAAAAATATGGTTATCAGATTAAACTGAACAATGGGAAGGAAAATGTGTTTAAACACATATTTCAGGGGTATATCCTTCCCAAGGTCAAGCAGAGCATGATTTCCATGACAGAATATAATGTAGAAAACTCTTTAGGTAGGGGAGAGAAATTTCATGACATTACCCATACAGCGGTGTTTGGATAATTTAGCAGGAAACATTTAGCATTGGCTTCAAATGTCCTTGTTGAAAATCGGAGTACCACAAACATGCTTCGAGATAGAATTGCATGGTCTTCAAGCAAAGTTCAGACTTTGGAAACAAAAAGGTCCATCGGGAAGAACTTATAGAATAAGTCTTACAATTTCCTCATGGAAGAAAGGATAGCTGTTGAAAAGGAAACCATAACAATAGGGCCTCCGCCAGGTGTGCTAGGCACGACATCACCTTACCGGGTCACATAAAGACCATTGTTATAACTCTTGAAATATGTTCCAACCATCATATCGACCGAGATTCAGATCTGATTGGTGTCGAGATACCTCAAACTCACGACTCGAGGAGAAAAGGTGCGACACAAATTGGCGAGAAGACATCAAAGATTCTCGGAAATGAACTATGGAAGCGAGTTCGAAACAAGAGTTCATCATTAAATCAAGAAGAGGATGAGGAGGTGGTGATGGACTCAGCGATAACTCATCGAGGTATCCAAAAGATGGATCTCCACAATTATGTGGATAAGGAGATAACATTTGTCATATCAAATGATATAAGGAAGTAAGCTCGAGGAAGACATACACAATTAAACATTGGTTGAAAGGTGCGCCCGAAATATGGGTTGAGTTGCACGACCAATGTCGGAATGGTGATTCAATAATTAATAGTCTAAGAATGAACGGTCGACCATTAAGAGGGTTGCTAGGAGGGCAGAATCCAAACAACACCGTTCACTTGTGGGTACCCCGGTTGGAATCAACACGAGGACCAAGAAAGAATGGTGATGGTGAGAAGTATCATTATAGCAAGAATTCTGAAGAGGTGGAGCAATCCTCACAACATTCTTGACATCAAAGATGGTAATACTCCGCGGTAGAATCATAACATAAGTAGGATATAAAGGAACTCAAGGTATAACACAAAACACAAACAAGTTTGTTTTGGAGGGAAGGCAGTAGAGTGGTCGATGATAACACTAATCATCGAGGGAAAGGATGGTTTTTCTCAACATAAATTCAATTGATATCTTGGAAGAGCTCGGAATGCTGATGATGATCACGACATAGCAGTCGAGAGATTTCAAGATGTAATCGATCGGCGATGACATCAAGTCAAAGGAATGATGAAGCAAAAGGTTATTGGAACCACGGGTATGGGACAAACATGGAATCAAGCTTGCTGTCCAAGGTGTAATGATATGACGAGGAATATCGACGTAAGCTTAGCTCATCGTCGAAAATTATGCTCCGGGAAGGACCAGGTAGCACGGTTAAAATTTAGCACGATAATGATATAGCCAATCAGGCTAGGAATGACTTGAAGGATTATTGAACTCATAAGCTACAAGAATTACTTAAGAGTTATAGAATCGGAGTATGGAATCGATTCACTTATCGGTGTTCCCGAGTGACTAATAACTCGGAGCCCGTGGAAAATTGGAATCAGTGAGAATGTAGTACTTGATGAAGAACTCATAAGAAGTTATGCAGTTCCATGATAATCTTGATATACCAGGGGGTAATACTCGACGACAGATCAAGGTAGTGGTTGGACTAGGGTATTGCTCTGCAGAAGACAAGTGCTCAAACTTGCACGAGAAACGGAATCAAGGAGAAACATGGTCAGAACCACGTCCATGGATACAAGATGAACTTATAACAAGGGGATAATTATTTTAAGAGAAGCTTCCATGATAAGGTATACATCGTGTCCATGGGCATGAACACAGGGTTCAAGGTCGACTCCCACTTGTTCAACGCATAACCTTTCATTCACCTCTCGTATTTCGAAAATGACATTAGTTGTTGAAAGTTTTTACCTGGTGCAATACCATATAAGTATGACCCGTGTAATCTTTTGGGTTCACCCGGATTAGGGAAGGTGTAGGTTCAATCCCATCGGGGCTTCTTACGAACATATACCATAAGCTTCAAGAGTAAATATCAGCAGCTCGAAAGCAGAGCATGGTTGACAAAAGGAAAGGATACAATTTACCAAAGGCATTATGTATCGGATAAAGAACTCACAAAGTGATTAATTATGAAGGACACTGCCGGATAATAATCCAACAGTGGATATGGCGATCCACAATGGGGCTGATATGAGTATCGATACTCAACCAGAAGAAGAAGAATGCAAGGAGATCAGAAGATAGAAACAACTGACTAATTCAAAGCTTAATTGCAAAGGAATTATGAATTCCAAGTCAAGGGGTCAGAAGCAATGCTCTGATTAGGGATGGATAAGCTGAATAGACTTAGGGGTACAATCGACGGTAATTGGATTGGTCGATAACCAGCTCATGTTTAAAATGACGTCTGAGCCGGAAGGATGAATTCTAGGATCTGTTTGAGGATTGCGAGCATTCGCAACAAATCGAATCAATGGACTCAAAATGATAATGACAATGGATGTCAACAAGATTACTAGACTTATGGGATTAACCATAATGCAAGTAATCAAGAATTTCAAGAGCAATATGATGCTCAGGATTTTCGGAAGATTGAATGGTATTTCGAGGATTGGTGACATACATGAATCAACTGGGGATGAGCGGATATTTGGTAAGTGCGAGAAATTATCCGTAGGGGTATTCATGTAGCAAAGAACTGCAAGGCAATAGGCACAAAGTATTCTCGGAACATTAGAGAGAATTTCGGGGTATCTTGTAATAACAAGATTAGCGGGAATAAAAGTAAGAACGACAGCGTAAGTATTTATCCATAGGGATGTTTGATTGGTAGGGAATTGCAAAAGCGGCAGGCACAAGGTCTCGAGAGAATATCGAGAGTATCTTCAAATTCTTACGGTTCACGGAGCAATCACCTGTAGTGAGGGGTTCTCCGGGAGGAAGTAGTAACGAGATCCTAAAGTTAGATTTTAGTAAATTCATTAAACCCGAATAGGAGAGAGATCAGAGCCCCAGAGTAAAGGTCGAGGAGTAAAAGATCCTAGTACCACCCAATGGCGACGTGAGCCCATGGGCCACACAGCCATGTTAGTAAAAGTTTTGTAAAGTCTAGACTCGACTTCGGCCAAGGAGTGTGGAAGGGGGATTCCTACAGGCAGTCGGCTCTGATACCAACTTGTGACGCCCCCGATTCAATCGTAGACTAATCATGCACGCAAATGTATGCGATCAAGATCGGGACTCACGGAAGATATCACAACACAACTCTAAAACATAAATAAGTCATACAAGCATCATAATACAAGCCGGGGCCTCGAGGGCTCGAATACAAGTGCTCGATCATAGGCGAGTCAGCGGAAGCAACAATATCCGAGTCTGGACATAAGTTAAACAAGTATGCCTTAAGAAGGCTAACACGAACTGGGATACAGATCGAAGAGGCGCAGCCTCCTGCACAGGATCCTCCTAACTACTCCAGTGGTAAATCGTCCGCGGGTTGCACGTAGTAGTAGGCACCTCCGGGGTAGTAGTAAATCATCGGCGGTGGGGTTCGCTCCTGGGCTCCATCGTGCAGTCGCAGCAATCGAGTAGAGATAGGGGAAAAGGGGAACAAGGCAACCGTGAGTACTCATCAATGTACTGCAAGCAAGGAGCTACACTACATATGCATGGATATATGTGTAAAGGGCCATATCGATGGGCTGAGCTGCAGAATGCCGAATAAGAGGGATAGCTAATCACGTCGAAGACTACGCCGCAGCCTCCGTCTTGCAACATGTAGAAGAGAGTAGACTGCAGTCCTCCGAGTAACATCGCATAGCATAATCCTACCCGGCGATCCCCTCCTCATTGCCCTGATAGAGAGCGATCACCGGGTTATATCTGGCACTTGGAAGGGTGTGTTTTATTAAGTATCCGGTTCTAGTTGTCATAAGGTCAAGGTACAACTCCAAGTCGTCCTGTTATCGAAGATCACGGCTATTCGAATAGATTAACTTCCTGCAGGGTGCACCACATAACCCAACACGCTTGATCCCATTTGGCGGACACACTTTTTCGGGTCATGCCCGCCGCGGAAGATCAACACGTCGCAGCCCACCTAGGCTCAACAGAGGTCGACACGCGGTCTAAACCTAAGCGCACAGGGTGCGGGTCCATCACCCTTAGCACACCTGCACGTTGGGTACTGTGGCGGAAGCAGACCTAGCCTCTGGCGTTCGGTCCAATCGGCGCGCGCCTTCGATCGCCGACGTCACGAAGTGCCGGTGATACCACGACGTCGAGTGCCCATAAGCTGTTCCGCGTAGTTGGTTAGTGCATATAGACCAAATGGCGGACTCGGATCAAATACCAAGATCTCGTTAAGCGTGTTAAGTATCCATGACGCCGACCAGGCCAGCCCACCTCTCTCCTAGGTGGTCTCAACCTACCTGTCGCCCGCCACAAATAACGATCGGGGCCATCGGGAACCCAGGCCCACCTCTACGGGATGGAGCCACTGTCCTTTCAGCCCCATCTCCGAACAGTATCACGAGGTAATGTAATAGTGTAAAGTATATAGTATATGCCCGTGATCACCTCCCAAGTGATCACATCCCGATAGTATAGCATGGCGGAGCGGACAAGAGTGTAGGGTCACCGATGGAACACTAGCATCCTATACTAAGCGATAGGATAGCGGTAAAGGTAACAACGATAGTAGCAAGGACATGCTATGCAGCGGTATAGGATTAGCGAAAGCAAGTAACATGCTACACTACTCTAATGCAAGCAGTATAGAGAAGAGTAGGCGATATCTGGTGATCACGGGGGGCTTGCTGGTTGCTCGGCAAGAGAGAGGGTTAAATCAACTCCGTAGTCGAACTGGGCAGCAGCAGTGTCGGTCTCGTAGTCTACCGGAGAGAAGAGGGGGAAGAAACAATGAATACCATGCAAACAGATGCATATCGATGCATGACATGACAAGTAACGATGCTAGGTGTGCCCAATCGCGGTAGTATGTGATACCGACGAATGGGGAAAACATCCGGGAAAGTATTCCCGGTGTTTCACGTTTTCGGACAGATGAACCGGAGGGGGAAAGTTGCGTGTTTGCTATGCTAGGGATGTGTGGCGGACGAACGGGTTGCGTATCCGGATTCGTCTCGTCGTTCTGAGCAACTTTCATGTACAAAGTTTTTCCATCCGAGCTACGGTTTATTTTATATTAACTTTTAAAGTTTTTAAATCATTTTCTAATTTATTAATTATTAATTAAATTCGAAAATAGTATTACTGCATCAGCATGACGTCAGCATGTCATCATTAGTCAACAGAGGTGTTGACTGGTCAAGCTGACGTGTGGGACCCACCTGTCATACTCTGTTTAATTAATTAGGGTTAGGTTAACTAATTACTGCTTAGTTAGACTAACAGGTTAATTACTAATTAAGTAGGATTTATTAACTTAATTAATTTAGTTAATTAATTACCGCTAGGGTAGTTTGTGCGGCGCGCATTTTGGTGGGCGCCGCTCTGTTTTTCCCTTTGATCACGTGAAGTGAGTTTACTGTTTTAACTTCCTGTGGGAAATTCTTTTGTTTTCCGGGGCTCTGCTTGTGGTGCTCGTCATCATCTTCACTTGGTGTGTCGAGCCCCTTGTGTTCGGCGTTAAGTCTGCCGGACTGTTTGAAGACCCAACAATTTTTGTGGGTATGGTTTGCGAGCCTCCAGAGTCTTGTGGATTTGACATATCTTGTCCAAGATTTTGTTTAAGTTGGATAGCTCATCTCTATTGTCCTTAAGGGCAGTTTTTATTGTTACGCCGTGAGCTTTTGAATCCTGCGTTGTTGCCGCGCTCTTTGGACCGTTCCTTAATGCGGCGCTGGTCCTTGTTGCGTCGTGGTTTCCCATTTCCATCCCCGACTTGGATGTACTTGGGTGTTGGTGCTGCATCTTGCTAGCCAGCTATCCTCTCGCATAAGCGGGTCATGAGGCTTGTTAATGCGGCCATGGTTCTCGGCTTCTCTTGGCGAGGTGTCTGGCGAGCCATTCGTCTCGGACGTTGTGTTTGAAAGCTGCTAAGGCTTGGCGTCCGGACGATGAGACTATTTGGTTCTTTTGGTGAGGAACCTGTTCGAATTTATGGGCTGACTCTTGGGTTGTTGAGTTATATGACTTAAATAAATCGCATCCGGAGGACGGACATAAGTCCCTTGAAAATTTGTTCGAAAAGCATCCTCGAGCTCTTCCCAACTTCCAATGGTATTTTCGGGAGGCCTTTGAGCCAATGTCGGGCTGGCCCTTTGAGCTTGAGGGTAAGTATTTTATGGCGTGGAGATCATCTCCTCTAGCCATGTGTATGTGGAGGATATAGTCCTCAATCGAGACTCTGTGGTGCATTGTTCCGTCGTATGCCTCTATGTTTACGGGTATGAATCCGCTGGGAATTCGTGATCCGGCACCTCATCGGTGAAACACGGGGTGTCGGCGCCCTATATTTGGGTGTGCCGTGATGTTCGGATATTTGGCGTGTTGCATTGCTTTGAATAGCTTGCTTTCTCGGCCCATAGATGGACCTAAGCGGGCCATCCTTTTGATGTGAATCCTTATGCGGATCGCGTACGGCTTGTGTGCGGCGCCATTTCCGCTCTCTTTTTGCCGTGGGTCGTCCATCCGACCGGGTGGCCTTCTTACTTTTTGATTGTGGGGCTCTATGGCTTCCTCATCAAATTCGGGCGATAGTTTTCTCTTCGGTAGCTCTTTGTTCGGCGATCGTCGCCGTATTTGTCTATGATGTTGAATACTTTGCTCCATCGATTCTGAGTGCATCTTCCGCTGTTTTGAGCTTCCGCTTACGCTTTTTCAGGCTACGCGCATGGCGGCGAGCCTTTTGTGGAGGTTATTCTGCTCCAACAGTTTGTCCGTGAGATCGTCCGGATCGTTGTCTTCGCCGAGGACGGGTTGTTTATCCAAGTTGTCTTGTTCGGACGATTGCTCGATAGCATGTTAAATCGTCCCACGGTTCGCCTTTGCTCTATGGCTGGTCTTTGTTGAGGCGGGACTTGGTTGGCGTTTACGTTGTCGTTTGACCGCCTTTTGAGGATTTATCCTTCGTGGCGCCCCGTTGTTCCTCGTCTTCATTTCCTTTAGGTATATCCACCATGTATACATCATGGGATGAGGTGGCTGTCCAGCATCCTATAGGCGCTGGTTCATGGTTGTCTCCTACATCGTCGTCCATACCGTCGATGTCTTGGTCGAAATCGAGCACGTCGTGTAAGCTTTCGGCGGTGGCTCTGAAGTGGGTGGTGGGTGGGCGTTGAATTTCTTCGTCGTCCGCATCCCAACCTTCGACCGTAGTCCGCCATGGCTCTCCGGATAAAGAGATACTTTAGTGAATTCAGGATGTCGTCAAAGGCGAGTCTTTGAAAGATGTCCGCGATGAACTCCATGACCGGCCCAATCGGATCTGATTGGTAGAAGCGCGGAGGGTTCGGATTCCGGAAAGGAGTCCGGCACTTGGGAGTCACGGTCTTTGCAAAGGACAGGGATTGTGTTTGGCTCGACCGCCGTAGAGATTTCAGCCCCCGAGGTGGTGTCCAACCAACCATACTCGATCGGCGAGATCGGCTCCGAATCAATGTTCGGAGCGGACACTAATGCGACCTCCGTGACCTTTGTTCGGCGGCAGAGTTAGATCATGCCCATCAAGACAGTGCGGCGCGCTTGGCTGTGGCTCGAATCCGTCGAATATCAAGTCTCCGCGGATGTCGGCCGTATAATTCAAGCTTCCAAATCTGACCTGATGGCCAGGGGCATAGCTTTCGATCTGCTCCGGATGGCCTAGCGAATTGGCCCGCGATGCAAAGCCACGAATACGAAGATCTGTCCGGGAGAAAAGTCTCACCTGGACCACGTCGTTCTTGATGATCGAAGGAGCCATCGGGCTGTAGGTGGCGACACGGAGGAACTCTCAATGAAAGCACCAATGTCGGTGTCAAAACCGGCGGATCTCGGTAGGGGTCCCGAGCTGTGCGTCTAGGCGGATGGTAACAGGAGACAAGGGACACGATGTTTTACCAGGTTCGGGCCCTCTCGATGGAGGTAATACCCTACTCCTGCTTGATTAACATTGATGATATGGGTAGTACAAGAGTAGATCTACCATGAGATCGAGAGGCTAAACCCTAGAAGCTAGCCTATGGTATGATTGTTGTTAGATCCTCTGAACTAAAACCCTCCGGTTTATATAGACCTTTGGATAGGTTAGGGTTACATAGAGTCGGTTACAATGGTAGGAGATCTACATATCCGTATCGCCAAGCTTGCCTTCCACGCCAAGGAAAGTCCCATCCGGACACGGGACGAAGTCTTCAATCTTGTATCTTCATAGTCTTGGAGTCCGGCCGTGATGATAGTTCGGCTATCCGGACACCCCCTAGTCCAGGACTCCCTCAGGCATAGATAAAGATATACCCGCTTCAGCAACTCCTACAAAGGGAGAAGCATCAATCTTGAAGGATATAAAGAAGGAAGAATCCCCAAAATATCATACATATCAAGAATGCCTTCCAAAAGGAATTGAACCTCTAGGTAGTGAATACATAGATCAAGAATTGGATAAAAGATTTGAAGAATTCTCAAAAGTAATAAAGAAAGAATTAAAAGAGGATATCCTATAAGAATTAAGACAGGAAATAGATGAAAATTTTGAAGAAATAAAGAAAGAATGTGATAGAAAATATGATTTCCATCTGTCTGATGAAGATCGCATGGACATATCTGGGCATAGCCAGCCTATTGAATAGAAGTCCATATACCTAAATTGATTTTACTATCAATTATTCCGGCGCGAAAGACCTATACCCAAATATTGATAAATAAGAATATTGATAAAGTATTATCAATAATATGGGTGGGGTAGGCCCATACAAAAAAACTACATCACAAATATTTCTGCAAGAAGCAAAGCATGATTCGTATCATGAAAGGTTAAGGAGAGGAGTTAAACTTAATTCCTCAATTAACGCAAGGGCCTTCATGCAAGTTCAAATATTGAGCCATGCATTGATGCCTTATATTATACTACAAGGCATACAATGGTGCATGCAAGGCCTGGCATTAAAAATCATGGCGAGAGCTGCGATGGAGAGAAGAGCTTCAGTCTGGACAATGTTCTCGGTCTAGACAAAGTTCTCGGTCTAATCGCATATTAACCTAATTAAAATCTGATATAATATTTATTAATTTAAATAATTATCCTATATTGTTTTAGGCTAATACGCAATTAGGCTAATATTCTACTCACTCTCTAATATTTAATCCTTTGTCTAGACTGAGAACTTTGTCCAAACTAAATCTTTTATCTCCATCCCAGCTCTCGGCATGATTTTTAATGCCAAGCCTTGCATGCACCATTGTATGCCTTGCAGTATAATATAAGGCATCCATGCATGGCTCAATATTTTAAGTTGGATGAAGGCCCTTGTGCTAATTGAGGAGTTTAGCTTAACTCCTCTCCTTAACCTTTCCTGATGCAGATGATGCTTGCTTCTTGTAGAAATATGCATGATGTAGTTTTTTGTATGGACCTACCACACCCATATTATTGATAATATACTTTATCAATATTTGGATATAGGTCCTTCCCACCCAAATAATTGATAGCAATATCAATTCAGGTATATGGACTTCTATTCAACACGCTACCCATGCCTAGCTATGTCCACGTGATCGTCATCAGACAGATGGAAATCGTATTTGCTGTCACATTCTTTCTTTATTTCTTCACATTTTCCATCGATTTCTTGTCTTAATTCTTTTAAGATTTCCTCTTTCAATTCTTTATTTATTATTTTTTATAATTCTTCAAATCTCTTGTCCAATTCGTGATCTATGTATTCACTACCTAGAGGGTCAATTCCCTTTAGAAGGCATTCTTGATATGTATGATATTTTGGGGATTCTTACTTCTTTATATTCTTTGAGCTTGATGCTTTCTCCCTATAGGAGTTGCTGGAGTGGGTATATTTTTATCTATGCCTCTTCGCTTCTGGATATATTCTTTAGCCTTTGGGTCAATATAATAATCTTGTCCAATATATTTTTATCTATGCCTCTTTGCTTCTGGATATATTCTTTATCCTTTGGGCCAATATAATAATCTTTTCCTATATGCCCCTTGCCCATTTCAAGGCATCATTGATATTATCATATCATTTGAATGTTAGCTCTTCGTTTCTTTGCTTTGCTGCAAACTTCTCTATTTGAACTTCTTCCCATGATATATATATATATATATATATATATATATATATATATATATATATATATATATATATATATATATATATATATATATATATATATATATATATATATATAAAGGTTCTTCTCTTTGTACTTCAATTTTGCTGACCTTGGAATATTTTTGTTCAACACGTTAAAATATTCTGTGAGACTACTGATATTAGACAACATGTATCCTTTCTCTTCTCTATTCATTGTGTATTGATACCAAAGATTATAATATAAGCATCCTTGGATCTCATCAATACGGCTATGGCTCTTCGGTTTGATATTGAATGTATTTGGTGGAAATATTTTCAATCTATTATCATCTCCAAATATAAAGCATTCACTTCCACCGCCGATTGTTCCTTTCTTCATTTCTGTAAAATTTGTGAACGAGAAAATATGTCAGGTAAACTATTATCTTTTCCCTTAATATGATCAAATATTAATTTATATCCATTCCCGACAATAGTATCTTCAAATAAGACCCATCTTCTTGTCGAGTTTTTCTTACTATTAATTTTATTGTAATATCGACATATAGCTTCACAGTTTGTCCTTACTGTGAATTCTTTGAATACTAGATATAGCCTGTCATTTATTGCATCTACTACTGCGGGGATCTCGCTATCAATATTATTTACTATTTTTTAATTTATAACTTCCTCGAGCATATACGCATAATTTTCTTCTGCTTTTGGGGAATATTTATTAGGATTTTGTTTTAGTATAGCTCCCCATCCCACCTTAGATGCACCTATTTCAATTATAAAGTAGTTGTTTCTAAAGGAAGTTCTAGGGGTTTTAAATTTCCGACTTTTTCCATGATGGCCTTTACTAGTTTTATATCTTCAGAATTGAAATATCTTTGACCATTTTTTCTTAATTTAGGATATAAAGGTTCGGCTATCTTTGCTAAGTTATCTATAATTTTTCTTGCATATTTTACAATTCCTAAGAATTGTTGTGAAATCTTTTTATCACTCATATTTTCAGAAAACTCTAATATTTTCTTTGCAATATGTTCTTGTAAATATATTTTTTCTTTTCCTATTTCATGACCAAGGAAATTTATTTATTTTCCTTGCAAATTTCCATCTTCGTTTTGGATAATATGAGCCCATTTTGTTCTAACTTCCGAAATAATAATTCAAGATGGGATGTATGCTCTTTGTATGACTTTGAGATACTAATAAATCATCCACATATACCAATATAAATGTTTGATTCTCATCAAATATATTTTGCATTTTCCTTTGTAATAGTGCAGGAGTATTCGTTAGGCCCAATGGCATCACTAGCCATTCACAATGGCCTTGTGGACAAGTAAATGTTGTCCAAGGGATAAATTCTTTAGCCATTTTACTTGCCAAAATCCGGCTTTTAAATAAAATTTAGAGAAATATTTGATTCCTTGTATTTTGTTAATCTAGACCCTCTTATTAAGTATATTGAATGTGTCTTCTATCGTATTATCATTAAGCCTTTTCAAATTAATTACCATTCTCGATTTACCTCTTACAACTTTAGCATGATTTGAAACTATAAAAGCAGCAGACCGATAAGGGCTTCTGCTTTCTCTAATTGCTTTTAATTTTAGTAAATCATCAATATGCAGTTTGAACTCTTCAAAATCTTTAGGAGTAGCTTCTATTGGTCCTAACTTAATTATATAATCCGGGTTTATGATATTAATTTTGCAAACTATAGAGTTCTTATCCCAATGTTACATTGGTATTTCCCCAATAATTTGTATATTTTCTAGTCTTTGCACAGTCTTGTCTATATCTTTTTTGGATTTTATATCTCTATACCAACTTGGAGAGAATGATTATAACCCTATACATTTTGTATATGTATTTTCTATATGATATTCTTCTATGGTCTCACTAAGTTCTTCTTTACAGAAATCAAGGGATTTGAACTTGTGTTATATTCAACATCTAAATTAGATATTTCTACATTTTGTAAATCCTTTCTTTGTTTCTGTACTTGGATAGTTATGGAACATTATCTTGATATGGAATTAATGTAACCCCTTCTTCATGTATAATCATGGTTTGTAAAGATTGTTGTAAAAATCTTAACCCTATTACCATATCATCATTTATTACTGACAAATCTATTATTGTAATTTCATCTATTGTATATTTCATGCCATTTATGTAAGCTTCAATATCATATGCCAATTGGTTATGGATTTTCTTTATTCCAGACATATCATTAGATACTTCGGCTTTATTATCATCTATGGTTTCGACTAGTTTCGGACATCTCACAAAATATTTATCATGAATTATGTTCTTTGTGCAACCCGTATCTAATAGTGCCAATATTTTATAGAAAATATTTTTCCTTAGAACTATTCTAACTGGGATCCTTATCCCTAGCACTTCTTTGAATGGTAATCGAACGATATATTTGTTTCCAAAACTAGTTATTGCATCTTTTAATTGTATTAATCTGTCTCCATTTTTATCTCTTACCGTTACCATTTATTCTTTCATCTACATGCTTTTAGCAACATTATCTTCTCGCTCTTTACTAATCTCTAACTCATCTTTTAGTTTTTCTCGCTCTTGCTTCTAGTTTATTTATTCTATTTTATGAGTTTCTAACCCTGCTAGATAGTATTCTTTCTTCTGGGCGATTAGACTAATATTCTACTCACTCTCCAATATTTAATTCTTTATTACTGTTTGCATAGTCTATTATTTATTAAGCTGGTTATATCTTATTCTACGATCTATTAAGGGCTGGTGAGGCTAACAGAACAACCAATGGTGTGCATGCAGTGGTATGATATCCTACTTAGTACTTGTCATATTTTTTATTATTATGTTGTATCAGATGTAGCTAGGTTCATTCACTTATGTTTTTAAATACAAACTTACATCTTCCCAGGCAATTTCATCCGAAAAGAACACTTCTCTACGGCCACAAGGTTCTCATTCAAACGCCACAAGACTAAACAGAGAACTACCGCCAGAGGTTTCTCCTACAGGATCCCTAGCATAAGAACTCCCATAAATTCATAAAAAAATACAAGTAAAATACGAGACTTCATTTCCATAACATAATTTACATATGGTTTTCCCTTTCGGGAGGCCCCGAAAGGATTACACAAGCTAAAAGGATACCTTATTATTCTTGAAGATTACAGACCTAGGCCCCGAAGGGATTACACAAGCTAAAAGGAAACCTTATTATTCTTGGAGATTACAGACCTTCGATATGGTTGCTATTCTACAAGTGGTGGTGGTAAGGTCAGAGTGCGCTGGAGGCTCTTCTAGCTCGAAGCTCTAGACTAGACTCCGTCTCGTCTGTGTCTTCTCACAGCGCTCAGCCCTCCTTTTTATAGTGCGTGAGGGATGCCACCGTTGAAGTGCCTCAAAGTTTGTACAATCAGCCACGCATGACTCCCATGCTAAGACTGATGTTTTTGTCCAAACTAAGAACTTTGTCTAGACTGGGAACTTTGTCATGCACTGTTGTATGCCTTGTATCCAAGTGAGTAGTCAAAATCCTACCAAGTTATTTCACCAGACTAGATAACTCACCAAGTATGATTAAGTTCCTCTTGAGAAACAGCTACTCTGCCTGGAAAAATCATAAGACTGCAAGCACTTGCCATTTACCAACCGCAAGCACTGGGGCCAGACAATGCTGAGCGCAACTGAGGGGGTGCACGTTGAAATTAATGAAACTCACAGGTTCCAGACCAAGGTGCAATATCACAGTATAAAAACATTTCACGAAAAGTAAAACAAGCGGCCCGTTCAAATACATTAATAACACCATCAAACAAAATTTGACTCCGCTCCGCACAAGTGCAGAGTAAACCGAAGGTACAACCATGTAGTTCAGCAACGATATAGTCTAACAAAGGAGGACCAAGCGTCGTAACAGAGAGCAAAGGCCAGACACAAGTAAAAATGCAGTAAATAGTATCTCCTGCCAGGTTGGTGCTGAAGCCTCCCGCGATGCCCAGCTAGGGAAAATAGCAGTGATCCTGTAGTTCCTGCACAAGGAGAAAATCAAAGGGCTGAGCTTCAACCTTACAATAAACATGTGGATGTAGCTCGAGCAATACTTTACAAACTTTTCTATAAGATCCTGGAGTGCTTGCATCACCAATCACAAGTTTATGATGACGATGCTTTTACATATCTATATCTATTGAGAAAACTACTAATCCAATTTGACAGTATAATCTGTAAACAGAACTATCAGCTAACTACACCGCAACCAATTGACTACAAGATCAGTGCTGGTTCTAACATTTGCATTCGATTTACAAAATCAGCATAGTTTCAAGATTAATAACCCTATCCATATGGGGAAAACAGAGTAGTTTTATGATCATACCAGAGAAAGATTTGTTAACTAGGTGGAAGAATAACCAAGTGAAAGCACAGTTTTCGTACCTGATCGAGTGATCGCGAGCAGCAACGTCCACATTGACTGGTTTATCGCCTCTGGGTCTTTCCAACTCCTCGTTTTCCAGAGAAGAGATGCTTCGGTTTCAAGGTGGGGATGACGCGATCCGCCTCTCCACGGCGAGCCTCCTTGTTCCTGTTCTTGACAGAGTCCCTCGATTTCTTGATGGCCTTCTTCTTTTGAGCAACGTCCCGGATCCCATCACCTGGTACGACCTCTTCAATTGGTCGTGATTTGGACCTAGACCTCGACCTCGTCCGCAGCTTCTTGTCGGAGTGCTGGCCATCAACCTCCATAGCGTCGTCACCATCAGCTCTGCTCAGTGACCTCTCACGCTTACGGCCTCTTGACTGGCTGCGAAGTCGGTTCACAGCCGCAGTAGGATCAACACCCATGGATGTGAGTTGCCTGCCCAGTCTCTTGGTTGTGAACTTCCTATCCTTGTCATGCTTCCTTGGAACAATAGGACGGCTCTCTGCAGTGCTCTTCTTCATCCTATGCTCTTGGATGAGCATTGCCTTCTTCTTCCTAATCTTACCCAATATCTCACGCTGTTCTTCAGTTAATTCATCATGGCCATCAATCATGAAAGCATCCTGAGCAGCTTCTTCTTCAAGACGAAGACCCTCCTCCCTTTCCAGCTCCTCACACCTTTCCAAGATATCCGGATCCAGGAAATCAGCAACATTATGCCCATCCAATATCTCAGGGAGAATATCTTCCTTCCATTCATCATCAGCCAACAGGTAATGCTTCTTGAGACTGGCGGAATAGACACCAGCACCTCCATTCTCATTCTCAAGGTCCCTCTCAAGTTTCTTCTTTTCCTTTGCAGCAGCAATCGCTTGAGCTTCAAGAACAGCCTGAGGAATGCAAGTAGGCCTATCCCTGTTGTCACGAGGCTTGGGCATAGCAACATGAAACCTGTTTAAGCAGTCATTGATCTTCTTTGACTTCATCTTGATCTCCACCCTCTGCTCAAGAAGCCTCTCACATGCAGCATTTTTAACAGCCATCACACCCTCATCTGTTAAAGCACTCATAGTCAACAAAACACCCTCTTCACTAGGATCTCCACCTTGAGGTATAGTCTTCATAGCCTCTGACTTCATCTCCATTACCAGCTTCATGTCCTCTTCAGAAAGCCCATCAAGCGGCTGCAAATCAGTCTTGTTGCACACAATGACCAGAGGCTTATTCATGAACAAGGATTTTATACTGTGGAAGAGTGCAGCTTGCTGAGCAATAGTGTACCCACAAGAACCAGAGATGTCCAAGAAGAACAGCACAGCAGCCCTCAAGTGAGCAAGGGCGGTGATACTGCACATCTCTATGATGTTCCTGTCCTCAAAAGGCCGATCAAGGATCCCTGGAGTGTCAATCACCTGGTACCGCAGATACTTGTAATCTGCATGGCCAACAAAAAGGGATTTTGTTGTGAAAGCATAAGGCTGTACGTCAACATCAGCCCTTGTGACCTTGTTCATGAAAGAGCTCTTCCCAACATTTGGATACCCACAAATCAAGATAGTACGGGTGTTTGGGTCAATTGATGGAAGCCTGGCCATGTGCTGCCTGATCTGCTCCAGGTATGCCAAACTAGGACTGATACGCTTTAGAACAGTACACATGCGACCTAGTGCAGCTACCTTCAGGCACTTGCACCGGTACAGGGTGTCTCCATACTTGAGCAGCCTCAGATAGTCCTTGGAGATCTTTGCAATGATATTTCTAGCTGTATTGATCTGACCCAAGGCAAGTTTGTAGTGATCCTTGTTGTAGAGCACATGAAGGAGATCGCCATAGAAAGGGTGGATGTCATCCAGTCTGGGGAACTCATCGATGATGGTGGACAGCTTTTCATAGAAGTTCTGCTGGGTATAGCGAACCTTGCGCATGTAGAACTGGCGAATGCGATTGATAGCATAGCCCTTGTGGACAACAGTTGGTGTTTGCCTCTGAGTGCGGGACAAGATTATGTCGATGAAGTCCTTCCCAGGAGGGACAACAGTGATTTTCTTGAAATTATACTGCACCATCTTGCCAATGTAAAGCTTGGCTACTTATTCCTGTGATACAAACAAATGTCATGTCAATCCTATGTAGATAAACAGGTGAATAATGCAGAAAAACGGGTACAAGCAAATGCAAGAAATCATAGTTTCCAAAAAACATAGCCAGGGAGAAATCTAGCAAGCACTGCATAAAACAAAATCAATATGTAATCATGTGAAGACTCTAGATTCATGCCCAGCATTATCAGTGCATCCTAGTTACACACAAGGAAACCTTTGATTTACAAAATACATAAGAGAAAAGGGCCGGCTAGCCCCAGTTTCTTTGTTGATGGTTCAACATAGTTTAAGGCTTCAAGCACAAGTATAAACAGTTTGGGTCAGGGTCACAACCAGGAGAATAAGTCAGGACCTTAAACATGCACACCGTTCTTATATGATGAAAAAAAAACAATCTACAAACCTAGATACCAGCAAGTCAAGCCCCAGTTTCTTTGTTGGCAGCTACAAATAGTTAGAACCACAAGTATGGTCAGTTGCATCAGACCAGAACGCTAACTCAGGATCTGAGACACTCACACCATTCTTACATGGTAGCAACATCCTCTCATAGGAGGAAGTGCAACAGCAACACATGCATGCTTTTCATTCTCATCGCGTCAAATACTTGATGGATTTTACAAAATTACCACAAATAAAAGCAGGAAGACAGCAGCAGTAGTTCCAACTACTGACAAAATACCACGCCAGGTGTCTAAATCGGCTGCAGCTAAACTAGCCGGCAGCCTTGAATCAATCATAAAAATATCAAATTAGAAAACTACTAATCAACCATCCCCTATCTTCTGCATCAAATCAGCCAACCCTTATTGAGCCGCTTGTTACAAATCCTACAGTCAGATACGAGACATGGCGCAAAACAGAAGCAATTGCTCTATTCGCAAACTCTTGAGAGATTCAACCAGGGACGAGCATGGGCATGTTGAACCAAGTCCACGAATCTACACAAGTAAAGTCCACATCCGCAGACATCCGCGAGGATCATCACGGGTACACGGCTATGCGAGACGGTCTGCACGCAGGGACGGAAGCGGAGAGCGGAGGGGAAAGTCGGCGGCTACTTACGGCGTGAGGCGGCGGCGGCGGGACGGAGGTTCGCCTCGGTGGAGGCGGCGGGCGTCCGGCGGCGGACGGAGTGGGGAGGAGGAAAGAGGAGGGTTTAGGAAAGGGTTTCCTCCGGGCTCTTATGTGCTAGCTAACGGGCTTTCCTCGCGGCCCATCTAAGGGCCATTCTCCAGCCCACTTATCCCCGGCCCATGGTACTGGAGGCGGCGGTGGTTCGAGAATCGACCACGGCTCAGCCAGCCTCCTCCACCACACCCGCCGCCTACCTCCCCCCTTCCCGCCGCCGTGGAAGGAGACCGGCGGCTGGCCCCCACCGCTTCCGGTAGGTTCGTCTCCTCGCCTCTCTGGCTTTTTCTTGATCCGTCCCTCCCGCTGCTGGACTGTCTCTCTTGCTTCTACGTGGTGATTCTTTGGGCCTGCAGCATGGCGTTTGTGGTGCTGATTCGTGGTTTCTTGAATTGTTCTTCTAGGGTTCGGAGGCAGCAGGCGACGCTGCTGCCATGCTCTCCAGGATCTCTCAGCTCGGGGCGCGGCTCCTGCGCGAGACAAGAGCTGGTTGGTACTCCTCTCCACCCTTCTTCCTGCTAGTACACTGTCTGTTACATTAGGAATTAGGAGAAAATGATTGTGCGTCAATTTGGAATGCCTGAAGAGCGTCAATTTTTGTATAAAGTTGATGCATACGCGAAGTATGCTGTGCTTGGACCAAATGCTTCACATTTTGTGGCTACCCATTGTAATGAGATAGTCATCCTTGATGTTTGCCGATTCCTGAGTTGGGTGATCATGTTTTTTATTTTATTTTTGACACTGAAGAGAGGGATTTGTTTCATTAAAGCCATATAAGGTTCTTACAATCTTCAGAAACCAGTGCCCGGCATTGGTCAGGAGTAGAATTAAGCTCTTCAGAACCCTACCAAACCACTGATTCTGGTATTCAGAGCTAATTCACGGGCAACCTTATTAGACTCTCTCTTTACTCCCACAAACTGAATATCTACAAGTTGACTATGAACCGAAGACTTTTGATTTCGTTGATAAGCCCGCATTTGCTGGACTTGTTGCGCCCTTTACCATTCATAACTTGTATCGCATAGGCACAATCTGTTTCAGTGGAAAAGGGGCCCTGCCACCAAGTATTAACAAGTAAAATTCCTTCTTTCGTAGCTAACAGCTCAGCTTCTTCTGCATCCGAGCAAGTAACAGAACGAGCTGCAAAAAGGAGAACATGATAGTCAGACCTTCTAGCCACAACACCAATACTAGCTTCACTTGTCGCTGGAGAGAACGATCTGTCTACATTAATTTTCGTCCAGCTGGACAATGGCGCCAACCAACACAGCATCTCACCAGGTTCATTTCGGCTGTACACATTCTCTGCCGGTGTCAGTGTACAAATTCCAGGCTCAAACATCGGCTGTTTGCTTTTATAGTCACCCAGCTTTAAGCTGCACATATTGAGACTAGCTGCATAGTTTTGGAGGAAAATAACTGAATCTTTTATGTTAGCTTCTCCTTTATTGTGGATTACATCGTTTCTTAGGTACAGGCGCAGATCAAATATTATGCCAAATAGGTCTAGAACAGTCACCTGCTCTACTCGCACCCTCCTGCACAGGACTCTCAACAGTGAGGTTATAAGACAGTTTATAAGCACTTCTGATGGAGAACATGCCATTTTTCTCATAGTTCCAGACTATGAAATCTTCAAAATTATACTCGGACAGGCGGATATTCAGGATTTGATCAGCATCGTGCGGGAGAAAATTTCTTGCAATCAGTTGAGTGTTCCACTCTTTTCTTCCTGGGATCAACAGTTGTTTGACTTGGGATAATCTTAAACTTCCCCTTTCTGAACCGATCTTTAGGTTACGATTCCTTCGAGCCAATTGTCTCTCCAAATACAAACTTTACTTCCATCCCTAATCCTCCTGATGATTCGCTTCTTAAGAAGGTCGAGGCCATCTTCAATCCCCCTCCAGCCAGGCGAGACATCATTTCTGAAACTATATCGATGAGGTTCCCTCTTGGGTAGTATATGGCCTTGAGCAGTCTTGCACATAGACTGTTTTGGAAAATGAGAAGACGCCAGGCTTGTCTAGCGAGCAAAGCCTGGTTGAAAAGCATCGAGTCTCTGAATCCAACACCTCCTTGAACTTTCGGTTTAGTGAGGTTTTCCCAAGCAGTCCAATGAAGCCTCCTTAGACCCTGGTTTTCAGCCTACCAAAACTGTCTCGTCCTGTTTCTTGATTGCTTATTTTGAGAAACCTTTCGGTTTTACGCATGCCTAGTTTAGTGAAGGTACTTATTTGGTTCTGCATTCTCATGTTGTTGACTTTCTGCAGCAGGAAACTTGTCAAGCAATAGCAGCAATTACTACCGACGTCAAGTCAGCCGGCATTCAGCCCCAGCGGTTAGTCCCTTTGTACTGTTATAATTGTTGTGGTTACTAGTATAGAACATGGTTATGCTTATCGCTTTGTGTTCCTGCTGTGACCGAGAATATAACCAAAGCAGCAATATAGTTGTTGTTTTTTTCTACACATGATGGATGCACACATTGCTTCTTCGTGTTTCAGATTCATTTTGAAGTTTTTTCAAAAAAGTGAAGATTATCTTTTCTCTACCTGTGTATCATTTTGTGACCTACAGTACTTATATGTGCAAGCAAACACTGCCTTTTGTGTGTTTAATAAAAACACTGCCTTCTGTTGAAATCTGTTTGTATGTACAGAAGACGATTTATCATTTACACTGGTCTTTATTTTTCAGAAGAGCATCCTCTTCTCCACCGCAACAACAAGTAGTCATCGTGATGAAGGTGGTGACGACAAGGAGAAGTGAGTGTGTTTGTCTTCTTCCTTTTTTTTATGCAGCATGAAATTTAAACACCTAGCCATTTTTGTATCGTTGGAGTAAGCAGGATAGTAGTTGCCCTGACTATTACCTAATGTTATTTTTTTTTCACATTTATCACCTTTTGATGGGCTGCTCCTTCCACATCTAGAGGAAATATAGGCCTTGAACAATTGCTTGATCGGTTTTACTGAACGTTAGTCTTCAGCTTTAAGCAATTGTTTGATTTGGGGTAAAGAACTGGTCTTCTGACGAGAGTAATTTTCTCTGCCCTGTACAGAATCTCTGTAACATTTGTCAACAAGGATGGCACTGAGAGGACGATAAGTGTTCCTGTTGGAATGTCCATGTTAGAAGCTGCTCACGAAAATGACATAGAACTTGAAGGTTATAATTACAACTCGTGATAAGCTTTGTTGTCTTCCTTTTTTTTATTTCTACTCCCTGCTCAAGTCTGCAGCCAGTTGATGCTAGGCGATAAACCATGTTTATAAACTACCACTCTCTGTTTTTATTCACCTCACACCCCATCACATGCACTGTCTGTTACATCATGTTACTATCTTTGATCACTTTTTAAATAGGCATATTAATGTGTCCTTTTAAGATCTTGTCAGCTGATTTCAGTTGTAGGTGATAACCTTGCCTAGTATTTTGGTTACTGCAGGGGCATGTGAAGGGTCGCTCGCATGTTCCACCTGTCATGTCATAGTTATGGTATGTTGTAGATATAGCCCATGCTATTTTTTTCTCTTCAGTTATAGAAGCTGAAAGTTCTTCTGACTAGCAAATTGAATCTTATCCAGGATGTAAAGGACTATAACAAGCTAGAAGATCCAACAGATGAAGAAAATGATATGCTTGACCTTGCATTTGGGCTGACAGAAACGTAAGTGGATATCTATCTGCTAAAGGATTCTTTTTTGTTTATCCATATGAACCCCTCAAGTTTAGTAGTATATATATGTCATACAAACAAGCATATCGAAATATCTTAAAATCATACCCCCTCCGTCCCATAATATAAGATCGTTTTGCAAGCTAAAACAACTTGCAAAACGATCGTATATTATGGGACGGAGGGAGTACTTATACATTGCGCCATTGTGAAAAAAATCCTTCCAGCATCTATATATGCAACCTTTAGGAACCATAAGTAGTGCTACATTGTCAACCAGGAGGTTAGGGTTTGGAGGAAACCAAAGTGTAGGACTCAAAAGTAGTACAGGAGTATGATAGGATAGCACTTGCCATCCTCGGGAATTGCATTGCCTCATTCCTACGCAAAAAATGAGCTTTGAGGGGATGTGTAGTTTCCTCCAAAAACACAGGAAATTAATAGTATTCCTAAGGAATACTGCACCCGTTTCCTACAAACCCAGTGCATTTAATGGAAGTTTTCCTCTGGAATCCCCGTTCCTATGTTTTGCCTATGAGAATCCTTCAAACCGAATGAGGCCTTGTATTAGGCTATTAGCGATGAACGGAAATCAGATAGAACTAATTGATAGAATAGCTAATTATGCTAATCCCACATGGCCATACAGGTAGGCTGTAGATGTATAAACGCCATTGTAGCTTTGTACTATACTGTTACTTCCTAAAAGAAAATTGTTAACTGTTTTATTTTAAACGTTACGATCAAGAATAATTTGTTAAATAACCTTTTTCAGGTCCCGTCTTGGCTGCCAAGTAATAGCGAAGCCCGAACTTGACGGCGTCCGGCTGGCGTTACCTGCCGCTACACGAAACTTCGCGGTAGATGGCTTCGTGCCAAAGCCACACTGAAGACAGCCATCATCAGTTTTGTACCTTAGCATCATCATGTAACCTCACTACGGTATCGTCTCTGAGAGCCCCCGTGTCCTCGGACTTGGATCCGTTCTCATTTTATGAGCTCCTTGGTCAGTGCAAGATCATCGGTGCGTACAACTGGCGGTGAGTGAATACTGAATAAACAAGTTATGTTTGTGACACCCCATGGGCGATATTATTTGGAGCACAGGGAATAAAAGGCTTGCTCCATAGAGGTTCTGGGGAGTGGATCTTGTTTTGTTTCTACTACGTTTTTGTTGTGTTTAGTGTTAGTTACTCCCTCTGTTCACAACAAAGCTGTACTAAATCAGCGACAATTGATAAGGATCGGAGGGAGTAGCTTTTTCTCTGAATCGGATGTGTATAGACGTGGTTTAGTGTGTTTGTTCACTCATTTCAGTCCATATGTGATCCATATTGAAATATCCAAATTATCTTATAATTTATTTTATAATTGTGAACGGAGGGAGTATTTGTTCACTCATTTTAGTCCGTACGTTGGAGGGAGTATTTGTGTAGACTTTTGTGAGGGAAACCTGTTGCATAAATTATGACTGTCGAGTTTACGTGATGTAAAATCAATTACTGTTCACGCAAAGAACAGCTATGATTATGTTGCTGCCCAGCACTGAAAAGTCACCGACCACAACCACTACGCCACTGCAGCTGAGCCGCAAGACCGATCCACGCTAGTACACTGCACAGGCGGCGAGACGAGATCCGACCACCAACCGTTCGTCCGTCCGTCCTGGGCCATTCACGCAAGGTTTAAAACACCAGTGGCGGAAAGGCGCCCGACCGTGGCCGAGCCAGGACAAGCCGCCGCCCGAACGAGCCAACGAATGCCGCCGCCGCCCCGCACCGTCGGTGTCAGGCGGGCCACAGGAATTATCACCGATCGATCAGGCCGTGACCGAACCCTCACTTCAAGCTCGAGCCGCGCGTGAGTGAGGCATACGTACGTGCGTGTGCAGTAATGTCGCGGACCCGCGGTAGGTGCAACGGGCATACGGATCGTGCGTCTGAATGTCCGGTGGCGGCTCAGCTACTGCTGCCATTACCATCAGCTTCAGGCTTCAGGTTCATCTTGACTTACGGTTACGTGCACCGTGCGCCGGGCATCCAGATGGGAGAACGGGGCATGTGGCGTGCACGGGGTCCTCCTGTCCTGGCGCGATGTCGTGTGGTGAATTGTTGGCGACTGGTTGATTGATCGCTCTGTCCGCTGCTTTGCTAGTGGAGAGTGCCGAGAAAGAAAGGGCCGTTCCTTCTGGAAGGTTGCAGAGGTAGGTGAGGCACACCGCATCACATGATGTATAGTAAACTTGCGTGTCGTGCCCAGCTGAGCGAGTGATCCTGCCGTCCCGTGTGATTTGCAAGAAACGTCACGTCCAAACCATTTTGTCAACATGAAATCAACTGCAGCTACGGAGGAAAATAAGCTTTTGGCTTCACTGGTACGTAGCCATTCCGTTACTGCCAATGGTAAATAAGCATTTGCAAGGCAACAGGTGTTGGAAATCGCACCGCAAGGCGTCGTGAGCATTCACCGAAGGAGCCCCAGTTGCAGGCAGGCAGTAACCGATTGCATGGACGAAAACATTGTATGTGCAGTGCAGGTTACATGGGCTACCTGATTAAGCTACGGAAACATTTTGCTTCCACCTAAAAGATTACGTACAATTTATTGCCAATTTCATCTAAAAATGAGGCAGATCAGAAGCTCGAGACGGGGCCAGCTCTGCCCATCCGTCTCCGGCTCGCCGCCGCGGCCATGAAGCTCCTGTCAGCGCCTTGATCCCACAGCCGCACCACGCTGCCGCTGAGCGCCCTCGGGCTCAGGTACCGGCCAGTCTCTGCAGCCGTCGCCGGCATGAGAGGCAGCAGAGGCCTCACGACCTCCCATTCAAAAGGATCCGCCTCGGGCGGCCCGTACACGCCGCCGTAGTCGTCTTCCGGATCCCGATCCTCCTCTTCCTCCTCCTCCTCGTCGCTCTCCACGTCGCAGCATCCGACGCAGCCGGTGTCGTGGTAGTACGCCGTGTACCGCTCCCTCGGCGACAGCGCCGGCAGCGACGTCGACATCGTCGCCTCAGACGATCTCTCCGTTTCCGGGGACAACATCACCGACGGGGACGTGTCTAGCTCCACAAAAGGCTTGGACACATCATCGGAGATCACAGAGGACGACGGCGTGGAGGACCGCAGGCGCCAGACGCCGGCGGCGGCGGCCGCGGCGAGGACGGCGGCGAGGCAGGTCCACGCCGCCGCGCCCGCCGCGGCGGCCTCGGGGAGGGAGTGGATGCGGAAGGCGACGGCCTCCAGGGGCTGCTCCAGGATGTCCATCTTGATCGATCGCCGGCGTTTCTTGGTTTCGTCACCTCGTGGCTGCTCTGTTTGCGTCTGGGGGAGGGGAGGAGCGAGTGAGCGGGGTGGGCAGAAAGGTGGAGAGCAGAGGGAGGTATTTAATGGGGGTGGGGGTGGCGGAGGGTGGGTGATTAAATCTGGGCCGCTGGATGGTGAGGCCAAGGTGCGGATCCGGCGGAAGATGCTGGGGATCGGTGGGGAGGGATTAGGGGAGATGCCGTGCCGGATGCCGGATTTTCCATCTTGTTATTTTCCTTCTTAATAATTTCCTCCCACTGCAGTTGCAAGGTGTGGGGTGGAGGTATATGCTACGTCCACAAAAGCCTCGGTTATTCATATGTTTTCCATGCCTTTTTAAGTCTCAATGTGGCGGACTAAGTCTAACTCAGATGGTTAGCTATTTTATGGTGGAACCAGCTCACTAGGGTTTAAGTTCTAAGCTTGACAGTGGTGCTCGTATTTTTTTGGATTTATTTCAGGTTTTCTGGTGATGCTCGTTCACTGCGAGGTGACGTACCGGTCGGCTACGGAGGCACCTATGGTAAATTCGTAAATCTCAAGGTGATATGTCGGCTTAGTCTCCCGTAGGTGCATATAGGGGTAGGATGCGTGCGCGTGCGTTCTCAGGGATTAGTGTATGTGTTGTATGAGCGTTTGCGTTTGTACTGTATTAAAACAAACAAATTACATTGTGTACAAGGGGTCAGTCCAAGAGACCTCGGAGGTCCCCGTGCCCAAACCTACTAGTAGCCCATCATTGGGCTCCGCCACGGAATATGCACCATCAGAGAAGGACGCGAGCATCTGCCACACTGAAAGAGCTCTGTTGCAAAGCATGCTGCCTCTCGATCGAGCTGATTAACAACTTGTTGTATGCGACATAGCTGAGTCTTTGTGACACGTCAGTTGGGGATCATCCCCGAATCCACCAGATCCTGGTGCTGCAATCTTCATCCAACATGGTCTAATTTCGAGTGTCATCATGGTCTGAGAGAAGTAGAGCCATCTTATTCTGACGTGGTGCCAATCCCACCGTCGATGAAACACCTCTAGGGACTAAGCCTATCCTATCTACTCATCAGAGCGAAATTGTCGAGACCCAACCTCGTTGTTAGAGGGAGGGTGACGAACACTTCCCGAATTACTAGTACAAAGTGGTTGGCAAACGCATCAGAACTACACTTCTTTTTGTTATGCAAGAGAGGAGATGCATATACGTGAGCGGGCAAATTTGTTTTTTCAAATGAGTTGGACAATTACTTATCTGTTATGATTTCTTTTATCGACGATCCACATGTACTCATGTTTACCAGCTAAATTCAAAATTTTAAGCTGCACAATGTATTCATATTTAGATAATTAAGCATTTCCATTAATAAAAATACGATATATTAACAGGGTGATGTTCTATTGTCATGCGAAACTCCAAGCTCAAACACATCATAGGATGTGACCTATGAAGAAAAAACCCAGCATTGAATATTGCCGAACAATAACGTCACTATTCACCGCTGAATCTGTTTCTTTTTTCAGTATCTTTGGTCAAAATGAAAATCGACATTTTGAGAGAGGTTCACAATTTTCTATCTTGGAGCAATGATTTTGTTTTTCCTGCCCGAGCTCCTCCGATGTCAAATCGCCATGAAATTTTGCATGCCTTTAGAAAACTTGTTCATCTTTGATGTGCAAATTTTTTAGATTTGTTTTTTTGTTGTTGCTGTTATTTCAATGTTGCTGTTCATTCGAAGCATCTGTGCCCATGATCAGCTATGGTCTATGTATTACCGCTAAAACTGATCCTGACGAGTTGCGGCCAGAGTCGAAGACAGAGCAAACCGAATCGTGTGCGTGAGCCCCCGTGGTGCGCCTAGCAGTATCGCCGCCCATGCGAGCCGGTCCGGTCGGGACGGTGGTGGGGCCCTTCGGCTTGGTGATAGGATGAGCTGTTGCACAACCGGTTGCCACCCAGTGACCAGTAGCCACTGGACCAGTGAGGGCCGAGCGCATGGCCGGCCACCTGGTTCATGAGGGCTTGTCATTAGCATTTTTTTAGGGGTACTTGCAACTTTATTGAAAACTTAAATAAGGTTTAGGACCTCGTCCGCTACAATGTGGAGAATACAATCCGGAGGAAAATCAAGAAAACAGACCATACTTTCGTTGCGAACTCCCCCTCTAGCTAGACCATGCGCCACAGTATTTGCCGAGCGGCGAACCCATGCAACTTTGTACTCCTGCCGAGTCCTCAAGAGTTCCTTCGTCTCCTCCACGAGCGGGCCAAATGTCGAGAGGTTTCGGGTTTCCTCATTAAGCATGGCCAGCACCTCCTGACAGTCCAACTCGACGTGAAGACGCTGGATGTCTAAATTGAGCGCCAGTTGCACGGCACTCCTTTTCGCGAGGATCTCCGCGAGCTGGTTGCAGTACCCGGGAAGAAGACCGATGTCCCTCCTATGAAAGCACCATGGTGATCCCTAGGACCCCCCCCGGGTCTTGTGTCCTAGATGTCGCTCCATCCACATTGGCCTTGACCCATCCCAGCTCTGGTGGCTTCCACCTCTCCGCTCACCTTGGTTCCTTGGTCGTCGGCTCCTTCGAGTTCACTAGGCGCCATTCCTGGATGTGATCATGCACTCTCTCCGCCAGTTCTCGAGCGTCTTGGATCCTCTTCCCATCCCTGGTTTCATTTCTCGCACACCACAAGCCATATAGTGTGTGGATCATTGTCTCGCGTTCCGCCGCGCCAGCCTCAGCGAACCACGCCTTGAGCCAGGCCATAAGACCCTGCAGCGAGCCGTCCATCGCCGGCGGCTGCACCACTGGTTTCCCCCTTGTCTTCACACAAGTGTTTCCAGAAAAGCACAGAATGGGGACACGCCCAGAAGCGATGGTAGGTCTTCTCTTCTCGTCCGCAGGCGCAACAGAACACACCAGGCTTGATCCGGCGACGATGCAGTTCCGATCCGATGGCAAGCCCGTTTTTTAACAAACGCCGTGCATGAATCTTTGCCTTACCCGGTGTGTTGGTGTCCCAGAGCGCAAGCCACACCTTATGCTCTCTGCTAGACATCGAAGAACCCGGCTGTCCGGTTTTGACGCCCTTCAAGGTCATACGAGATGATATGCATATTTGACAGTGAACTGTCCGCTCTTGGTGAAGTTCCATGCCATATAATCCCGCATGTTCTGCCCACCCACCACAATCTGCTTAATGTCCTCTGCTTCTCCAGGGGTGAACATCATCTCCAGTTTGCTCATATGCCATGCATTACCTGATTCATTAAAGAGATGCCTCACGTGAGTAACACCTGCAACATATTGTTGCCCAAGCGGCTTGAGGCTACCCTGGCGCGGAATCCAATTGTCATTAGCATTTGTGCAGTGCAGTTTGGGTAAAAAAGAAGGTTCGGGTGGATTCGTGGCGGGCGTGGCTCCGTAACAACCCCGTGCCGTGCACGATACTGGCTGCGTTCCTGCTGGCGACGCCAGCGGTGCATTTTTACCCGGGCCTATCCTATCCAGAAGAGTCGTACAACACAGCCTGAACTGCAGTAGCTGTGGTAAATTTTACAGGTGCCGCCCGTCGTACGCATAAGCCAAGGACACGGCGGTGTCCCTGAAGAAGAATTGGACACATCACACCAGCAGCGAACTGAACGACGGCACCACCACGTTTCTGCACTGGGCAGACCATTGAACATACATACATACACGGTACACGTACTAGTACGTACATTGAATTACACATCAAAACAGCTCTACACGGGGATCATGTTCACGAGTAGTAGTATATCATACGATTACAGCGGCAGAGATCGATCGATCGATATACCGGAAAAGAATCTTTGAGAAAAAGCTGAGAGGTTGGTTCAGAGGTTCTGGATGATCTTGAGGGTCTCGCCGATGTGCTTCTCGGGCTGGAACTGGTTGTTGTAGATGTACTGCACCACGCCCTTCTTGTCCAGCACGTAGGTCTGCCTCCCCGGGAGCGTCCCGAAGAGGTCCGACGGCACCCCCCACTCCTTGCGCACCTTGTTCCCCTCGTCGCTCAGCAGCGTGAAGGGCAGCCGGTACTTCTTGGCGAACGCCTTGTGCGACGCCGCGTCGTCCCCGCTGATCCCGATCACCTCCGCCCCCGCCTTCTTGTACTTCTCGTACGAGTCCCGGAACGCGCACGCCTACACGTTCAGATCATTGGATCCAATCCAACGGACAACAATCACTATCACATGCAGATACACAGTTCATCATCCAAAGAACAATGATCTAATATGTGTCACTTTATTATTGCTCTCAAAATCATGCATGTTTCGTCCAAAATCGATCGGACATACGTACAAATCACCCTAACTAGCGAGCTGGATGGCTACTGCTCGTACATGTAGACGAAGTCGGAGTTGCCGGCCATGGCGTTGATGACCTGGACCGTCAGCACGGCGCCGCCGGCCATGACCGCGATGATGAGCACGGCGGTGATGGGGTTGCGCAGCAGCTCGTAGATGGGCTGCACCAGCGCCCACGCGAACCCCGTGCTCACCGTCAGCGCGTACAGCCCGTACCGCCGCATGTTGTCCCAGAACTCCTCCAGCAGCGGCCCCTCCGGCCCCAGCGCCATCGCCGGGCCCGCGTCCACCGACAGCGCCAGCGCCACCGCAACGCCCACCGTGATGCCGCCGATCAGCGCCCACGTCGGCAGCTCGCACGTCCGGCCGACGGTCTCCTCTGCGATGGGCTGCTGCCTCCTCGGCGTCGCTGCTTCGGTGATTTCTTCCGACGGTATGGTCATGGCGACGTGTTGTTGTTGTCGTGGAGTGGGGTTAGGGGAGGAGAGGCTAGCCTGGATGGTGGTGGAGCCATGGCGTTTGGAAAGGAAGGGAGACCCAAGTGGTGAGCTAGGTCCGGCATAACCAAGAGGAGTGAATGTCTTCTGGCGAATGATCTGATTTGGACGAAATTTGATATATATTAACAAGTGGCAAATAAATAGAACTACTACTGTATTTAAATCATAATAGAATCTCTGGCTCAATCCAACTAATATATGAATAATCCTCTGCACGAGGCAAAAAATGAAGAGAATGATCAATTGTCAAGTTTGTCGTACGTAAGTTGCCTGGAAATACAATTAGGGTCGGTTGATTTAGGAAGAGAGGAAGGCGGCGGAGATGCGGGCCCCACGGTGTGCAGTAGCGAGACACGAGGTCGTCGGAGAGACCAACAGGGAAGCAACTAGAGCCGGGGTTGACACGGCAGCGGTGTTGCCGGTGGAGGAGGGGAGGGGTGTCTGAGGTTGAGTGGTCCGGGTGCGGTGCGGGTTAGGGTGCTCACCCTAGCTCAAGAAGATGGCAAGGTTAGAACGATGACCGGGGGCAGCGATATACTAGAGAAGGTGGCGGCTTGGGAAGGGTAGGGAGGCAAGGCGATGCCATCATCAACAGGTGACAGTGTCAGGTAAACCGGTTGTTGTTCGAGCGCGGGAGGAGAAAGAGGACGAGCAGTAGGAGGAAGAACACACATACCCCACTGTTTATTACAATCCAAGTCGACTGACATATAGTTGGTCCCATAATTTTCCTCATGAACATTTCCATTGATGCCTTATTGTGTGACACAACTAGCTGGAGGAGGAGAGGATTGTGGAGGGGAAGGAAGAGGGAGGACGAGGCAACGACAACACCCTACGGGTGACGAAGGGCAGATGGACAGCATGGACTCGTCCTGATGCTTAGAACAACTCTAGCAATGTCGCCATAATGAGCCTCGCCATAATAATTATCAATAAGGCGATTCTAGCCAAAAAATACGCTCTAGCAAAGCCGCCATATCTATTAGACGTCATAATTTATGTCGCACCCTCCCTATCTAACCTACCAGGCTCGATATTTGGTGTCTTGGGACCAACTTTTGAAGCACACTCCATATGACAATTCTGCGTGGCACGAAACTTCACGTGATCCCCCATCTCACATGGGACAACAGGAAGATTGGGAAAAAAATGATGTCACATTGACGAGTGGTCCCACAATATGGAGGCTGCTGATATGAAGACTCTGAGTTTACGCATCACCTCGGCAGCCTCCATAATGCATAGGAAGCAAGGCTGCCAATATGGCAGCTCTGCTAGAGTTGTGCTCCTGAAAGATGGCTTGGTTGGGGCATCTCAGCGCCGTACCTGAAGCCGCTTAAAGCGGTTGATACGAAGACGCTGGAAGTAGAGGAGAGGGAGGGTGCAAGGTGGAGGGTTGATAGCCGCATTCAAGGAGGAAGATAACGTTGTATGAAGGAAAGGATGAAGCCACATCACTAAGGAAGAAGGTGGCGACATCCATGTCTAGTAGGGAGACAACGGCAATAGGGAAGGGCCGAAGGAGGTTGCGACGACCATGTGAAGAGAGATGAAGAAAACAGAATTTGAGAAAAAACAATTTGCTAACTTTCCTCTTGTTTTAGTTTGTGACATTTATGTCTTGTTATCTGGTGGGTGATGATGTTTTGTTGTTTCTTGGGTGAGTGAGACATGCCTATTTCTAAGTTGATTTAAAGAATTGTTTTTCCATGCAAGGGTAGGAAGATGAGAAATTTTTTATTGGACGCAAATCAATATCAAATGAGAAATAACTATTTCTAAGGCGGTAGTGGTCGTTTGGTGGTTTAGGTATCTCGTTGTAATTTTTGTTTAGTGTGCTTTGTACTTTTGATAAACTTTGATAATAGATCTTGAGTCATCTTCACCAAAAAAACCATGGCCAATCTAAAAAAGTATTGGTCTAACATCCACGTCAGCTAAAACTGCATGTAAAACCACTCATCGGGGACCTTTTCCCGTGATACTTTCATTTTGTGGTGACAAGCTGTTGATACTTGAAGGTGCGACTTAAACAATACCAATGTCCCAAGCCCATGTTAAACCACAACAATCATTGACTGAATACAAGTTGATGCTTGCTCCCGTTTATTATAAGGTGAATTTTTCTCTATGTAAAAAAGTGTTGATATTTTGTGGTGTTCAAAATTTGGCTTTTAGACAAAAAAAAAACATAGTAGACTCTAACAAGAACGGAGTGAATATATGCTTATGATCAGTGATGGCATAGATGGGCATGCTGATGAATGGAGTAGTTTTCTGGTGGACCGATCAATCGATGCTCGAGACTGTCGCAAAAAGATGACTGACCTGTTTGGTGCAGCCGGGCGTCTCATCGGCGGGGTAGAAGTAGAGGACGACGGGCTTGCCCTTGAACTTGGAGAGCGACACCGTCTTGCCGTCCTGGTCCTTGAGCGTGAAGTTGGGCGGCACGCTGCCCTTGCTCACCTGCAACCACCACCAAAATCCAACCCACTTCAGTCACCAGTTCATTCACCACGCATGAGTTCGCCACCAGCGCGCTCCAGAGCGCGAGATGGCAAGCCGGCTTGCGCACGCACCTTGCCGCAGACGATGCCCGTGGACGCCGCGCGGCGGCGAGGCGCAGGCGCGAGGGGGAACGCCGACGCCGGCGCCCTGAGGCCGTGGAACGCGGCCGAGGTGGAGGGCCTGCAGAGGCGCGCCTGGGACGGCGACGACGACGACGACGCGCGAGGGGCCAGCAGCGCGGAGGGCTTGCAGCAGGCCGTGGAGGCGGCGAATGCCATCTTGGCTGGATCGAGGTGAAGGACTCGCCTCAGCCGCTGCTCTGCTTCCTGGTTTCTGTCGAGGAAGCGGAACCTCCTGTGAGAGATGGATGGTTGGTTCGGGGCGAGGGGATATCAGGATGAGGTCGGAACGGGGGGTTTTGTGACCACGTGGCGTAACCTGCTGCCCTTGGCTGTTTCGGTGAACTTTTGTTTGCTTCTTTTCCACCCACTAGGAAATGCTACATGCAATGCACGTTAATATTAGGGTGAAAATTACGTAAATAGGTAAGTATGATATTAATTACACGCTAAACATGTTCATGCCTTGCCGTTAGAGCAACATAGGTTATTAGATCGACATGCTTTGATGGTCGAAATTTGTTGGATCCGCCCCTTTGGGTCTTCTTATATTGGAATATAGATATCGTCGTGCGTCCATGTTCGCGTGTCTTTAGATTGGATCCTTCCTATCTACGCTACTCTTCATCGGCAACGGTTGCTGTTTTGGTGCACGTGCTATGAGGCCTTAACACGACAACTTCTCTACTGTTACTATAATAAATTTTGCCCGGCCCCGGTGAAGGAGTGACGATGACAGCGGCTGCCATGCCTTGCCCATAGTGGTCTATCGCTAGTGGTCTTCCTTGATGATCCGGATCCATGATAGACACATCTTCTTCAATCTTATTCAAATATAAAAATCGAGGCACACAGGTAACAGTGTCATAGAACATAGCGTTCTTACCCATCATCCGATTAAATAACATCCTCGACGCCTTGACTGCACCGAACTAGCAGCACACATCATGGATCTCCGTGAAGATACCCGAGCTCATCAAAGCCACCACGGACCGCAAAGGCGTGCATCTCGCGGCATGTCTCAAGCGCCTGGAATCAATGCAGGTGGGCAACACAGACACGAGCACGACAGAGTTAGCATGCACCCCCGGCGCTATTGAAGCTACATTGTTATATACATTCGTTATTGAAGCTACATTGCACGTAGTTCTACACATTCTTCCTATATTGCTACATTTCTTCGGGATATAGGAACCGGAATGTCTCTTGCTTGAGAGCAAAGGACGGCATGGCGTCAAAGAACCGCTCGCTTGTACAAGTACTGCTGGTTTGAACCAGAGTGTTTCAGTCCTGGTGTCTCCTATTCTCAAGCTTAGCTTGCCTTTCCTTTTCTGTTTCATCTTTCTTGCATTCTTGCTATGAAAAGGATGTCACACATTTTTTTCATGTGGTGAAACTTAATGGCTCGCCAAACATGAACGGAACAACTCACCCCTTAGGTTGCGTATACATATATCCATGTGTATGAGTTGTAAGACATATAAGGTGGTTGGTGATACTATTTATCACCGGTCCATTTTTGAGATTTTTTTATGCAACATAACTAATGCGATGCTTTATATATCAAGGGAAAGGGACACCTTTTCTTTTAAGCTTAGTCCAGGCTTATGCACATTGTTTCGAATTTGAGAACCTACTCACCTAGTTCTCTCTTGGTTGCCGAGAGAGCTTGATGGGCATGTACTACCTCCGTCCGGAAATACTTGTCTCGGAAATGGATGTATCTAGATGTATTTTAGTTCTAGATATATTCATTTTTATTCATTTCTCCGACAAGTATTTTCGGACGGAGGGAGTACACATTTGTGGCAGAGCTTGAGAAGGGAGGTGAAGGCGTGGAGGAATCTATGTTGGCAAGCATGTCTCACACTTTGGCAGGTTAGAGTGCACGGTCGCAGTCAAGCTGGTCGGATGGAACATGTGCAAATTAGTTCGTTGCTTAAAATTGCTGATTTTTAAGATTAGATGTAAAAAAGTTTAAAACGACTGTTCACCTCCTCTACATCCTTAGACACTCGACTCATCAATGTGCAAATGTGCTACTGTCAGGGAACGTAGTATTTCAAAAAAAATCCTACGATCACGCAAGATATATCTAGGAGAAGCATAGCAACGAGCGGGAAGAGTGTGTCCACGTACCCTCTAGACCAAAAGCGGAAGCGTTTAGTAACGCGGTTGATGTAGCCGAACGTCTTCGCGATCCGTCGGATCCAAGTACCGAACGTACGACACCTCCGTGTTCAGCACACGTTCAGCACGATGACGTCCCTCGATCTCTTGATCCAACTGAGGATGAGGGAGAGTTCCGTCAGCACGACGGCGTGGCGACGGTGATGATGAAGCTACCGGCGCAAGGCTTCGCCTAAGCACTACGACCATATGATCGGGGTGGTAAACTGTGGAGGGGGGCACCGCACACGGCTAAGAGAAGACTTGATGTGCCTTTGGGGTGCCCCCCTCCCACGTATATAAAGGGGGGAGGAGAGGAGGCCGACCATAGGGGGGCACGTGCCATGGGGAGTCCAACTAGGATTCCCAATCCTAGTTGGAGTCCCCTTCCTTTCCAAGAGAGGGAGAAAGAGGGAAGGAGGAAAGAGGGGGCGCCGCCCCCTCCCTAGTCCAATTCGGACTGGCCATGGGGTGGGGGGGGGGGGCTCCCTTGTGGCCCTCCTCTCCTTTCCACTAAGGCCCATGAACTTCCCGGAGGGGGGGTCCGTAACCCCGGTACTCCAAAACTCATCCGAAACAACTCGAACCATTCCAGTGTCCGAATGTAACCTTCCAATATATGAATATTTACCTCTCGGCCATTTCGAGAGTCCTCGTCATGTCCGTGATATCATCCGGGACTCCGAACAAACTTCGGTCATCAAATCACATAGCTTATAATACAAATCGTCATCGAACGTTAAGCGTGCGGACCCTACGGGTTCGAGAACTATGTAGACATGACCGAGACACATCTCCGGTTAATAACCAATAGCGGAACCTAGATGCTCATATTGGCTCCTACATATTCTACGAATATCTTTATCGATCAAACCGCATAACAACATACGTTGTTCCCTTTGTCATCGATATGTTACTTGCCCGAGATTCGATCGTCGGTATCATCATACCTAGTTCAATCTCGTTACCGGCAAGTCTCTTTACTCGTTCCGTAATGCAATCCCGCAACTAACTCATTAGTCACTTTGCTTGCAATGCTTATAGTGATGTGCATTACCGAGAGGGCCCAGAGATACCTCTCCGATACACGGAGTGACAAATCCTAATCTCGATCTATGCCAACTCAACAAACACTATCGGAGACACCTGTAGAGCATCTTTATAATCACCCAGTTACGTTGTGATGTTTGATAGCACACAAAGTGTTCCTCCGGTATTCGGGAGTTGCATAATCTCATAGTCAGAGGAACACGTATAAGTCATGAAGAAAGCAATAGCAATAAAACTAAACGATCATTATGCTAAGCTAACGGATGGGTCTTGTCCATCACATCATTCTCTAATGACGTGATCCAGTTCATCAAATGACAACACATGTCTATGGTCAGGAAACTTAACCTTCTTTGATTAACGAGCTAGTCAAGTAGAGGCATACTAGGGACACTCTTGTTTTGTCTATGTATTCACACATGTACTAACTTTCCCGTTAATACAATTCTAGCATGAATAATAAACATGTATCATGATATAAAAAAATATAAATAACATATTTATTATTGCCTCTAGGGCATATTTCCTTCAGCTACCTCAACATACAACTATACACAATAATTATCCACCTCAACAAACAACCATGCATAGTATGATGTTTTGAATTCTATTACGCTAAAGTTCAATGATATTTTACAACCATTTAATAATTAACTATAATGAATCATATGCATTTTCAGCTTCATTCAATTATTAATCCAAATACTCATGTGCAATACAACCACGTCTTAGTGAATCACATTACAACCGATTCCCGCACCAATTGCATAATCTAGTTTACAAAATCGATTCATACAATTGCAAGCAATAGGACTGGATTGATCCCTAAAAAAAGGGTTGCATTGATCCCTATATAACTCGGCAGTATAAATTTAGGGACTGGCTGTATGTAAGTCGTCTGAAAATTTATTTTGCACAAGTCTGATTCATTAGAGAGATCTAACTCGGTTGCTTTGAATATTTCAGGAAATCATAGTTAAAGAAAAAAAAGGGAACCTGGAAGTTGTGGTTGTCACAGGCCGAGGGATCTTGATATGCTCAAGGGACACAAAAGAGGAGATGGTTGTCAAGCGGAAGTGCATCCCATACCTGGGATGATGCATCTGTTTAGCATGTGACCTTCAACATTGCACGCCGATGATGAAATGCTTGGTTGATGGCAGAATTCATTTAGATATGTAGTTTGGCTCATATTGTCTGTGAAATAATTCAAAGTGCTTCCCTAGAGATATGTAGACTGCAAATATTTCAACTTGTTCTTTGTTTATCTGTTGGGTGTTTCCTGATGGTGTTGACGAACTCATGAGCTAGTGATTAAATTGATGTCATCCGCTCCTTGTTTATTTATGTGTTGCGGCCAACCAACCGTGGCAGAAGATCATGGTTTACTTACCTATTGTGCTGATGTGTTTAGTGGTGGAAATTGAGATGCATGGTGATATTGTTGTGTAGATAAAATGGACTGGTTGAGATGTCTTCTTGCTGGCTGGTGTTATTCAACTCATGAACTAGTGACGCAATTGATGTCAATGAAACATTTAGCGATCGTTTTTCCTGTTGCCCTCGAGATATAGATTGGATTGACTTCATGCGTATATTCATGCTATTGAACTCACGCATATATTCTCCTTCTTTAATTTATTGGTGGCAAGCTCCTTTTTGTTTGAGTATCAACATTTGCGAAAGTAGAGAATGTTGACATACAAAAAAAATAGGAACAATCAGCGCATCTAGCTGGGTGCTATACAGATCCTTGACCAGAATGGACATTGCAAGTGGTAACTCAGTTTGCTCCATGCTTCAAGGCACAGTAGTTGTATGTAGAAGGTGATTATGCACAATGCAAGCACGCGTAGATCCAAACAAAAAATGCCGCCCCTAGCCTTTCGGCGTATATGCGCCGATGTGTATTCTAAAAAAGTCGTGCCAGTGGTGTACAAGAATGGACATGTATACTAGAAAAGTTGCGTCAGCAATGTGTACATGCACGAATGTGTTCTAAAAAGTACCGTCTTTGGTGAAGAAGCAATGTACTCCCCTCCGTTCCTAAATAATTGTCTTTCTAGCCATCTCAAATAGACTACAACATACGGATGTATGTAGACATGTTTTAGAGTATAGATTCACTCATTTTGTTATGTATGTAGTCACTTGTTGAAATATCTAGAAAGATAATTATTTAAGAACAGAGGGAGTAGCAGGTAGGAGCCAAAAGCAACACGAATCAGTCTGTGGCAAGCAAGCCGTAACATCTTAGCATTCTCTCAGTCCACACATGTCATGGGCCGAGTTCTTTAACCAGAATAACAACCCATCCAGCGGAGAAGAGCCACCACACAAAGGGTGGAATGGCGTATGGGAGTTTTGTCCTATACTGCGGTGCCAACTATTTCTCGCATTAAGCGAGCTCGTAGGAAACTCTCTCTGAAGGGTGTACAGTAGTTGGGCCGACCCATTTTCGCGCACAGTTAAACGAAACAGGGAATGAGAAAATGGGAGAAGCGGGGATTGATATTTGGTCTCCTGGAGTGGGAGTAGCCAACCACTTCGCCCGTGTCTTGCATGCAGTAAGTTGTTGGTGCGGTGTGTGCTTGAGGCAAATGAGGCCGGTTTTTCAAAGGTTTTCATGTTTTTTTTTCTTCTGTTTTTTCCTTTTTGTTCTTTGACAGGGTTTTCTCCATTTTTTCTTTGTTTTTTGTTTAATTTCCTTTTCGCTTCTCCATTTTTTCTTTTTCTTTTGTTTTTCTCCATTTTAATTTTTAATTTTTTCTTTTTTTGCGGGATTTTTTGTCTTATGTTTGTTTTTGTTTTCTCTGTTTCGTGTTGTATACTAGGGCGCACCCTACTTATAGAGAAAAAGAGAAATGTTTTCTCCATTTTTTTCTTCTCTAGGTTTTTTCATTTGTTTTTCAGTTTTTTTCATTTTCTTTTTCTTTTGGTTTATTTTGTTACTTTTCGTTATTAATTTTTTGGGTTTTTTTGTTTTCATTCTACATTCTTATATACATGATTAATATTTTTTAAATACTTGTTCAACATTTTCCAAATTCTCGTTCAACATTTTTCTAATACTTGTTCTACATTTTTATATACATGATCAATATTTTTCAAATACTTGTTCAACATTTTTCAAATACTTATTCAACATTTTTATATACATGATAAACATTTTTCAAATATTTGTTCAACATTTTCGAATATTTGTTCAGCATTTTCAAATACTTGCTCAATATTTTTATATACATGATCAACATTTTTTTAAATACTTGTTCAAATTTTTTCAAATAGTTGTTCAACATTTTTCAAATGTTTTCTGAAGATTTTTTAATATATATTAGAATATTTTAAAGTATAATCAAAAGTAAAAAAATAAAAAAAAACATAAAACATAAAACATAAAATAAAAACATGAAAGAGAGGCTGTGGCCTCCTACGCTCGCGGGCCGGCCCAGCTCGCACGCCCCTTCAGCGAGTCTGAGCGTCCCCCTATACCACTGAGGCATAAAGTATAGTTTTCACCCTCAAATGTGGCTAATCGGATCAAATACCCCCTAAATTCTAAAACCGGATATTTAACCCCCTCAAATTGGGAATACCGGATAAATCACCCCCTAGAGTGGTTTTGGCAAGGATTTGAGATGGTTTTGCCTTTGACATGGTGGTGGCGTGGCAGTGCGCACCAAAAATTCCTAATTTGCCGGCGCTCGACTGCAGGCCGCTGCCGACCGTCATGTCCGCCACGGGCCGCCTCCCTGCGTCCCCACCTTCGGCCGAGCTCCGCCCCTCGCATCCGACTGGGTCGCGTTCTCCAACCAGCCGGCCTCGTAGCCGCCGTGAGCAGCACATCGTCTTGCCTCCCCTGCTTCGCCTCGCCTACCTCCTGAAGTCTCCGTCACCGGCCGCGTGCGCACAAACCGAGTCCACCGACCTACCTCTTCGATCTGTTGTTGTCGAGTTCTCCGCTAACGTTTCTGGATCGGTGGTGATTGCCGGCGAGAGCGTAAGCCGGTGTCAAGAACGGAGCATGTTGGCGTAGGTGCAACCTCGGCGCATGTACTTTCCGGCAAGCTACGTCCTTGTGCTTTCCGGCCGGATGTGTCCGAGTCTCCGAGAGACGCTCACGAATACAAGAGACAAGCAGGCAGATAGATGGATCGATTCGCACGTGAAGCTAGCTATAACTATAGGTACGTATTCCGGCGAGAGCGCCTGGATGAACCACGCTAGCTGCCTCTTGCAAGATCGGCGGCGGCCCAATCCTGCCAGATGATTTGGACGAAGGTCTGATCGGGGCGAGGCCAAGAAAGGGCAGCCTCCCGGGCGGGGATGCACGACGTTCTATCCACCGGCGTCACCGGTAATCACGAGGGCGGGCCGTGTCGTGCCACTCCATGTCGCCCGAGCCATCGATGCCGTACAAGTTCGTCCCGGCCGTGCGCGACCTCGACGCCAGCAGCGACGCGCTGCTGCTCGCGCGCTGACGGATGAGACGAAGCACCTGGTGAACCATGAAGAGATGGAGGCGCTGGGGAAGAACGGCATGCTAGTCAACGTCGGCCGCCGCGGGAGCTCGTCAGGTGCAGGAGGGCGTCATCGGCAGCGGCGCCGCATTGAACGTGTTCGAGAGCAAGCCTGACGTGCCGCTGGAGCCCTTCTCCAGGGACAACGTCGTCCTATCGGCCCATAGGGCGCGGCGGTTGCAACCTTGACGCCGCTGTCCATCCGCGACGTGATCGAGCTCGTCGTCGGCAACCTTACGTTTAGGAAGTGTTCAGTCAGCAACCTTTAGTCAAAACCGCCTAAAATCCTTGCCAAAACCACTCTAGGGGGAGATTTATCCGGTATTCCAGATTTGAGGGGGTTAAATAACTGGTTTTAGAGTTTGGGGGGTATTTGATCCGATTAGCCACATTTGAGGGGGAAAACTATACTTTTTTCTAAACATTTAGACTAACATATAAGGCCTCGCTTGGAATCGGTGCATCTTCATATACATGTATTTATTTTACACCTGTATATTACCGGCAACAGTTTGATTTCCACATAGGGGTATAGCTCTTCAAAAGGACAATCCAAACAGGGCCTAAGGGCATCTCCCATAGGAAATATCCCTTGGTTCCTGGTTGTATCTACATCCTATATGGGATTTTTTCTAATAAATACAAAAAGCCAAAATAATTCAGAAGTTTTTTTATAATAAACTTGACTTTCTTTTGCACTAGTATATAAATTTTCACCAATAAAAAACCATAATTGACTTCAGGGCAAGAAAACAAAATGTATTCGCTATTATAGGTAACTATTCACACTATTTTGGCCGACTTTTTTAACAGAAGTCAAAGCGGATTTTTTTGTGTAATTTTTTTCACAAGTACAATGTAAGGTCAATTTTATTTCAGAATATTTTCATATTTTTTATTTTTTATTACTATTTTTTCCATATAGGATGTATATACTATAGATCAAAAGTTCCCCTCCCCATGTCCAATGATTCACTTAGTTAAGATGGTGAGAAGGAGTATGTTACTTGTACACACACATAGACACTTGGCGCAGCGCCGCCTCCTCCCTTTTTTGTAATAATGCAAATTGGCAAGCCGGTGTTCCTTATGATGACGCATGACGTGGTAAAGTAATGACAAATTTCTATTGCTCGAATCATGGTGTTGAATTACGACGGCTCTCTCTAGGTGTCTTCGACACCAATACCATATTCATTCCAAACTTACGAACATTGAGTTATGATTATTGACGTTCACGAGCTCAGCAAAGCCATCACGAACCGCAAAAGCGTGCACCTCATGGCAGGTCCCAGATTACAGTATAATAACATTCGAAACATGGCCTTCCTTAATGAAACCCTTCATAAGATTTTTTTTCCTGAATTTTTTCACTGCCGCAAACTTCTATTACGAGGAGATCTAATCTGAAGGCCTGTTCCGGTACTCTGCATAAGTATCCTTGTTCCAACAGGCGGTACATTTTTCTTCTTCTAATGACACGTAGTACATGTCTGAACTCGAACTTCAAAAAAAACTAGTCTGCATATAAAAATTTGTCTGAAGTCAAACTTTGTAAAGCTTGACCAACTTTATAAGAAAAGAAATATCAACATTAGAAATACAAAATTATTATCATTATCATTAGATGCATCATGGAATAATTTTTCATGCTATATTACTTTAGTGTTGTAGATGTTCATATTTCCTAAGATAAATTTTGTCAAACTTTGCTTAGCTAGACTTCAGAGAAATTATATATGCGAGGTAAAAAGATACGGAGGCCGTACGCAGCTTCATTCAGATAAATTTGGTCAAACTCTGCTAGTACTAGGCACAAACCAAACTAAGCTCCATTCTATACTCAGCGTAATAAACACACCTAGGCAACGGAGCTCATGGGTGAGCTCTTGGGTGGCGGTGAACGAGAGACTTGAACATACTAGGTGCGGTGGTTCTGGGTGGGAGAGTTACTAAAGTATCCCTCTATTGTTATTGGGTTGTTACTATGGACCGAGGACATAAGGGAAATTTTGTGGGGCTGAAATTAGGGTTGTGAGATATTTCGATTTGAAACACGAAGCCTTGGGCAGAGGCGCAAGGTTTTGCGCTAAATTGGGAATCTAAAAAATATGTGTTACTATTCTCTTTTTTTTTTTTTTTGCTTTGCTAAATGTGCATACTGCACACGGTACCACCATGTCAAGATCTTAGTCTGGATGGTGCATCGTGTGGTGTGCTTTCATTTGGGAATGAAGAAGAACCTTTTTGTTTATAGTACTATTATGGAGTATTTGCCAGACAAATCTTTTTGTTTAGTTGGAAAACGAATCTATATGTATTAATTTTTCACAAAAAATATATGTATTACCATGCTCGTATTTTCATGAAAATACAGTCGTTTGAAAAAAGATGATAATTGATTTATCATGTGTTTTGGAATGAGGCAGTGGTTGTGTGATATACCTATCTACAATTCTAACTTGGAGTTCGCATTTCATGACCCACATTGAGTTTTTGAATGCAAATTCATATGTATATGATGACTCTTCGGGTAGTGAGAAAACTTTGTATGTATTCATGCATATGACCACGCACATGCAAAGACAATAACAATTGAGTCAATATAATGCATGTAGTTTTCCAAACCATATGTTTGACATGAATATGAAAGTGCAAATGTGCCATCCAAACATGAATGACAGAAGCCATGCATGGCCACCAATTCAAATTTTATTATCTACACAAAATTGAGACATGAATATATATTAAGACCAATACTCTTTACATACACACTCACTCTTTTTAGCCCCCCCCACACACACAGACTGCCCCCCTCCATGTCTCTCTCCCTCTCTCTCTATTTATATGGTCACATAACTCTCCAGGTCGCCCCACCCGCGCACACATGCATACACACATCATGCATACACACATTTTTATCTAGATTATACTCTCAATATCTCTTTTCTAGCCCTCAACCTCCCCAAAGTTCCCTCGCATGTTATTTCTCTAGAAAATCTTTCTCTTTCAACTGCACGTCGGCCCACACACATGATCACCCCCTATATATCTATGTCTTGATCGACTTCGCCTTTTCTCACACACAATCGTTATCTCTCTATTTGGGTACTGACGGACACTCTGCATATCCCCCCCCCCCCGGGGGCAGACACACACACACACAATCAATTTAGAAGCCAGCACAATGCTACCTCTTGAGCACTGCGTTGGTTTTCCCTTGAAGATGAAAGGGTGATGCAGTAAAGCAGCGTAAGTATCTCCCTCAGTTTTTGAGAACCAAGGTATCAATACAGTAGGAGGCCACGCACGAGTCCCTCGCAAGTACACAAACAAATAAAATCCTCGCAACCAACGCAATAAAGGGGTTGTCAATCCCTTCACGGTCACTTACGAAAGTGAGATTTGATAGATATGATAAGATAATATTTTTGGTATTTTTATGATAAAGATGCAAAGTAAAATAAAAGGCAATAAAAATAGCAAGTGTTGGAAGATTAATATGATGGAAAATACACCCGGGGGCCATAGGTCTCACTAGTGGCTTCTCTCGAGAGCATAAGTATTACGGTGGGTAAACAAATTACTGTTGAGCAATTGACAGAATTGAGCATAGTTATGAGAATATCTAGGTATGATCATGTATATAGGCATCACGTCCGAGACAAGTAGACCAACTCCTGCCTGCATCTACTACTATTACTCCACACATCGACCGCTATCCAGCATGCATCTAGAGTATTAAGTTCAAAAGAACAGAGTAACGCCTTAAGTAAGATGACATGATGTAGAGGGATAAACTCATGCAATATGATATAAACCTCATCTTGTTATCCTCGATGGCAACAATACAATACGTGCATTGCTGCCCCTACTGTCACTGGGAAAGGACACCGCAAGATTGAACCCAAAGCTAAGCACTTCTCCCATTGCAAGAAAGATCTGTCTAGTAGTCCAAACCAAATTGATAATTCGAAGAGACTTGCAAAGATAACCAATCATATATAAAAGAATTCAGAGAAGATTCAAATATTGTTCATAGATAAACTCGATCATAAACACACAATTCATCGGTCTCAACAAACACACCGCAAAAGAAGATTACATCAAATAGATCTCCACAAGAGAGGGGGAGAACATTGTATTGAGATCCAAAGAGAGAGAAGAAGCCATCTAGCTAATAACTATGGACCCAAAGGTCTGAGGTAAACTACTCACACATCATCGGAGAGGCTATGGTGTTGATGTAGAAGCCCTCCGTGACCGATGCCCCCTCCGGCGGAGCTCCGGAAAAGGCCCCAAGATGGGATCTCACGGGTATAGAAGGTTGCGGAGGTGGAATTAGGTTTTTGGCTCCGTATCTGCTAGTTTGGTGGTACGTAGGTATATATAGGAGGAAGAAGTACGTCAGTGGAGCAACATAGGCCCCACGAGGGTGGAGGGCGCGCCCCCCTACCTCGTGCCTTCCAGGTAGCTTTCTAGACGTAGGGTCCAAGTCCTCTGGATCACGTTCGTTCCGAAAATCACGTCCCCGAAGGTTTCATTCCGTTTGGACTCCGTTTGATATTCTTTTTCTGTGAAACTCTCAAATAGGCAAAAAAACAGCAATTCTGGGCTGGGCCTCCGGTTAATAGGTTAGTCCCGAAAATAATATAAAAGTGTATAATAAATCCCAATAATGTCCAAAACAGAATATAATATAGCATGGAACAATAAAAAATTATAGATACGTTGGAGACGTATCAAGCATCCCCAAGCTTAATTCCTGCTCGTCCTCGAGTAGGTAAATGATAAAAACAGAATTTTTGATGTGGAATGCTACTTAGCATAATTTCAATGTAATTCTTCTTATTGTGGCACGAATGTTCAGATTTAATATGATTCAAGATAAAAGTTTAATGTTGACATAAAAGCAATAATACTTCAAGCATGCTAACCAAGCAATTATGTCTTATCAAAATAACATAGCCAAAGCAAGTTATCCCTACAAAATCATATAGTCTGGCTATGCTCCATCTTCCACACACAAAATATTCATATCATGTACAACCCCGATTTTAGCCAAGCAATTGGTTCATACTTTTTAACGCGCTTCAGCTTTTTCAACTCTTACGCAGTACATGAGCGCAAGCCATGGATATAGCACTATGGTGGAACAAGGTATAATGGTAGGGGTTATGTGGGAAGACAAAAAAAAGAGAAAGTCTCACATCAACGAGGCTAATCAACGGGCTATGGAGATGCCCATCAATTGATGTCAATGCAAGGAGTAGGGATTGCCATGCAACGGATGCACTAGAGCTATAAGTATATGAAAGCTCGAACAAAAGAAACTAAGTGGGTGTGCATCCAACTTGCTTGCTCACGAAGACCTCGGGCATTTGAGAAAGCCCATCATTGGAATATACAAGCCAAGTTATATAATGAAATTTCCCACTAGTATATGAAAGCGACAAAATGAGAGACTCTGTATCATGAAGATCACGGTGCTACTTTGAAGCACAAGTGTGGTAAAAGGATAGTAACATTGTCCCTTCTCTCTTTTTGTCTCATTTTTTTATTTGGGCCTTTTTTATGGCCTCTTTTTTTATTTAGTCCGGAGTCTCATCCTGACTTGTGGGGGAATCATAGTCTCCATTATCCTTTCCTCACTTGGGACAATGCTCTAATAATGATGATCATCACACTTTTATTTACTTACAACTCATGAATTACAACTCAATACTTAGAACAAAATATGACTCTATGTGAATGCCTCCGGTGGTGTACCGGGATATGCAATGAATCAAGAGCGACATGTATGAAAGAATTATGAATGGTGGCTTTGCCACAAATACAATGTCAACTACATGATCATGCAAGTCAATATGACAATGATGAAGCGTGTCATGATAAACGAAACGATGGAAAGTTGCATGGAAATATATCTCGGAATGGCTATGGAAATGCCATAATAGGTAGGTATGGTGGCTGTCTTTGAGGAAGATATAAGGAGGTTTATGTGTGATAGAGCGTATCATGTCACGGGATTTGGATGCACCGGCGAAGTTTGCACCAACTCTCAAGGTGAGAAAGGGCAATGCACGGTACCGAATAGGCTAGAAAATTGCGGAAAGGTAAGTGTGCGTATAATCCATGGACTCACATTAGTCATAAAGAACTCATATACTTATTGCAAAAATTTATTAGCCCTCGAAGCAAAGTACTACTACGCATGCTCCTAGGGGAAGGGTTAGTAGGAGTTAACCATCGCGCGATCCCGACCGCCACACAAGGGATGACAATCAATAAATACCTCATGCTCCGACTTCGTTACATAACGGTTCACCATACGTGCATGCTACGGGAATCACAAACTCCAACACAAGTATTTTTCAATTCCACAATTACTCAACTAGCACAACTATGATATTACCACCTTTATATCTCAAAACAATTATCAAGCATCAAATTTCTCATGATATTATAATTAAAGCAAATTGCCATGCTATTTTAAGACTCTCAAAATAATATAAGTGAAGCATGAGAGATCAATAGTTTCTATAAAACAAATCTATCGTCGTGCTCTAAAAGATATAAGTGAAGCACTAGAGCAAAACTATATAGCTCAAAAGATATAAGTGAATCACATAGAGTACTATAACAATTTGCGAATCATGTGTGTCTCTCTCAAAAGGTGTGTACAGCAAGGATGATTGTGGTAACTAAAAAACAAAGACTCAAATAATACAAGACGCTCCAGGGAATAAAAATATAGCTCCAAGTAAAGTTACCGATGGAAGTAGACGAAAGAGGGGATGCCTTCCGGGGCATCCCCAAGCTTTGGCTTTTAGGTGTCCTTAGATTATCTTGGGGTGCCATGGGAATCCCCAAGCTTAGGTTCTTTCCACTCCTTGTTCCATAATCCATCAAATCTTTCACCCAAAACTTGAAAACTTCACAACACAAAACTTAACAGAAAATCTCGTGAGCTCCGTTAGCGAAAGAAAACAAAACACCACTTCAAGGTACTGTAATGAACTCATTATTTATTTATATTGGTGTTAAACATACTGAATTCCAACTTTTCTATGGTTTATAAACTATTTTATTAGCCATAGATTCATCAAAATAAGCAAACAACACACGAAAAACAGAATCTGTCAAAAACAGAACAGTCTGTAGTAATCTGTAACTAACGCAAACTTCTGGAACTCCAAAAATTCAGCCCAAATAGGAAGACCTAGACAATTTGTTTATTTATCATAAGCAATTGGAATCAATATTTTATCATGTTCTGGTGATTTTTAAGAATTATTTTCGTGAATAGAAAGTTTCTGGAATTTTCAGCAAGATCAAATAACTATCATTCAAGAAGATCCTATAGGTTAAACTTGGCACAAACACTAATTAAAACATAAAAAAAAATCTAACCATAGGCTAGATCAAATATTTATTCCTAAACAGAAGCAAAAATCAAAAAACTAAAAATAAAATTGGGTTGCCTCCCAACAAGCGCTATTGTTTAACGCCCCTAGCTAGGCATAATAGCAAGGATAGATCTAGGTATTGCCATTTTTGGTAGGCAATCCATAAGTGGCTCTCATAATATATTCATAAGGTAATTTTATTTTCTTTCTAGGGAATTTTTCCATGCCTTTTCTTAACGGAAATTGGAATCTAATATTCCCTTCCTTCATATCAATAATTGCACCAATAGTTCTAAGGAAAGGTCTACCAAGAATAATAGGACATGAAGGATTGCAATCTATATCAAGAACAATAAAATCTACAGGCACATAATTCCTATTTGCAACAATAAGAACATCATTAATTCTTCCCATAGGTTTCTTAATGGTGGAATCCGCAAGGTGCAAGTTTAAAGAGCAATCATCAAAATCAAGGAAACCTAGCAAATCACACAAAGTCTTTGGAATCGTGGAAACACTAGCACCCAAATCACACAAAGCATAGCATTCATGATTTTTAATTTTAATTTTAATAATAGGTTCCCACTCATCATAAAGTTTTCTAGGGATAGAAACTTCCAACTCAAGTTTTTCGTCATAAGATTGCATCAAAGCATCAACGATATGTTTGGTAAAGGCTTTATTTTGACTATAAGCATGTGGAGAATTTAGCACGGATTGCAACAAGGAAATACAATCTACTCCCTCCGTTCCTAAATATTTGTCTTTCTAGCCATCTTAAATGGATTACAACATACGGATGTATGTAGACATGTTTTAGAGTGTAAATTCATTCATTTTGCTCCGTATGTAGTCACTTGTTAAAATCTCTAGAAAGACAATTATTTAGGAACGGAGGGAGTATAAAATAGCAATTATCATAATTAAATTCCTTGACCCAAAATAGTGGGTTCACTAATATCTAGAGTTTTGATCTCTTCAATCCCGCTTTTACCAATTTTTGCATCAAGATCTAAAAACTCCGAATTTTTGGAACGCCTTCTAGGTAAAGGTGGATCATATTTAGTCCCATAATTATCAAGATTCATATTGCAAAAAAAAAAAAGATTTATTAGGGGACACATCAATAACTTTTAGATCTTCATCTTTATTTTCATAGAAACTAGAAGAACACGCTTTCACAAAGCAATCTTTCTTAGCACGCATCCTAGCGGTTCTTTCTTTGCACTCATCAATGGAAATTCTCATGGCTTTGAGAGACTCATTGATATCATGCTTAGGATGAATAGATCTAAGTTTCAAAGAATCAACATCAAGAGAAATTCTATCAACGTTCCTAGCCGATTCATCCACTTTAAGCAATTTTTCTTCAAGCAAAGCATTGAAATTCTTTTACGAATTCATAAACTCCTTAACACTAGTCTAAAATTCAGAGGGCATCTTATTAAAATTTCCATAAGAATTGTTGTAGGAATTTCCATAATTATTAGAGGAATTACTAGGATACTGCCTAGGATTAAAGTTTCCTCTATACGCGTTGTTACCAAAATTATTCCTACCAACAAAATTCACATCCATAGATTCATTATTATTCTCAATCAAAGTAGACAAAGGCATATCATTAGGATCAGAAGAAACACTTTTATTAGCAAATAATTTCATAAGTTCATCCATCTTTCCACTCAAGACATTAATTTCTTCTATCGCATGCACTTTCTTATTAGTAGATCTTTCAGTGTGCCATTGAGAATAATTAACCATAATATTATTGTAGCGACCAAACTTCAAATAGTCTGATCTCTGTGCATCAGTGTCATCCCTGGATCGGTAATGCTGACACGCACAGTACTTGAGGATTTATAACAGAGTAGCAATCACACACTTATTACATCGAATGTCTCAAAAGAGAACTTATTACAATAAATATGGCTTAAGGCCATGTAATACGATAACAACGGAAGGCTTGGAAGATAAAGTGAGTCCATCAACTCCAACGACATCACTGAGTGAAAGACAACGACCTATGGCTCCTCACTCGTTGTCTGAAAAGTCTGCAACATGTTACGTTGCAGCCCGAAGCGGGTCAGCACATGGAATATGCTGGCAAGGTAACACAAGAGTAATGAACAGAATAATAGCTATCACTACATGCATATTTGGCTGGTGGAGGCTGTATGGTTAATATGTTTTTGCGGAAAGCCAATTTTTCCCTACAACAAATGGAATAAATTTTATTTAACTATCATGGTGGTTGTTAAACATTGAGAAGGTTCACCCAACTCAATCCCAATTAAGCATCATCATTAAACCCAATCAAATTATATTAAGAGTGATGAGATCCACATGATAATCCAAGAACTAGATACTCAAGATGTCCATAACCGGGTACACGGCTAACCATGATTAGTTTGTACACTCTGCAGAGGTTTGCGCACTTTTCCCTACATGACTCGATCTCCTCCGTTGGATTTCTTGCACTACATAATGTTTGAGAAACGGATGACCGAGACACAGTCTTTCCGAAGAGGTCCCCTTAACCGATAGATAGGCCTGTACACCTACAATCCCCTACATCTGCTAGCCCATCATGGAAAGGTTTCCCGCAACTTACTCAACTATGCGAGAGCCCATAATGGCATGTGACTGCACACGGAAGTTTCTAGCATGAATAATCTCATGATCCCTTTGAGCCTGGGTGGCAGTGCATAGGAGAATCACACGGTACCCCGGGATTTCCAAAAATACAGACAACACTGGGTTCCCCAGGTGCCTCAATCCACCCAGATGTGTATTAAAGTTCCACCTCAAGTTAACCATTAATTAACAGTACTCACATCTGTCGTGAATACACTCAAACCCAACCACGTCTATGAGCATAACATAGCAATATAAGCAACGTAGAAGTAACTCCCATAGGTTTGATAATAAACAGGTGAATAGGTACTACCTCATCTACTTCCCAAACTCACAATTTAATCAGATCCTAACCATGCAATTGTTTGAGGATTGATCTAATGCAATAAAACTGGGTAATAAAGAGGTATGATCAAAGTGTTACTTGCCTTGCTGATGATCCGTGAAACCTAGAGACTCATAGTAGCACGCTTCGCACTCCAGGTACTCTATCGCAAACAAACAAGCATACAATAAGCAATAAAGCAAAGATGCACGGGTAAAACTCAAATAAGAAGATCTAACCAGAAAGTTCAACTTAAGAACTCCAGTTTGCAAAAAGAATCAACTCAAACGAAGCAACGAAACTCAAACTGCGAAAGAAACAAGCATCGATTACTAATTTGGACTAAAGTCAAATTTTACAGTGGCAAAAACTTGTTTAAGTTGATTAAACAGAAAGAGGGCTTCGAGATGAACTCTAGGCGCTTGAATCTCCTAATTCCGATAAACGAGCGAAATGATAAACTAAAACGAAAATCGGATCAGAAATCGCGATAAAAAATAATTGCGAAAAATCCGAAAAAAGAAAAATTGACAAACAGACTAACAAACGAACGTTCGCTGTCTGCGGTTAAACGGTGAAAACCATTCGTTAAAACGAACGTACAAACTGGCGTTCGCTAAATAACTAACCGAAAAAACTGATATAAAAATAAAAAAAGGGAACTAGGGCTTCGAAAAAAACCGGTCGGTTTTCCCACGAAAACCGACGGCGGCGGCGGCTACCTCCGGCGGTGTCGAGCGGCGGTGGCGGCTAGGGTTAGGGTTTCGGCGGGGTGGGCTGGCGGCGGCGACTTGGGCCTCGAGGCGGCTCGAGCTGCGGCTTATAAAGCCCCCGGCCAAAGGAATCCGGCTCGGGCACGGCACGTAGGTCGGTAATTTTTTTTAAATTATTCCGTGCAGAAAAACAAATAAAAGAAATACTAAACGGACTTCAAAAATCCTGAAATAAATTTTCCTCATCCTCTAAAAATAAGCCGGACAAGGTGAACATTTATTTGGGACTCTAATGCAATTTTGAAAAACACAAAATTTTCCTAATTCAAATAAAATAGCGATAAAACTCCGAATAAAATTCTTATTTGATTTTAATATTAAATCTCCAATTTTTTTTGAGGAAGTCATTTTATCCTATCTCTTTTATTTTCATAAAAGAAATATTCAAAGAGAAAATAATTAAAATCAAACGATCCTCTTTTCAAAATTCGAGAAAACTCAAATATGAAAATAACGAAATACCTAACTCTCTCCGTGTGTCGTTGAGTTGCGTAGAATTTCTGGGATCAAGGCAAAATGCAATAAAATATGATATGCAATGATGATCTAATGTATAACATTCCAAATTGCAAATTTGGGATGTTACAAACCTACCCCCCCCCCCCCCTTACCGAAAAAGGGTTTCCCCCCGCTTTGTATTCCAAAGCAAACCACCAAGGTACACCTTGTCCAGCTTAAGATGAATCTCGCCCTCGAGATTCGGTTTGGCTAGAAAATAGGTGAGGGTGATCCTTCTGTAGGTCTTCCTCTCATTCCCAGGTAGCTTCATCTTTGGTATGGTGGCTCCACTGAACCTTGCAAAACTTGATAACTTTGCTGCGTGTAACCCGACTGGCAACTCGAGAATCTTGACTGGCTTCTCCTCGTAGGTCAAATCGCTATCCAACTGTATCGCTTCCAGTGGCACTGTATCTCTCAGAGGGATATCAGCCATCTCTGCGTGGCACTTCTTCAACTGAGAAACATGGAACACATCGTGAACTCCTGACAATCCTTCGGGAAATTCCAACTTGTAAGCAACTTCTCCCATACGTTCCAAAACTTTGTATGGTCCCACAAAACATGGTGCTAACTTTCCTTTAACTCCAAAATGCTTCACTCCTCGAAGTGGTGATACACGAAGATACGCTCTGTCTCCAACTTCGTAAACTGTCTCCTTGCATTTAGGATCCGCATAACTCTTCTGCCTGGACTGGGCTACCTTGAATCTATCACGAATCAGCTTAACCTTCTCTTCAGACTCTTTAATCAAATCTGGTCCAAACAACTGTCAGTCTCCAACTTCATCCCACAACAACGGTGTCCTGCACCTCCTTCCGTACAATGCTTCGAAAGGGGCCATCTTCAAACCGGCTTGATAGCTGTTGTTGTAAGAGAACTCTGCGTAAGGCAGATTATCGTCCCAACTAGATCCATAGTCTAGTGCACAAGCTCTCAACACGTCCTCTAGAATCTGATTGACTCTCTCAGTCTATCCATCTGTCTGCGGTGAAAAGCTGTACTGAACTCTAGCCTGGTTCCCAAAGTTTCATGCAACTGATTCCAAAACTTTGAGGTAAACTGGGTTCCTCTATCTGATACAATGGTCCTTGGAACTCCATGCAAACATACGACCCTGGTCATGTATATCTTTTCCAACTTAGCACTGGTGTAAGTGGTCTTTACTAGGATGAAATGAGCTACTTTTGCCAAACGATCGACTACAACCCATATCGAGTCATAGCCTGAATGAGTCCTGGGCAATCCCGTGATAAAATCCATGCCTAGCTTGTCCCACTTCCATTCGGGTATCGACAATGGTTGTAGCAACCCTGCTGGCTTCTGATGCTCTGCCTTCACTCTCTGACATGCATCACAATCTGCTACATACTCCGCTATATCCTTCTTCATTCCGGTCCACCAGAAACTGTCCTTCAAATCCAGATACATCTTGGTATTTCCTGGGTGAATCGAATATGGCGAATCACGGGCCTCCTGCAAAATCAGCTTCCTGATCTCCGGATCATTTGACACATATGCGCGGTCCTCAAACCATAATGTATCGTGCTCATCCTCACGAAATCCTTTAGCCTTTCCTTTGCTCATCCTTTCCTTTATCTCGGATATCTCCTTGTCCGTCTTCTGAGCTTCTCTGTTCTTATCCATAAAAGTAGATTGAATCTCCAATGCTGCTACATAGCCTCTCGGAACTATCTCCAAACATAGCTCGCGAAGGTCCTCTGCTAACTCCTTGGGTAACTCTCCGGTCATGAGTGTATTGACATGACTCTTGCGGCTCAACGCATCGGCTACTATGTTAGCCTTTCCGGGATGATAATGCAACTTCATATCATAATCCTTAATGAGTTCCAACCATCTCCTCTGCCTGAGATTCAACTCCTTCTGCGTGAAGATATACTTAAAACTCTTGTGATCCGTGTATACTTCATAATGGTTTCCGATGAGAAAATGTCTCCAAGTCTTCAACGCATGCACTACGACTGCTAACTCCAAATCACGGGTAGTGTAATTCAACTCATGGGGTTTAAGCTGTCGTGAGGCATATGAAAGAACTCTTCCCTCCTGCATAAGTACGGCTCCAAGTCCTTGACGAGAAGCATCGCAATACACTTCATAATCCTTGCGTTGATCTGGCAGAATCAACACTGGTGATGTAACCAGGCGTTTCTTCAACTCCTGAAAACTGGCCTCACATTCCTCAGTCCATTTGAACTTGGTGTCCTTTTTTAACAACTCCGTCATAGGCTTTGCAATCTTCGAGAAATTCCCAATGAACCTCCGGTAGTATCCTGCGAGTCCAAGAAAACTCCGGATCTCTCCAACTGACGTGGGTGCCTCCCAATTTGTCAAAGTGACAACTTTGGTGGGGTCTACCGCTATTCCTTCTCCGGATATAACATGTCTAAGGAATCCAACTTCCTTCAACCAAAACTCACACTTCTTTGAACTTGGCGATAGTCGATGTTCTCTCGAGCTTCCCAAGTACTAAAGGAAAATGCTCTTTATGCTCCTCTTCATTCTTGAGTAGACCGAATATCATCAATGAACACCACAACGAACTTATCCAAAAACTCCATAAACAACTTGTTCATCATGTTCATAAAATAGGCAGGTGCGTTAGTCAGGCCAAATGACATAACGGTATACTCATATAGCCCGTACCTCGTGGTAAATGTTGTCTTCGTTATATCCTGCTCTCGAATCTTCAGCTGGTGGTACCCTGATCGTAGATCGATCTTGGAAAACACTTTAGCTCCTTGCAGCTGATCAAACAAATCATTGATCATCAACAGTGGTGTAACGCCCGGATGATTTTGCGACAGTAAACCCCCCGGTTCTGTTATTTAACTAATCGTGGTTTCGAATCTGTTAAAAAAAAATAATAAAAAAATAAAAGGGAAAATAAATCTGGGAAGGGGATAAACCCCCACCGAGCCCGGCGATCATGGCCGTGGTCCGGCTCGGCCTCGGCGCCCGACGCTCCGCCGGCCTGCTCCCCGACGCCCGCTCGTCCCCGACGCCCTCCTCGCCCTCCTCCACGCAGGCTGCCCGAGACCCAGACCCCCGTGAGCCTCGACCGCCTCCTCCCTCTCCTCTCGGCGTCCGGCCCGGCCGTGCTGCCATGGCGATGCTCCCCCTCCTCCGGTCCCTCCGGCTCCCCCGCCCGACGCCCTCCCCGTTTCCCCTTTCGCCCAGCCGGATCCGACCCGAGGCCTCGGCGGCCCAGGCGCCCGACCACCGTGCCCTCCCTCTCCCGTTCCTTCTCCTCCCCGTCGGCGCCCTCGTCGGCGGCGTTAGAGGCCCCGAGCCCCGCTCCCGATCCCCCTTCTCCCGAGCCCGCTCCGACCGGCCCCGTTCCCCCCTTCATCCATGGGCGCTGCCCGCCTGAGCCCCCAGACCCGGCCGCCCATCGCCTCCCTCGGCGTCGCCGCCGGCTGGGCGCGCTGTGGCATCGGCCGCCTGGCCGCCCAGCGCCCGACCGGGCGGGTCGCGCCCGATCGGGCAACGCCAGATCAAGACCAGCGTCGCCCGCACCCGTTAGGCCACGTGGCTCTGACTAGGGGGCCCCACCCCCAAAAACGTTTAAATGAATGTTTTAATTTAACAGAATTGAAAAATGATTTAAAAGTAATTAAACTAATTAACTAAATAATTAATTAATTAATTAATTGGATAATTAATTAATCTAATTAATTCTGGATTAGTTAAACCTAATCATTAGCTAATTAATTGGGTAATTAATTAAACTAATTAATCTGGATTAATTATTACTAATCATCGCTAACTTAATTAACTAATATTAATTAATCTGATTAGGTTAATTAAGCTAATAGTGTATGACATGTGGGACCCACTGGCGTGTATGACTTAGTCAACCTGTTGGTCGATGACGTCGGCATGACCTCATCTTGATGTCATAAATGCTTTTCAAATTAATTAATTAATTAATAAAAATTCCAGAAATTAATAAAATCTTTTATAATTCATAACTTTTAATCCGTGGCTGATTAAAATATTTTCAACATGAAAGTTGCTCGTAAGCAGCGAGGCGAATTCGGATACGCAATCCGTTCGTCCACCGCACGCCTCTAACCTATCGAACCTGCAAACTTCTCCTCCGGTTCATCTCAGATGATGACGTCCTAACCGGATAACTTCCGGATGCTTCCCCTAAACCAAGTACCCTTCTTACCACGTTAGGGCACGCCTAGCATCGCTTGGCATGTCATGCATCGTTATGCATCTGTTATCGTATTCATTGTTTCTTCCCCTCTTCTCTTGGTAGACTACGAGACCGACGCCGCACTGCGGTGGCGGTTCGACTACAATCTCGACGATCACTCTCTCTTGCCCGAGCAACCAGGCAAGCCCCCCTTTTTGATCATCCCGATATCGCCCATTCCATTCTCTTATTGCTTGCACTAGATTTTGCTATCTGTTATTGTTACTCCTATTACATTGTATAGCCTGCTTATTGTAACCTGCTTTGTTACCTACCGCTTATCCTAAACTGCTTAGTATAGGTTGGTTAGAGACCCACCAGTGACCCCCCCCACCTTGTCCTTGTTGCCCCTGCTTCATCATTGAAGACCCGATCAACGGGATAGAAGACCAGGCCCCGACACCGCTCATCACTTCCCTTAGTTGCTCGACACTACTAGGTTACTATCGAGTCACCGAGGGTGAAACCTCTCTGAGACCTCCGATATTAACCCCGTAGTATAGCTATCCGGTTGTGGTCATCGAGGGTGATTTCCTCCTTAATCACTTCCGACACGACTCGTCGTGCAACCCTCAAGTGTGGACCTCGAGGGTGAATCCTCTTATGTTCACCTTGACGACTACATTGAGTGGAATACACCGGGGTGATTCCTCGTGTTTTCCCTTGATGTTTGGACTCACGGTTACTTGGACTGTTACCATTGTTACTTGGAAAGACGGGTCGACCACGAGGGTACCAGCGCTTAATTGCAGTGATGTGGAGACGGGTTGACACGGAGGGTGCCCGCGAGATAATTACGAGGCGTGGCGGGCATTCCTAGCCCTTGCCGCAAGTCCTCGAGACGGGCAACGGGTCACATCTTCGTGAGTCTCGCTTGTTACCGCGTTCCTAATCCACTACGATTTGGATATTTGATCCGAGGGGCCTCGCCCGATAGCACTAACCATCACGTGGGCTAAGTATGGGCGTTCTGCGTCGTATACATCAGCCGAAGCTTATTAGACGTCAGCGTCGGAGCGGCGCGCGCCGGATTGGGCTGGAACGCCTGTTAGGCTAGGTCTGCTTCCGGCCGCCCTCGCAACATGCAGGAGTTCCCGGGGAGATGGCCCATGACCCCTGGGGGCATAGGTTTAGTCCGGCGTCTTGGCTCTCTATTAAGCCTAGGTCGGGTTGCGCGTATTGTTTGACCGAGGCGGGCATGACCACGGAAAGTGTGTCCGCCGGAGTTAAGCGGCGTGGTGGGTAAGTTGGTGCACCGCAGGGAAGAAAACATCTATCGATAGCCTGTCCTACGGTAACGGACACTTGGAGTTGTATCCCGATCGATACAACTAGAACTGGTTACGTGAGATGAGACATGGATATGAGCTTTGGATTGTGATGATAACTGGATAGTATGGCTCTGGGATTTCTTTCTCGCAGGGAGTCGAGGAAGGATCTCTGGCCGAGGTTGATAACACTACTGCTACTTTAAGTTATGTTACTCTACTCCCTCTTGTTTGCTGCAAGATGGTGGATTCCGGAAGATGCTAGTCTTCGATAGGACTAGGCCTTCTCTCTATTCTGGCATTTCTGCAGTTCAGTCCACTGATATGGCCTTTACACATATATCCATGCATATGTAGTGTAGCTCCTTGCTTGCGAGTACTTTGGATGAGTACTCACGGTTGCCTTGTTCCCCCTTTTTTCCCTATCTCTATTCGATTGCTGCAATCAGACGATGGAGCCCAGGATCCAGACGCCACCGCCTACGACGACTACTACTCCGGAGGCGCCTACTACTACGCAGCAGCCGGCGACGACGCACTGGGAGTGACCTAGGAGGATCCTGGCGGAGGCCTGTCCTCTTCGATCAGATCCCGTTTGTGCTAGCCATCTTATGGCACCTTGTTTAACTTATGTCCGTACTCAGATATTGTTGCTTCCACGACTCGCCTATGATCGAGCACTTGTATTCGAGCCCTCGAGGCCCCGGCTTGTATTATGATGCTTGTATGACTTATTTTATTTGTAGAGTTGTGTTGTGATATCTTCCCGTGAGTCCTTGATCTTGATCGTACACATTTGCGTGCATGATTAGTGTACGATTGAATCGAGGGCGTCACAAGTGGGTACTTGTTCTTGATCGTCACCTCATTCAATTCTCGATAATCAACAAACATCCTCAATGATCCATCCTTCTTCTCCACTAGAAGCACTGGTGAACCCCAAGGTGACGAACTTGGGCGAATATAACCTTTATCCAGTAACTCCTTAATCTGCTTCTTAATTTCCTCCAAATCCTTTGCGGGCATTCTGTACGGTCTCTTAGCTATTGGCTCTGTGCCTGGCAAAAGCTCAATCAAAAACTCAATGTCTCTATCTGGTGGCATACCTGGCAATTCTTTTGGAAATACATCTAGGAAATCCTTCACCACTGGTACTTCCTCCTATACAACTCCTGATAAGGAATTTACTTGAGTCCTATTCGGCACATGCCGGGATACATACTTGATCCTTCTTTCTTCTGGGGTGGTGAGCAAAATCGACTTATTGGCGCAATCGATGTTTCCTCCATACATCGATAGCCAATCCATACCTAGAATCACATCCAAACCTTGCGACTCCAAAATTATCATGTTTGAGGGGAAAACATGGCTTCCAATGGTCAAGGGTATCCGATGGGTTTAGAGGGGAGAGAGTAGAATAGAAATTAGGTCTAATGAGAAAACACTACCCATATGCACATGAGACAAACATAATCATATCACTCAATCGATCAAGCAAGGGCATACAAAACGGTCTAGAACTATCATTAAAGTGCTCAGACTACTACTATATACATGGGGGGGTGAATACTACTAATCATATGGTGGTCCACTAGAAATTTTGATCGGTGGAAGACTCCATGATATCCGCTCCAGCTTCGTCTTCAAAGTCATCATCACTATCGTCGGGGTCAGGGTCGATGTCGTCGATGATGATGTAGTTCTCCGGGCAAGTGGAATCGTCGTCTTCTTCTCCTGGCGCGGGGTCTCCCATGAATACTCCGATCTTCTTTATCAGGTCGCCGTTCTTCTCCAATAGTGTTGCGATTTCCTCCTCATATCCATCGCGTGTAGACTTGAGTTCTTCTTCCAGTTCCGTGATCTTGGTCATCGCCTTCTTCAAATCTGTCATGCATGCGCACATCTGGTTCTCCTAGCGTCGGATGTGCTGGTTTAACTCCTGGATGAAAGCTGCAATGGATCTATCCTTCCTGGTGTTGATCATCTCCCATTTCTCATCTCGGCGCCCGCAAATCTGGTAGATAGTATCCTTGAGATCCTTGTGGCAAACTTCTTCAATGCGTCCCATGGTGATGTGGGCTGCCATGCTCTTGCCTAGACTCCAGGTTGGGGCATCAGAGGAAAACTCTATGGGCTCCGTGACTCGCATGAATGTCCTTCCTGGAATTTGAACTCGAATCATCCAGCGCTCCTCTTTTGGTAAAGTGGCGTTGTAGGTCCCGGTGAAGCTTGGTATTCCGGTGTTTAGGTACCTAGTGACCTCCTTCAAGTGGCGTCCAAAAGGTGTGTCTTCATCCGGTTGTGCAAACTTGTTCCTTGCGTCCGCCATCCTAAAGAGTAGAAAATGGAGAGGAGTCAGGAATGAGAAGAGAGTAGTGATCTAGGGTTTTAGCTTAGTGGCCGTGTCCTACAGTCAGCGTGGGCTCTGATACCATCTTGTAGCGACCAGCCTTAAACAGTCTGATCTCTGTGCATCAGTGTCATCCCTGGATCGGTAATGCTGACACGCACAGTACTTGAGGATTTATAACAGAGTAGCAATCACACACTTATTACGTCGAATGTCTCAAAAGAGAACTTATTACAATAAATATGGCTTAAGGCCATCTAATACGATAACATCGGAATGCTTGGAAGATAAAGTGAGTCCATCAACTCCAACGGCATCACTGAGTGAAAGAAAACGACCTATGGCTCCTTACTCGTTGTCTGAAAAGTCTGCAACATGATACGTTGCAGCCCGAAATGGGTCAGCACATGGAATATGCTGGCAAGGTAACACAAGAGTAATGAACAGAATAATAGCTATCACTACATGCATATTTGGCTGGTGGAGGCTGTATGGTTAATATGTTTTTGCGAAAAGCCAATTTTTCCCTACAACAAATGGAATAAATTTTATTTAACTATCATGGTGGTTGTTAAACACTGAGAAAGTTCACCCAACTCAATCCCAATTAAGCATCATCATTAAACCCAATCAAATTATATTAAGAGTGATGAGATCCACATGATAATCCAAGAACTAGATACTCAAGATGTCCATAACCAGGGACACGGCTAACCATGATTAGTTTGTACACTCTGCAGAGGTTTGTGCACTTTTCCCCACAAGACTCGATCTCCTCCGTTGGATTTCTCGCACTACATAATGTTTGAGAAACGGATGACCGAGACACAGTCTTACCGAAGAGGTCCCCTTAAACGATAGATAGGCCTGTACACCTACAATCCCCTACATCTGCTAGCCCATCATGGAAAGGTTTCCCACAACTTACTCAACTATGCCAGAGCCCATAATGGCATGTGGCTGCACATGGAAGTTTCTAGCATGAATAATCTCATGATCACTTTGAGCCTGGGTGGCAGTCCATAGGAGAATCACACGGTACCCCGGGATTTCCAAAAATACAGACAACACTGGGTTCCCCAGGTGCCTCAATCCACCCAGATGTGTATTAAAGTTGCCACCTTAAGTTAACCATTAATTAACAATACGCACATCTATCATGAATACACTCAAACCCAACCACGCCTACGAGCATAGCATAGCAATATAAGCAACATAGAAGTAACTCCCATAGGTTTGATAATAAACAGGTGAATAAGTACTACCTCATCTACTTCCCAAACCCACAATTTAACCAGATCCTAACCATGCAATTGTTTGAGGATTGATCTAATGCAATAAAACTGGGTAGTAAAGAGGTATGATCAAAGTGTTACTTGCCTTGCTGATGATCCGTGAAACCTAGAGACTCGTAGTAGCACGCTTCGCACTCCGGGCACTCTATCGCAAACAAACAAGCATACAATAAGCAATCAAGCAAAGATGCACGAGTAAAACTCAAATAAGAAGATCTAACAAGAAAGTTCAACTTAAGAACTCTGATAACCCACAAGTGTAGGGGATCGCAACAGATTTCGAGGGTAGAGTATTCAACCCAAATTTATTGATTCGACACAAGGGGAGCCAAAGAATATTCTCAAGTATTAGCAACTGAGTTGTCAATTCAGCCACACCTGGATAACTTAATATCTGCAGCAAAATATTTAGTAGCAAAGTAATATGATAGTTGCGGTAACGGTAATCAAAGTAACGGAAGTAAAAGTAATGTTTTTGGTATTTTGTAGTGATTGTAACAGTAACAACAGAAAAGTAAATAAGCGAGAACCAGTATATGGAAAACTCGTAGGCATTGGATCGGTGATGGATAATTATGCCGGATGCGGTTCATCATGTAACAGTCATAACATAGGGTGACACAGAACTAGCTCCAATTCATCAATGTAATGTAGGCATGTATTCCGAATATAGTCATACGTGCTTATGGAAAAGAACTTGCATGACATCTTTTGTCCTATCCTCCCGTGGCAGCGGGGTCCTAATGGGAACTAAGGGATATTAAGGCCTCCTTTTAATAGAGAACCGAACAAAGCATTAGCACATAGTGAATACATGAACTCCTCAAACTATGGTCATCACCGGAGTGGTCCCGATTATTGTCACTTGGGTTGCGGATCATAACACATATTAGGTGACTATAGACTTGCAAGATAGGATCAAGAACACACATATATTCATGAAAACATAATAGGTTCAGATCTGAAATCATGGCACTCGGGCCCTAGTGACAAGCATTAAGCATAGCAAAGTCATAGCAACATCAATCTCAGAACATAGTGGATACTAAGGATTAAACCCTAACAAAACTAACTCGATTACATGATAGATCTCATCCAACCCATCACCGTCCAGCAAGCCTACGATGGAATTACTCACACATGGCGGTGAGCATCATGAAATTGGTGATGGAGGATGGTTGATGATGACGACGGCGATGAATCCCCCTCTCCGGAGGCCCGAACGGACTCCAGATCAGCCCTCCCGAGAGGTTTTAGGGCTTGGCGGCGGCTCCGTATCGTAAAACACGATGATTTCTTCTCCTTGATTTTTTTCTCCCCGAAAGGAAATATATAGAGTTGGAGTTGGCGTCGGAAGAGCTCCAGGGGGCCCACGAGTTAGGGGGGCGCGCCCTAGGGGGAGGGCGCGCCCCCCACCCTCGTGGACAGGGTGTGGGCCCCCTGGTCTTCATCTTTGGCAAGGATTTTTTATTATTTCCGAAAGTTGTTCCGTGGAGTTTCAGGTCATTCCGAGAACTTTTGTTTCTGCACATAAACAACACCACGGAAATTCTCCTGAAAACAGCGTCAGTCTGGGTTAGTTTCATTCAAATCATGCAAGTTAGAGTCCAAAACAAGGGCAAAAGTGTTTGGGAAAGTAGATACGACGGAGACGTATCAACTCCCCCAAGCTTAAACCTTTGCTTGTCCTCAAGCAATTCAGTTGATAAACTGAAAGAGATAAAGAAGAACTTTTACAAAATCTGTTTTCTCTTGTTGTTGTAAATATGTAAAGCCAGCATTCAGGTTTTCAGCAAGATTATAACTAACCACATTTGCAATAATTCTCAGGTCTCATGTTTACTCATATCAATGGCATAATCAACTAGCGAGTCATAATAATAAATCTCGGATGGCAACACTTTCTCAAAACAATCATAATATGATATAACAAGATGGTATCTCGCTAGCCCTTTCTGAGACCGCAAAACATAAATGCAGACCACCTTTAAAGATCAAGGACTGACTAGACATTGTAATTCATGGTAAAAGAGATCCAATCATAGTCATACCCAATATGAATTAATAGTGATGGATGCAAATGACAGCTGCGCTCTCCAGCTAGTGCTTTTAATAAGAGGGTGATGACTCAACATGAAAGTAAATAGATAGGCCCTTCATAGAGGGAAGCAGGGATTTTTAGAGGTGCCAGAGCTCGGTTTTGAAATAGAGATAAATAATATTTTGAGCGGCATACTTTCATTGTCAACATAGCAACTAAGAGATGGCGATATCTTCCATGCTACACACATTATAGGCGGTTCCCAAACAGAATGGTAAAGTTTATACTCCCCTTCCACCAACAAGCATCAATCCATGACTTGCTCGAAACAACGAGTGTCTCCAACTAGCAACAATCCCAGGGGGAGTTTTGTTTGCAATTAATTTTGATTTAGTTTGCTTAAAGCATGGGACTGGGCATCCCGGTGACCAGCCATTTTCTCGTAAGTGAGGAGCGGAATCCACTCCTCTTGAGAATAACCCGCCTAACATGGAAGATAAGGGCAGCCCTAGTTGATACATGAGCTATTCGAGCATACAAAACAGAATGTTTATTTGAAGGTTTAGAGTTTGGCACATATAAATTTACTTGGAACGGCAGGTAGATACCACATATAGGAAGGTATGGTGGACTCATATGGCATAACTTTGGTGTTTAAGGGATTGGATGCACAAGCAGTATTCCCGCTTAGTACAAGTGAAGGCCAGCAAAAGACTGGGAAGCGACCAACTAGAGAGCGACAACAGTCATGAATATGCATTAAAATTAATAAACATTGGATGCAAGCATGAGTAGGATATAATCCACCATGAACATAAATATCGTGAAGGCTATGTTGATTTGTTTCAACTACATGTGTGAACATGTGCCAAGTCAAGTCACTTAAATCATTCAAAGGAGGATACCACCCCATCATACCACATCACAACCATTTTAATAGCATGTTGGCACGCAAGGTAAACCATTATAACTCATAGCTAATCAAGCATGGCACAAGTAACTATGATCTCTAATTGTCATTGCAAACATGTTTATTCATAACAAGCTGAATCAAGAACGATGAACTCATCATATTTACAAAAACAAGAGAGGTCGAGTTCATACCAGCTTTTCCCATCTCAATCAGTCCATCATATATCATCATAATTGCCTTTCACTTGCACGACCGAACGATGTGAATAATAATAAGAGTGCACGTGCATTGGACTAAGCTGGAATCTGCGAGCATTCAATAAGCAGGAGAAGACAAGGCAATATGGGCTCTTGGTTAAATCAACAATAATGCATATAAGAGCCACTTCAACAATTTAATCATGGTCTTTTCCTATCGATCCCCAAAGAAAAGAAAAGAAATAAAACTATTTACACGGGAAAGCTCCCAACAAGAAAAAGAAGAACGGGAAATATTTTTGGGTTTTCTTTTTAATCATTACTCCTACAGCAGGAAAAGTAAACTAACTAAAAACTACACTAGTTTTTTTCTTAAAGTTTATTAAACACACAAGAAGAAAGCAGGAAAAAGAAAAATAAACTAGCATGGATATTACAGTGAAAAAGTATGAGCATCGACATCTAGCAATGAGTGTGTGAACATAAATGTAATGTCGGTGGGAAATACGTACTCCCCCAAGCTTAGGCTTTTGGCCTAAGTTGGTTCATTGCCAGGGATGGCCTGGCGGATATCCGTAGGTCTAGCTGGGGTCGTACTGCGATGCAGCGGCTATCGCCTCCTGAGCTGCAGCATGGCGTCGAGCTGCCTCTGCTCTCCTCTCGTACTCATCTGCCTCCTCTCTAGTAATAATATATCTTCCTTTTGCCTGATAATCAAAGAAGGCAGGAGTAGGGAGAGTAATACGGACAACACGCCGTTTATCAAAGATTAGTCGATACTGGAGAGGTGATTCATTCCTCTCGACAAACTAGTGGTGGACCATAGAATTAAAGTATAAATAAGTAGGAGGCAACTCCATATCAGCCTCACGAACTTCCACATCAAGAAAATTAGCTAAGCGAGTTGCATAAATTCCTCCAAAGAAATCTCCATTAAATCTATTATGATGCAACCTACGTGCAACAATGGCTCCCAAATTATAAGATTGGTCTCCCAACACAGCACTCTAAGAATACTGAGATTAGGGACACACATGTGACATGCTTCATCTTTACCATTTATGCATCTGCCTATGAAGAGAGCGAAATAATGTATAGCAGGAAAATGGATGCGCCCTATAGTAGCTTGTGTTATATCTCTAGATTCCCCCACGGTTATACCAGCAAGAAAGTTTCTAAATTCAGATTTACGGGGATCATTAATACTACCCCATTGTGTGAGTTTGCAAGCAGAAGTAAAATCCTCTAAGTCCATGGTATAAGATTTTTCATAAAGATCAAACATGACTGTTGGAGAATTACATGAAGATGAAAATTCAAACCTCCTCACAAATGAGCTTGTGAGTTGATGGTACTGGGGGCATTTGTCGGCCTCAAAGCTCACAAGATCGGCGTTACTCAAATATGCGTTAAATTCTTCTTTGATTCCCGCTCGATCCATAAAATTTTCTGAAGGCCACTCACAAGGCCGCACTGGGGCGTCTCTTGGTGGTTCCTCGTCAGCATCACGTATTGCAAGCCTGGGTCCTTGCTTCCTTGAAGAACCACCTTGGAACATTTTCCTAAGCATATTTCTTCCTCTGAAAAATTCTGAAATTTTTAGTAACTTCAAACAAAAGTGAACCAAGCTCAACAAAATTGATAGCAACTACTCCTACAAGTGCCTAGAGGATATATCATGCATTAGAACTACTTGGAACCTTATAAATTTGACATGCAAGCTCAAGAACATGGTCACCTATGCAGCACAAATTTGCAATGACTAAAGCACTAGAGCAAAAACTAATTGGACCAATGGAGGAGTCACATACCAAGGAACAATCTCCCCAAGCAGTTTTGTGAGAGGTGCTTTGAGCAAGGAGGTCGAAAATCGCGGCAAAGTGAGCTAGAACTCGTGCTTGAACCAGATATTCGTGTTTGTGGGAGGAAGAAGAATAGGATGGGTGCGGGAATAAGTGGAGGAGGGCCACCGTGGGCCCACGAGGCAGGGGGCGCGCCCTCCACCCTCGTGGCCAGGTGGCAGCTCCCCCCGCAGTGTTTTCAGTTCCATAAATCCTCAAATATTCGAAAAAATCATATTAAATTGGCATGGCATTTGGAGGACTTTTATTTTCGGGTATTTTATATTGCACGGATAAATCAGAAATGACAAAAAAATACTATTTTTACTTTATTTCAACTAAATAATAGAAAGTATAAAGAGGGTACAGAAGGTTGTGCTTCTAGTTTCATCCATCTCATGCTCATCAAAAGGAATCCACTAACAAGGTTGATCAGGTCTTGTTAACAAACTCATTCCGATAATCATGGAACCGGAGAAATTTCGAATAACACTATGTTACCTCAACGGGGAAATGAACATCCCCAATAATAAGTATATCATATTTCTTTTTGACAGTAGGAAGAGGAAATTCAAAGCCTCCAAATATAATCGATGGAATTTTTCCAATAGAGTTGATACTATGAACTTGAGGTTGTTTCCTCAGAAAGTGTACCGTGTGCTCATTACCATTAACATGAAAAGTGACATTGCCTTTGTTGCAATCAATAACAGCCCCTGCAGTATTCAAAGAGGGTCTTCCAAGAATAATAGACATACTATCGTCCTCGGGAATATCAAGAATAACAAAGTCCGTTAAAATAGTAACGTTTGCAACCACAACAGGCAAATCCTCACAAATACCGACAGGTATAGCAGTTGATTTATCAGCCATTTGCAAAGATATTTCAGTAGGTGTCAACATATTCAAGTCAAGTCTACGATATAAAGAGAGAGGCATAACACTAACACCGGCTCCGAGATCACATAAAGCAGTTTTAACATAATTTCTTTTAATGGAGCATGGTATAGTAGGTACTCCTAGATCTCCAAGTTTCTTTGGTATTCCACCCTTAAAGGTATAATTAGCAAGCATGGTGGAAATTTCAGCTTCTGGTATCTTTCTCTTATTTGTAACAATATCTTTCATATACTTAGCATAAGGATTCATTTTGAGCATATCAGTTAATCGCATACGCAAAAAGATAGGTCTAATCGTTTCAGCAAAGCGCTCAAAATCCTCATCATCCTTTTTCTTGGATGGTTTGGGAGGAAAAGGCATGGCTTTCTGAACCCATGGTTCCCTTTCTTTACCATGTTTCCTAGCAACAAAGTATCTTTTATCATAACATTGATTCTTTGATCGTGGGTTATCAAGATCAACAGCAGGTTCAATTTCTACATCATTGTCATTACTAGGTTGAGCATCTTCATTAACATCATCTTTAATATTTTCACTTGGTTCATGTTCATTACCAGATTGTGTTTCAGCATCAGAAACAGAGATATCATTTGGATTCTCAGGTGATTCAGCAATAGGTTCGCTAGAAGTTTGCAAAGTCCTATCATTTTTATTTTTCTTCTTTTTAGAAGAACTAGGTCAATATTATTTCTCTAAGAATCTTGCTCAATTCTCTTAGGGTGACCTTCAGGATACAAAGGTTCCCGAGTCATTCTACCAGTTCTAGTAGCCACTCTAACAGCATAATCATTTTTCTTACTATTCATTTCATTGAGCAAATCATTTTGAGCCTTAAGTACTTGTTCTACTTGAGTGGTAACCATAGAAGCATGCTTGCTAACAAGTTTAAGTTCACCTCTAACATTAGCCATATAATCACCCAAGTGTTTAATCATATCGGAATTATATTTCAATTGTCTACCAAAATAAGCATTGACATTTTCTTGTTTGACAATAAAATTATCAAACTCTTCTAAGCACTATCTAGCAGACTTATAGTGAGGAATATCACCTTCATCAAATCTATAGAGAGAACTTACCTTTACTACCTGTGTCGGGTTATCAAGACCTGGAGGTTCTTCAATAGGTAATGGATCAAGGTCATATGTTTCTTTTTCTTTCATAGATTTCTTTGCCTCTTGCATATCTTCAGGACTGAGAAATAGAACACCTCTCTTCTTCGGAGTTGGTTCAGGAATAGGCTCAGTAATTGGAGCAGGAGCTGGCTCAGGAAGTGCCCAATTATTGTCATTTTTCAACATATTATTCAATAGAATTTCAGCATCATCCGGTGTTCTTTCCCTGAAAACAGAACCAACACAACTATCCAGGTAATCTCTGGAAGTATCGGTTAGTCCATTATAAAAGATATCAAGTATTTCATTTTCTTAAGAGGATGATCAGGCAAAGCATTAAGTAACTTGAGAAGCCTCCCCAAGATTGTGGGAGACTCTCTTCTTCAATTTGCACAAAGTTGTATATTTCCCTCAAGGCAGCTTGTTTCTTATGAGCAGGGAAATATTTAGCAGAGAAGTAATAAATCATATCCTGGGGACTACGCACACAACCAGGATCAAGAGAATTAAACCATATCTTAGCATCATCCTTTAATGAGAACGGAAATATTTTAAGGATATATAAGTAGCGAGTTCTCTCATCATTAGTGAAAAGGGTGGCCATATCATTTAATTTAGTAAGATGTGCCACAACAGTTTCAGATTCATAGCCATGAAAAGGATCAGATTCAACCAAAGTAATTATACCAGGATCAACAGAGAATTCATAATCCTTATCGGCAACACAAATAGGTGAAGTAGCAAAAGCAGGGTCAGGTTTCATTCTATCTCTAAGAGATTCCTTACTTCATTTAGCTAATAACCCTCTAAGCTCATTGTCGGTGTCAAAACCGGCGGATCTCGGGTAGGGGGTCCCGAACTGTGCGTCTAGGTGGATGGTAACAGGAGACAAGGGACACGATGTTTTTACCCAGGTTCGGGCCCTCTCGATGGAGGTAATACCCTACTCCTGCTTGATTAATATTGATGATATGGGTAGTACAAGAGTAGATCTACCACGAGATCAAGGAGGCTAAACCCTAGAAGCTAGCCTATGGTATGATTGTTGTTAGCCCCACGGACTAAAACCCTCCGGTTTATATAGACACCGGATAGGTTAGGGTTACAGAGTCGGTTACAATGGTAGGAGATCTACATATCCGTATCGCCAAGCTTGCCTTCCACGCCAAGGAAAGTCCCATCCGGACACGGGACGAAGTCTTCAATCTTGTATCTTCATAGTCTTGGAGTCCGTCCGTGATGATAGTTCGCTATCCGGACACCCCTAGTCCAGACTCCTCAAGAGTAGCCTCGAACCAGGCTTCAATGACGACGAGTCCGGCGTGCATATTGTCTTCGGCATTGCAAGGCGGGTTCCTCCTCCGAATACTTCATAGAAGGTTTTGAACACAAGGATAGTGTCCGGCTCTGCAAAACAAGTTCCACATACCACCGTAGAGAGAATAACTTTTGCACAGATCTGCTGACGTATTCCGCGGCGTGACATCACACCACGGCCAGGCCTTTATATGAATCGTTTTTTCAATGTCCCACCTCAGCGCGTTTAGCGAGGCGGTTTCCTTGGCACGTCTTTATCAAAGCGTAGATCGCGCCCCCTTATTCCGGGATTCTCATCAAATACGGACGTGGGTAACCCAACCGTGCCCGTTGGCACGCCTCCTCTATCAAAGGCGAGTCCTAATCGACCACGGGGAGCGCTCTTGGTATTCAACCTCTTTATAATGAGACCAAGGACCTCTTCTTGTTTACACCCTCCATCGAGTTCGCCTCGCGCTTCAAGTTCTAACACCCAAAGCTTCAGATTTAGGCGCTTCGGACCTTCGACGATGTCCGGCTCCGACCAGCACGGCCGATGGATGTCTTCTTCCGTCACAGAAGAAGACGTGCTAAAGCTACGAGACACCAGGTATCCAACCGGCGAGATTTCGCATAGGCTGCCTGCTCTAGGGCAGGTCATTCCCACTCCCGAGCCCGGCGAGAGCGTGGTGTTCGTGTCTCACTTCCTTCGGGGTTTAGGCTTCCGACGGATCCCTATCTTGTGGGGCTCATGTTTTATTATGGGCTGGATTTCCATGACTTGAATCCGGAGTCCATCCTCCATATCTCGTCATTCATTGTCGTATGTGAGGCCTTCCTCCATATTACCCCTCACTTTGGATTGTGGCTCAAGACCTTCAAGGTGGAGCCAAAGACGATCGAGGGCAACAAGCGAAAAGCGGAGGGGCAGTCATAAGCAAATGTGCTGATGCTCCGTGGTCCGAGGGCTCTTTTCAAGAGGAGCTTGGTTTGTGGCAACGGAGTGGTTTTATATCACCGCTCCCAGGGGCACCAAATGGGTGGCGCTTCCCGCCTTCCGCTCAGGTCCACCACAGCGGTTGGCGTCATGGGTCAACAAGGGGCTCGACTGGGGGCCGTCTAAGGACGTTCCTTTGTTGCAGGGCCGTATTCGAGACCTCCAAGAAAGAGAGATCAATCTGGTTGCGATGGCGCAGGTTATGTTGATTCGCACCTTCGCCTGCAAACGCCGCCCCCTCCGCCTGTGGGAATTTAATCCGGAGGGACCTCGAGCTCTCCAAAATTTTATGGGTACGACGCCCGTGGAGATGTATAAACTGTTCTTCGGATCACAAGAGAAGTGTCTGGACCTGACTGAGGACGCATGACTGAGCTGCAATCGCCCAGATACTCAAGTAAGTAGTCCTGTACCCGGACAGGCTGCCCGTTCATTTATCGTAAACTTGCCCTTGAAGGAGCTGTTTCTTGAACAGGAGTGGATAGCCAAGGCAAAATTAATAAGGTGTCCGGCTCCCCTCCCAGAGACCACGCCGGATCCCATGCTGACCAAGATGTTGAAGGCCGCACCTTTTAAAGAAGGCGAAGGGGGGAGCGGGGAAGCAACTGCCTCCACGAAGGAGACTTTCGAGGAAGGAGGGATCAAAGGTCCCACCCTCCAAGGAGAGAAGAGGACCGCTTCGGAAGATCCGGAGGTCAAGGCCTCAAAGAGGGGAAAGAAATCTTCGTCAGAGAGTCCGGCGTTGGGAAGTAACCCAGCCGCACTGTTTCCCCAAGGGGATCAGCCCTCCAGCGAGCCGTAAGTAAAAAGAAGGGGTCTTGTAAATAAGGAACATCCCTGTATTTATTTCTAAAGATAACCGAAATTGTACCTTGTAGTTCGGATCTCAGCCCTTCTCAGCAAAGCTCGTCTTCGGGGGATCTTCTTCCGGAGATAATGGAGAGCGAAACGCCTCCACTTGTCGCACCTTCATGTGAGGCGGACGCCCCTGAGGTGTCGTCGCGGAAAGTTTCCCCGAGTCCGGCGGGGCCGGAAGGTCCGGCGCCAGCTGGCGTGCGGTCGGAGGAGCTGAAGGATCTGCTGGGGCGAGCGGCTATCTCAGAAGATCACCGTGCTCTAATGGGTACGGTGATTGAAAGAATTGCATCTGCTGAGAGCGGATTGCATGAAGCCGCCAGAAACTTGCTGACGGGGTTCGAGGTACGCAAAAATGATGTACCTTCTAACAGTTATGCATATAGAATGCACCCTGTATAGATAGTAGCCCCTGAGACTCGGTATGTTGTCAAAATTGACAGCGTGCCGAGGATCATAATCTCAGTTATAACATATCGCCGCTCCTAAATAGGTGGCGGGGCGTCCGGTGGCCAGCCGGACTGATGAATATGCCGAACTAAAGCGGCAACTTGACGAGGCGGATGCGGACATCACGCTGGTCAATAAACGGTTTGACGAGTCACAAGGTATGTGACTTCTATGCGGACACCTGGTAAGGGAGCTTGACGTCCATGCCTTACTACTTGTATGCTTAATGCAGGTGGCGCCATCTTTGTGGAGGAGCTGCGGCGGAACTTGCCCGAGCGAAAGAGCAAGCCGAAGTAGTAATGTCGGCCGCTTTAAGGCGGCGAAGAGCTAAAAGCGAGCAGGCTGCTCATCGCCGAAACAAAGAGGAAATGGCCGATATGGCCATAAAGTTGAAGAATACTACCGACCGCTGCGAGGTTCTTGAAAAAGAACGTCAAGAGGAGCAAGAGGGCTGAAAAAGGCCACCGCCGAATCAAGGATGCCTGTTCCGCTTTGAGAGCTGCCAAAGAGGACTGAGTCGGGCGGGGCTATTGCGGCTGGAAAACCGTTTACTGCTGCGAGGAAATATCTGAATCCAAGTATGCTCAGTTGGACAAGTTGTGGAGTTCGAAGGATGCTTATCTGGACTTAGCAGGAAGCGCCATGGACGCGATTGAGCACTTCCGAGGCCGAAGGGGCATGAAGGGAAGAGCTATATTGGTCGCAATTCCATAGTCCGGGCGTCCTCTTCCGTTGACCGATCGGTTGGCGAATGGGCTGAGCTGAATCGATTATCCGGACTTGCCATGAAGCATGTCATGACTCATTTGTGGCGAGCGGACCCGGTGAAGAGTTATTTTGGTTTAGTGCAGCAGTTCCTTGGTGCGGTATCGCAGATCGACGCAATGAAGCGGTCGGCGTGTATTGAGGAGCGCGGATGGCTCGGCCCGTGTCAAGACATACCGGGCGCAGATGAAGGCCACCGACGTTGCATCCCAAGATTGGACGAAGTTTAGTACCGCCGAGTACTATTTTGAGGAAGTCTGCGCAGGCGCTCGTTTAATAGAGACGCAGTGCTCGAAGGATATTATGTTTAAATGACATGTATGATTTGTGAAAACAATGTTTCAATATAATATAATAGCTTTTTATACTTGTGTGTTCAAGTAGTAAACTACTCCCTGCGCGGCTGTTGATGTATATGTATATATAACCTGAAAGATGGCAGTCCTTGGCTTCAGCCCCCACGCACATAGTGCGGGGGTGTTTGCAAAGAAGGCACTTTTTCACACTTAATCCAACGTCTTGGTCCTATTAAGGAGGTGGTAGCGTAGCAAACTAGGCAACCGGACTATAATGCTTTATCACTTTCACTTAGCCATAGGAGTTCTAGGGTGGGGCTACTATATAGCCCCTGGGGGCACCGCACTCTCCGAATTCGAGTGCGTATGTGCTCGACGAAAAACGGTCCTTCGTTAATGCGGAGGAATTCTAAACATTCGGTAAGTCATCGAGTGGTTGACCAGTCTCTCGCTATATCATGACGGTCAGTTTTGGCTTTCTCTCTCGAGGTGCTCGCCCGGCCGAACCGGGCACAATCGCGATAGTTCTCCGGTGCCGCGTTAGCCGATAAAACGGGCGTAAGGCAGCAAAAACAGGAGCCGGGCAAACCCAACATTTGACCAAAGACATGATTCGAGCTGATGCATATAAGGCCTAACTCGAGACGCGAACACTCCCTAAGGTATTCGGTCTTTATTAAGACAGGCAGAATAATGCCCTAAGCCCTGGTGTCCAGTGCAGCATAAAAAATTTCGCGCGCCAATGCCAAAACGCCAGCCTCCTCCTCGGTTATAGTAAGAAACCGGGGGATGTATATCAACAAGAGACAGTGAAAAAGGTTTACGCAGGGTCTTAATCTGAAAAGAATCCTTGCGACGGGTCCCTACTGCACGTCTGCGCCTGTGTCTCTGTTGTGCCTTATTCTGGACGGGTGTAGCACGTTGTTCATCTATAAAAGAGAGGAACTTAGTTTAAAAGAACAAAGATCGTGCGAAAAATGTACTTTATATTAAATAAATAGAGTACGATTCGAAGAAGTGAATAAAATTGAGCTTTATTTTCTCTTGTTGTACATGCATGCAGCCCCTTGTATGGGGGTATGCCGCTAGTAGGCGCCGGACTCGTCTAGCCGTGTCCGGGGTTTGAATGACCTATTCAGGTTCTTTGACTAGCGGAGCCGGATAGGTGTGGGGCTGTCAAGGCAGTCTCACATTCTTCCGTGCTCGAGTAGCACTTAATACTCCCTTTTAATGAGATGATGCCGCGTGGACCGGGCATTTTAAGTGTAAGAGATGCATAATGCGGTATTGCGTTAAAGCGGGCGAAAGCTTCGCGTCCCAATAGTGCTTGATGGCTACTTTTAAATGGGGCGACATGGAAGACTAACTTTTCACGACGGAAGTTGTCAGATGAATCGAACACAACTTCTAGCAGTAGGGAGCCCGTACAATGGGCATATGGGCCTGGCATTACCCCTTTAAAGGAGGTGTTGCTATGGCGAATTTTGGTTGGGTCTATCCCCATCCTGCGGATTGTGTCCTGATATATCAGGTTTATGTCACTGCCGCCATCCATGAGGACTTGTGTAAATTGGAATCCATCGATTATAGGATCCAATATCAAGGCAGTCCATCCTGCATTCCAGATACTTCGGAGTAGTCCCGATGGTGAAGGTGATTGGTTTTGACAACGGTGTTGGTACTCCGCTAGGGTAGTATGTGCGGTAGCGCGTCTTAATGGGCGCCGCTCTGTTTTCCTTTTATCACGTGAAGTGAGTTTACTGTTTTAACCTCTTGCGGAAATTCTTTTGTTTTCGGTGCTCTGCTTGTGGGGTTCGTCATCATCCTCACTTGGTGTGTCGAGCCCCTTGTGTTCGGGCGTTGAGTCTGCGGGCTGTTTGAAGACCCAACAATCTCTGTGGGTATGGTTTGCGTGCTTCCGAGAGTCTTGTGGATTTGACATATCTTGTCCAAGATTTTGTTTAAGTTGGATAGCTCATCGCTATTGTCCTTAAGGGCAGTTTTTATTGTTCGCCGTGAGCTTTGACCGCCGCGCTCTTTGGACCGTTCCCTTTAATCCGCGCTGGTCCTTGTTGCGCCGTGGTTTCCATTTCCATCCCCGACTTGGATGTACTTGGGTCGCTGGTGCTGCATCTTGCTAGCCAGCTATCCTCTCCAGCAAAAGCGGGTCATGAGGCTTGTTAATGCGGCCATTGTTCTTGGCTTTTCTTGGCGAGGTGTCTGGCGAGCCATTCGTCTCGGACGTTGTGTTTGAAGGTTGCTAAGGCTTGGCGTCCGGACGATCGACTATTTGGTTCTTTTAGTAAGGAACCTGTTCGAATTTCTGGGCTGACTCTCGGGCTGTTGAGTTATGTGACTTAGATCTTACGCATCCGGAGGCGGACATAGGTCCCCTGAAAATTTGCCCGAAACGCATCCTCGAGCTCTTCCCAGCTTCCAATGGTATTTTCGGGGAGGCTTTTAAGCCAATGCCGAGCTGGCCCTTTGAGTTTGAGGGCTAAGTATTTTATGGCGTGGAGATCATCTCCTCTAGCCATGCGTATGTGGAGGATGTAATCCTCAATCCAGACTCCAGGGTCTGTTGTTCCGTCGTATGCCTCTATGTTTACGGGTTTGAATCCCGCTGGAAATTCATGATCCAGCACCTCATCGGTGAAACATAGGGGATGTGCGGCACCCCTATATTTGGGTGTGCCGTGATGTTTGGATATTTGGCGTGTTCCATTGCTTTGAAGAGCTTGCTTTCTCGGCCCATAGATGGACCTAACTGGGCCATCCCTTTGATGTGAATCCTTATGCAGATCGCGTACCGGCTTGTGTGCGGCGCCATTTGCCACCCTCTTTTTGCCGTGGGGTCGTCCATCCGATCGGGTGGCCTTCTTACTTTTTGATTGTGGGGGCTCTATGGCCTCCTCATCAAATTCGGGCAGTAGCTTTCTCTTTGGGTAGCTCTTTGTTCGCGATCGTCGCCCGATTTGTCTCATGATGTTGAATACTTTGCTCCATATGATTCTGAGTGCATCTTCCGCCGTTTTAAGCTTCCGCTTACCTTTTTCAGGCTACGCGATGGCGGCGAGCCTTTGTGGAGGTTATTCTGCTCCAACAGTTTGTCCGGCGTGAGATCGTCCGGACTGTTGTCTTCGCCGGGGACGGGTTGTTTATCCAAGTTGTCTTGTTCGGACGATTACTCGATAGCATGTTCGTCGTCCATCGGTTCGCCCTGCTCTATGGCTGGGTCTTTATTGAGGCGGGACTTGGTTCGGCGTTTACGTTGCCGTTTTGGCTGCTTTTCGAGGGATTTATCCTTCGTAACGTCCCGTTGTTCCTCGTCTTTATTTCCTTTAGGTGTATCCACCATGTATACATCATGGGATGAGGTGGTTGTCCAGCATCCTATAGGCGCTGGTTCATGGTTGTCTCCTACATCGTCGTGCATACCGTCGATGTCTTCGGAGTCGAAATCGAGCACGTCGTGTAAGCTTTCGACAGTGGCTACGAAGTGGGTGATGGGTGGGCTTTGAATTTCTTCGTCGTCCGCATCCCAACCTTCCTGACCGTAGTCCGGCCATGGCTCTCCGAATAAAGAGAGAGACTTTAGTGAATTCAGGATGTCGCCAAAGGGCGAGTCTTTGAAAGATGTCATGCGATGAACTCCATGACCGGCGCCCGTCGGATTCGATTGGTGGGTAGCGGAGAGTTCGAGTCCGGAGAGGAGTCCGACACACAGGAGTCACGGTCTTCGCAAAGGACAGGGATTGTGTTCGCTTAATCGTCAGAGAGATTTCAGCCCCGAGGTGGTGTCAACCCACCATCCTCGATCGGCGAGATCGGCTCGAATCAATGTTTGGGCGGACACTAGTCGGACCTCGAGGACCTTTGTTCGCGGCGAGTTAGATCATGTCTATTGATACGGTCTGGCGCGCTTGGTTGTGGCTCGAATCCGTCGAAGATCAAGTCTCCGCGGATGTCGGCCGTATAATTCAAGCTTCCAAATCTGACTGATGCCCGGGCGTAGCTTCGATCTGCTCCAGATGGCCAAGTGAATTGGCCCTGATTGCAAAGCCGCCGAATCGAAGATCTGTCCGGGAGAAAAGTCTCACCTGGACGCGTCGTTGTTGATGATTGAAGGAGCCATCGGGCCTATAGGTGACGACACAGAGGAACTCTCAATGAAAGCACCAATGTCGGTGTCAAAACCGGCGGATCTCGGGTAGGGGGTCCCGAATTGTGCGTCTAGGCGGATGGTAACAGGAGACAAGGGACACGATGTTTTTACCCAGGTTCGGGCCCACTCGATGGAGGTAATACCCTACTCCTGCTTGATTAATATTGATGATATGGGTAGTACAAGAGTAGATCTACCACGAGATCAAGGAGGCTAAACCCTAGAAGCTAGCCTATGGTATGATTGTTGTTCGTCCTATGGACTAAAACCCTCCGGTTTATATAGACACCGGATAGGTTAGGGTTACACAGAGTCAGTTACAATGGTAGGAGATCTACATATCCGTATCGCCAAGCTTGCCTTCCATGCCAAGGAAAGTCCTATCCGGACATGGGACGAAGTCTTCAATCTTGTATCTTCATAGTCTTGGAGTCCGGCCGTGATGATAGTTCGGCTATCCGGACACCCCCTAGTCCAGGACTCCCTCACTCATTGTTATCTTTGCAAGCAAAAATAGCAGCAGAAGCTTCTTTACCAAAAACATAACCCTCAGGAATAGCAGGCATATCTTCATCATCACTTTCATCAACACAATCAGTTTTAGTAATTTCTTTCTCTCTAGCCTTAGCAATTTGTTCATCAAGAAATTCATTAAGTGGCACAGTAGTATCAAGCATAGAAGTAGTTTCATCATAAGTATCATCATACATAACAGAAGTGGCATCATCAATAACATGCGACATATCAGAACGAATAGCAGGAGCAGGTTTAGGTGTCGCAAGCTTACTCAAAACAGAAGGTGAATCAAGTGCAGAGCTAGATGGAAGTTCCTTACCTCCCCTCGTAGTTGAGGGATAAATTGTTGTCTTAGCGTCTTTCAAGTTCTTCATAGTGACCGGCAGATATAAATCCCAAGTGACTCAAAGAATAGAGCTATGCTCCCGACAGCGGCGCTTGAAATTAGTCTTGATAACCCACAAGTCTAGGGATCGCAACAACTTTCGAGGGTAGAGTATTCAACCCAAATTTATTGATTCGACACAAGGGGAGCCAAAGAATATTCTCAAGTATTAGCAACTGAGTTGTCAATTCAGCCACACCTGGATAACTTAATATCTGCAGCAAAGTATTTAGTAGCAAAGTAATATGATAGTAGCGGAAATGGTAAAAAAAGCAACGGAAGTAAAAGTAATGTTTTTGGTATTTTGTAGTGATTATAATAAAGAATAATGAAAAGTAAATAAGCAAGAACCAATATATGGAAAACTTCGAGGCATTGGATCGGTGATGGATAATTATGCGGATGCGGTTCATCATGTATGATCATAACATAGGGTGACGAGAACTAGCTCCAATTCATCAATGTAATGTAGGCATGTATTCGAATATAGTCATACGTGCTTATGGAAAAAACTTGCATGACGTCTTTTGTCCTACCCTCCGTGGCAGCGGGTCCTAATGGAAACTAAGGGATATTAAGGCCTCCTTTTAATAGAGAACCGGAACAAAGCATTAGCACATAGTGAATACATGAACTCCTCAAACTATGGTCATCACCGGGAGTGGTCCCGATTATTGTCACTCCGGGGTTGCCGGATCATAAGACATAGTAGGTGACTATAGACTCGCAAGATAGGATCAAGAACTCACATATATTCATGAAAACATAATAGGTTCAGATCTAAAATCATGGCACTCGGGCCCTAGTGACAAGCATTAAGCATAGCAAAGTCATAGCAACATCAATCTCAGAACGTAGTGGATACTAAGGATCAAACCCTAACAAAACTAACTCGATTACATGATAGATCTCATCCAATTCATCACCGTCCAGCAAGCCTACGATGGAATTACTCACGCACGGCGGGTGAGCATCATGAAATTGGTGATGGAGCATGGTTGATGACGACGACGGCGATGAATCCCCCTCTCCGGAGCACCGAACGGACTCCAGATCAGCCCTCTCGAGAGGTTTTAGGGCTTGGCGGCGGCTCCGTATCGCAAAACGCGATGATTTCTTCTCCTTGATTTTTTTCTCCCCGAAAGCAAATATATAGAGTTAGAGTTGGCGTCGGAGGAGCTCAGGGGCCCGAGGTAGGGGCGCGCCCTGGGGGGGCGCCCCACCCTCGTGGACAGTGTGGGCCCTGGTCTTCATCTTTAGCAAGGATTTTTTATTATTTCCGAAAAGTTGTTTCGTGGAATTTCAGGTCATTCCGAGAACTTTTGTTTCTGCACATAAATAACACCATGGCAATTCTGCTAAAAACAACGTCAGTCTGGGTTAGTTTCATTCAAATCATGCAAGTTAGAGTCCAAAACAAGGGCAAAAGTGTTTGGAAAAGTAGATACGATGGAGACGTATCAAACTCCGGTTTGTAAAAGGAATCAACTCAAACGAAGCAACGAAACTGAAACTGCGAAAGAAACAAGCTTCGATTACTAATCTGGAATAAAGTCAAATTTTACAGTGGCAAAACTTGTTTAAGTTGATTAAACAGAAAGATGGCTTCGATATGAAACTCTAGGCGCTTGAATCGCCTAATTCCGATAAACGAGCGAAAAGATAAACTAAAACGAAAATCGGATCAGAAATCGCGATCGAAAATAATCGTGAAAAATTTGAGAAAAAGAAAAATTGACGAACAGACTAACGAATGAACGTTCGCTGTCTGTGGTTAAACGTTGAAAACCGTTCGTTAAAACCAACGTACGAACGGGCATTCGCTAAATAACTAAACTGATCTAAAAATGAAAAAAGGGATCTAGGGTTTCGAAAAAAACCGGTCGGTTTTCCATAAAAACCGACGGCGGCGGCTACCTACCTCCCCGGGTCGGGCGGCGGCGGTGGGCGGCGGCGGCTGGCAGCGGCGGCGGCGGCGACGGCTAGGGTTAGGGTTTCAGTGGGGTGGGCTGGCGGCGGCGACTTGGGCCTCGGGGCGCCTCGGGCTGCGGCTTATAAAGCCCCCAGCCGAAGGAATCCGGCTCGGGCACGACCCATAGGTCGGTTGACTTTTTTTAATTATTCCATGCAGAAAAACAAATAAAAGAAATACAAAACGGATTCCAAAAATCCTGAAATAAAATTTTCCAGTCCTCTAAAAATAAGCCGGACAAGGTGAACATTTATTTAGGACTCTAATGCAATTTTAAAAAACGCAAATTTTTCCTAATGCAAATAAAATAGCGATAAAACTCCGAATAAAGTTCTTATTTGATTTTAATATTAAATTTCCAATATTTCTTTATTTTGAGGAAGTCATTTTATCCTCTCTCTTTTATTTTCATAAAATAAATATTCAAAGAGAAAATAATTAAAATCAAACGACCCTCTTTTCAAAATTCGAGAAAACTCAAATATGAAAATAACGAGATCCCCAACTCTCTCCGTGGGTCCTTGAGTTGCGTAGAATTTCTCGGATCAAGCCAAAATGCAATAAAATATGATATGCAATGATGATCTAATGTATAACACTCCAAATTGCAAATTTGGGATGTTACAATTATCTAGGAGTTTAATAGCTTCTCCTAAAGTGATTTCCAAAAAAGTGCCTCCCGCGGCGGAATCTAAAAGATTTCTAGAAGAAAAATTCAATCCGGCATAAGTTTTTTCTATAATCATCCACAAATTCAAACCACGAGTAGGGCAATCACGTATTATTAATTTCATCCTCTCCCAAGCTTGTGCAACATGTTCATGATCAAGTTGCTTAAAATTCATGATATCGTTTCTAAGAGAGATGATCTTAGCGGGAGGAAAATACTTAGAGATAAAAGCATCTTTGCACTTATTCTAAGAATCAATACTATTTTTAGGCAAAGACGAAAACCAAGCTTTAGCACAATCTCTAAGAGAAAAAGGGAATAGCTTTAATTTAACAATATCATTGTCCACATCTTTCTTCTTTTTCATATCACACAAATCAACGAAGCTATTTAGATGGGTAGCGGCATCTTCACTAGGAAGGCCGGCGAATTGATCTTTCATGACAAGATTCAACAAAGCAGGATTAATTTCACAAGATTCAGTATCGGTAAGAGGAGCAATGGGAGTGCTAAGGAAATCATTGTTGTTGGTATCGGTAAAGTCACACAATTTGATATTATCTTGAGCCATCGTGACAAGCAAGCAATCCAACACACGAGCAAACAAGAAGCACGCGAAAAAGAGGCGAACGGAAAAGAGAGGCCGAATAAAATGGCAATGGTGAAGTGGGGGAGGAAAATGAGAGGCAAATGGCAAATAATGTAATGCGGGAGAAAAGGGTTTGTGATGGGTACTTGGTATGTTGACTTTTGCGTAGACTCCCCGGCAACGGCGCCAGAAATCCTTCTTGCTATCTCTTGAGCACTGCGTTGGTTTTCCCTTGAAGAGGAAAGGGTGATGCAGTAAAGCAGGTAAGTATTTCCCTCAGTTTTTGAGAACCAAGGTATCAATCCAGTAGGAGGCCACGCATGAGTCCCTCGCACCTACACAAACAAATAAAATCCTCGCAACCAACGCAATAAAGGGGTTGTCAATCCTTCACGGTCACTTACGAAAGTGAGATCTAATAGATATGATAAGATAATATTTTTGGTATTTTTATGATAAAGATGCAAAGTAAAATAAAAGGCAATAAAAATAGCAAGTGTTGGAAGAATAATATGATGGAAAATAGACCCGGGGGCCATAGGTCTCGCTAGTGGCTTCTCTCGAGAGCATAAGTATTACAGTGGGTAAACAAATTACTGTTGAGCAATTGACAGAGTTGAGCATAGTTATGAGAATATCTAGGTATGATCATGTATATAGGCATCACGTCCGAGACAAGTAGACCGACTCCTGTCTGCATCTACTACTATTACTCCACACATCGACCGCTATCCAGCATGCATCTAGAGTATTAAGTTCAAAAGAACAGAGTAACACCTTAAGTAAGATGACATGATGTAGAGGGATAAACTCATGCAATATGATATAAACCCCATCTTGTTATCCTCGATGACAACAATACAATACGTGCCTTGCTGCCCCTACTGTCACTAGGAAAGGACATCACAAGATTGAACCCAAAACTAAGCACTTCTCCCATTGCAAGAAAGATCAATCTAGTAGACCAAACCAAACTGATAATTCGAAGAGACTTGCAAAGATAACCAATCATACATAAAAGAATCCAGAGAAGATTCAAATATTTTTCATAGATAAACTTGATTATAAACCCACAATTCATCGGTCTCAACAAACACACCGCAAAAGAAGATTACATCGAATAGATCTCCACAATAGAGGGGGAGAACATTGTATTGAGATCCAAAGAGAGAGAAGAAGCCATCTAGCTAATAACTATGGACCTGAAGGTCTGAGGTAAACTACTCACACATCATCGAAGAGGCTATGGTGTTGATGTAGAAGCCCTCCGTGACCGATGCCCCCTCCGGCGGAGCTCCGAAAAAGGCCCCAAGATGGGATCTCACGGGTACAGAAGGTTGCGGCGGTGGAATTAGGCTTTTGGCTCCGTATCTGGTAGTTTGGGGGTACGTAGGTATATATAGGAGGAAGAAGTACGTCGGTGGAGCAACGTGTGCCCCACGAGGATGGAGGGCGCGCCCCCTACCTCGTGCCTTCCAGGTAGCTTTCTTGACGTAGGGTTCAAGTCCTCTGGATCACGTTCGTTCCGAAAATCACGTTCCCGAAGGTTTCATTTCATTTGGACTCCGTTTGATATTTTCTTTTTCTGCGAAACTCTGAAATAGGCAAAAACAATAATTCTGGGTTAGGCCTCCGGTTAATAGGTTAGTCCCAAAAATAATATAAAAGTGTATAATAAAGTCCAATAATGTCCAAAACAGAATATAATATAGCATGAAACAGTAATATACCACCGCCCGAGGGGGGCAGGAGGGGTGGCCGCACTGCCCCCAGAAACGAATGGGCCCTCAAAAGAGAAACACACATACCCTTCTTGCACACAAAAGGCCACAAAATTAAGAAGCCTCTGTAATGAAGCTGCAAATATTGTAAGGATCCCTCGACACTGCAAATGATCCTCCTCTGTTTTGAATTGTTTCCGCTCCAAAACCTTTGTCCCAGATTACATTATAATAACATTCAAAACGTTGCCTTCCTTGATGACCCAGATCCATGATAAACACATTTTCTTCAACCATATTTGAGTATAAAAATTGGAGCACGCTGATAATGGCGTTCTGGCACAAAGTCCTTGACCAACACTCGATCAAGCACCGTCCTCACCACCTTGACTGCCCCATACTTGCAATACATGTCATGGATCGCTCTGAAGACATTCATGAGCTCATCAAAAGCCACCACGAGCTGCTAAAGTGTGCACCTCGCGGCAAGTCTCAAGCACCCGAGCTCGGCACAAGTGGGCAGCGCATACACGAGCATGACGGATCCAAATCGCACCCCGTCCTCATCCTGCATCCTAACAACCATCTCCATGGCGAACCCAGCGAGCCTGTTTCTCGCGTATCCCACAACGAGCACGTTTCAGGTGACGCAATCATGCACATGCATATTGTCGAAGACCTTGCACGTGTCGCCGGCCCAACGACACCTGGAGTACCTTGTGGCCAGGCACCAACATTGTCGCCACGAGATGGGCATGGATGACGCGACCCATGGCGAGTTTCGCACGAGCTGCGTGGAACTTGAGGAGCGAGGTGAATGTGCATAGGATGGGGACGTGAAGCAAGACATGGAGGCAAATGTGGGGAGCGCACGACCTTGGACCTCAGGCGCACGTGGTGGTCAGAGGTGGCGTGCCCGCCACCGGGAGGAGATAACAACAAGAACGAGCACAACTTCTTCTTTTACCTTTTCTCCTGTTTTTCCATCACAACTTATTCTTTCCGAATAAACTAAAGACATGCGCTGGATGCATTGCTGCATTGATAGATACAGAAAAATGTTTTGCACAAACCTCGTAGCTTGACAAGAATCCATGGGAAACTTCTATATGAGGCTCCGACTTCTGGTGGGTAGCTTCGTTGTGGACACCAAGTTCGCCACAATGTCTTGAGCACTGGGAGACGTTCATTCTCGCCGCACCGTGTGTTCTTCCTATATTTCTAGATTTCTTGCAGATAGAGAAACAGTGATGTTTCTCGCTGGAGAGCAAAGGACGGTGTGGGGTTGAAGAATCACCCGTTTGTACAAGTTTTTCTGGTTTGATACAGAGTGTTTGATTCCTGGTGTCTCCTATTCTCAAGCTAAACTAGCATTTCCTCTTATGTTTCCTCTTTCGTGCATTGTTGCTATTAATGGATGCCAAAGAAAATTTGTTATGTGGTGAAACTTAATGACTCATGAAACATGAAGGGAACCATTCACCCCTTAGGTTGCTTATATACATTTATCCATGTATATGAGTTGTAAGACATATAAGGTGGTTGGTCATACTATTTATCACCTGTCCATTTTTGATATTTTTTTTACCCAACATAACCAATGCTTTATATATGGAGGACTAGGGAGGCCTTTTCTTTTTTAGAGAAAAGGCCATAGCCCGACTTTATAGATAAAGCCATCAGGCAGAGTTAACAAGGACCCAGACAACCACCACACAAATGCCAAAGTAACAAGCCAGAACACGAAGAAGGAAGTCTACGTACATGGCTCCCAGGCCAGTACACGGCACGCAGGCCGGAAGAAGAAAAGATAACGAAGCAACGCAACGACGTCTACGGGTCCGCTTGGTTTGGAAGGATGGAGATAGCAGAATTTCGGATCTTGGCCAACATGGCGTCAAATGCATCCCTGTCCTCCTCCTTAGTCAATAATCTCCACTGCTGCAGGAATATACAAGTCTTAAATAAGCAATCAGCAGGCTTAGCAGGAAAAACATATTCGATAGTGAATTTATTCCTTGTCGTCCATAAGGACCAACACATGGCAGTAAAGCCGACCCAAAACAGTCTCCTTTGGGTCCCAACCAAAGAATTAACCAAGGCTCGTAAGTCCGCAAAGGAGGTCGGAGCCCAGGAGACATGCGGCCAAGATCTGATACAACACCAAAACAGCTTAGCCAGGACACAGTTAAAAAAAATGAGGATTATCTGTTGGGGAACGTAGTAATTTCAAAAAATTTCCTACGTACACGCAAGACCATGGTGATGGCATAGCAACGAGAGGGGAGAGTGTCTGTCCACGTACCCTCGTAGACCGAAAGCGAAGCGTTATAACAACGCGGTTGATGTAGTCGTGCGTCTTCACGATCCGACCGATCCAAGCACCGAGCGTCACGGCACCTCCGAGTTCTGCACACGCCCAGCTCGATGGCGATCCCGGACTCGATCCAGCAAAGTGTCGGGGATGAGTTCCGTCACGACGACGGCGTGGTGGCGATGATGATGCTCCACCGACGCAGGGCTTCGCCTAAGCTCATGACGATATGACTTCTCCGGCGCAGGGCTTCGCCTAAGCTCCGCGACGATATGACCGAAGTGGAATATGGTGGAGGGGCACCGACACGGCTAAGGAGCGATCCGTAGATCAACTTGTGTGTCATGGGGTGCCCCTGCCCCGTATATAAAGGAGCAAAGGGGTGCGGCCAGCCCTAGGGAGGCGCTGAGGAGTCCTACTCCCACCGAGTAGGACTCCCCCTCTCCTAGTTGGATTAGGATTGGAGGAGGGAAGAGGAAGGCGCGCCCCCTCTCCTTGTCCTATTCGGACTAGAGGGGAGGGGGGGCGCGCCTGCCTGGCCGGCCCTTCCTCTTCTCTCTTATGGCCCATCAAGGCCCATAGACCCCGGGGTTCCGTAACCCCGGTGTTCCGGTAACTTCCAGTTTTCATCCGGAACCTTTCCAAGTCAAACATAGGCTTCCAATATATCAATCTTTATGTCTCAACCATTTCGAGACTCCTCGTCATGTCCGTGATCACATCCGGGACTCGAACAACCTTGGTACATCAATACTTATAAACTCATAATGAACTGTCATCGAAACGTTAAGCGTGCGGACCCTACGGGTTCGAGAACTATGTAGACATGACCTAGAACCATTCTTGGTCAATAACCAATAGCGGAACCTGGATGCCCATATTGGTTCCTACATATTCTACGAAGATCTTTATCGGTCAAACCGCATAACGATATACGTTGTTCCTTTTGTCATCAGTATGTTACTTACCCGAGATTCGATCGTCGGTATCCAATACCTAGTTCAATCTCGTTACCGGTAAGTCTCTTTACTCGTTCCATAATACATCATCTCACAACTAACTCTTTAGTTGTAATGCTTGCAAGGCTTATGTGATGTGTATTACCGAGAAGGCCCAGAGATACCTCTCCGACAATCGGAGTGACAAAAACTAATCTCGATTCATGCCAACTCAACATATACTTTTGGAGACACCTGTAGAGCACCTTTATAATCACCCAGTTACGTTGTGACGTTTGGTAGCACACAAAGTGTTCCTCCGATGGCGGAGTTGCATAATCTCATAGTTGTAGGAACTTTGTATAAGTCATGAAGAAAGCATAAGCAACATACTAAGCGATCAAGTGCTAAGCTAACGAAATGGGTCATGTCAATCACATCATTCTCCTAATGATGTGATCCCATTAATCAAATGACAACACATGTCTATGGTTAGGAAACATAACCATCTTGATCAATGAGCTAGTCTTGTAGAGGCATACTAGTGACTATCTGTTTGTCTATGTATTCACACATGTATTATGTTTCCGTTAATACAATTCTAGCATGAATAATAAACATTTATCATGATATAAGGAAATAAATAATAACTTTATTATTGCCTCTAGGGCATATTTCCTTGATCTCCCACTTGCACTAGAGTCAATAATCTAGATTACACAAGTAATGATTCTAACACCCATGGAGTCTTGGTGCTGATCATGTTTTGCTCGTGGAAGAGGCTTAGTCAACGGGTCTGCAACATTCAGATCCGTATGTATTTTGCAAATCTCTATGTCTCCCACTTGGACTTGGTCCCGAATGGAATTGAAGCGTCTCTTGATATGCTTGGTCCTCTTGTGAAATCTGGATTCCTTTGCCAAGGCAATTGCACCGATATTGTCACAGAAGATCTTCATTGGTCCCGATGCACTAGGTATGACACCTAGATCGGAAATGAACTCTTTCATCCAGACTCCTTCATTTGCTGCTTCTGAAGCAGCTATGTACTCCGCTTCACATGTAGATCCCGCCACGACGCTTTGTTTAGAACTGCACCAACTGACAGCTCCACCGTTTAATAAAAATACGTATCCGGTTTGCGATTTAGAATCGTCGGATCAGTGTCAAAGCTTGCATCGGCGTAACCATTTACGACTAGCTCTTTGTCACCTCCATATCGAGAAACATATCCTTAGTCCTTTTCGGTATTTCAGGATGTTCTTGACCGCTGTCCGATGATCCACTCTGGATTACTTTGGTACCTTCTGCCAAGCTCACAGCTAAGCATACGTCAGTCTGGTACACAGCATTGCATACATGATAGAGCCTATGGCTGAAGCATAGGAACATTTTAATTTTCTCTCTATCTTCTGCGGTGGTCGGGCATTGAGTCGACTCAATCTTACACCTTGTAATACAGGTAAAAAACCTTTCTTTGCCTGATCCATTTTGAACTTCTTCAAAACTTTATCAAGGTATGTGCTTTGTGAAAGTCCAATTAAGCGTCTTGATCTATCTCTATAGATCTTGATGCCCAATATGTAAGCAGCTTCACCGAGGTCTTTCATTGAAAAACTTTTATTCAAGTATCCTTTTATGCTATCCAGAAATTCTATATCATTTCCAATCAACAATATGTCGTCCACATATAATATCGAAATGCTACTGAGCTCCCACTCACTTTCTTGTAAATACAGGCTTCTCCAAAAGTCTCATAAAACCATATGCTTTGATCACACTATCAAAGCGTTTATTCCAACTCCGAGAGGCTTGCACTGACCATAAATTGATCGTTGGAGCTTGCACACTTTGTTAGCACCCTTTGGATCAACAAAACCTTCTGGTTGCATCATATACAACTCTTCTTCTAGAAATCCATTCAAGAATGCAGTTTTACATCCATTTGCCAAATTTCATAATCATAAAATGCGGCAATTGCTAACATGATTCGGACAGACTTAAGCATCGCTACGGTGAGAAAGTCTCATCGTAGTCAACCCCTTGAACTTGTCGAAAACCTTTTGCAACAAGTCGAGCTTTGTAGACAGTTACATTACCATCGGCGTCGGTCTTCTTCTTAAAGATCCATTTATTCTCAATAGCTTGCCGATCATCGGGCAAGTCTACCAAAGTCCATACTTTGTTCTCATACATGGATCCCATCTCAGATTTCATGGCTTCAAGCCATTTTGTGGAATCTGGGCTCACCATCGCTTCTTCATAGTTCGTAGGTTCACCATGATCTAGTAGCATGACTTCCGAATAGGATTACCGTACCACTCAGTGCGGATTTTATTCTGGTTGATCTCTGAGTTCGGTGACAACTTGATCTGCAGTTTCATGATCATTATCATTATCTTCCTCGCTAACTGGTGTAGTTGTTACAGAAACTGATTTATGTGATGAACTACTTTCCAATAAGGGAGTTGGTACTATTACCTCATCAAGTTCCACTTTCCTCCCACTCACTTCTTTCGAGAGAAACTCCTTCTCTAGAAAGGATCCATTCTTAGCAACGAATGTCTTGCCTTCGGATCTGTGATAGAAGGTATACCCAATTGTCTCCTTTGGGTATCCTATGAAGACACATTTTCCGATTTGGGTTCAAGCTTATCAGGTTGAAGTTTTTTCACATAAGCATCGCAACCCCAAACTTTCGAAGCGACAACTTTGGTTTCTTGCTAAACCATAGTTCATAAGGCGTCGTCTCAACGGATTTTGACGGTGTCCTATTTAACGTGAATGTGGCCGTCTCTAAAGCATAACCCCAAAGCGATAGCGGTAAATCGAAATAGACATCATAGATCGCACCATATCTAGTAAAATACGATTACGACGTTCGGACACTCCATTACGCTGTGGTGTTCCGGTGGCGTGAGTTGCGAAACTATTCCGCATTGCTTCAAATGTAGACCAAACTCGTAACTCAAATATTCTCCTCCACGATCAGATCGTAGAAACTTTATTTTCTTGTTACGATGATTTTCAACTTCACTCTGAAATTCTTTGAACTTTTCAAATGTTTCAGATTTATGCTTCATCAAGTAGATATACCCGTATCTGCTTAAATCATCTGTGAAGGTGAGAAAATAACGATATCCGCCACGAGCTTCAACATTCATCGGACCACATACATCTGTATGTATGATTTCCAATAAGTCTGTTGCTCTCTCCATACAACCGGAGAACGGTGTTTTAGTCATCTTGCCCATGAGGCACGGTTCATAAGTACCAAGTGATTCATAATCAAGAGATTCCAAAAGTCCATCGTATGGAGTTTCTTCATGCGTTTTACACCGATATGACCTAAGCGGCAGTGCCACAAATAAGTTGCACTATCATTATCAACTCTGCATCTTTTGGCTTCGACATTATGAATATGTGTATCACTACCGTCGAGATTCAACAAGAATAGACCATTCTTCAAGGGTGCATGACCATAAAAGATATTACTCATATAAATAGAACAACCATTATTCTCTGATTTAAATGAATAACCGTCTCGCATCAAACAAGATCCAGATATAATGTTCATGCTCAACGCTGGCACCAAATAACAATTATTTAGGTCTAAAACTAATCCGAAGGTAGATGTAGAGGTAGCGTGCCGACCGCGATCACATTGACTTTGGAACCATTTCCCACGCGCATCGTCACCTCGTCCTTTGCCGGTGCTCGTCTATTCCGTAGTCCTGTTTGAGTTGCAAATATTAGCAAGAACCAGTATCAAATACCAGTGCTACTACGAGCTCTAGTAAGGTACACATCAATAACATGTATATCACATATACCTTTGTTCACCTTGCCATCCTTCTTATCCGCCAAATACTTGGGGCAGTTCCGCTTCAGTGTCGGTCGCTTGCGTAAAAACACTCGATTTCAGGCTTAGGTCCAGACTTGGGTTTCTTCTCTTGATCAGCAACTTTCTTGCTGTTCTTTTGAAGTTTCCTTCTTCTTTCCTTTGCCCTTTTCTTGAAACTAGTGGTCTTGTTGACCATCAACACTTGATGCTCTTTCTTGATTTCTACCTCCATGATTTTAGCATTGCGAAGAGCTCAGAATTGTCTTAGTCATCCCTTGCATATTATAGTTCATCACGAAGCTCTTATAGCTTGGTGGCGTGATTGGAGAATTCTGTCAATGACACTATCATCCGGAAGATTAACTCCCAGCTGAATTAAGTGATTATTATACCCGGACATTTTGAGTATGTGCTCCTTGACGAACTATTCTCCTCCATCTTGCAGCTAAAGAACTTATTGGAGACTTCATATCTCTCAATCCGGGCATTTGCTTGAAATATTAACTTCAACTCTGGAACATCTCATATGCTCCATGAGCGTTCAAAACGTCGTTGAAGACCCGGTTCTAAGCCGTAAAGCATGGCACACTGAACTATAGAGTAGTCATCAGCTTTGCTCGCCAGACGTTCACAACCGGCGGCGCTCTGCAGCAGGCACTCGCACCAAGCGGTGCTTCGGGGCGTAATTTTTACATGCAGCAATGAGGATAATCCTCGTTACGGACCCAGTCCGTGTAATTGCTACCATCATCTTTCAACTTTGCTTTCTCAAGGAACGCATTAAAATTCAACGGAACAACAGCACGAGCCATCTATCTACAGTAAACATAGACAAGCAAAATACTATCGGTACTAAGTTCATGATAAATTTAAGTTCAATTAATCATATTAAAAACTCCCACTTAGACAGACATCTCTCTAGTCATCTAAGTGATTACGTGATCCAAATCAACTAAACCATGTCCGATCATCACGTGAGATGGAGTAGTTTCAATGGTGAACATCACTATGTTGATCATATCTACTATATGATTCACGCTCGACCTTCGGTCTCCGTGTTCGAGGCCATATCTGCATATGCTAGGCTCGTCAAGTTTAACTGAGTATTCTGCGTGTGCAAAACTGGCTTGCACCCGTTGTAGATGGACGTAGAACTTATCACACTCGATCATCACGTGGTGTGCGGGTACTACGAACTTTTAGCAACGGTGCATACTCAGGGAGAACACTTCTTGATAATTTTAGTGAGAGATCATCTTATAATGCTACCGTCAATCAAAGCAAGATAAGATGCATAAAGGATAAACATCACATGCAATCAATATAAGTGATATGATATGGTCATCATCATCTTGTGCTTGTGATCTCCATCTCGAAGCACCGTCATGATCACCATCGTCACCGGTAGCGACACCTTGATCTCCATCGTAGCATCGTTGTCGTCTCGCCAACTATTGCTTCTCGACTATCGCTATCGCTTAGTGATAAAGTAAAGCAATTACATGGCTTTGCATTTCATACAATAAGCGACAACCATATGGCTCCTGCCGATTGCCGATAACTCGGTTACAAAACATGATCATCTCATACAATAAAATATAGCATCACGTCTTGACCACATCACATCACAACATGCCTGCAAAAACAAGTTAGGCGTCCTCTACTTTGTTGTTGCAAGTTTTACGTGGCTGCTACGGGCTGAGCAAGAACCGTTCTTACCTACGCATCAAAACCACAGCGATAGTTTGTCAAGTTGGTGCTGTTTTAACCTTCGCAAGGACGGGCGTAGCCACACTCGGTTCAACTAAAGTGAGAGAGACAGACACCGCCGGTCACCTTTAAGCAACTAGTGCTCGGGCGGTGAAACCAGTCTCGCGTAAGCGTCACGCGTAATGTCGGTCCGGCCGCTTCATCTCACAATACCGCTGAACCAAAGTATGACATGCTGGTAAGCGGTATGACTTATATCGCCCACAACTCACTTGTGTTCTACTCGTGCATATGACATCAACGCATAAAACCTGGCTCGATACCTTTGTTGGGGAACGTAGTAATTTCAAAAATTTTCCACGTACACGCAAGACCATGGTGATGGCATAGCAACGAGAGAGGAGAGTGTCCGTCCACGTACACTCGTGACCGAAAGCGAAGCGTTATAACAACGCGGTTGATGTAGTAAATGCGTCTTCACGATCCGACCGATCCAAGCACCGAGCGTCACGGCACCTCCGAGTTCGCACACGTTCAGCTCGATGGCGATCCCGGACTCGATCCAGCAAAGTGTCGGGATGAGTTCCGTCAAGACGACGGCGTGGTGGCGATGATGATGCTCCACCGGCGCAGGGCTTCGCCTAAGCTCATGACGATATGACTTCTCCGGCGCAGGGCTTCGCCTAAGCTCATGACGATATGACGAAGTGGAATATGGTGGAGGGGGCACCGACACGGCTAAGGAACGATCCGTAGATCAACTTGTGTGTCATGGGGTGCCCCCTGCCCCGTATATAAAGGAGCAAAGGGGTGCGGCCAGCCCTAGGGGAGGCGCGGTGGAGGAGTCCTACTCCCACCGAGTAGGACTCCCTCTCCTAGTTGGATTAGGATTGGAGGAGGGGAAGAGGAAGGCGCCGCCCCTCTCCTGTCCTATTCGGACTAGAGGGGGGGGCGCGGCCTGCCTGGCCGGCCCTTCCTCTTCTCTCTTATGGCCCATCAAGGCCCATAGACCCCGGGGTTCCGTAACCCCGGTGTTCGATAACTTCCGTTTTCATCCGGAACCTTTCAGAAGTCAAACATAGGCTTCCAATATATCAATCTTTATGTCTCGACCATTTGAGACTCCTCGTCATGTCCGTGATCACATCCGGGACTCGAACAACCTTGGTACATCAATACTTATAAACTCATAATGAACTGTCATCGAAGCGTTAAGCGTGCGGACCCTACGGGTTCGAGAACTATGTAGACATGACCTAGAACCATTCTCGGTCAATAACCAATAGCGGAACCTGGATGCCCATATTGGTTCCTACATATTCTCGAAGATCTTTATCGGTCAAACCGCATAACGATATACGTTGTTCCTTTTGTCATCGGTATGTTACTTACCCGAGATTCGATCGTCGATATCCAATACCTAGTTCAATCTCGTTACCGGTAAGTCTCTTTACTCGTTCCGTAATACATCATCTCACAACTAACTCTTTAGTTGTAATGCTTGCAAGGCTTATGTGATGTGTATTACCGAGAAGGCCCAGAGATACCTCTCCGACAATCGGAGTGACAAAAACTAATCTCGATTCATGCCAACTCAACATATACTTTTGGAGACACCTGTAGAGCACCTTTATAATCAACCAGTTACGTTGTGATGTTTGGTAGCACACAAAGTGTTCCTCCGGTAAACGGGAGTTGCATAATCTCATAGTTGTAGGAACTTTGTATAAGTCATGAAGAAAGCATAAGCAACATACTAAACGATCAAGTGCTAAGCTAACGAAATGGGTCATGTCAATCACATCATTCTCCTAATGATGTGATCCCATTAATCAAATGACAACACATGTCTATGGTTAGGAAACATAACCATCTTCGATCAATGAGCTAGTCTTGTAGAGGCATACTAGTGACTATCTGTTTGTCTATGTATTCAAACATGTATTATGTTTCCGGTTAATACAATTCTAGCATGAATAATAAACATTTATCATGATATAAGGAAATAAATAATAACTTTATTATTGCCTCTAGGGCATATTTCCTTCATTATCTTCTCTCGTCCCACAAAGAACACAGCAATCAGAGCCCGGAACATTACGTTTACGGATTTGGTCACCCGTAGGAAGGCGCCCACGAGAGGCTTGCCAGAGAAACACCTTAATCTTAGGGGGGATGCGGGCTTTCCATATCCACTTAAATTTGGAGGTGATGGATCCCTCAATAAGTTTGCTATACAAGGATTTAACCGAGAAGCGGCCAGAGGGGGAATGGGGCCACACCACTGAGTCTTCCTCCTCCGAGAGCGGAGGGAAGAGGGCAGCAAGACGTGCCAGTCTTCCAACTCTACAGTAGAGAGAGAGCGACGCAGCTGAAGGTCCCAATTATTCGACGCAAGCTCAGAAATAGAAATCTGGGGGTTTGGACAATAAGAGTATAAAACAGGGAAAGAAGAAGCCAGTGGAGAGGCCCCGCACCACCAATCAAGCCAGAACCTAGTAGATTTCCCATTACCAACAACAAACTTGACAAGGCCTTGAAAGGTAGGCCGAAGTTTAACAGGATCGCGCCAACATTGAGATGCCCCAGATGCACGGGCAAACATAGGGCTGCAGGAAGGCAAAAACTTCGCCTTTTCTTTTAAGCTTAGCTTATGCTCATTGTTTAGAATTTCAGAACCAACTCACCTAGTTCTCTCTCTTGTTGCCGAGAGAGCTTGCACTGCAATTGGGCATAAACGCATTGGTGGCAGAGCTTGAGAAGGGAGGTGAAGGTGCGGAGGAATATATGGGGGCGAGTACATATGCTAAAAAGCCTCAGATATTTTTCGTGTAGCTCTTATTTAACGTATTTCAACTGGAAATTGATACACATGTACATTCTGTCTATTGGTATACGTGTACTTTTTCTAGAATTTTTTAAAGCTGAAAAGTTTGAATTTTGAGGTTTTTAAATTAAGGCGTCCATGGAGCCGGGTCTTCGTTTGGCATTTTCTTCTGCATTGATCCCTATATTACTCGACAGTACAAATTTCGTCGGCCGGAAATTTTCTTCTCTGCCACCACAATCGGAATTCTCAGGTGTACTACTCACTCTATACTTGGTTCAAACCAACTCCTCGCTCACAGCCGCTGGCATGCTACTATTTGAAGATCGTGTCGCTGTTGTGCGGCTGGTCGACGACCCGACAGTGGTGGTGGTGTCGCTGTACTCCATGGTGGAAGCTGCGAAAGGCTGCAGGTACACAGCCACCGGCATCTTGGGCGGCAGCACCGGCATCCTGAACTTCCTTGACTGCAGCGCCTCGGCGGCCTGCCTGATCGCCGGCCTCATCTTTGGGTCAGGGTGCGCGGCCCATAGCCCGACGGCCACCACCCTCTCCACCTCCCACTGGTCGAACACGCCGCCGAGACGCTCGTCAGCAGCGTCGAGGGCGGTGCCCCTTCCATAGAGGTCCCACGCCCACTCCAGTAGCCGGAACACCTGGCCGTCCGTGGCGCCGGCGCTGGACGGCGCCATCGGCCGCCGCCCGCACACGATCTCCAGCAGCGTGACGCCAAAACTGTACATGTCGGACTCGGTGGACGCCTTGCCGGTGATGACGCACTCCGGGTCGAGGTAGCCCGGGGTGCCTGCCATGCCGGTCATCGTCTGCAAGCTCATGCCGTGGTCGATGAGCCGTGAGAGGCCAAAGTCGCCTAACTTGGTGTTGAAGGACTCGTCCAGCATGATGTTGCTCGGCTTAATGTCGCCGTGGACGACACATTGATCCCATTCTTGGTGGAGGTACAGCACGGCAGACGCCAATCCAAGAATTATCTGGTATCTGATAATAACAAAAGTAAAGGCACAATCAAGTGGAATCAGATTTGATCCAAGCACTCCGACTCAGTTTGAAACGACTAGTGTCTCTAGCTCGCCACTGTTCATCGACCAAAAATTTGGATCTCAATGGACTCAAAGATAGAAAAGATATAGTTCAACCATATGATTTTGGCACGGAAGGAGTTACAAACTGAAGTGTAAATCCATCATTGGTTAGTGATGGGGCCCCCAACGAAATTCTAAGGGGGAGGGATTAATAAAGAGCCGACAAGTTAGTCCGTAGCCTCTCTCCCGTGCCATACGCCCCGTAAGTGCAGGATTATTGTTGTGATTATGCATAGGTCAGATGTTGCTCATTACGCATTATACTCCCTCCGTTTCTAAATAATTGTCTTTCGAGCCATCTTAAATGGACTACAACATACAGATATATGTAGACATGTTTTAGAGTGTAGGTTCACTCATTTTGCTCCATATGTAGTCACTTGTTGAAATATCTACAAAGACAATTATATAGGAATGAAGAGAGTATCTGTTTAATGCTACAGTACAGTTTAAGTTATAAAAGCGTCCTTTGAAAAAACTGATATGAATATTTTTCTAGTCTAGACTGTAATAAGCGTGAGTCCAAAATTAGGGTCATTTCAGTCAAGATACGAAATCAAGTTAAGAATACGACTGACATGTAGCTCCAAGCAAAGCATGCATACCTAACTTGCCATGTCAGAACCTCTTGTTTGCCGTAGAGGTACCCATCGAGGCTGCCGTTGTGCACGAGCTCGTAGACCAGCAGCAGCCGCCTGCGGCAATGGCACCAGCCGATGAGCTGCACAAGATTCCGGTGGCGCAGCCTGCTGATGATGGTGACCTCCGACCTGTACTCCTTCCTCCCCTCCGAGGACGCCCCTCGCGAGAACACCTTGATGGCGACGTCGCGGCCGCCGAGCTCTTTCATGTGGCCCCGGTACACCGACCCGGAGCCGCCCTGCCCCAGCTTCCCTTCCTCCGCGAAGTTCCTCGTCGCCGCCGCCAGGTTGGCGTACGGGATGGGCCGGGGTCCCGCGCTGGAACCGAACTCGTCGTCGTCAATGTCGAGGGAGTCCGGAGTCATGTCGCCGGCGAGGATGTCTTTGTCGTCCGGCTGCCTGTTTCTCCTGCTTGCACGCCGGAGCAGCACTGCGACGGCGACCCCGAGCAGGAGCACAAGGAAGGCCGCGGCGGCAACCCCGGCACTGAGTTTGGTCGACCAGAGAGATGAGGCGGCAGTGTCGTTCCTTGGTGGGAGCGTGGACTGGAAGGAGCACGAGAGCACCGTGTGATTGCTGCCGAACTCTGCGCCGGTGGCCGCCGAGAAGCCTATGGAGACCTTGTCCGGCAGCAAGTTCCGCAGGTCGATGGTGGCGCCCAGGTTGTAAGTGGTGCCACCGACGCTGAGGAAGACGTCCAGCCTCGTCGTGGCGCTGTCGTACTTCACCGTTGAAGACATCACGCCGGCGTCAACGAGGCTGGTGTCTGGCAAGATCATGAAGTTGCCGCGTGAGTCGATGTTGTTCACGTCTACGCCGATGTGCCGGCTGCTCGGGTCCCACACGTCGCGGTGGGTGTCGAACTCCACGGCGACGAAGCGGGCGCTGCCGGACGCGTTCGCCAGGTGCGCCGTCTCGTCGAAGAGCCCAAGGAAGCCCTCGTAGGACTCCTGCGGCATTTCGGGCATGTAGGGCGCGAGGAAGAACGCCATGCCGTGACCAGGGGTGCCGATCCCGCCAGGCAGGGACTGGATGGTGAAGTTGAAGCTGGCGGTGAAGCTGGCCGCCTCGCCCGTGTCGCCGTCCCAGAGCTGCACCGCCGGCTTGTACAGAGCGCGGCCCCTTGCTCGACAGCCGGCGACGTTCTTGTCGCCGAGGAGATCAACCCTGCCGTCGATGATCTTCGCGTCGTCCTCCGCTCGGAAGTCGCCGGAGCTGAAGCCGTGGTCGAAGGAGACAGCGGTCGCATAGTGGACGACATGTACACAGAGGAGGAGCGAGAAGTACAAGCACAGCTTCAGCGCAGCCATTGCTGTGGTTGAGAGTTCTGAGCAGCCCATGTGGTAACAAGCCCGCTTTCTAGTCGTGCGAGGGAAAAACCTCGAGCAGCCATTAACGTACGTTTTCCAAACTAGATGCCAATCTGACATGGAAGTCTGCGCCACTGTAAGTGACATCTTAGGCTAGTCATAGTGGGGAGTAACTTAGACTAGTGTCATGCATATGACACTAGTTTTTGTTACTACCTTTATAGTGCAAAGTAACATACAAATAGTATCATAGATGATAGCATTTATTACATTACAGACTCATTTTGCTTTGGGTTACGTTATGTTACAGTAACATATTATGTTACTCCAAATACCTCTCTCCTCATTAACTCTATGCCACATAAGCAACATATCTTGGTGGTGGAGTGGTTGGTGTCTTCATTCTGAAGCATGACGGCCTAGTCTTCCTGCTACATACTGCCCGGCGTCGCCCATTGCTTAGTGATGCCCCATTTGGTCTCCTTCATGGATGCACGCCTTCGTTCGACAGCACGCGTCCCGTGCTCCGTGCTGCCACTCCTGGTTATGGTTCTCGTCTGGTTGGTCTTTCGTTGTTTGTGGGTCAACTCCGTGTACTTCTCCTATGGCAGCTCGATCACCTTGAGACGGGCTCCGTGGTAGCCACTCTACTGGTCGACGGTACGGCACCCATCGAGCCTGGGTGAAGGGTACTGGCCCTTTGCAACGGTGTAGACAACTCAAGTGTTGCCGAAGTATGGCCTATGGATGCAGCCGGCGCTCGATGCTTGCACGAGTGGCCCTCCTCCCGTGCACTTAGTTGGCTAGTTGGTGTTGGCGTAGTGCTGGTCATCGGCAACGGTGCTCCTACTGTTGCCATTGTGCTGTTGTGCCTAGTGCCTTGTATCTTCCTTTTTGCTTTGCTTTGCATTCATTTTCTGTGTAATGTAGTTCCCCTGTAATACTGGCCGGTTGATGACTTTATTAATTCAAAGGCAGGCTAGGTTCGAGCTCTTCTCGGGCTCGACCGGCGTCTTTTCTCTAAAGAGGCAACAACTAAGCCTATAAATGCATTCATGGTCTCTTGCCGGTAAATCGGAACACACCGATAACATTCTCCACCAACCCAATCACGATCCTACACCGACGGGTCCTCAGAGATCAAGGACCTTAGGTGCCACGAGGCAGCGACAAGCCTGCCAGCCGCGCCACAGGGGGGGCGCCCCCAGGCTTGTGGGCTCCTCATGGCACTTCTCGACCTAATTCCAGCTCTATAAATACCTAAATATTCTCAGTACATCAGAGAGCCACCCGAAACACTTTTTACTCTGCCGCAAGTCTCTGTTCTCGCAAGATCCCATCTGGAGGCCTCTCCAGTACTCTGCCGGAGGGGAGATCGATCACGGAGGGGATCTACATCAACCTTGCTGCCCTTTCGATGATTTGTGAGTAGTTTACCATAAAGACCTACGGGTTCATAGCTAGTAGTTAGATGTCCTCCTCTCTCTCTATGATCTTCAATACAATGTTCTTCTCGATGTTCTTGGAGTTCTATTCGATGTCATCATTTTTTGCGGTGTTTTTATTGAGATCGATGAATTGTGGGTTTATGATCAAATTATTCATGAATATTATTTAAGTGTTCTCCGAATACTTATATGCATAATTATTATAGCTTTGTATTTATCTTATATGAAATCTTATTTGATGACGGGACGTACCCATGCACATGCATGCACGTAGATAGGGGTCACTAGTAGTGCTACATGCATGTAGTTTTCCATGTTTTTTGCTACAGTATCTTCCCTACTTGGGCTTTTTTCATGCATGTATTCTCCTCTTGCTAATCAAATGAATTTGGTAGATCTCCTATCAACATTTAAAAAAAACAATCACCTGACAACTACTCAAAGGAATCCATGAACTACACACTTGTTATAATATCCTGGTTACAATGCACGTATCTCCACATTTGTCTCTTATCTTCCTACATAGCTTCATCATAAAAAAACTATCATCCATCAGGCAGGAGAGCAGAGAATTGTGCGGCGTTGAAGCATCGCTGATTGGACCAAGTTTCTCCGGTTTGATCCAAAGTGTTTCATCCCTGGTGTCTCCTATTCTCAAGCTAAGCTAGCATATTCTCTTTCTTTTGTCTTGCATTGTTGATATTATAGGTGTAATGGGAAAATGTGTTATGCGGTGAAACTCAGTGACTCATGAAGCATGAAGAGAACCACTCGCCCCGATGGTTGCATGTATATATAGACAAGTATATGAGTTGTAAGCCATATAAGGTGTGGTTGGTGAAACTATTTATCGGCAATCGATTTTATGAGATGTTTCTTAAAGAACGTAGCTAATGATTTATATATTGAGGGCAAGGGTCACCTTTTCTTTTACGTTTAGTGCAAACTTACGCTTGTCGTTTCAGACTTGAGAACCAACTCATCTAGTTCTTTCTTGGTTAATAAATGTATTCTAACAAGGGCCCTCGCTGTGAGAGCTTGCCCTACATCTGGGCATGGACATGTCTTGCGGGTAGAGCTTGAGAGGGGAGGTGAAGGCGCAGAGGAAAATATGGTGGCAAGCACTCCTGACAAGTCAGACTGCACGACCACAATCGAGGTGGTCGAATGCAACATGCCATTGGCGGGAGGAGATGACGACGAGGTAGAGAAAACCATCTCGTCCACCCACACAGTTTCCCTCAGCAAGCACATATGTCTTCGTTTTTAACATCTTTTGTTTATATTTCAAAAAACTGAGGCTGGCTGCCGCGTGTATTTTCTTTTCATGGTCTCTATGTTTGTAATGTAGACATCTAAGCAAACCGACTCGCTATTTTCAGTTTTGAGGACTAGCAATGTGGCAAGGCAACCCTAAAATAAGTGTCTTCGAGTTCATTTCCTGGAGAAAATTGCAACAAGGAAGAAACATGTGAGAGATCTGCAAGCCGTGGAGTTGTTGTACATCTTTTCGACATAGATGTCATTGCCGCCTACCTGACTTCACATGATTCTTTGATTGTTTTGGTGAAGTAGGAAATGATGTCACACCGGAGTAACACATGTTGGAGTACAACATCCTTGGTCTATCGAAGTGTCCCATTCCGAGTGTCTCCCGTTAATGGTGTTACGCATCTATGTTGCGCTCTATCTTTGCCAAAGAAAAACCAATACTTCGATGGAAAGTACTTTGGTTCCCCTGATATATTTGGACTACTCATCTCTACTATTAAGAGGGGGGGGGTCTACCGTCGTGACAGTCTACTATTACTTATGAGAGTATTTTCTTGAATTGAAAGGTCACATTAATTATAGAAAGTATCATGGAGTGTTGGGTACAAAGATTAAAGTATTTATGCTCCCATTGCGACTCGGAGGCAATTAGAGCATCTCCACTTGCCCCCCAACAGGCCCCCTAGGCCCCTTTTTTATCGCCAGCTAAAAAAAATGGTCCGGTCATGCCCGCAGGAGCCCAAATTTCGCCGATTAGGGCTGAAATTGGCGCCGACGGACATTGCCCGAACCCAGCACGCTGAGGGCTGACTGGAGACGCCGGGGAGGAGGAAAATGCGCCAAAACTTCCCACGCCAGATTCCCACCTCATGGGCCCGCCGAGTCAGCGACTAGGCATCACCGTCCTCAGCGCCCCGCCTCGGCTCCCGCGCGGATCAATGCCAAGGCTGCCGCCGGTCAACCTTCCATTGATCACGGGCGGCGCAGTGAAGGCGACCCACCGCAAGTCCCGCCCCTTCCCGCCACGCGTCTGCACTGCTGCCGATCCCTCGCCGCTATAAAATCCGCCTTCTTCGCAGTTGGACGCACACTCGCCTCGCCACAGCCATCTCTCTCTCTCGCCGCCGACCACTTTCTCTCCTTCGTCGCCCTTGTTCTCGCCCTCTCTCCTTCCTCTCTCCTTTCCCCTTCAAGCCGACTGATGGAGGAGAGGTTCCCCGACAACAGAGCGGCGGCCAACGGCTTTGGCCGCCCCCATCTGCACAAGTGGAACGCACGTCTTCTGCGTGAGGCCAACTACCCCGCGCCGTCGGACATGTGCCTGCCGGGCTCGTGGAGGCTCAACGCCGGAGGCGTCCCATTGTCCCCGCCGCCAACCGACGTCGAACACCGCGGCGAGATCGCGTGGGTCCGGGCGTCCCTACCGGAGGAGGCGCGACAGCTGCCGAAGTTCGGCCCCGACAATCACCGTTTGTGGACGGCGTACTTCCAGCGCCGCCACGCCGACCAACTCGCGTCCACCAGCGGCGCTCCGGCGCCAAGGGGGCGCCACAACTCCGAGGGACGGCTTCAGTGGTAGGGCGTCGCTGGGCGCACGCTCCACGCCGTCCTCGAGCACCTTCAGGGCGGCAACGAGCCGCGGAGTACTCGGCGCCCTCGCTCTCACGCCAAAGCAACAACTCCTTGCTGCCGAGGCGCATGGCGGGGTCCTCCTCCTCCTCCGGCTCCTGCTCCTCCGGCACGACGCCGCTCGCCACCATCAAGGTTAAGCCCCTGGAGATGTCGGAGCGCAGGCGCAGTCGCGGAGGCAACCTCGTCATAAACGAGGACCGCCGCCAATCTTCACCTCCTCCACGCGGCCATCTTCATCTGTTCAGGCCAAACACGGAGCCAGCGACGCTCTTCGTCGTCAAGCAGGAGCACGTCGACATGGCCACCGACCTCGGCACCGGGATAAAGTTGTCGCGCGACGACTATGTCCGGGAGGAGATGGAGCGCCAGCGCCGAGCCCTGCAGGAGATCACCTAGTGCGCCTGGGCCGCGGGGAGGGTGGTGTCATCGTCGTCGACAACGACGATGACGAGGCGCCGGCGCCGCCCAACCCCGTTCGCAGCGGCGACGGGGCAGGGCTGCAGCAAGGACGACGGCATGCAGGACGACGACGACGGCGGTGGCGGCAACTACATCGCCTTCTACAAGCTCCTCAGCATGGACTAGGCTCGGGGCGGCGGCGTGCAAGACGACGACGGCGGCGGCGACGGCAGCGACTACACGGCCTTCTACAAGCTCCTCGGTATGGACTCGGCTCGGGGCGGCGGCAGCGGCGTAGTTTTGAATTTTTTATTATGTCTTTCAAAATTTGTACAAATATGAATGAATAGTCTGAATTTCAAATTAGTATCATTTTCTTTAAAACTTAGCCGAATTTCCATTTCAAAAATAGCGCCGGTTAGCCCCAAGAGGCGCTATTTCAGTTCCGGGTACGCCGAACTGCTGGAGATGCTCTTAGCTAGTATTCGTTCAATTGCACGGCCGCGTACATCCTATTTTCCACAGAAAAATACTCTTGTGTCACAACTTTCTTGTAGAAAGTGACGTGGACATAGAAGAATCCACTAATATGAAGTGAGCCTTGCTTCGGTAGACCTCCCTTCACAAACTATCCAGTAATATGATGATATGAAGTACGCACATTCTTGTAGTAGCAGCAGTACACGATCTCAGCGCGCGTGGTGTAGCAACTTTGAGGGCGAGCAATGGAATAGTCCAAGTATGTATGCTCCTACTGGAACCGTGCGTACGATACATACGTGAACCACTCACGGCCTCACGGGTTCTCACCGTTCGTAACAAAAGTCGAATGACAGACTCGATCGAGTTGCCTCATGCATATGTCTTGTTCGTGGAATTCTTTGCCACTCCAAGAAAATTCCTTGCCACGGTGCTAGACTTTCCAGGCAAACTGCAGAAATTTCTCGCACAAATCCACTATAAAAGCACCTCTATACTCAAGCTATACGTACAGCAGAAGCAAAGCTATCTAGTGTAGGCACATAGAAATCATTTAGATACCGAACCGAGAATGCAGACGCCCAAGCTAGCCATCTTGCTCGCCCTAGCCATGGCGGCCGCTATGGTTAACCTTTCCCAGGCGCAGAACTCGCCGCAGGACTACCTCTCACCTCACAACGCTGCCCGTGCCGCGGTCGGCGTGGGCGCGGTGAGCTGGAGCACGAAGCTGCAGGGGTTCGCCCAGAGCTACGCCAACCAGAGGATCAACGACTGCAAGCTGCAGCACTCGGGCGGGCCCTATGGGGAGAACATCTTCTGGGGGTCGGCCGGCGCGGACTGGAAGGCGGCGGACGCGGTGAACGCTTGGGTGGGCGAGAAGAAGGACTACGACTACGGTTCCAACACCTGCGCGGCGGGGAAGGTGTGCGGGCACTACACACAGGTGGTGTGGCGCGCGTCCACCAGCATCGGCTGCGCCCGCGTCGTCTGCAACAACAACCTCGGCGTCTTCATTACCTGCAACTACGAGCCCCGCGGGAATATCGTTGGACAGAAACCATACTAACTGTGATGCACGTCTTCGCAGTACATACATGCATAAATACATCTAGTCTTTCGTCCCTAATCTCATGCACCTTCGTATTCCTAACTAGCCAGAGGAACCGAGCGAGTAAATAAAAGGAATGCCGTAATAAGCCATGTATTCCATCCTGGACTGTAATAAATAATGAGCCTTTCTATGGACACTTAAATAAATGTGAGTCTTTCATTAACTGTTAATTTGATCTAGATTTGTTTGTGTTATACTTGTGCAGGGGTCATGCTAATCTTCTTTGTATCATTGCAATTTAATAGGATATCCCCTAATTTTCTTTTATTATCGTTTATCTGGGGCGATCAAATCTATTTTGATCCGATCTCACCAAAACCTCGAATTTAATCTCTCTGCACTGGATCGATCAGTGATTCTCTCTGGAGCTCGACTGATCATGAACTTCTCATTTGGTGATGGGCAAACGTTTAGGGATATATAAGTCGAACATACCTCAATACAAATGTAAGAGAACTAAATTTCTCTATTAATAAAGTGAGTTGCTGAAAAAATTGATTATGGTAAACACTCTATTCCTAGTGTAGTTAATTATTCTAATGAAAATTTTGTTAATTTGGCTCAAAATGTGGGGTTAAATTATAGAAATTCTAAGGAAATTGTTAATTTCAATTTAAATATTATCAAATATTTTAATCAAACTTGGCTTGCTTTAATTAAGCAGGCTAATGTTCATCATAATATGATTCTCCAAAGGATGATAGGAAAGATTTGGTTGAAAGTTGGGAGTATGATGTAGAGGAAATGTTGTCTGCTGAAGGGAAAAGTGACATTGTTTCTAAAGACGAAAATTGTCACCATATTAGGAAATTATCTTTTGATAAGAAAAACAAAAGGAATAACAAGTCACCCCAGAATTCTGGTGGGAGACATGTTTGCTCCATACCAGGTTTAGATAACCTTGGGAAAAAACAAATCGGAATTCTACCGTGTTTAAAATGAGAGATATTTTTTGGAACATGAGAGGATTTGGAAGTCATATTAAGAAAAGATTTTGCGGAGAATCAATATTGATTAAAAAAAGTGGATTTCCTGGGATTGCAAGATACCATGAAAAAAATCTAGATCTAGCCACAAAATATATGTGCTGGCAGAGATTTCCATTGGCGTCATACCCCTTCTAGGGGGGAATCTGGTGACCTTTTCTTATGAGTTAATTATACTGGTGTAATGTCTCACCAAGATGGGGATTATTATATCAAAATGGCGGTGCAAGATGTTAAACTGAATTTGTTTGGGATCAGGTCTTGGTTTATGGTGAAGCTTACCCTGATAGAAAAGCAAAACATCTTGGCTGAGCTATCCACAGTTTTTCAGAATATCAATAATCCTATATTATTTGGGGGAGATTTCTAGGTTATTAGGAAACATCTTATAAATAAACTAGGGGAACCTGGACATTAGAGTTTTCTGTTCAATGACTTCATTGAGCATGCTGGTCTTAGAGAGCTGGATTTAAATTATGCATAATATATTTGAGATACTAACTTGTAAATACCTACATTTGATAGGTTAAATATAGCATTTTGTTGCATTGATTGGGAGGTAAATTACCCCTTGACTGAGTTTACTACTATGGTTAGAGGGAAATCTAATCACACACCTTTGTTTTCAGACTCGTGATGTGCCACAATTGACCCTATTTTCAAATTTGGAAACTCCTGATTTTTAAGAGAAAGGATTCAAAAGTTGGTTGTTGATGCTTGGCTGGATCCTGCTTTTTTGGGGCCCTAATATAGAAAAGTGCAATATAGGTTGAGGAAGCTTATTGCCAAAATAAAAAGATGAAATAGGAATATGAATGCTTGGTATAAGATTTTAAAGCTGCCTTGATCAAATTGGGTAATATTGATAAACAGTGTGAGTTTTTTGGATTAACTTCTGATATGAGGCAAGAACAAAAGACTTGAGAGCTCAGTTAGATAGAATTATGTTACAAGAGGAACTTGATTGGAAACAGAGAGCCAAGATAACAGAAATAATTGAAGGAGAAGTTAATACTAAATATCTGCATGCCAAAGCTAACTGTAAAGTAGGGAAAATAAATAAATTCCCTAGACCAAGAAGAGGGCATAACTGAAGGGGAGAATAATCAGATTGAATATATTACAAATTTTTACGAAAAGCTATTTGGACATCCTAAGGTTTCTGACACCCCCTTACATGTTGAGAATAAAAAATATTCCAAGAGGGGCTGCAGAAAAATTGACTTCAAAATTCTCTTTGGAGGAAATTAAGGAATTGGTTTGTAAATGGTCCACAGTAAATCTCCTGCACTTGATTGATTTACTGCAGAACTTTATCAACTTTTCTGGAATTTGATAAAATTTGACTTGAAAATTTTATTTGATTATTTTCAGAAAGGGGACGTAGATATATCTAGATTAAACTATGGTATTATTACCTTGGTACCCTAGAGGAAAGATGTTCATCATATATATAAATATAGGCCTATCTGCCTACTAAATGTCAGTTTTAAAATCTTTATGAAAGTTTTAATGAATACACTTAATGGTGTGGTTGGGGATGTCATATCTCGCATCCAAAGTGCTTTTGTGAAAGGGAGATACATAATGGAGGGGATTATGATTTTACATGAGGCTTTAAATATCCACATTAAAAAAGAGGGTTGTCTTATTTTTAACGTAGACTTTGAAAAAGCTTATGATAAAATCAAGTGACCTTTTGTTTTACATATGCTGAAAATTAAAGCGTTTCTAGACCAGTGGATTGACTGGGTTATGCAAACTATTATGGGGGTGGTGATGATGTAGGCATTAAGGTTAATGACCATGTTGGCCCTTACTTTCCTACTCATAAAGGTTTGATATAGGGGGATGCAGTATGTAATTTAGTATTTGACTTGGTTGTTGATGCTCTGGCCATGTTAATGAATAATAATGCAATAGAAATTAGTTTGGATAAAGGGGTTTTATCTGAATATACGAATAGTGTTGTTAACATGTTGCAGTGTGCTGATGATGCCATCTTTCTATGACAAGATCATTAAGATAGTTCTCATAATTTAAAATACACCCTCTATCTGTTTGAACAAATGCCTGGTCTTAAGCTCAATTTTCATAAGAGTGAGTTTTTTTATTTGGGGAGGCAAAAAAAATATAGAATCAAAATTTGTTGATGTCTTTACTTGTCTAGTTGGGTTCCTTCCCTTGAAATATATAGGAATGCCAGTAGATGAGAAGAGGACCAGGAATAAAAAATTGGAAAAGTTCTGAAGATACGGCCAAAAAGAAATGTAGTACTTGGTAAGGTAGGATTTTGCCTAGTGGAAGTGGGGTTACCTTGATCCAATCCTCCCTTACTGGGAAACTTTATGATGTCCTTTAATGGATTGCCTACGGAATTAATAGACAAATTGATTTCTTTAGAGACAGATTACTTTGGCAAGAAGATGATAAAAAGAGGAAATATCATCCTATCAAGTGGTTTGAAGTGTGCTGACCCAAATATTTAGGAGGTTTAGGTATTCAAAATTTTTCCGTTATGAATCAGGCCATGCTGTGTAAGTGGTGTTGGAATATTTTGAATTGTGATGACTAATCGGCAGGAAATATTAACAAAAAAAAAAGAGAAACCAATGCCTTACACTGATAAAAACAAGGCAAGGAGATTTAAGTTTTGGAATGGTCTGCTAAAACTTATATCATTGTTTCCCATGTATAAATTTACTATATGGAATAAAAAAATGTGAGTGGTTGGAAGATAAACCATTCCAACATAATTTCCATAGTTTATATAACATATGCATTCACTAGTAGAAAACAGGGCATTGGTCCAGGCCTGGCCAGCCCATTAGTCCCGGTTCAGTCACGAACCGGTACCCATGGGGGCATACGTCCCGGTTCTTGAGCCCAGGGGGCCGGCCGGGCCTCGATGGGCATTGGTCCCGGTTCGTTTGGACCCTTTGGTCCCGGTTCCAGACATGAACCGGGACCAATGGGCCTCGCTCCTGGACCACATCCATTGGTCCCGATTCATGGCTGGAACCGGGACCAAAGGGGGGCCTTCTATCCCGGTTCTAGCCATGAACCGGGACCAATGATGTGGCTATATATACCCCATCGCCCGTGAGCAGATCACTCCACTACTCTGTTTTTTCTGGCCGGCGGGGGGAGGGCTTTGTGGTGCTCTAGCTCACCTCCTATGCACATAAGGTGTTCGATGAAATGCCCGAGCCACACTACTTAAGCTTTCTCCTCTCCAAGCTTGACCTCCGATACGTCTCCAACGTATCTATAATTTTTGATTGCTCCATGATATTATATATTCTATTTTGGATGTTTAATGAGCTTATTTATACACTTTTATATTATTTTTGGGACTAACCTATTAGCCGGAGGCCCAGCCCAAAATATTGTTTTTTTGCCTATTTCAGTGTTTCGCAGAAAAGGAATGTCAAACGGAGTCGAAACGGAGTGAAACCTTCGGGAGAGTTATTTTTGGAACAAATTGATCCGGATTTGGAGTGGACGTCAAGAAATCACTGAGGAGGCCACGAGGCAGGGGGCGCGCCCTCCACCCTCGTGGGCCCCTCGTGGCTCCACCGACCTACTTCTTCCTCCTATATATACCTACGTACCCCCAAACCATCGAAGGGCACCACGAAAGCCTAATTCCACCGCCGCAACCTTCTGTACCCCGTGAGATCCCATCTTGGGGCCTTTTCCGGCACTCTGCCGGAGGGGGCATCGATCACGGAGGGCTTCTACATCAACACCATAGCCTCTCCGATGATGTGTGAGTATTTTACCTCAGACCTTCGGGTCCATAGTTATTATCTAGATGGCTTCTTCCCTCTCTTTGGATCTCAATACAAAGTTCTCCTTGATTCTTTTTGATATCTATTCGATGTAATCTTCTTTTGCGGTGTGTTTGTCGAGATCTGATGAATTGTGGGTTTATGATCAAGATTATCTATGAACAATATTTGAATCTTCTCTGAATTCTTTTATATGATTGGTTATCTTTGCAAGTCTCTTCGAATTATCATTTTGGTTTGGCCTACTATATTGATCTTTCTTGCAATGGGAGAAGTGCTTAGCTTTGGGTTCAATCTTGCGGTGCTCGATCCCAGTGACAGTAGGGGAAATAACACATATTCTATTGTTGCCATCGAGGATAAAAAGATGGGGTTTATATCATATTGCATGAGTTTATTCCTCTACATTATGTCATCTTGCTTAAAGCGTTACTCCGTTCTTATGAACTTAATACTCTAGATGCATGCTGGATAGCGGTCGATGTGTGGAGTAATAGTAGTAGATGCAGGCAGGAGTCGGTCTACTTGTCATGGACGTGATGCCTATATACATGATCATACCTAGATATTCTCTTAACTATGCTCAGTTCTATCAATTGCTCGACAGTAATTTGTTCACCCACCGTAATACTTATGCTATCTTGAGAGAAGCCACTAGTGAAACCTATGGCCCCCGAATCTATTCTCCATCATATTAATCTCACGTCAACAAGCTATTTCTATCTGTGTTTATTTTGCAATCTTTACTTTTAATCTTTATCATAAAAATACCAAAAATATTATCTTATCATCTCTATCATATCTTACTTTTGCAAGTGGCCGTGAAGTGATTGACAACCCCTTTATCGCGTTGGTTGCAAGGTTATTATTTGTTTGTGTAGGTACGAGGGACTTGCGTGTGGCCTCCTACTGGATTGATACCTTAGTTCTCAAAAACTGAGGGAAATACTTACGCTACTTTGCTGCATCACCCTTTCCTCTTCAAGGGAAAACCAACACAGTGCTCAAGAGGTAGCAAGAAGGATTTCTGGCGCTGTTGCCGGGGAGGTGTGCACCAAGTCAAGTCAAGATTTTATTTCCCGTCAACGAGCCATTTCTGGCGCCGTTGCTGGGGAGTATACACACAAGTCAAGACATACCAAGTACCCATCACAAACTCTTATCCCTCGTATTACATTATTTTCCATTTGCCTCTCGTTTTCCTCTCCCCCACTTCACCCTTGCCGTTTTATTCACCCCTCTTTCGTTTGTCTCTTTCGTTTGCTTGTGTTGCCATGTGCCTTCTATGTGCTTGCATCTTTGCTTCTTGCTAAAAATCTATTGATACAGATCCACTTAAAGTGTTCTACTTGGATCATCTTTGATCCTTATGCGCTCGTGCTGAAACCCCAACTAGCCTAGTTGATGGGAAATCTTTAGATGAGCATGCTCATTTTGTGCGTCACCGTTTGTCTAAAAAAGGGAGACTCTTATGGGATCAAATAAACAGATTGTTGTGTTATGCTTGGAATCTTTGTGAAATTTGTGATACTACTTGTTGCTCTAAGAACCCTAAAAACCACCTCCCCTACCTATGTGAGTTTAATGAAAATGAAATCTTATCTTCTTATGCAAATGGTGTTTATAGTTACTATGATATCGAACAAATTGAAGAATTTTTTGCTTTTAAGGGTGCTTATTAAGTTGATTCTTTGATTGAAAAGTATGATATTACTCTTTACGAATATGAAATTTTTGACATACTTGAATATTGCTATGAAAACTATGCTCATAATGTCTATGTAAAAGAATTTATTGAAAGAATGACCGTTGCTTCTAAAGAAAATAATGATATCCATGAATCTACAGATAATGATGATTCCGATAATTTGATTGAAATATCCCTTGATGAACATGATGCTTGCTATTCTTGTGGCCATGATGCCAATATTTATAAAGACGAATTTGCTATAGTTCCTTATGTTAAACATGAGATCGTTGCTATTGCACCCAGACTTGATAATTCCTTCGATGAAAAGCATGATTGCAATGATTTTACTATAAATTATCTTGTTGTCAATTGTGCTAATAATATGGAAACCCTAAGCTTGGGGATGCTAGTTTTGCTATGTCTACTACTTGTTGCAATGATCATGATTGGGGTGATTCTTCTTATGATCTTGAAAATTTATTTAAGCCTCATGATGAATATGAGATTGATAATAATGTTTGCAATAATATTGAACGTGGGTTTGGAAGACTGTCAACTTTAAATCCCACATATTTGGAGAATGTTCAATCTAATGAAGTTTTTGATAAAAGTGGGTTTGGAGAGGTCATGACTTTAGTTAATATTAATCCCACTATTTTGGAAGAGTGTCAACATTGCATACATGTGGATCGTGTTAATAATATGTTTTGTGATAGCTATAATATTGAATTTGCTTATGATCCTACATGTAATTATTATGAGAGAGGAAAATATGGTTGTAGAAATTTTCATGTTACTAAATTACCTCTCGTTATGTTGAGATTGCTATTGTTTCTTTCCGCTTCCTTGCATATGCTAGTTTTTGCCTTCCTTGATAATTTGTTTGCCTATAAGATACCTATGCATAGGAAGTATGTTAGACTTAGATGTGTCTTTCACATGCTATATGATGCTCCTTTTGTGCTTCAATTCTTGTCTTTCATGTGAGCATCATTAAAATTATCAATGCCTAGCTAAAAGGCTTTAAAGAAAAGTGCTTGTTGGGAGGCAACCCAATTTTATTTTATTTTTGCTTTTTGGTTCTGTTTAGGAATAAATAATCCATATAGCTTCTGTTTAGATGTGGTATTGTGTTTTAATTAGTGTTTGTGCCAAGTTGAGCCTTTGGGAAGACTTGGGGAAAGTCTTTGCGATCTTGCTGTAAAAAACAGAAACTTTAGCGCTCACGAGATTAGCTTAAACTTTTTACTGGAGAGTGCTATTTAGTTTATTCTTTTTGAAGATGATTAATAGATAAATTACTCACGTCCAGAAATTTATTTTAGAATTTTTGGAGTTCCAGAAGTTTGCGTTAGTTGCAGATTACTAGAGACTGTTCTGTTTTTGACAGATTCTGTTTTTCGCGTGTTGTTTACTTATTTTAATGAATCTATGGCTAGTAATGGAGCTTTTAACCATAGAAAAGTTGGAATACATTAGGTTTAACCCCAATATAAATAAATAATGAGTTCATTACAGTACCTTGAAGTGGTGTTTTGTTTTCTTTCGCTAACGGAGCTCACGAGATTTTCTGCTAAGTTTTGTGTTGTGAAGTTTTTCAAGTTTTGGGTAAAGATTTGATGGATTATGGAACAAGGAGTGGCAAGAGCCTAAGCTTGGGGATGCACAAGGCACCCCAAGGTAAAATCTAAGGACAACCCAAAAGCCTAAGCTTGGGGATGCCCCGGAAGGCATCCCCTCTTTTGTCTTCGTCCATCGGTAACTTTACTTGGAGCTATATTTTTATTCACCACATGATATGTGTTTTGCTTGGAGCGTCTTGTATAATTTGAGTCTTTGCTTTTTAGTTCACCACAATCATCCTTCCTGTACACACCTTTTGAGAGATACACACATGATTCGGAATTTATTAGAATACTCTATGTGCTTCACTTATATCTTTTGAGATAAACAATTTTGCTCTAGCGCTTCACTTATATCTTTTAGAGCACGGTGGTGGTTATATTTTATAGAATTATTGATCTCTCATGCTTCACTTATATTATTTTGGGAGTCTTTTAGAACAGCATGGTAATTTTGCTTTGGTTATAAAATTAGTCCTAATATGAGCATCCAAGATAAAAACTATAAAGTGCATTGAATACTGAGAGAAGTTTGATACTTGATAATTGTTTTGAAATATGAAGATGGTGATATTAGAGTCATGCTAGTTGAGGAGTTGTGAATTTGAGAAATACTTGTTCTAAAGTTTGTGATTCCCGTAGCATGCACGTATGGTGAACCGTTATGTGATGAAGTCGGAGCATGATTTATTTATTGATTGTCTTCCTTATGAGTGGCGGTCGGGGACGAGCGATGGTCTTTTCCTACCAATCTATTCCCCTAGGAGCATGCGCGTAGTACTTCATTTCAATAACTAATAGATTTTTGCAATAAGTATGTGAGTTCTTTATGAGTGATCTTGAGTCCATGGATTATACGCACTCTCATCCTTCCACCATTGCTAGCCTCTCTATTACCGCACACCTTTCGCCGGTATCATGCCCACCATATACCTTCCTCAAAACAGCCAGCATACCTACCTATTATGGCATTTACATAGCCATTCCGAGATATATTGCCATGCAACTTACCACCGTTCCTTTTATTATGACACGCTTCATCATTGTCTTATTGCTTTGCATGATCATGTAGTTGACATCGTATTTGTGGCAAAGCCACCTTCATAATTCTTTCATACATGTCACTCTTGATTCATTGCATATCCCGGTACACCGCCGGAGGCATTCACATAGAGTCATATTTTGTTCTAAGTATTGAGTTGTAATTCTTGAGTTGTAAGTAAATAAAAGTGTGATGATCATTGAGGGAGTCCTGGATTAGGGGGTGTTCGGATAGCCGAACTATAACCTTCGGCCGGACTCCTGGACTATGAAGATACAAGATTGAAGACTTCGTCCCGTGTCCGGATGGGACTTTCCTTGGCGTGGAAGGCAAGCTTGGCGATATAGATATGTAGATCTCCTCCCATTGTAACCGACTGTGTGTAACCCTAGCCCTCTCCGGTGTCTATATAAACCGGAGGGTTTTAGTTCGTAGGACGAACAACAATCATACCATAGGCTAGCTTCTAGGGTTTAGCCTCTCTGATCTCGTGGTAGATCTACTCTTGTACTACCCATATCATCAATATTAATCAAGCAGGAGTAGGGTTTTACCTCCATCGAGAGGGCCCGAACCTGGGTAAAAACATTGTGTCCCTTGTCTCCTGTTACCATCCGCCTAGACGCACAGTTCGAGACCCCCTACCTGAGATCCGCCGGTTTTGACACCGACATTGGTGCTTTCATTGAGAGTTCCTCTATGCCGTCGCCATCAGGAAGGATGCCTCATCCCGTCTTTAAAGGCGGCACTGTTGCTAAAGGAGCTTTGGCTATCGACCAAACTCTCCGGTTAGGCGATTTTCTTATGACCGCCTGTTCGGCCGCCGCGCCGACGGTGACTTCTCGGGTCATCGAAAGCAATCTTCACGTCAACTCGGAACTCGCCGAGCAGTTGGATCCGATGGAGCTCTCTTCCTTAAACGAGCTCTTGGATCGCATCGCCGCCCTGGGAGTCGCTATAGACTACGATCAAATTGGGCCTAAACCCGATCCGAGAGAGATTAACTCTCCCCAGGTCACCCATCACGTTGCAGTGGTGGAGAAACAATGCGGCAAGTCTTCATCTATCTTAAGGACTAGTTATGTCCGGATTCCCGATCCCTCCATACCGGATACCCGCGGAGGGGAGGACGTCACTCAAGCCCTGAACCTAAAGTCAGGCAGCGGGCTAGATTCATTGGACAACATCCAAGAACCCAAGCTTCCGAGTTCGGAAACCCCTTGGCCCCTGAGTCTCAGATTGGGCGAGGTTCCGGATTTAATTCCACCCGCCCACCCAAACATAAGAGATCTATCCCAAATTCGGCAAGAGCCCGCAGAAACAGTACACCATTACTGGGCCAGATTCCTCCTGGTCATGAACAGGATAAAGGACTGCCTCGAGGAGGATGCGATTTCATTCTTTTGCAATAATTGCACGGACAATGGAACCCTCAACGCCATAAGTCGCCGTGAAATTACACGCTTCACTGACTTGGCGTCCATACTACGAAAGTACTGTGCGATGGAAAGCGCCTGGAAAACCGAAATAAAATTTTGGGACAATCCGGCCCTGAATACAACCCCAGTCCGAAATAAAAGGGTGTATTATCGCCAGGCACCTGGGTTAAACACCAAAAAGCAAAAACCCTCCATAGGGCATGGAACCGTACTGGAGGGATGGCTCAATGGACCCTACAAAATTCATAGTACGAAGAGCGCCACACCAACAAATAGCCTTAGAGCATGTTGGTTACTCCGGCAGGTGGCCAGAAGTGGCGAAGAGCTTCTAACTCCAGAATCCACAGAGCACCAGCCCGGGGATACCAGTACGGTATTAACAGTGTTCGAGACTTTCACATCAAATAATATGCGAAAACGAACACTCCGCAGCCTTACCGAAGTCTACCAAGTAGCAACAATAAACCCATGGAGTGACACGACTATTACCTTTAATGCCAGTGATGAACCTAAATTCCGAACAGCCCGAGCACCAGCCGCATTGGTCCTCAGTCCAATAGTGGACGGCTTTTCCCTTACCAAGGTACTCATGGACGGTGGCAGCGGATCGAACCTCATTTACGAGGAAACCCTTCGAAAAATGGAAATAGACTGGAGCCGCATTGAGCAAAGCAGCACAACCTTTAGAGGAATAATCCCCAGTCAGGAAGCGTGCTGTACAGCAAAAATCACACTGGATGTGGTGTTCGGCACGCCGGATAATTACAGGTCCGTGGAGGTCACGTTCCAAGTGGCCCCTTTCAGCAGCGGATATCACACTCTATTAGGGCGAGAGGCATTCACAATTTTTCAAGCTATACCCCATTACGGGTACATGAAGCTCAAAATGCCCGGGCCCAACGGTATCATCACTCTTGCTAGTGACCCGGTCATAGCACTTCGCGCCGAAAATAAGACAACCGCACTGGCCCTTGAGGCACTATCCGAAGCCCTAGCGGCCGAGGAACTTACTGCGTTGCGCTCCACGGTGAACAGGGATGACGCGATACTCGATAAAAGATCCAAGTCCACCTCCTTTAAACCGGCAGACGAAATAGTCAAATTCCAAGTCCATCCAACGGACCCTACAAAAACGGCCTCCATCGGGGCGCAATTAAACCCTGATGGACGCCGCACTACGAGAATTCCTACGCAAAAATTGGGACATTTTTTCCTGGCACCCTTCAGACATGCCAGGAATCCCTCGCCGGCTGGCCGGGCACAGCCTAAACATCCTAAAAGGATTCAAGCCAGTCAAGCAGGCCCTTCGGCGTTTCTCCGAACCTAAGAGACAAGCCATGGGAGAGGAGCTAGCCAAACTACTTGAGGCCGGATTCATCAGAGATATAAAACATCCGGACTGGCTAGCAAACCTGGTGATGGTACCAAAGAAGGACAAATCCTGGCGCCTATGCGTCGATTTCAAGGACCTCAACAAGGCTTGACCAAAGGATCCCTTTTCCCTTCCCAGCATCAATCAAATTATCGACGCTACCGCAGGACACGATTCATTGTGTTTCCTCGACGCATACTCTGGCTACCATCAAATTAAGATGGCAGAGCCAGACCAAGACGCAACGGCATTCATCACCCCATACGGCCTATTCTGCTTCAACACAATGCCCTTCGGGCTCAAAAAATGCCGGCGCAACATATCAGCGCATGATTTAGACATGTTTGGCAAACCAGTTCGGCAAAACAGTGGAGGCATACGTAGATGACGTGGTCGTCAAAACCAAGCATGTCGAAACCCTAGTAGACGACTTGAGGCTCACATTCGACAACCTCCGAACATATGACATCAAGCTTAACCCAGAAAAATGCGTTTTCGGCGTACCAGCCGGAAAGCTCTTGGGCTTCATAGTATCCGGTAGAGGAATAGAAGCAAACCCAGCCAAGATCCGAGCTCTGTAACAATTGGATATACCAAAGGACCTCAAGCAAATACAAAAATTGACCGGATGCGTGGCGGCTCTAAGCCGCTTTATCTCCCGCTTGGGAGAAAAGGCATTACCCCTTTATCGCCTCCTCCGGCGCACCGAACATTTCGAGTGGACGGATGCCGCCACGGCCGGACTCGAAGTAATAAAAGCCATATTGGAAACAAACCCGGTCCTGGCCGCGCCTAACACGGGCAAACCAATGCTATTATACATCGCGGCAACTCATCAAGTTGTAAGCGCAGTGCTCGTCATCGAACGAGAAATGGACGGACACAAATTCCCCCTTCAAAAGCCAGCTTACTACGTGTCCACTCTCCTCACTCCATGCAAGTCGAGGTACCCGCATTATCAAAAGATAGCGTACGCGGTATTTAAGGCATCTCGGAAGCTGTGACACTACTTTCAAGAGTGTTCGATAACAGTAGCCTCTGAAGTACCTCTTAACGATATTATAAACAATCGCGACGCGACGGGCCGGATTACCAAATGGGCCATTGAGCAACTCCCGTTCGACATAACCTATAAGCCACGACGAGCTATTAAGTCGCAAGTTTTGGCCGACTTCGTCGCCGAATGGACTGAAGCCGAACTCCCTAAAGAGTACGACACATATTCCAACTGGATCATGCACTTCGACGGCTCCAAAATGTTGGCTGGTCTAGGGGCTGGCGTCGTTCTGACGTCCCCAACAGGAGATACAGTTCAATACGTACTCCAGATAATGTATACGGACTCCAACAACGCAGCCGAATATGGGGCCCTTCTACATGGTCTCCGGATGGCTGTCTCCATGGGCATTCAACGCCTAGAGGTGCGCGGGGATTCGAACCTCGCGATATCCCAAATAAATGGAGACTTTGATGCCAAGGATCCGAAAATGGCAGCTTATCGCAACGCCGTCCTAAAAATGTCAGCTCGGTTCGAAGGGCTCGAATTTCACCATATAGCTCGGGAAAACATTCAGGCAGCAGACGTCTTGGCACGCATTGGCGCAAAGCGCGATGCCGTCCCCCCCAATATCTTCTTGGAGAGGCTGTTCAAGCCATCCGTATTATGGGAAGGGGAGTCCGGAAATAACAGTCCGGACCCAACCGCACTGCCCGACACCGAACATTCTGACACAACGGGAGGCTCTGCCAACAAAGTAACACCCTCAGCTCACGTAATAATGGCAGTCATTGCCCCATGGACAGAACCATTCCTAGCCTACCTAACCAGGCAGGAACTCCCCGAGGACCAAAACGAGGCACGCTGCATAGTGCGGCGATCTAAAGCCTATAAAGTCCATGAGGGAGAGCTTTATAAGAAAAGCACCACCGGAGCCCTTCAAAGGTGTATCTCCGAAGAGGAAGGGAAGAATCTTCTGGCTGAAATTCATGCTGGACTCGGCGGGCACCACGCCGCAGCCCGGGCCCTTGTAAGCAAGGCCTTCCATACATGATTTTATTGGCTGACGGCCCGGGCAGATGCTCAGGACTTAGTCCAACGATGCGTCGGTTGCCAGCTCTTTGCTAACCAAAGCCATATGCCACCCACCGCCCTCCAAACTATACCCATCACCTGGCCCTTCGCGGTTTGGGGGCTTGACATGGTTGGACCCCTTAAAGGAGGAACCTACAAGCAAAAATACCTACTGGTCATGGTGGATAAATTCACCAAATGGATAGAAGCCAAGCCTGTTAAGACAGCCGAATCCGGACCGGTGACAGACTTCATATCAGGGGTCGTACACCGTTACGGTGTCCCCCACAGCATCATCACTGATAACGCACAAACTTTACGGCCGACGAGGTCAAACTCTGGTGCAAAAACATGGGCATCAAGCTCGACTACGCTTCAGTCTATCACCCTCAAACTAATGGTCAAGTTGAGCGAGCAAATGGTCTAATTATGAGCGGCATCAAACCCAGATTAGTGCGGTCACTCAAGGAATCTAACACGCACTGGGTAGAGGAGCTCGACTCCGTACTCTGGGGGCTGCGGACCACTCCGAATCGGACGGCCGGATTCACACCATTCTTTATGGTATATGGCGCAGAGGCAGTTCTGCCCTGCGACATAATTCATGACTCACCTCGCATGCACATGTACGAAGAAAGAGTAGCCGAGCTCGATCGGCAGGACAATTTGGATGCCTTGGAGGAGGAGCGCGACATAGCAAAAGCCCGTTCTGCATTCTATCAACAGCAGGCTCGAAGATATCAAAGCAGGGAAGTACGGGCCAAAACTTATAATGTTGGGGAGCTAGTTCTACGCCTGCCGGACAAGAAAAAGGACAAACTCAAGCCCAAATGGGAAGGTCCCTTTATCATCGACCAAGTCTTGACCGGCGGAGCGTACCGTCTGCGAGATGCATCGGATAACCGACTCGAGCCGAACCCATGGAACGCAGCCCGTCTCCAAAGATTCTACGCCTAGCGCCGGATTCTGAGTTCGTCTCCTTCCTCTCTCCATATTTTACACTTTAGCTGTCCTCTTTTTTTCTCCTTCTCCCTCCTTTTTCCTTCTAGCCTTTGAAGGCTCGCTAGCGCATTGTTCGCACACACTTGAAGCGCTATCCGCGCTCATTGTACCTGGGGGCTTCTTTCACAGAAGCTTATTTATAAGGGCTTCATGCCCAATACATTTGTCACACTTCCGCGTGTACCTTTTATTCACCATTATATGCATCGATATGACTTAAGTTTTGGCCAAGCTGGGTTGCTGGCTCTGTGCTTACCCCTACGTTCCCGATTGTTCGGCTAGGTGGTAAAGGAGCACCTCTGCGATTATTACTGCGGGTCAGCGGATGTGTACCTCAGACTGGGTGAAGCGAAAGCTAAGCGTTTTAAGAGAATATTCGGTTGGTGAACTAAAAGAATATTTCTTACCTATTTATTTATCTGCCCCCAGATGTTTTTCTGCTTTTTTCGCAGTCCGGACATGCACTTTAGGGCATGCCTCCCAGGGAAAGGAACCCCTAACGGAACTATTCTCCCTGGAAGATGTTTCTTACTAACCATGCAATATAACATAACTAGTTGGACACTTGTCTGATAAAGCACTAATGACCCCTACGCCTGGTCTCCACACATGCCCCGGTTTTCATATAACCGCGAGGGTATTCGGACACACTCCGGACTACTTCGTCCCGAGGTTGAAGCGAAAAGGTCCGCTATGACAAACGATCTACAATCCGGCTAGAAGGCATTTCACATGTCATCTTAAATTACATAGTCAATTTGACCGATTGTATTCCTCTTCAATGCCATCTAACATGCTGTCTAGTTTACGATCCTGCTGGGAATACTTTGCGGCCTATTCTACCTGGCCGTACATTAAGCTCACAGGGATCTCCTTCCCATCGGGCCCCACAGGTCCGACCTCGGCCATGTGGTTTGGGTCAGCCTTCGTGTACCGCATCTTCACCATGGCCCAGGCCTCCCTGGCGCCTTGATGGCAGGCCGATATCTTCCATAATCGGAAGCGCCGCCGTGCTCCCTGGAGCCTCTCCGCAAGCTCCCCAAGGCCCTCGGGCAGGGAGACAGATGGCCACAAGGCCTGAGCGACGCCTTTCATAACCTGCCGAACTCGTTAAATGCAGTTGTAAACTTCGGGAAGAAGGTCACCCAGAACCGGGCATTTCCTCTTCAGGACGACCTGTGAGGATACCTACAGACGTAACTCTGTTAGTCGACTTCTTCGCCGAACTCTTTTTCAAAGTTCGTTCAAGCACTTACTAAAAATGCCGCGTCGAAGCCGTCGATTCTTCTTCACGGAGTCCGCCAGCTGGGCAAGAACATCTTTGAGTTCCTCTCCCAGCTGGGTGTTGGCATCTTGGAGACTATTCTTCTCCTGCCTCACCCTCGTAAGCACGCTCTCCCCGGATTTTAACCGGCGCAAGAGTTGTTGCTTGTCCGGATCTACTCCAGCGCCATCTGCAATGATATTGTCAGATTTACACATACGCCGCACTTCACAACATACTTATCTTTCGAAGCGTATATTACGGAGGGGTCTCCTTGGCCTCCCCAGAGTGGCTAATCTTGACCTCAAGTTGGGCTTTGCACTCTTCCAGCTCCTAGGACAGTTGGGTATTCTTTGTGGATAGATCCTGCATAATAAATGATCCTTAAATCAGTTATTCTAACTATTTCAAGTCTCGGGGGCTACTGGTATATATAACCATCAAATTTTCTCACCCGTATGTCTTTGACATCTGCTCCGTGGCTCGTAGACAATTTTGAGCGGCACGGAGGTGCATCTCCCAATTGAAGGCATCCAATGCCTCTTGGGAGAAACATGCGCCACGAAGAACAATCCGCGGCCTTTGTGATTCATGGCACTCTCCACCTCGGAATTGGTGGCGAGATAGTCCGCCGCATCCTCTGTCGGAAGAGTGTCCGGCGACGCCTCGTGTTCGCCTCCGCCTCTGGACCGGCTTCGAGCCTGGCTGGCGGAGGCTCGATTAACAGCCTCTCCGGATATAGTCCGCGAGCGCTTTTTCTCAAGAGAACACGGCGTTAGTATACCTTCGGGAATAAAACACGGGAATAAGGCGGCATGCCATACCGTGGCGCCGGCGTCTCAATCCTGACCGCACTTCTTTTCAGCCTACTGGGCCTTGTTGGCCCTTGTCGGCTAGCTGCCGCAGGCTCGGCCTTCCGCCTCAAGGGCTCCCCCCCCTGCAAAACACCATTGATACACGGTGATCATAGACAAGCACGGGTAGCTCATTTTCAAAGTATCGGGACTTCGGTCTCAGTTACCTGTGAGGCTGGAAATATTCCGGGGTAATCGGCCGTAATGGCAACCAACGCATTGTCGATGCTCAGTTGGTAAAATACCCCATCGATCAGCTCCACCAATATGTCCGGATCCTCTTGGGAGGCCGGATCGAGGAACCGTTCCGGATCTTCGGGTTGTGGAGGCAGGCTGTTTATATCCTTTACGGCCTGGCGCAGTTCCTGCGTTGAAATCACAAAATGAGATAGTTGACTATGGGAATATGGATCGGATGGGCAAACAGAAATGTCCGCTTACCCAGCTTGGAGGATTGTTCATAGAAAATCCGTCTTGTGGATTGACGCGAAGAAATTCCTCCTCTTCTCCCTTGTACAATGCGGACAAGGTCTTCATCAGATCGGCGACCGATCCCGGCCCCTTACGGCCATGGCGGGTGGCATCATCCTCCCCGTTGAAATCCCACATGGGGTGGCCTCTGTACTGAAGCGGCTGCACCCCCCGCATAATGCATGTGGCCATGACCCCGATCATGGTCAGTCCGGAATGAGCCAACAACCTTATTCGGCTCATCAGGTAAAGGACGTCCCAGTCATTTTCCCTCTGAGGGCTCCGTGGACGCCAGCTTAGGCGTTTCCTCAAAGGAGCATTACTGAACTCCGGGAGGCCGATCCGAACAGGGTCCGGCGGGGGGACATCTTCTATATAAAACCATTCCGAAGGCCAGTTCTCGGACGCCTTCTTCGGGGTTCCGGATAGATATTCGGTCCCGGCGATGCGCCATAGTTCGGCTCCGCCCACTTGATATATCGACCCCTCCTGAGAACGGGGTACGAGGCAGAACAACCTCTTCCACAGCGCGAAATGAGTCTCGATGCCCAAAACAGCTCGCAAAGGGCCACGAAGCCCGCAATATGCAGAATGGAGGCAGGCGTAAGGTTGTGCAACTGGAGGCCATAGAACTCCAGGAGCCCCCGAAGAAACGGATGAATTGGAAATCCGATCCCTCTTATCAAATAAGGGATAAGACATACCCGCTCTCCTTGGGAGGGACTGGGGACACTCTCCGCTTGTTTTCCGCCCTTATAGGTGGCGAGTCCGGCTCGAACCAGAACCATGAAGGCTGGGGGAAGAAATCCCTTGGTTTGGAGCGTCACTAGCTCGCTGTGTGGGACGGAGCATCTCTCCATCTACAGGATGAGAACTGGGAGGGCGAGAGGAGGAGCAGCGTCGACTGTCCATGATGGAATGGATTTCTGTTAGATGCGCTCCGATGAAAGCTCGCGAAGGGATGATGGTGTGATTCGGATCTAGATCCTCGTCTCTTATATAGGCAGCTCATTTGCGCAGCTAGGGGGGTAAATGTAAAAATACCCTGGCTTTCCGCATTCGTTCAACACGTGGAAGATGGCCATTATTGGGCGTGGAGGACAAGGAGCGCGATATTTACGAGAAGCCGGACACTATTCAACAGGTACGCAGAATAAGGAGAAGAACCCGCCTTGCAATGCCGAAGACAATCTACGCGCCGGACTCGTCGTCATTAAAGCCTGGTTCGGGGGCTACTGAGGGAGTCCCGGATTAGGGGGTATCCGGATAGTCGGACTATGACCTTTGGCCGGACTCCTGGACTATGAAGATACAAGATTGAAGACTTCGTCCCGTGTCCGGATGGGACTTTCCTTGGCGTGGAAGGTAAGCTTGGCGATACGGATATGTAGATCTCCTACCATTGTAACCGACTCTGTGTAACCCTAACCCTCTTCGGTGCCTATATAAACCGGAGGGTTTTAGTCCATAGGACGAACAACAATCATACCATAGGCTAGCTTCTAGGGTTTAGCCTCTCTGATCTCGTGGTAGATCTACTCTTGTACTACCCATATCATCAATATTAATCAAGCAGGAGTAGGGTTTTACCTCCATTGAGAGGGCCCGAACCTGGGTAAAAACATCGTGTCCCTTGTCTCCTGTTACCATCTGCCTAGACGCACAGTTCGGGACCCCCTACCCGAGATCCGCTGGTTTTGACACCGCCAATCATTATTAGAGCATTGTCCCATGTGAGGAAAGGATGATGGAGACTATGATTCCCCCATAAGTCGGGATGAAACTCCGGACGAAAAAAAAAGAAAGAAAAGAGGCCAAAAAAAAGAAAGAAGGCCCAAATAAAAAAATAATGAGAGAAAAAGAGAGAAGGGACAATGCTACTATACTTTTTCCACACTTTTGCTTCGAAGTAGCACCATGATAGAGAGTCTCCTATGTTGCCATTTGCATATACTAGTGGGAATTTTACATTATAGAACTTGGCTTGTATATTCCAATGATGGGCTTCCTCAAAATGCCCTAGGTCTTCGTGAGCAAGCGAGTTGGATGCACACCCACTTAGTTTTTTTTTGTTGAGCTTTCATACACTTATAGCTCTAGTGCATCCGTTGCATGGCAATCCCTACTCACTCACATTGATATCTATTGATGGGCATCTCCATAGCCCGTTGATAAGCCTAGTTGATGTGAGACTATCTTCTCCTTTTTGTCTTCTCCACAACCACCATTCTATTCCACCCATAGTGCTATGTCCATGGCTCACGCTCATATATTGCGTGAAGATCAAAAAAGTTTGAGAACATCAAAAGTATGAAACAATTGCTTGGCTTGTCATTGGGGTTGTGCATGCTTTAAATACTTTGTGTGGTGAAGATAGAGCATAGCCAGACTATATGATTTTGTAGGGATAACTTCCTTTGGCCATGTTATTTTGGTAAGACATGATTGCTTTGTTAGTATGCTTGAAGTATTATTATTTTCATGTTAATATTAAACTTTTATCTTGAATCTTTCGTATTTGAACATTCATGCCACAATAGAGAGAAATACATTGAAGAATATGCTAAGTAGCATTCCACATCAAAAATTCTGTTTTTACCATTTACCTACTCGAGGACGAGCAGGAATTAAGCTTGGGGATGTTTGATACGTCTCCAATGTATCTATAATTTTTGATTGCTCCATGCTATTATATATTCTGTTTTGGATGTTTAATGGGCTTATTTATACACTTTTATATTATTTTTGGGACTAACCTATTAAGCGGAGGCCCATCCCAAATTGCTGTTTTTTTTGCCTATTTCAGTGTTTCGCAGAAAAGGAATATCAAACGGAGTCCAAACGGAATGAAACCTTTGGGAGAGTTATTTTTGGAACAAACGTGATCCAGAGGACTTCGACTGGACGTCAAGAAATCAACGAGGAGGCCACGAGGCAGGGGGCGCGCCTACCCCCCTGGGTGCGTCCTCCACCCTCGTGGGCCCCTCATGGCTCCACCGACCTACTTCTTCCTCCTATATATACCTACGTACCCCCAAACCATCGAAGGTCACCACGAAAACCTAATTCCACCGCCGCAACCTTCTGTACCCGTGAGATCCCATCTTGGGGCCTTTTCCGGCGCTCTGCCGGAAGGGGCATCGATCACGGAGGGCTTCTACATCAACACCATAGCCTCTCTGATGATGTGTGAGTAGTTTACCTCAGGCCTTCGGGTCCATAGTTATTAGCTAGATGGCTTCTTCTCTCTCTTTCGATCTCAATACAAAGTTCTCCTCGATTCTCTTGGAGATCTATTCGATGTAATCTTCTTTTGCGGTGTGTTTGTCGAGATTCTATGAATTATGGGTTTATGATCAAGATTATCTACGAACAATATTTGAATCTTCTCTGAATTCTTTTATATGATTGGTTATCTTTACAAGTCTCTTCGAATTATCAGTTTGGTTTGGCCTGCTAGATTGATCTTTCTTGCAATGGGAGAAGTGCTTAGCTTTGGGTTCAATCTTGCGGTGCTCGATCCCAGTGACAGTACGGGAAACGAGATGTATTGTATTGTTGCCATCGAGGATAAAAAGATGGGGTTTATATCATATTGCATGAGTTTATCCCTCTACATCATGTCATCTTGCTTAAAGCGTTACTCCGTTCTTATGAACTTAATACTCTAGATGCATGCTGGATAGCGGTCGATGTGTGGAGTAATAGTAGTAGATGGACGTAGGAGTTGGTCTACTTGTCACAGACGTGATGCCTATATACATGATCATACCTAGATATTCTCATAACTATGCTCAATTCTATCAATTGCTCGACAGTAATTTGTTCACCCACCGTAATACTTATTCTATCCTGAGAGAAGCCACTAGTGAAACCTATGGCCCCCGGGTCTATTCTCCATCATATTAATCTCTCGTCAACAAGCTATTTCTATCTTTGTTTATTTTGCAATCTTTACTTTTAATCTTTATCATAAAAATACCAAAAATATTATCTTATCATCTCTATCAGATCTTACTTTTGCAAGTGGCCATGAACGGATTGACAACCCCTTTATCGCGTTTGTTGCAAGGTTCTTATTTGTTTGTGTAGGTACGAGGGACTTACGTGTGGCCTCCTACTGGATTGATACCTTGGTTCTCAAAAACTGAGGGAAACACTTGTGACGCCCGGATAATTACGCTACAGTAATCCCCGCTAATGATGCCACGTCCCCTCGGTTACTGTGGATAAACTCGCGCTAGTTCGAAACCTGTTCGAATTCAAATTCAAAATCAAGCAAACAATAAAAGAATTCAAATATTAAAACTAAAATGTTCGGAGTGGGCCAAATAATGCATAGGTAATTGTGATGGAGAAATCACACTTTTATAAAATATTTAAATACTCTAAAATGAACAAAACAGTAGCAAAAGGAATTATTTAAAAGCTTTTAAATAATAAAGCATATAAACTATTTTACTTTATGTGCCAAGTTAAATGTGGTTGTGGCATATTTACATATACTAAATTAGGTACAACTTTGATATTTTACAAAACTAAGGTATATTGGAAATTAGAAAACAGTAAAAAGAAAAGAAATAAAGTAAAACAAAAGAAGAAGTAAACAGAAAAAGGAAAAATGAAAAAGGCCTAAAGAACAACTGTGCACTTAAGCCTACTGCTACAGTCCCAGCCCAGCCCACCACCGCAATCTCTCCTTCAACCTTCTGTAGCAGGAGGCAGAGGAGAGCGTGGCGGCCATCCAGGCCTCCCCGGCCGGCGATGTCGCCGTGGCGCCCATCCCGCGGTTCCTCGTCGCGCATAAGGGCAGCGCCCTGCCCCTCCTCGCCCTGGAACAAACCCTAGACGCCCCCTCCATTTTCCCCTCTTCGCGCCGTCTCCTTCCCCACCACGTGCGGCCGACACCATCGTCGCCGCGCCTGCGTCGATCCCGCTGCCACCGTGCTTCCCTACCTTCGGGAGGCTCTCTAGCAGCTGCGCTGCGCCCTTCTTCGTCATCCACGCCACTGCATCGAGCTCGGGGAGCCGCAACGCCATTGCCACGTCTTCTGCTTCCTCTCCGGTCGCCGCCATTCTCCGTCGTCCCGGCGACCACCGGCGTCCCCGAGCCCGGCAGCCGAGCCTGGGAGGTGCGACGTACCCCGCTTCGCCGTCCTCGTCCATCAGCTGGAGTCGGGGGGGTCGGCGACGTCGGCATCACCCTTTTCCCCTTCTCGGTGGTCACCGGCGATCACCGGAGCCACATGCCTCCCTCTGCGCTCCCGAACCCCGAGAGGCCTCCGTGTGCCTGCCCGTGAGCTCCGCCTCCCTCTCCTCTCTCCCGTGCTCTTTCCCGCCAGTAGCTAGCCGCCGCCGCCTCCGTGCCCTGCTGCGCCGCCGGCGAGATCGTGGCCGTCCTTGTGGTCGACGTCGCGCCACTGAGGCCACCGTTGAACTCTGGAGCTCCGAGAGCCGCGAACTGAGCACGTGCCTCCCGTGCCCCTAACCGCTAGCCCGACCACCCTCTCCTCCGGCCGCCGCCTTGCCTCGTCGCCGGCGACGTTTCCGGTCAGTTCCGGTGATGCCACCCCCACCAATCGACGCGCGATCGAGTGACCGTTCGAGCGTGCCTAGTGGCACCTTTCCGTGCCCGTCGCATTTTCCGGCCAACTCGGCGACGCACCGCGCGGGTAGGCTCGCCGGCAACACTCCGTCGGTGTCTTGACTGGCGCCGATGTGGCACCGCTGGGCAATGGCGATGGGCCCAATGGGTCCGCGGCGGTTGACCATCCACCGATGACTGATTTTGACGATCGGCGACATGCGGGCCCCACTCCCTTAATCAAAGTTTTATTTATTTAAATTATTTAGTTAACTTAATGAGACACTGACATGTGGGGCCCAGTTGCCAATTAACCTCATAGTAGTTTTAAATAAACTCTGTTAAGGCCCCTGTCCATGACAAGTGGGCCCCACTGGTCATTTTGACCAGTCAACCGCACTGTTGACTGCTGACGTCATCAGCACGTCATGCTGACATCATTTTTCCTTTTCTATTGATTTTAAATAATTCCAGGATACGTTTAAAACTTAGAAAATTCATATAAAATAATCAGTAACTTCGGATGAAAATGTTTTCTATATGAAAGTTGCTCGAGAAAATCCAGCGAATCCGAATCGTGGTCCGTTCATCTGTCACATGCTCCTAGCATGCTGAACCTGAACTTTCCCCTCCGGTCATCTGTTTGACACGAGTCCGAACCGGAATACATTCGGTTGAATTCTTCACCTATATCGTGTAGCCATATGATAGGTCACATCCGACACAGCTATTTGCCATGTTATACTCTGCGATCGATGCTGCTTTATATTTACTGTTTCTTCCCCTCTTCTCTTGGTAGACTACGAGACCGACGCTCTTTGCTGCTTGATTCGACTACGAGATTGGCGACCCTCTCTCTTGCGAGCAACCAGGCAAGCCCCCATTGATCACCGGATATCGCCTACTCTTATCTACACTGCTTGCATTAGAGTAGTGTAACATATTCTTGCTTTGAGATATCCTATCTTCTGCATAGCCTATCCTTGCTATTCTTGTTGTTACCTTTATCGCTATCCTCTCGCTTAGTATAGGATGCTAGTGTTCCATCGGTGGCCCTACACTCTTGTCAAATCCGCCATGCTATACTCTTTGGGCTGTGATCACTTGGGAGGTGATCACGGGTATATCTATATACCTTACACTATACATTACGTGGTACTGTTAGGAGATGGAAATTTGAAAGGACGGGTGGCTCCATCCCGGTAGAGGTGGGCCTGGGTTCCGACGGCCCCGATTGTTACTTTATGGCGGAGCGGCAGGGCAGGTTGAGACCGCCTAGGAGAGAGGTGGGCCTGGCCTGTTCGGCGCTCGCGGTTACTTAACACGCTTAACGAGGTCTTGGTATTTGATCTGAGTTGGCTCTGAGCTTATACGCACAAACCATCTCTGCGGGAGTAGTTATGGGTATCCGGCGTCGTGGTATCGGCGAAATACTTCAGACGTCGGTGACGGAGCGGCGGCGCGCGGATTGGACTAGAACGCTGATGGGCTAGGGTCTGCTTCGGCAGCGTCACGCGAACGCTTGAGTGTGCTTTCGAGGCGATGGGCCCGGACCCTGCGGCGCTTAGGTTTAGACCGGTGTGTTGGCCTCTCTGTTGTGCCTAGGTGGGGCTGCGGCGTGTTGATCTTCCGCGGCGGGCATGACCGAGGAAAGTGTGTCGGCCAAATGGGATCAAGCGTCTTTGGGTAAGATGGTGCACCCTGCAGGGAAGTTAATCTATTCGGATAGCCGTGATCTTGATAACAGGGCGACTTGGAGTTGTACCTTGAGCTTATGACAACTAGAACCGGATACTTGATAAAACACACCCTTCCAAGTGCCGATACAACGGTGGTCGCTCTCGCTCGGGGATATGAGCGGGGATCGCGGGTAGGATTGTGCTATGTGATGTTACTTGGAGGACTACAACCTTCCCTCTTCTACTGTTGCAAGACGGTGACCGAAGCGTAGTCTTCGTTAAGACTAGCTATCCCCTCTTATTACGGCATTCTGCAGTTCAGTCCACTGATATGGCCCTTTACACATATATCCATGCATATGTAGTGTAGCTCCTTACTTGCGAGTACTTTGGATGAGTACTCACGGTTGCCTTGTTCCCCCTTTTTTCCCTACCTCTACTCGATTGCTACAACCAGACGATGGAGCCCAGGAGCCAGATACCACCGTCGATGACGACTACTACCTTTGAGGCGCCTACTACTCGTGCAGCCCGGCGGCGACCAGAGTAGCTTTGGAGGATCCCAGGCAGGAGGCCTGTTCCTCTTTCGATCTGTATCCCAGTTTGTGCTAGCCATCTTATGGCACCTTGTTTAACTTATGTCTGTACTCAGATATTGTTGCTTCCGCTGACTCGTCTATGATCGAGCACTTGTATTCGAGCCCTCTGGCTTGTATTATGATGCTTGTATAACTTATTTTATTTGTAGAGTTGTGTTGTGATATCTTCCCGTGAGTCCCTGATCTTGACCGTACACATTTGCGTGCATGATTAGTGTACGATTAAATCGGGGGCGTCACAACACTTATGCTACTTTGCTGCATCACCTTTTCCTCTTCAAGGGAAAATCAACGCAATGCTCAAGAGGTAGCAACCTCCAAGCTCCATTTTCCTCAAGATTTGTCAAGGTTTAGCGGTACGTCATGTCCCGTCCCCGACTTCACCGTCGTCGATCGCCCAAGCCGATCTCGTCACCGGCACCACCGTGGTGAGCCTCTTGTTCTTATCTTATTTCTAAAAGAAAATAATTCTTACCTGTATGATTTAGATCAATTGTTACCTTGGTTGTGATTGTGATTGCATTTTCTTACTTTTATTATTGTTTGTTATTATATAGTGCGATGGTTTTGGTATCCGCCCCCATCGGCCCTCGTCCTGTCTATGATTCGGATGTGGTATATATATATATATATATTATATTTTATAACTATTTGGTTCATTTATTGTTTATGGCAATTATGCCGACCAACGTGACATAGATTTTTTTACCTAGGAGGTATGTGAACCGGAAATTCCAACCAACCCTATTGTCGAGAGGTTAAATTTAGTTGAAGAAGAAAACAATTACTTAAAGGAAAAATAAAACAATTGAGGAGGAGAAGATGATATTGGATTTGCATGTTGCAGATGTCGTCGATGATCACAAGCTCAAGATGGATGCAATGCGCTTGAAGATTATAAAGATTAGAAAATATGCCATTCATACCGAGGCTTGGTATCATTATGCTGTCGGATCAATTGTTACCTTGGTTGCGATTATGATCGCATTTGTTATTGCATTGAATTTTTTTACATAATTTCAATGTATGGTTTAATTAGACGCTCTGGAGAGTTGTATGTCGTTCAATGATTACTATGTATGTACTTTGGTTTTAATGTGATGATGAACTTCTATTAATTTGGCCACTTATCTATTCATGATGTTCTGTAATGGTTTTTGACATACTTTATTATATATAATGCACGCAGATGAACCGGCAATGGATGTACGGTGACAGACACACCTCCGAGTACATTAAGGGCGTGCATAATTTTCTCGAAGTGGCTGAGGCAAACAAGCAGAATGGTTTTATGTGTTGTCCATGACCTATATATGGGAATACGAAGTCTTACTCTGACCGGAAAATCCTTCACAGCCACCTGCTTTATAAGGGTTTCATGCCACACTATAATGTTTCGACCAAGCACGGAGAAATATGGGTTATGATGGAAGACAGCGAAGAAGAAGAGGATGATGACAACTATGTGCCCCCTGAATACGGTGATGCTGCAACGGGGGAAGCTGAAGATCAAGAGGAACCAGACGATGTGCCCGATGATGATCTCCGTTGGGTCATTGTTGATGCAAAGAGACAGTGCGAAAGTGAAAAGGAGAAGCTGAAGTTCGATCGCATGTTAGAGGATCACAAAAAAGGGTTGTACCCCAATTGCGAAGATGGCAACACAAAGCTCGATTACCGTCTTTGGAATTGCTGCGATGGAAGGCGAGAGAATCTTGTGCTGACAAAGGATTTGAGAAGCTACTGAAAATATTGAAGAAGAAGCTTCCAAAGGATAATGAATTGCCCAACAGTACGTACGCAGCAAGGAAGGTCGTATTCCCTCTAGGATTGGAGGTGCAGAAGATACATGCATGCCCTAATGACTGCATCCTCTACCACGGTGCGTACGAGGATTTGAACGCATGCCCGGTATGCGGTGCATTGCGGTATAAGATCAGATGAGATGACCCTGGTGATGTCGACGGCGAGCCCCCTACCTCGTGGGCCCCATGGAGCTCTACCGACCTCAACTCCAACTCTATATATTCGTGTTCGGGGAGAAAAAATCAGAGAGAAAGATTCATCACGTTTTACGATACGAAGCCACCGCCAAGCCCTAATCTCTCTCGGGAGGGCTGATCTGGAGTCTGTTCGGGGCTCCGGAGAGGGGAATCCGTCGCCATCGTCATCATGAACCATCCTCCATCACCAATTTCATGATGCTCACCGTCGTGCGTGAGTAATTCCATCGTAGGCTTGCTCGACGGTGATGGATTGGATGAGATTTATCATGTAATCGAGTTAGTTTTGTTAGGGTTTGAACCCTAGTACCCACTATGTTCTGAGATTGATGTTGCTATGACTTTGCTATGCTATATTCTTGTCACTAGGGCCCGAGTGCCCTGATTTCAGATATGAACCTATTATGTTTTCATGAATATATGTGAGTTCTTGATCCTATCTTGCAAGTCTATAGTCACCTACTATGTGTTATGATCCGGCAACCCCGAAGTGACAATAATCGAGACCACTCCTGGTGATGACCGTAGTTTGAGGAGTTCATGTATTCACTATGTGTTAATGCTTTGGTCCGGTACTCTATTAAAAGGAGGCCTTAATATCCCTTAGTTTCTGCTAGGACCCCGCTGCCACAGGAGGGTAGGACAAAAGATGTCATGCAAGTTCTTTTCCATAAGCATGTATGACTATATTCGGAATACATTCCTACATTACATTGATGAATTGGAGCTAGTTCTGTGTCACCCTATGTTATGACTGTTACATGATGAACCACATTCGGCATAATTGTCCATCACCGATCCAATGCCTATGAGCTTTTCACATATTGTTCTTCGCTTATTTACTTTTCCGTTGCTACTGTTACAATCACTACAAAACCCAAAAATATTACTTTTGCTACTGTTACCGTTACTATCATACTACTTTGCTACTAAATACTTTGCTGCAGATATTAAGTTATCCAGGTGTGGTTGAATTCACAACTCAACTGTTAATACTTGAGAATATTCTTTGGCTCCCCTTGTGTCAAATCAATAAATTTGGGTTGAATACTCTACCCTCGAAAACTGTTGCGCTCCCCTGTACTTGTGGGTTATCAAGACTATTTTCTGGCGCCGTTGCCGGGGAGCATAGCTCTATTCTTTGAGACTCTTGGGATTTATATCTTCTGGTCACTATGAAGAACTTGAAAGACGAGAAAACAAAAATTTATCCCTCAACTACGAGGGGAGGTAATGAATTGCCATCTAGCTCTGCACTTGATTCACCTTCTGTTTTGAGTAAGGTTGCGACACCTAAACCTGCTTCTGCTATTAATTCTGATATGTCGCATGTTATTGATGATGCCACTTATGCTATGCATGATTCTTATGATGAAACTACTTCTATGCTTGATACTACTGTGCCATTTGGTGAATTTCTGGATGAACAACTTGCTAGGGCTAGAGAGAATGAAATTATTGAAACTGATAATATTGATGAAAGTGATGATGAAGACTCCCCCTAAATATGAATTGCCTGTTGTGCCTGAGGGCTATGTTATGGATTAAGAAACTGCTAGAGACTTTCTTGCTTGCAATGATAGAAGTGATCTTAAGAAATTATTAGCTAAGCTTAAACCAAAAACTCTGAATGCTAGAATGAAATATGATCCTGCTTTTGCTACTTCACCTATCTTTGTTACTGATAAGGATTATGAATTCTCTATCGACCCTGATATAATCACTTTGGTTGAATCTGATCCTTTCCATGGCTATGACTCTGAAACTGTTGTGGCACATCTTACTAAATTAAATGATATAGCCACCCTGTTCACTAATGATGAGAAAACTCGCTACTATTATATCCTTAAGATATTTCCGTTCTCATTAAAGGGTGATGCTAAGATATGGTTTAATTCTCTTGATCCTGGTTGTGTGCGTAGTCCCCAGGATATGATTTATTACTTCTCTGCTAAATATTTCCCTGGTCATAAGAAACAAGCTGCTTTAAGGAAAATATATAATTTTGTGCAAATTGAAGAAGAGAGTCCCCCACAAGCTTGGGGGAGGCTTCTCCATTTACTTAATGCTTTGCCTGATCATCCTCTCAAGAAAAATGAAATACTTAATATCTTTTATAATGGACTAACCGATGCTTCCAGAGACCACCTGGATAGTTGTGCTGGTTGTGTTTTCAGGGAAAGAATTGTTGATCAAGCTGAAATTCTATTGAATAATATGTTGGCTAATGAAAACAATTGGACACTTCCTGAACCAACTCCTAAGCCAACTCCGAAGATAAGGGGTGTTCTATTTCTCAGTCCTGAAGATATGCAAGAGGCAAAGAAATCTATGAAGGCAAAAGGTATTAAAGCTGAAGATGTTAAGAATTTACCTCCTCTTGAAGAGATACATGGTCTTAATTTACCGCCTGTTGAAGAATTATATGGTCTTAATTCATCACCTATTGAAGAAACACATGGTCTTGATAACCCGACACAGGTAGTAAAGGTAAATTCTCTCTATAGATTCGATGAAGGTGATATTCCTCATTATAAGTCTGCTAGCCAATGCTTAGATGAGTTTGATAATTTTATTGTCAAACAAGAAAACTTCAATGCTTATTCCGGTAGAGAATTAAAATGCAATGCTTCTATGATTGAACACTTGAGTGATTATATGTCTAGAGTTAAAGGTGAAATTAAACTCATTAGTAAACATGCTTCTATGGTACCACTCAAGTAGAACAAGTACTTCAAGCTCAGAACGATTTGCTCAATGAATTAAATAGTAAGAATAATGACTTTACTGTTAAAGTTGCAACTAGAGGGGGTAAAGTGACTCAGGAACCTTTGTATTCTGAAGGTCAACCTAAGAGAATTGAGCAGGATTCTCAAAGAACTAATGTAGATACACCTAGTCCTTCTAAGAAGAGGAAAAAGAAAAATTATAGGACTTCACATGCTTCTAGTGAACCTGTTGTAGACACACCCGAGAATCCCAATGATATTTCTATTTCTGATGCTGAAACACAATCTGGTAATGAACATGAACCTAGTGATAATGTTAATGATGATGTTCCTGTTGATGCGCAACCTAGCAATAACAATGATGTAGAAATTGAACCTGCTGTTGATCTTGATAACCCACAATCAAAGAATCAACGTTATGATAAGAGAGACTTTGTTGCTAGGAAGCACGGTAAAGAAAGAGAACCATGGGTTCAGAAACCCATGCCTTTTCCTCCCAAACCATCCAAGAAAAAGGATGATGAGGACTTTGAGCGCTTTGCTGAAATGATTAGACCTATCTTTTTGCGTATGCGTTTAACTAGTATGCTTAAAATGAATCCTTATGCCAAGTATATGAAGGATATTGTTACTAATAAGAGAAAGATACCGGAAGCTGAAATTTCCACCATGCTTGCTAATTATACTTTTAAGGGTGGAATACTTAAGTAACTTGGAGATCCAGGAGTACCAACTATACCATGCTCCCTTAAAAGAAACTATGTTAGAACCGCTTTATGTGATCTTGGAGCCGGTGTTAGTGTTATGCCTCTCTCTTTATATCGTAGAATTGATTTGAATAAGTTGACACCTACTGAAATATCTTTGCAAATGGCTGATAAATCAACTGCTATACCTGTCGGTATTTGTGAGGATGTGCCTATTGTGGTTGCAAATGTTACTATTTTAACGGACTTTGTTATTCTTGATATTCCCGAGGACAATAGTATGTCTATTATTCTTGGAAGACCCTTTTTGAATACTGCAGGGGCTATTATTGATTGCAACAAAGGCAATGTCACATTTCATGTTAATGGCAATGAGCATACGGTACACTTTCCGAGGAAAAAACCTCAAGTTCATAGTATAAACTCTATTGGAAAAATTCCATCGATTATTTTTGGAGGTTTTGAATTTCCTCTTCCTACTGTCAAGAAGAAATATGATATTCTTATTATTGGGGATGTGCATATCCCCTTTGAGATAACATAGTGTTATTAAAGATTTGTCCGGTTCCATGCAATTCGGAATGAGTTTGTTAACAAGACCTGATCAACCTTGTTAGTGGATTCCTTTTGGTGAGCATGAGATGGATGAAGTTAGAAAGCACAACCTTCTATACCCTCTTTTTACTTCTGTTATTTAGTTGAAATAAAGCAAAAATAGTATTTTCTGTCAATTTTCTGATTTATCTGTGCAATAAAAAAAATACCCTGAAAATAAAAGTTCTCCAAATGCCCCGCCAATTTAATATGATTTTTTCTAGAATATTTGAGAGTATCTGGCACTGAGAACACAACAGGGGAAGCAAACACCTGGCCACGAGGGTCCAGGCGCCCACCCTCTGAGGCTCGCCCCTGCCTCGTGGGCCCATGGTGGCTCCCCTCCACTTATTCCAGCAACCACACACTCCTTCTTCCTCCCAAAAAAATCACCAACCAGCTCAAGCACGAGTTCTTGCTCATTTTGCTGCCATTTTCGAGCTCCATGCTCACAGCACCTCTCACAAAACTGCTTTGGGGGATTGTTCCTTGGTATGTGTCTCTTCCAATGGTCCAATTAGTTTTTGTTCTAGTGCTTTATTCATTGCAAATTTTTGCTGCCTAGGTGACCCTGTTCTTGAGCTTGCATGTCATATGGTTCCAAGTAGTTCTAATGCATGATATAGTCTCTAGGAACTTGTAGGAGTAGTTGCTATCAATTTTGTTGAGTTTGGTTCACTTGTATTTGAAGTAACTAAAAATTTCAAAAAATTTCAGAAAATAATGAAGAGATTTTTTAGGCGCTCATCGAGCCAAAGCTCAAAGGATAAGCAGACTGAAGAATAAGAGAGGCCCAAGTATAATCTCCCTCGCACCGTGGAAGTTCGGCTGTGTGAATGGCCTTGTGATGATTTCTTGAGAGCAGCCGGGATTTATGATGATTTTTATGAGTTGGCTGAGAATGCAGGCCTCACCGACTTCCTCCGCGACCAACGCGAACAGTATCTCTTACTCACTAATATCTTTGTGCAAAATTTTCATTGCCACTCTAGGAGGTCACCACCATGGTGGATTTTTATTTGTATGATGAGTATAAGGAGATGACCCTTCGTGAATTTTGTGAGGTTTGAAAGTTGCCCTTTTTGGGCATCATAGAGGAACCACATCTTGATGATGTGGATGGGTTTATTGATACCATTGCTGTAGGGGAAACGAGGAAGGTTTCCGACGCACGAATTACTATACACTTTCCTGTTCTACGTTACTCTGCTATATTTGCTAGTAGATGCTTAATTGGTCGCGGAAACTGTGGAAACCTGAGTGCCCCTGATATTGTTATTTTGTGCCATGCCTTATTTCGTGATGACACATTTAGTATGGGTGCTATCGTTGCAAAGCGGTTAAACCATAACCGTAGTAAGGGCCCCATCTTGGGAGGCAACTTCGCCTCGCGCCTCGCTGCATACTATAACATTCCTATTAGGCATTATGAGAAAGAAGAAAAACTGCTGCCTCCTGTTTATTTAGATTATAAGAGTGTGGTAGCACATGATTTTATTGTTAAGAATAGGGAAAAGGCGCTTAAGTACAAATTAATATTTGGTAAAAATAATGCTAAGACTGTTAACTTGCCTGTTCCTTCCTTGTTTGATTTATCTGCAGGCGAGTACCTTGTTCCATTGGAGGCCATTCACGCCTACCGGAACCCTACATCAGCTACAGAGCCGAAGCCAGAACCACAATTTGATGCTCCACGACAGTCTAATTACCAGTGGGATCCGGAGGTGATTGCCAACCAGAGGCAATCCAAGGCTTCTTCTCAGTACGACCCCAACTATATCTTTGGATATCCGCCAGGCCAGCCGTGGCCATAGACCAACTTAGGACAAAATCCTAAGCTTGGGGGAGTACGTATTTCTCACCGACATTACATTTACATTTACACACTCATTTCTAGATGTTGGTGCTCATACTCTTACATTGTAATATCCATGCTAGTTTATTTTCCTTTTTATGCTTTCTTCTTGTGTGTTTGAACATTAAGAAAACTAAAAAAAATTAGTTGTAGCTTTTAGCTAGTTTACTTTTCATGCTGTAGTAGTAATAATTAAAAGAAAACCCAAAAAGATTTCTCGTTCTTGTTTTGCTTGTTGGGAGCTTTCCCGTGTAAATAGTTTTATTTCTTTTCTTTTCTTTGGGGGTCGATAGGAGAAGACCATGATTAAATTGTTGAAGTGGCTCCTATATGCTTCATTGTTGATTTAACCAAGAGCCCATATTGCCTTGTCTTCTCCTGTTTATTGAATGCTCGCAGATTCCAGCTTAGTCCAATGCACGTGCACTATTATTATTATTCACATCGTTCGGTCGTGCAAGTGAAAGGCAATTATGACGATATATGATGGACTGGTTGAGATGAGAGAAGCTGGTATGAACTCGACCTCTCTTGTTTTTGTAAATATGATTAGTCCATCATTCCTGATTCAGCCTATTATGAAGAAACATGTTTGCAATGACAATTAGAGATTATAGTTGCTTATGCCATGCTTAATTAGCTAGGAGTTTATAGTGGTTTACCTTCCGTGCGAACATGCTATTAAAATGGTTGTGATGTGGTATGATAGGGTGGTATCCTCCTTTGAATGGTTCGAGTGACTTGACTTGGCACATTTCACGCTTGTAGTTGAAACAAAATCAACATAGCCTTCATGATATTTATGTTCATGGTGGATTATATCCTACTCATGCTTGCACTCAATGTTTGTTAATTTTAATGCATGTTCATGACTGTTGTCGCTCTCTAGTTGGTCGCTTCCCAGTCTTTTTCTAGCCTTCACTTGTACTAAGCAGGAATACTGCTTGTGCATCCACTTCCATAAACCCCAAAGTTATTCCATATGAGTCCACTATACCTTCCTATATATGCGGTATCTACCTGCTGTTCCAAGTAACTTTGTATGTGCCAAACTCTAAACCTTCAAATGAAATTTTGTTTTGATGCTCGAATAGCTCATGTATCAACTAGGGCTGTCTGTATCTTCCATGCTAGGCGGGTTATTCTCAAGAGGAGTTGACTCCGCTCCTCACTCACGAGAAAATGGCTGGTCACAGGGATGCCCAGTCCCATGCTTTATGCAAACCAAATCGAAATAATTGCAACCCCCCCCCCCCAGGGCTGTTGTTAGTTGGAGGCACTCGTTGTTTCGAGCAAGCTATGGATTGATGCTTGTTGGTGGAGGGGGAGTATAAACTTTACCATTCTGTTTGGGAACCGCCTATAACGTGTGTAGCATGGAAGATATCTCCATCTCTTGGTTGTTATGTTGATAATGAAAGTATGCCGCTCAAAATATTAGTTATCTCTATTTCAAAATCGAGCTCTGGCACCTCTACAGATCCCTGCTTCCCTCTCCGAAGGGCCTATCTATTTACTTTTATGCTGAGTCATCACCCTCTTATTAAAAAGCACAAGCTGGAGAGCACCGTTGTCATTTGCATCCATTACTATTAGTTTATATTGGGTATGACTATGACTGGATCTCTTTTACCATGAATTACAATGTTTAGTCAGTCCTTGATCTTTAAATGTGCTCTGCATTTATGTTTTGCGGTCTCAGAGAGGGGTAGCGAGATACCATCTTGTTATATCATATTATGATTGTTTTGAGAAAGTGTTGTCATCCGAGATTTATTATTATTGCTCGCTAGTTGATTATGCCATTGATATGAGTAAACATGTGACCTAAATGTTATTGTGAATATGGTTAGTTCATAATCTTTGCTAAAAACTTGAATTTTGGCTTTACATATTTACAACAACAAGAGAAAACAGAGTTTGTAAAAGTTTTTCTTTATCACTTTCAGTTTATCAACTGAATTGCTTGAGGACAAGCAAAGGTTTAAGCTTGGGGGAGTTGATACGTCTCCGTCGTATCTACTTTTCCAAACACTTTTGCCCTTGTTTTGGACTCTAACTTGCATGATTTGAATGCAACTAACCCGGACTGACGCTGTTTTGAGCAGAATTGCCATGGTGTTATTTTTGTGCAGAAACAAAAGTTCTCGGAATGACCTGAAAATTCACGGAGATTATTTTTGGAAAATATAAAAAATACTGGCAAAAGAATCAAGGCCAGGGGGCCCACACCCTGTCCATGAGGGTGGGAGGTGCGCCTGCCCCCCAAGGCGTGCCCCCTACCTCGTGGCCCCCCTGGAGCTCCACCGACCTCAACTTCAACTCTATATATTCGTGTTCGGGGAGAAAAAAATCAAAGAGGAAGATTCATCACGTTTTACGATATGGAGCCGCCGCCAAGCCCTAATCTCTCTCGGGAGGGCTAATCTGGAGTTCGTTCGGGGCTCCGGAGAGGGGAATCCATCGCCATCGTCATCATCAACCATCCTCCATCACCAATTTTATGATGCTCACCGCCGTGCGTGAGTAATTCCATCGTAGGCTTGCTCGACGGTGATGGGTTGGATGAGATTTATCATGTAATCGAGTTAGTTTTGTTAGGGTTTGAACCCTAGTATCCGCTATGTTCTGAGATTGATGTTGCTATGAATTTGCTATGCTTAATGCTTGTCACTAGGGCCCGAGTGCCATGATTTCAGATCTGAACCTATTATGTTTTCATGAATATATGTGAGTTCTTGATCCTATATTGCAAGTCTATAGTCACCTACTATGTGTTATGATCCAGCAACCCCGTAGTGACAATAATCGGGACCACTCCCGATGATGACCGTAGTTTGAGGAGTTCATGTATTCACTATGTGTTAATGCTTTGGTCCAGTACTCTATTAAAAGGAGGCCTTAATATCCCTTAGGTTCCGCTAGGACCCCGCTGCCATGGGAGGGTAGGACAAAAGATGTCATGCAAGTTCTTTTCCATAAGCACGTCTTACTATATTCGGAATACATGCCTACATTACATTGATGAATTGGAGCTAGTTCTCTGTCACCCTATGTTATGACTGTTACATGATGAACCACATCCGGCATAATTCTCCATCACTGATCCAATGCCTACGAGCTTTTCACATATTGTTCTTCACTTATTTACTTTTCCATTTCTACTGTTACAATCACTACGAAACCCAAAAATATTACTTTTGCTACTGTTACCGTTACTATCATACCACTTTGCTACTAAATACTTTGCTGCAGATATGAAGTTATCCAGGTGTGGTTGAATTGACAACTCAACTGTTAATACTTGAGAATATTCTTTGGCTCCCCTTGTCGAATCAATAAATTTGGGTTGAATACTCTGCCCTCGAAAACTGTTGCGATCCCCTATACTTGTGGGAAGTTGAGAGCACTCGTTGACGGGTCGCAGTGGAGAAACATCGAGAGAAAGTACTGGGAGGAGTTTGCAGGTGACGCAAGGAACATATGGTTTGGTTTAAGCGCCGATGGCAGAAATCCTTTTGGGGAGCAGAGCAGCAATCAAAGCACCTAGCCGTGACTCTATGATGCCAGTACTCATCCAAGGCCCTAAGCATGAAGCGGAAGTTCATTATTATGCCAGTACTCATCCAAGGCCCTAAGCAACCCGGCAACGACATTGATGTGGCCATTAGTTGAAGAACTTTTACAGCTGTGGAATGGAAACGGTGTACGTGTGTGGGATGAGCACAGACAGGAGGAATATGACCTGCATGCGTTGTTGTTTGTAACCATCAATGATTGGCCTGCTCTCAGTAACCTTTCAGGACAGACAAACAAGGGATACCACGCATGCACGCATTGTCTAGCGGTCACTGAAAGTATGTACCTGGCCAAATGCAAGAAGAATGTGTACCTGGGGCATCGTTGATTTCTTCCGACCAACCATCAATGTCGAAAGAAAGGCAAGCATTTCAAAGGCGAGGCAGATCACCGGAAGAAGCCCGCCATGCGTACCAGTGATCACGTACTTGCTATGGTCAATGATTTACACGTAATCGTTGGAAAGGGTCCCGGTGGACTATCTGTTGCGAATGACGCTGAGGGACGCGCACCCATGCTCTTGGGGATATACCCCACGACCAAGACCTGGCTCATAAGGATAAGCCGCCCTGACGCTTATGTCATCTCAGATGCTAATCCGGCTGGTGAGACCCGGCAGATAGTCTCTGACCCAGCAGACAATTGTAAGCCGGCAGATAGTCTCTGACCCGGCAGACAGTTGTAAGCCGGGAGATAGTCTTTAACCCGGCGGACAGTTGTAAGCCGGCAGATAGTTATAACCCGACAGATGGTTATAACCCGGCAGACAGTTATGACCCGACAGACAGTTATAACCAGGCAGACAGAGTCGCCTGGAGTTAATAAACCCGGGACGTTAAGAAGCCCAAGACATTAAGAAGCCCATGGAGAGAAGCCCGTGATGAGAAGTCAAAATAGTTTAAGTCTTAATCCTACTAGGACTCCACATGTAACCCACCCCTCTAACTTATATAAGGAGGGGCAGGGCACCCCAAGAGGGGGAGAGATAATCTTGAAAGGCTAGACACAATTAGAGGAGAGCCGGTTTATGCGGCGACTCCCTCATGAGCATAATGAGACCTAGCCACAAACAACATGTAGGGTTATTGCCGGATGATGTTTCCCAGGGACCGAAGCTGTCTAAACCCTTGTCTTGTGTGTTAATCCGCCTCGCGTCTCTCATCCCGATCAACCCCTGTCAAGCTACCACATAGATGTGTGGCCTCATGACTCTCACACTAGGACATCTGCCGTGACAATTCTACGACAGTTGGCGCCCACTGTGGCGCCCATTGTGGGGCCTGCGCATGGTGGTGTTGAGTTCTTGAAGGGATCTTTTCTAGGGTTCGAGAAGTTCGCAATTTTCTGGCTCAAACCAACGTGGAAAAATCATATCAACTATAAGTTCATCAGTCAAGATTGACGAAGTGTTCTGCGGCGGCGGGGCATGAGATTAAGACTGTTTTGGGTTATCTATGCGCGCCACCATCGTGTTGTACGATCCGACGAGATCGACAAAGGTTCAAGAGAGTTTCGACAGCTTGCTGTGCGCCGTATCCAGCGATCAGTCCAATCAGAATTTCTGCCGAGACGTTAAGTGCCAGGAACGAAAGCCACTTTGAGTCACGGCGACTTAAGTTTTTTTTCACCGAAGACAGTTATGACCGGAAACAGACAGAGACACGGATTCGCCCTAACGTGAAGAAATCAGTGATGATCTGGAAGTGGATACAGAGTTGACCCGGTTTCCGCGCTTCCTCCCTTGGCCGGCGTGGCCCCTGAGCCGCCGTGGTCGATCCCGCCTTGACTCGCCCCTGCGGCCTCTTCGCTCTACCCTCCACCGGAGCATCACCGGTCCGCTCCTCCGCCGCGGATTTGCCGGGGCCCTCCGAGCCTTATCAGCTGCTGAGGCTGTCGTGCGCTGCTCCGAGTGGCCACCGCTGCTCCAACCTGTTGTTCGAGCCCTGACCTCCGCAATCCCTACGCCAGCTCCGCGCCGCCTTTGTGGTTTGCCTCCTCTGAGCCGCTCGAGCTGCCCGTGCCGCCTGCTGCTGTTTCCGCATCTCACTCCGGCGTTGAGCCACCCATTTTCTACCGCGAGCCGCCGTTGCTGCGTCTTGCTCTCACCTTGAGTTGTCTCACTGCGGGGTTTCTCGGCCGCGCATGAGCTCGCGCCCGCGGTTCTAGTCCGCGGTGTCGAGCCGCCGTTGACCGCTCCAGGCGAACCTCGCCACTCCCCCGAGCCACCTAGTTGAGCCATACGGCGCCTCGCGCCTCCGTCGTCGATTCACCCTTGCGGAGAGCCGCCCCGCACTGACCGGCCTAGAGCCGATACTGCAAGCCGCTGCGCCAATCGGCCTGGAGTCGCCACTGCCGCCGTACCTCCTGTCGAAGTCGCCTCCCATCCGGGTTGCCATCGGACCTCGCCCGCCTCTTCCGCACCCGTCCGTGTTGGGACTCTTCTGGAGTACCCTTGCCCTTGCTGAGTCGTTTGCGCCTGCGAGTCGCCTTCTCTGCCTGCAAGTCGCCTATGATCATCAACTCCGTGGTGGATAATTTCTGGTCTAACATATCAGATGAAATCCATCCGGAATATTTTATATTACATATTGCTTTCTTTAAAAAGAGAAATTACTCTGGCTTGCAAGTTCTCTAATGCAGGACAAGTTGTCTACTGCAAAAGGGACCGTTATATCACTGAGTTGTTGAATGACTCATACCAGGAATATATAATAGTGAAATATGGAGAATCTTAAGACAACTCCTCAAGTCGTCTTAAGACTTAGGGGCTACATGGACAAGGCTCAGTAAATGTTGCCAGTTTAAGTAGATTGAAGAACTCCGGGTCATTGGAGGGAAGATAACCCGGTCCCGGAGGCTACGGTTATATTGGCGAAAATTTAAATGCCATCAGAAAAATTTCCGGCTTAAAAAGAAGGATTCCGGTTCAAAATCCGGCCCATGGGAAATTTGTCTCCCACAAAGCTCTGAAGTTCTCAATATCTGGTTTAAAATTCTGGCTCAAGAAGAATTTATCTCTTGCAAAGTTCGAGTTCTCAGAAAAAAATAAAGGTTGCCAAAGAGAACTTGTTGCCATGATGCGCAGTTCAAACATGGGTATCCGATCCGGCTCATACATCTTATTACAAAATACATGGGGGCTTCCTGCTCACTGAGCATATCTATAACTACCCTTTGATCCGGCTTACGGGCTGGGCTGTAAACATTTAGGGGCTTCCTGTTCAAACATAGGTGTATTCACCAAACAGAACATAGCGTCACTACTCTCTTGACTGGCTTGGAACACCAGGTTTACTCACCAAAGTTTCCAGGTTATCTTGTTCAAACATAGGTATATTCACCAAAGAGGACATAACCTTTTTGGCGTGGAATGCCAGGTGTTTTCACCAAAACTTTCCGGGTTATCCTGTTCAAACATAGGTGTATTCACCAAACAGGACATAATCCTTTTGGCGTGGAATGCCAGGTGTATTCACCAAAACTTTCCGGGTTCTCCTGCTTTGTAGAGTCTGCCACTCCGCCCAGGTAATCCTGGAATGACCCGCCGAACTTTTGACAGTCAATCTTATAGACCTTGAACTTGTCAACGTTAAAACGGCGGTTTGTCATGTGAGGCCTGGCTCACAAAGTGTAAAAGGTTAACTCAGTGGCTTGGCGGCCCATGAAAGCACTTGAGATTTAGGCTTGGCGGCATATGAAAGCCTTGTTTTTCTCAATTTGATTCGTTATCTTTTTCTGAGTTTTTCTTGGATTCATATAATTTAAGACGATTCCGGTCATGAAACCTTAATCTTTCTAGCTCATATTTGAGCATATTTGCGGTTCTGATTAAACCGTTTCGGCTTTGGACAATAGGTCGCCAGTATGATATGATTGTACATTTAGAGTTTAGGCTCTGAGGCCTTTTTGGGGTTGTTACCCTTTGCTGCATCTGGCGTTGTAAAGCCGACAGTATGAACTGATTTCACAGGCCATGTAGCCTTGATTATATGACTCATAATTTAGCATATTTGGGTTTGATAAACCTCCCTGATAGCAGACTTTAAGTCGCCAGGATATTTTGCCTTGAGCAATCAAAATGATGATATTTCATGTCTCTGGGTTGATACTAGCTCCGGATTTTAATTATCAAGGCATCATCATGGTATTAATCAATATGTATATGTCTTTCAATAATGGTATGAATATTTTGGGCTTGGTAACCACACTGGCTTTGGACGTTAAGTCGCCAGTATATTTTGGATTGCGCCTTTGGAATCATGCGCTTATGAATGCTACCTCTTGAGCACTGCGTTGGTTTTTCCCTTGAAGAGGAAAGGGTGATGCAGTAAAGTAGCGTAAGTATTTCCCTCGGTTTTTGAGAACCAAGGTATCAATCCAGTAGGAGACCACGCTCAAGTCCCTTGCACCTACACAAACAAATAAGAACCTCGCAACCAACGCGATAAAGGGGTTGTCAATCCCTTCACGGTCACTAACAAGAGTGAGATCTGATAGATATAATAAGATAATATTTTTGGTATTTTTTATGATAAAGACTAAAAGTAAAGAAAGAAAAATAAACGGCGCAAGAAATAGCTTGTTGACGGAAGATTAATATGATGGAAATAGACCCGGGGCCATAGGTTTCACTAGTGGCTTTTCTCAAGATAGCATAAGTATTGCGGTGGATGAACAAACTACTGTTGAGAAATTGATAGAATTGAGCATTCTGTTTCGACTCCGTTTGATATTCTTTTTCTGCGAAACACTGAAATAGGCAAAAAAACAACAATTTGGGCTGGGCCTCCGGTTAATAGGTTAGTCCCAAAAATAATATAAAAGTGTATAATAAAGCCCATTAAACATCCAAAACAGAATATAATATAGCATGGAACAATAAAAAATTGTAGATACGTTGGAGACGTATCAAGCATCCCCAAGCTTAATTCCTGCTCGTCCTCGAGTAGGTAAATGATAAAAAAAAATATGTGGAATGCTACTTGGCATGATTTTCGATGTAATTCTCTTAATTGTGGTATGAATGTTCAGATCCGAAAGATTCAAGACAAAAGTTTAATATTGACATAAAAATAATAATACTTCAAGCATACCAACCAAGCAATTATGTCTTCTCAAAATAACATGGCCAAAGAAAGTTATCCCTACAAAATCATATAGTCTGGCTATGCTCTATCTTCATCACACAGAGTATTTAATCATGCACAACCCCGATGAGAATCCAAGCAATTGTTTCATACTTTTGATGTTCTCAAACTTTTTCAATCTTCACGCAATACATGAGCGTGAGCCATGGACATAGCACTATATGTGGAATAGAATGGTGGCTGTGGAGAAGACAAAAAAGGAGAAGATAGTCTCACATCAACTAGGCGTATCAATGGGCTATGGAGATGCCCATCAATAGATATCAATGTGAGTGAGTAGGGATTGCCATGCAACAGATGCACTAGAGCTATAAGTATATGAAAGCTCAACGAAAGAAACTAAGTGGGTGTGCATCCAACTCGCTTGCTCACGAAGACCTAGGGCATTTTGAGGAAGCCCATCATTGGAATATACAAGCCAAGTTCTATAATGGAAATTTCCCACTAGTATATGAAAGTGAAAACATAAGAGACTCTCTATCATGAAGATCATGGTGCTACTTTGAAGCACAAGTGCGGTAAAAAGATAGTAGTATTGTCCCTTCTCTCTTTTTCTCTCATTTTTTATATATGGCCTTCCTATTTTTTTATGGCCATTCTCTTTTTTTTATTTAGTCCGGAGTCTCATCCCGACTTGTGGGGGAATCATAGTCTCCATCATCCTTTCCTCACTTGGGACAATGCTCTAATAATGATGATCATCACACTTTTATTTTCTTACAACTCAAGAATTACAACTCAATACTTAGAACAACAATATGACTCTATGTGAATGCCTCCGGCTGAATACCGGGATATGCAATGAATCAAGAGTGACATGTATGAAAGAATTATGAATGGTGGCTTTGCCACAAATACGATGTCAACTAAATGATCATGCAAAGCAATATGACAATGATGGAGCGTGTCATAATAAACGGAATGGTGGTAAGTTGCATGCAATATATCTCGGAATGTCTATGGAAATGCCATGATAGGTAGGTATGGTGGCTGTTTTGAGGAAGGTGTATGGTGGGTTTATGATACCGGCGAAAAGTGCGCGGTATTAGAGAGGCTAGCAATGGTGGAAGGATGAGAGTGTGTATAATCCATGGACTCAACATTAGTCATAAAGAACTCATATACTTGTTGCAAAAAATCTATTAGTTATCAAAACAAAGTATTACGCGCATGCTCCTAGGGGGATAGATTGGTAGGAAAAGACCATCGCTCGTCCCCGACACCGCCACTCATAAGGAAGACAATCAATAAATAAATCATGCTCCGACTTCGTCACATAACGGTTCACCATACGTGCATGCTACGGGAATCACAAACTTTAACAAAAGTATTTCTCAAATTCCAAACTACTCAACTAGCATGACTCTAATATTACCATCTTCATATCTCAAAACAATTATCAAGCATCAAACTTCTCATAGTATTCAACACACTCATAAGAAAAAAAATTACTAATCTTGAATGCCTATCATAATTAAAGAAAATTACCACGCTTTTTTGTAGGACTCTCAAAATAATCTAAGTGAAGAATGAGAGAACAATAGTTTCTATAAAACAAATCCACCACCGTGCTCTAAAAGATATAAGTGAAGCACTAGAGCAAAAACTATATAGCTCAAAAGATATAAGTGAAGCACATAGAGTATTCTAACAAATTCCGAATCAAGTGTGTCTCTCTCAAAAGGTGTGTACAGCAAGGATGATTGTGGCAAACTAACAAATAAAGACTCAAATAATACAAGACGCTCCAAGCAAAACACATATCATGTGGTGAATAAAAATATAGCTCCAAGTAAATTTACCGATGGATGAGGATTTAAAGAGGGATGCCTTCCAGGGCATCCCCAAGCTTTAACTTTTAGGTGTCCTTAGATTATCTTGGGGTGCCATGGGCATCCCCAAGCTTAGGCTCTGCCACTCCTTGTTCCATACTCCATCAAATCTTTACCCAAAACTTGAAAACTTCACAACACAAAACTTAACGAGAAAATCTCGTGAGCTCCGTCGCGAAAGAAAACAAAACACCACTTCAAGGTACTGTATTGAACTCATTCTTTATTTATATTGGTGTTAAACCTACTGTATTCCAACTTATCTATGGTTTATAAACTATTTTACTAGCCATAGATTCATCAAAATAAGCAAACAACACACGAAAAACAGAATCTGTCAAAAACAGAAAAGTCTGTAGTAATCTGTAACTAACGCAAACTTCTGGAACTCCAAAAATTAAGCCAAAATTGGAAGCCCTAAATAATTTATTTATTTATCTGCTGCAATTGTAATCAATATTATATCCAATTCTGATAATTTTTAACAATTGTTTTTGTGAATAGAAAGTTTCTGGAATTTACAGCAAGATCAAATAACTATCATCCAAGAAGATCCTATAGGTTTAACTTGGCACAAACACTAATTAAAACATAAAAACATATCTAACCAGAGGCTAGATCAAATATTTATTCCTAAACAGAAGCAAAAGGCAGAAAAACTAAAGATATAATTGGATTGCCCCCCAACAAGCGCTATTGTTTAACGCCCCTAGCTAGGCATTGATAATTTCGATGATGCTTACATGAAAGACAAGAATTGAAGCACAAAGAGAGAATCATAAAGAATATGAAAAACACATCTAAGTCTAACATACTTCCTATGCATAGGCATATTATACGCAAACAAATTATCATAGCAAGCAAAAACTAGCATATGCAAGGAAGAGGAAAGAAACAATAGCAATCTCAACATAACGAGAGGTAATTTAGCAACATGAAAATTTCTACAACCATAATTTCCTCTCTCATAATAATTACATGTGGGATCATAGGAAAATTTAACAAAATATCTATGACATAAAACACGATCCACATGGATGCGAAGTTGACACTCTTCCAAAATAGTTGGATCAACATTAACTAAAGTCATGACCTCTCCAAACCCACTTTTATTAAAAATTTCATAAGATTGAACATTTTCCAAATATGAGGGATCTAAAGTTGACACTCTTCCAAACCCACTTTCAATATTATTGCAAACATTATTATCAATATCATATTCATCATGGGGAGTAAGTAAAATTTCAAGATCGTAAGAAGAATCACCCCAATCATGATCATTGCAACAAGTAGAGGACATAAAACTAGCATCCCCAAGCTTAGGGTTTTGAATATTATTATCATAATTTACATCAATAGAATTTATAATAAAATCATTGCAATCATGCTTTTTATTCAAAGAACTATCGTGAATCGCTTCATAAAGTACTTCATCACAATTTTCAGATTCACGAATTTCAAGCAAAACCTCATAAAGATAATCTAGTGCACTCAACTCACTAGCAATAGGTTCATCATAATTGGATCTCTTAAATAGATTAGCAAGTGGATGAGGATCCATAAACTCTTAGCAAGCGAAGATGCAAGCAAAAAGAAGGCACATGGTAACACAAGAATGAACGGAGGAAGGGCGAATAAACGGCAAGGGTGAAGTGGGGGAGAGGAAAACGAGAGGAAAATGGCAAATAATGTAATGCGAGGGATAAGAGTTTGTGATGGGTACTTGGTATGTCTTGACTTGACTTGACTTGGCGTGAATCTCCCCGGCAACGGCTCCAGAAATCCTTCTTGCTACCTCTTGAGCACTACGTTGGTTTATCCCTTGAAGAGGAAAGGGTGATGCAGTAAAGTAGCGTAAGTATTTACCTCAGTTTTTGAGAACCAAGGTATCAATCCAGTAGGAGACCACGCTCAAGTCCCTTGCACCTACACAAACAAATAAGAACCTCACAACCAACACGATAAAGGGGGTGTCAATCCCTTCACGGTCACTTACGAGAGTGAGATATGATAGATATGATAAGATAATATTTTTGGTATTTTTTATGATAAAGACTAAAAGTAAAGAAAGCAAAATAAACGGCGCAAGAAATAGCTTGTTGACGGAAGATTAATATGATGGAAAATAGACCCGGGGGCCATCGGTTTCACTAGTGGCTTCTCTCAAGATAGCATAAGTATTACGGTGGATGAACAAATTACTGTCGAGCAATTGATAGAATTGAGCATAGTTATGAGAATATCTAGGTATGATCACGTATATAGGCATCACGTCTGTGACAAGTAGACCGACTCCTGCCTACATCTACTACTATTACTCCACACACTACTAGAAAAAGGGCTATAGATGGGATTGACACTAATGGCGCACCAGAAAGTTGGTGCGCCATTAGTATATACTAATGGCGCACCACATGCTAATGCGCCATTAGAGTTGAAACTACTAATGGCGCACCATGCAAAGGGTGCACCATTAGTATCAAATTTTTTTTGAACTAGTGCGCCTGTCCAAACATACTAATGGCGCATCCTGCTTAAGTGCGCCATTAGTAGTTGTAACTACTAATGGCGCACCAACGATAGGTGCGCCATTAGTATAGAATTTTTTTTGAACTAGTGCGCCTGTCCAAACATACTAATGGCGCATCCCGGCGAAGTGCGCCATTAGTATCATTTTTTTTTGAACTAGTATCAGAATTTTTTTTAAAATTTTTTGTCAAAACTACTAATGGCGCACCGTGGTAGTGGTGCGCCATTACTAGTAACTTGGCCACCACTTCCACCGAATGCACCCCCCCCCCCCGGTGGATCGCCTTTTCAGTTTTAAAAAAAATAAAAGAAAATGATGAAAATGTCAAAAAAATAAAAGAAAATAAGTTTCCCATGTGATATGTGGTCTAGTTGTTGGGAAAATTTGCAAATATGAATTTCGACTTCATTTGCAAAATCTCTCGAGAATTTGTAAAAATGGGCATAACTTTTGCATACTAACTCGGATGAAAAAGTTTTTTATATGAAAAATCATCTACTCGAAAAGTTACATCCAAATTTAACCGGGGAACCCGTTAAACATTTTCAAAATCCTCAAAACCTAACAGAAAAAAAGATACGGGCTTTTAAGATCCGAGAGGCAAAAAATTCAAAAAATTCAAACTCACTAATGGCGCACCTGCCCATGGTGCGCCATTAGTATCTTCCCACCTTCAAAATTCAAAATAAGTCAAAAAAAATTAAAAAAATTACTAATGGCGCACCGGCCCGTGGTGCGCCATTAGTATGTCGTATATATGGCTGGGCGCACCTCCTCCACTCCACCTCTCCTCCACTCCATCTCCTCCTCTCCTCTCCTCCACTCCATCTCCTCCTCTCCTCTCCTCCTCTCCGGCGACCTCCTTCTCCTCTCCGGCGACCTCCTCCTCATCTCCGGCGACCTCCTCCTCCTCCCTCCTCTCCTCCCCTCCCCTCCCCTCCCCTCACGGTTTCTTCTCCCTCCTCTCCGGTGAGCTCCTCCTCCCTCCTCTCCGGTGAGCTCCTCCTCCCTTCTCTCCGGTGAGCTCCTCCTCCCTCCTCTCCGGTGAGCTCCTCCTCCCTCCTCTCCTCCCATCCCCTCATGGTTTCTCCTTCCTCCTCTCCGATGCTCCGGTGAACTCCTCTCCAGTGACCTCCTCCTCCTCCTCTTCGGCGATGTAGGCGAGCGCCTCTCCGGTGACCTCCTCCTCCTCCTCTCCGGCGAACTCCTCTCCGGCGAACTCCTCTCCGGCGAACTCCTCTCCGGCAAAAGAACACGGCAAAAGAACGTACAAGATCCAAAAACAGGAACAAAATTTGAAATAATGTCGTGCCAAAAAACGAGCAAAAAAAAACAAGCAAAAAATGGGCAAAAAATCACGATCCAGATCCAGATCCAGATTCAAAAAATTCAAAAATACTAATGGCGCACCGGTGGCCTATACTAATGGCGCACCGGTGGCCTATACTAATGGCGCACCGTGGCCTATACTAATGGCGCCTTTGCACTGTGCGCCATTAGTAGCTCTGAGATACTAATGGCGCACCGGTGGTGCGCCATTAGTAGGCCTTTTTCTAGTAGTGACACATCGACGTCTATCCAACATGCATCTAGAGTATTAAGTTCATAAGAACAGAGTAACGCTTTAAGCAAGATGACATGATGTATAGGGATAAACTCATGCAATATGATATAAACCCCATCTTGTTATCCTCGATGGCAACAATACAATACGTGTTGTTTCCCTTTCTGTCAATTGTATCGAGCACCACAAGATTGAACCCAAAGCTAAGCACTTCTCCCATTGCAAGAAAGATCAATCTAGTAGGCCAAACCAAACTGATAATTCGAAGAGACTTGCAAAGATAACCAATCATACATAAAAGTATTCAGAGAAGATTCAAATATTTTTCATAAATAAACTTGATCATAAACCCACAATTCATCGGTCCCGACAAACACACCGCAAAAGAAGATTACATCGAATAGATCTCCACAAGAATCATGGAGAACTTTGTATTGAGATCCAAAGAGAGACAAGAAGCCATCTAGCTAATAACTATGGACCCGAAGGTCTGAGGTAAACTACTCACACATCATCGGAGAGGCTATGGTGTTGATGTAGAAGCCCTCCATGATCAATGCCCCCTCCGGCAGGACGCCGGAAAAGGCCCCAAGATGGGATCTCACGGGTACAGAAGGTTGCAGCGGTGGAATTAGGTTTTCGTGTATGCCTCTGTTGGTTTGGGGATACGTAGGTATATATAGGAGGAAGAAGTACGTCGGTGGAGCAACATGGGCCCCACGAGGGTAGAGGGCGCGCATGGGGGGGTAGGCGCGCCCCCTGCCTCGTGCTCTCCTTGTTGCTTTCTTGACGTGGACTCCAAGTCCTTTGGATCATGTTTGTTCCGAAAATCACGTTCCTGAAGGTTTCATTCCGTTTGGACTCCGTTTGATATTCTTTTTCTGCGAAACACTGAAATAGGAAAAAATAACAATTTGGGTTGGGCCTCCGGTTAATAGGTTAGTCCCAAAAATAATATAAAAGTGTATAATAAAGCCCATTAAACATCCAAAACAGAATATAATATAGCATGGAACAATAGAAAATTATAGATACGTTGGAGACATATCAATGAATCATTGGATTATTACTCTCACTGGATATGGCGATGTAAGCCAGCAGTATAAATCAATCCTACATGTATGTTTGCCTGGTTATATGAATATGTGAGGTTTGATAACCCGCCCTGGTTTTTAACTTTAAATTGCCAGTATGTTTAGGCTTGAATGGCCTTAATGCTAGTCTTTTCTATAATTGCATAAGACTATATATATTTGGGTTGTTACCCGCCCTGGCTTTTGACGTTAAGTCACCAGGGCATATGTTGTTTAAACTTTCTGTAGGACATGCAGAGTTTTACACATAAAAATACTACTACTGCTCATATGAATCATTGTGTTTAAACCCATCATCTGGCCATCTGAAAGTATTGCCAGGTTATTCTGATCTCGGTTATATTATTCAATATTGAGTTTACTGAGGCTATGAGCCGCCAAAGTGATCTTTTCAAAAACTAGATATAACTACGAGCCGCCATGGACGGGGTTATCAATTCCTGATTTTTTGCAAAAGTTATAAGCCGCTGGGTTGTATCTCGGAGGTCAATGGATGCGCATTAAGGCGCTATTGGCCAAGAGCTGTTGGATTATATTATTCCAATCTTTAATAACCAACTTGGCTGGATTTTCATAATGATATTGAATGATTTAGGTTTTCAGAAGTCGCTTCAGCGCAATGGCTATTGTTTCTTTATCAATGGATATTATGTATTCTGCAATGGAAGGAATAGTCCCGAGTGGCTGCAGGCTTACGACCCGGCACATGGGGGCTACATTATTCAGATTGATATTACATCAAATACGCAACGCCCATGTCACTGCCAGCATGCACCATGGCACTTGGGGGCTAATGTAAGGTCATTTTTACTTGTGTTATTGAAGACCCGACTCATCACATCGTAATGAGTCGGCCCTTGGGGGCTACCAATTGCTCCTGTCAAAAATTCAAGGTATAGAAGCCTTAATCTATTATATTGAAGGGTCCACAGCTGGAAGCCTTAATCATTTATATTGAAAGCTCTTAAACCTTATGGACGTGGGTTCGAGCCCCATGGTGGGGGTTACATCATATGATGTTATTTTCAATGCAGTATATATAAACTCCCAGCTCAGTATTATATTACTGAGCCGCCCCTTGGAGGCTACACGTCGCTGCTCAAGTTTACATGATCATATTTACAAAGTCCCTGCTCATTATTGTATAATGACCTGGCCCTTGGGGGCTACACTGGTTGAAGTTTTTATGAGCAAAAGGCAATTAAAAGTCCCTGGTTGCTGCAAGCATGACAACCCGACACTTGGGGGCTACATATGTGGAACATTCAGTTTATGACTGGTGATTCAGACGAACAACTTGGATTTCTCTAGAGTTGCAATACTTATATTGAAGCAAGTCTTATAGCTATCACTACGTTCCCCTCTAAAGACTTGGGGGCTACAGGTAATATGGATATGAGGAAGGTATGCCTTTCAAATTTTCAATTATGAGTGAACTTGGGGGCTACATGTATTATGTTTGGGGGCAAAGGTTATCTCCTCCGGGTTATTCAAACAACTTAACATCATATGGATTTTTTCATCAGCGTCAGAAGTATTGAAAATTGGCACAATGTTAGACGAATTTTATCAAGTCAAGGCAGTTGAAGATAATAAGGGTTATTTTTTCTCCAAGGAGCCAATGTCAGTTTATTGATATGACAGAGATTCAAAATTTTCAGGAGCTGGTTAACTAGTATTTATTGAGTGAGCCGGTCCCTTTACATATTCTTATTTTAAGAGTTTAGCATGAAGAAATTCAAAGCTAAACTGGGGGCTAATGTTGGGGATATACCCCATGACCAAGACCTGGCTCATAAGGATAAGCCGCCCTGAGGCTTAAGTCATCTCAGATACTAACCCGGCTGGTGATATCCAGCAGACAGTTGTAAGCCGGCAAATAGACTGTGACCCGGCAGACAGTTGTAAGACGGCAGATAGTCTTTAACCCGGCGGACAGTTGTAACTCGGCAGATAGTTATAACCCGGCAGATGGTTATAACCTGGCAGACGGTTCTGACCCGACAGACAGTTATAACCAGGCAGACAAAGTCACCTGGAGTTAATAAACCCGAGACGTTAAGAAGCCCATGGAGAGAAGCCCGTGATGAGAAGTCAGAATAGTTTAAGTCTTAATCCGACTAGGACTCCACATGTAACCCGCCCCTCCAACTTATATAAGGAGGGGCAGGGCACCCCAAGAGGGGTGAGATAATATTGAAAGGCTAGACACAATTAGAGGAGAGCCAGTTTATGTGGCAACTCCCTCATGAGCATAATGAGACCTAGCCACAAACAGCTTGTAGGGTTATTACCGGATGATGTCTAAACCCTTGTATTGTGTGTTAATCCGCCTCGCGTCTCTCATCCCGATCAACCCCTCTCAAGCTACCACATCGATGTGTGGCCTCACGACTAAGTCCTCACACTAGGACATCTGCCGTGACAATTCCATGACACATGCGGAAGAAGAAATCTATATTTTGGGACCTACCCTAACGGTACGCTCTTCAATCAACGTGATGCACGTGATGAAGAACCTTTGCGTAAACCTACTAGGCTTCTTGGGCGTGTATGGGAAGACAAAAGAAACACCAGAGGCACGGGAGGACCATCGTTGGAATTGATCTGTTGTCTGTTCCATTTGAGGAGTTCTTCCATTTTTACAATCAAAAGGCCTCGTTAAAATAATCGTCACTTGCTACTGTCTGTAAGTACTACTTCTGTCATTAAGTCTCTATATATAGCTCAACTCTTTCATTGCATCTATATATAATTATTCTCACTATATTATGCAGATTGAAGATCGTCGAATACAAGAAAAGACAAATCTATGATATAGGTTCATTAACACAAATCTCATAGATGACTTTACGGTAAGAAAAGACAAATCTATGATATAGGTTCATTAACACAAATCTCATAGATGACTTTACGGTTAAATTTAATGCCAAAAAAACCGAGGCCAACTTGCTACAATCGTTGCTTCAAAATCAAAACAAAGAGAAGATACTCTTTCCTTATAACTTCAAGTGAGTGTTACTGTCTTGTGCATATTCGGTTTCCCTTATTACTTGAGGTTATTGTAATATAAATGATGAGTTATGCATGCGTGCGCAGCTTCCACTTTATTCTCCTAGAGATTAAGCTTGAGCAAGGACTAGTAACCGTCTTTGACTCGAGACGAAAAGATCCCGAGGAGTATGCGGCCATGACTAAAATGCTCGAGAAGTAAGTTCAATCGATCATTATCGCACCATATCGACAACTTTGTTCATTTCCTGATATCAAGTAATTGTTTTCTTTGTCTGGCAGGCTTTGGAAAGAGTTCACCGCAAAAGCTCCGGGAGTGCGGGGGAAGCTGCGATTTGCACACCCGAAAGTAAGTACTACTAGCTAGTTCCGCGCATCTCCCATTGATTCTAGCTAGTTTCATCAATACTATTTATAATGCTTGATTATCAGTTTGATTGACCTCTATTTCTCGTAACGTGTTTGTGACAGGAACCCGGGAATGATTACTGTGGATACTACGTTTGCGAGTTCATCTACAATGCGACGACCTCTAAGCGCGGCTACTCTAAAAAAAATATGAGCTGCGTAAGAAATAATATTCACAATTTTATTTTATTACCATCATTTGTGTTGAGTTTTATATATATATATATATATATATATATATATATATATATATATATATATATATATATATATATATATATTGACCCCTTCACAAATTAGATGTGGCAGATGCTGAAATGAACTCCTACCACAAGATCGCATACGAGCAATTCAAGAGGAATTGGCGGGATTCTTTCTTGACCACGTCATAAATAAAGCCGGAGAATACCATGTGGAACTTGACATTAGATGTTAAGGAATTCTAAGAGATCTTATATTGTATATATGTAGCTAGTAGCGTCAGATAGATATACGAAAACTTATTGTTCGACCAATCTCTCGGAGAAAGTGAGGTCGATCACTTCTCTGTGTATATATATGTTCATGATGATCTTCTGTACTTAATGGTTTCCTTCATTTGCTTAGTAGCTAGCGTGTCGAGTTTTCTCTATACGTATAGTATCTAGCGTCGACCAAGCACGGAGATAAGAGAGGACACTTCTCTCTATTAAGTAGCTAACACAATATATGAAACCCCTAAATTAACCCGACACTTCTCTGTGAACCGGGACTAAAGGTATTGGGCTTTAGTCCCAGTTTCAGAACCGGGACAAATGAGCCTCTAAAACCGGGACAAATGGGCCTTTTTCTACTAGTGATTGATAAAAATCTATCAGTGGCTGATGCTAGTGCCTGAGCCAGGATCTCTGATATGGGTATGCAGAGCAAAAAAAAAATTGCATCGCAGCGGCACTCTCTCAAAACAGCCTTTCGCCCCACTTTCTAAATAAAGCAAGCGACACTATAAGACATGAATGTTTCAATCATAACCACCAAACTTTTAATTATTATTTGTAGCAACAAGATCTTCAATATATTGGTTATACTAGAAGAATATAGACAGAAACACAATTTAACTCGACAATAACCCATCTGGGATCCACAACTGATAGCATCAACAACTATGAAATTAAGGGATGAATATAACCCATATAACCCCAACAAAAAAACTATGAAATTAAGGATGAATTAACATTTACAGAACTATGATCAAAATCCGAATGCGTGAAGCCAATTAGCCGAGGAATGACATGCACGTGCACACTGTTGTTAGCAGTTGATCGCTGCCTATCGGACTGGCACCGTCATTGCCGAGGACGATGGTGAGGCGAGCGCACATGATTCTGCAATGCGGCGCCGTGATATCCTATCGATCGGCGCCGGTGGCGATCCGGTCATTAGTCGCAGCGGCTGCCTCCGATGCACCATTAGCGAATATGGTGCCCCGACCTAGGCAGCTATCTGCTATCGCATAGCATTATAGATTTCAATACTTTGGCCCAGCAGCCCATGCATGGAAGAAAACTATTTGTGCCTTCGATAAAACTATGGTACGTAATTTGCTTACTCTCGAAAAAATATACTTAGATTAGTCATATTTGTTACAGTTGCACGCGCGGGTCCCATTTTCCATGCGTGCATAGAAGATCCCATTTTCCATACATGCATAGAAGAATCCAGTAAGACGTACGTTATTGCAGTAGCCGTAGTACAGGATCTCCAGCACGCGTGGTCTAATAACTTTGAGGGGCAAACAATGGAATAGTCCAAGTATGCATGCTCCTACTGGAACCGTGCGTACGTTACATATATGTGAGCCACTCAGGGCCTCACAGGTTCTCCGTGTGGATAGGGGTCTAGATCAACCATGTGTAGACTGGACTACTTATCAACGTTCGTAACAAAATACAAATGTCTGACTCGGTCGAGTTGCCTCATGCATGTCTTGTTCGTGGAATTATTTGCCACTGCTAAAAATTTCTTGCCATGGTGCTAGACTTTCCAGGCAAACTGCAGAAATTTCTCGCACAAATCCACTATAAAACCCCCTCTGTACTCAAGCTATACATACAAAAGCAAAGCTAGCTAGCTACCAACGGCCTACACATATGCATCTAGCTAGTACAGACACATAGAAATCATTTAGTCACCGAATTGGGAGTGGGATGAAAGGATTAATGTGAGAAATTACTACGTGTCTTGGTCCAAGAGAAGTGGCCCTTAAGCCACTTTCAATGGATAAGTGCTTAGATAAGATGCTAAGTGTTTGGAAAAGTTTAGCAACTAAACTCTAACAGGACTAATAAACCTGAACAGAAGGAATACTTCACAATCTTTTCCATGAAGTGTCGATAAAAAAGCAACTGCTAGACCTGCAACAAACTGTGGTACAAGCCCATTCAAATTTCATTTGAAGATGTAAAAGTATGATCACCAGAAAATCCATTTCTAGTATGGAAACATGATGTGTGCCGCAGATAAAACTCCGCAAGTACCTTAATATATGTTTCAATTCGTTATGTTCACCTGATAGTGAGATGGTCCAGTCTTCTATAGCCTTACTTGTATATTACCTGTGGGAAGGTGTATCATCTCAAAATCCATATTCACGCTGCTTTCAACTCTTCACTACTAGTAATCGTCACATCAACATTTTCCATCCTTGAAATGGTGAAATTGTTGAATATCTCTCATGATTATTTCCCATCCTTCAGATGGTGACGGTCGGGGGTTCTTCATTACCCGAATGGCTGTACCAGGAGACGTGTGACTGAGCCTGTATGCAGCCGCAAGCTTCTCAATGTGGGTATTGAAAAACTGTGCCATTCCAGGATGTCATAGTGGCATCCGATCAAACACCGCCCTGCACTTCCAGTACACGTCAAAGATCGCAGGAGAGACGTGTTAGAGTTGTGTCAAATATTATTGTACAAGTTAGGTTACAGTTAAACTTAATTTTGGACTGTGTGTAGACAATATAGAAGTTGTGTTCCAATAGGACACTTGTATGCTAGGCCTCTCATATATATCGAGATAGACACACGATGTAACCTATGCCAACATAATAGCACGGACACGCGGGGGAGCCGGCGGCGTGTGCTAGTGCCCGGACGGCCAGTGTGCGGTATTGTGACGGTGTCACGGGTAGGAGCGCCCGTAGTCATGCTCCGGGATGTAACCATGATGGTGAACCTCGTTAACAAATCTCGGTGTCGTGCTCGTGTGATTGCTTGATTCTCGGTAGATCAACGGTGCGCCTCGGATTTATTCTAACAAGTAGTATAATGAGCAAGGTTTGATATGAGGCCGTGATTTGTTGATCTAGAGGTGATGAGCCGGGATGTCGCAGTAAAATCGGCTCGATCCGTGGTGTGTCGAGCGATTGAAACTCGGGAGCAATCTCGGGAGATTAAGTCGACGGAAATTCATTGGATCGATGGGATTTGGAAGCATATCGGCGAGATCGGAAGCAACACGGATGAAGGCGGCGTGATCGATCGTGCACCGAAGGCACGCGTACGAGTCGTCAGGACTCAGGCAGCAGCCTGTAGGAGATCGATTCGGAAGACGTAAAGGTGGAGTGCACGTGGTTCCGCGTAGGGATCGGTTCCATCGTGAGGCAGCAAAGCAGCCGGAGGCATCGATGCAGCTGGTTCCCGGGCCAGGCAGTGGCCGGCGCACGTGGCAGCAGTGGGCTAAGTTGGTTGGAAAGCAGGCTGCGTGGCTTCAGGCCAGAAGCGGCAGCAGGGTTTACCAGGCGGCGGCATAGCTGCTGAAGCGCAGGACGGCTGCGAACGACCACATGGGCTAGGCATTGTGCAAGGAGGCGTGCAGCAACACTGGTGCACGCGGCTGGAGTAGCAGCATGGCGATGGAGCTGTGATGGGACGTGGAGGTCATGTACGTAGAGAGATTTGTTTAAAGAAAAAAGGGGCGTCAGGTATTTGTGCGTGCATATTTCCATCAGAAGCAACGAAAAAGCAGGGACGGAGATGAAAGCTTTGGGGCATCGGCTCCCTCTTCCCCTCTCGCGGCGACGAGGCTGATGCTGGCGGCTAGGCCTAGGGGAGGGAGTCCAGGGCAGGTGGCCTCCACTCCCTTCTCTTCTCCGGCGACTAGAGTGGTCGCGCCTCCGGTGGCGCCCACGATGCCCACCAGCCAGAGGGCCGGGGTGGCAGGGGAGCACGGGCAGGAGGCCCATGTGCTTACCTCTTCTGGCGCACCTGCGGTCCTGAGACTCGGATTGAGGCCGACGACGACCGCTTCTCGGGAGGAGGTCATTGCTTGTGGAGGGATTCCGGATCCGGTCTCTGAGGGGTGACGGATCAGCTGTCGTCTTCAGGATCTTCCGGAGGTTGATGACATGCAGCAGCGGTGCGCCATGAAGGCGGCCAAGCTTCGTGGCATTGAGGTTACTACTGGTATGTCGGTCAACACCTGTAATTTCATTTTGTATTTTTTTAATGATGAGATTATTAATAATGCAAATCAATTAGGAGTTTCACTAGGGAGAAATGATAGTGAAATCTCTAACTCCGTTAATGATATTCTGGATTTGGAAGCGGAACGCGCTTTAGAAATGATTCGTAACTTAGCTGCGGTCAGGCCTATGAATGATTCTGAGATAGATTCGTAGGGAGTCGGAGTACTTGAAAATTTCTGTACGGATCTTGTACCATCCCACCCTGAGTCAGAGGAAGAGGATGATACCTTTAATGATGCAGTAGTTAGGTCCACGGAACCCGGTTGTGAGGACCGGGTGGAGGATCAAAACAAGCCTAACGCAAGTGGAAGCGAAAGATCTATCCTGCGTCGGCAGTGCGTAGGAGTGCTAGGATCCGTACTACTAAAAAAATTTCATGATGAAATATGAAATGAATCTTTTGGAATAGCAGAGGTCTGAAAGACTTGGCTAAAAGAAGGTTTCTTGTAGATGCGTCTATCGAGCATAGGCTGGATTTTATTGCGCTCTCGGAAACTGGAAGAGATAATTTCTCTCCCCACTTTCTTAGTACTTTGTCGGGCGGTGTCGATTTTGATTGGCATTGCTTGCCTCAGAGAGGAAGATCGGGTGGGATCTTACTTGGAGTTAGATGCGATTCGCTGGAAGTTCGAAGTGTCGTGATGGGAGACTTTGCGGTTTATGGTTCCGCACAGCCTGAACTTAAACTAGAGTTTTTGGCAGACCTTGTCCAAATTTGAGGTTCCGAGCAGCTTCCAATCCTGGTTGGGGGTGATTTTAAAATAATTAGATGAAGAGAGGAAAAGAACAATGATAATTTCGACGGCAGATGGTCATTCATGTTTAATACCATTATTGAAAGCTTGGATCTGCGAGAGATAGAGCTTTCTGGTAGAAAGTATACCTGGGCTAATAATTTGCCAAACCCGACATTTGAGAAGCTGGATTGAGTCCTTGCGAGCGTCGAATGGGAATAGAAATTTCCTTTGGTTACGGTCCAGGCGCTTTCGCGCGGTATTTCTGACCACACGCCTCTGCTCGTGGACTCTGGTGAGGCCACTCGCATGGGTAACAAAAATTCCTTTTCATTCGAAATGGCTTGGTTTGAACGAGAAGGATTCTTGGATCTGATAGCCAGGGAATGGGCGAAGGATGCAGGAGGTAGGACTGCGGTTGAGCGTTGGCAGTATAAGATAAGGCACTTGAGAAGTTTCTTGCGTGGGTGGGCTAAATATCTTAGTGGGATTCATAAGGTTGAGAAGGGGGCTCCTTACAGTTATTCAGTCCCTGGATCTAAAAGCCGAGTCCACAATTCTTCAAGCCACGGAGCTTCATGCAAAACTTGAGGCGGAGATGAGGTTGAAAGAGCTTCTCCGTGAACAGGAATTGAAGTGGGCACTGCGGGCTGAGGTTCGCTCAATTCTTTCACATGATCGCTAATGGCAAGCATAGAAAGAAGAGAATCTTTCAGCTTGAACAAGACAAAGGGACGATTTTAGGACAGGAAAACCTAAAACTTTACATCACCAAATACTACAAGCAGTTGTTTGGGCCTCCGGAGGATAATAGTGTAACCCTGGATGAGTCTAGGATTGAGGATGTTCCTCAACTTGCTGCTGAAGAGAATGAGATTTTGACCGCCCCATTTTCGGAGAAGGAGGTGTTTGAAGCTATTTCTCCGATGAAAAATAATAAGGCTCCTGGGCCGGATGGATTTCCGGCGGAGTTCGATAAAAAGTGCTGACATATTATTAAGGGGGATTTGTTACCGATGTTCCATGATTTATTCTCTGGGCAGCTTCAGCTATTTCACCTAAATTTTGGAACGATAACCCTTATTCCTAAGAAAACAGAGGCTGTGAGGATTGAGCAGTTCAGGCCGATTTGTCTTCTTAATGTTAGTTTTAAAATTTTCACCAAGGTTGGGACTAATAGGCTCACGCAGAATGCGCATTCTGTGGTGCAACACTCCCAAACTGCTTTCATGCCGGACTGAAATATCCTAGAAGGGGTTGTGGTCCTTCATGAAACGCTCCACGAAATCCACATGAAAAAACTCGATGGAGTGGTTTTCAAGATGGATTTCAAGAAGGCGTACGACAAAGTCAAATGGCCTTTTCTTCAACAGGCCTTACGCATGAAAGGTTTCGATGAATTCTGGCGACGCCAGGTAGAATCTTTCACACAAAAAGGGAGTGTTGGAATTAATGTGAATGACGACATAGGTCATTATTTCCAGACACATAACGGCCTGCGGCAAGGTGACCCGATGTCTCCTATTTTGTTCAACATTGTAGTTGATATGTTGGCAATTTTAATAGGAAGGGCTAAGGAGGCAGGTCAGGTGGGTGGTTTGGTGCCTCACCTAGTGGATGGAGGTGTCTCTATCCTTCAGTACGCCGATGATACGACCATCTTTATGGAGCATGACTTGGCGAAAGTGAGAAATATGAAGCTGGTGTTATACTTATTTGAACAATTGACCGTGTTAAACATTAACTTTCATAAAAGTGAATTGTTCTGTTTTGGAAGAGCCATTGACGAACAAGAGGCTTATAAGCAATTGTTTGGGTGCGAATTGGGGACGTTACTTTTTACGTATTTAGGTATACCAATTCACCATAATATGATGACAAACAGAGAATGGAAGTGCATCGAGGATCGATTTTAAAAGAAACTGAGTTGCTGGAAGGGCAAGCTCATGTCATACGGAGGCCGATTAAATCTTATTAATTCGGTTCTCATGAGTATGACTATGTTTCTTTTCTCGTTCTTCAAGGTTCCAGTTGGAGTAAGGAAAAGGCTGGACTTCTATTGATCTCGTTTCTTCTGGCAGAGTGATGAGCTAAAAAGAAAATACAGACTTGCCAAATGGGATATCATTTATCGACCAAAAGACCAAGGGGGTCTTGGGATTGAAAATCTTGAAGTCAAGAACATATGTCTTCTCAGTAAGTGGCTGTATAAGTTATCTGTTGAGACTAAGGCCACATGGGCACAGATTCTCCGTAGTAAGTATCTTCAGTCCAAAACATTGTCACATGTGACAGCGAGGCCACTGGACTCGCCCTTTTGGAAAGGGCTCATGAGATTTAAAGCAGCCTTTTTCAATAGGACAAATTTTATGGTCGAAAATGGCGCTAGCACGCGATTCTGGGAAGATACTTGGCTAGGAGAGACACCCCTTGCGCTTCAATACCCGTCGCTTTATAGTATTGTTCAACGACGTGATGCTTACGTTGCAACAGTACTTAGTCCATCCCCATTAATATTCAGAAGGATGCTAGTCAGCAATCATTGGGAAGCGTGGCTCCATTTACTGACTAGACTAATGGAGGTTCAGCTGTCTCAACAACCCGATAAGTTGCGCTGGAAGCTTACTAGGACTGGGGAGTTTACAGTTAAATTAATGTATCTTGATGTTATCAATTCTAGCTCCATTCCTAGTTCCAGAAATGTCTGGAAAGTCAAGGTTCCGTTGAAGATCAAAGTGTTTATGTGGTTTGTGCATAAACAAGTTATCTTAACTAAAGACAATCTAGCAAAGCGTAACTGGACAGTACCTACTAGGTGTAGCTTCTGTGATCGGGATGAAACTATCCAACACCTGTTTCTGGATTGCCCATTGGCTAAGGTTCTATGGCGGACAGTGCACATAGCTTTTAACATTACTCCTCCGAGCTCTGTCAGCGCGTTATTTGGAATGTGGCTTAACGGGATAGAGTTTGAAACAGCGAGCCACATCCGTGTAGGAGTATGTGCTTTATTGTGGGCAGTCTGGAATTGCAGAAATGATTTGGTTTTTAACAGAACATCAAATGTTCATTTTTTGCAGGTTATCTTCCGGGCCACTGCGTTGATCCGTATGTGGTTGCTACTCACTCCGACGGAGGCCAGGGAGTGTTTGGTTACTGGATCTATCCGGTGGGAGATGATAGCACGGGATATCTTCAACCGGTTTGGATGGCGGTCATGTAATAGGATAGGCAATTAGTTTTCCTATCTTTTTTGTGCCAGCCGGTTGTGGCTTTTTTGGCCGTTTTTTGGCTCTTTGTGAGCTTTTATTTACTTGTTTTGAGACTGCAAGACCTTGTTGAACCTATTTACTTTTTATAAAATTGATCGTATGCATCATTCTGATGCAGAGGCCGGGGAGCCCTCCTTTTCGAAAAAAGAAAAAAAAGCTTTGGGGCTGCACGTGAGCAAGGATGAACGTATTGATCTTGTGCGCATGGGAAGGCTACTACAGGGATTCTCCAATTGGCTCTATTTGCTTGGTACACATACATGTATGTACGGGATGGTAGAAGTGCACGGTACAGAACATAAAGGCGCGGTTGTAGGTCCATGGAAGATGGGCGTGTGCAGCAAGGGCGGCGTGCGTACAAGGCTTGTGAAGTCTGGAGCGCGTCGTGAGGGATCATGCATACACAGGGCGTCAAGCAATGCACGGATGTGCGGGTGGACACGACGCAGGGTGGAGCATGGTTGCTGTCGGATAATTTCGGCTGGGTCGGACTAGATTGTCTGATGGACTGACGTGGATGTTGGTCAAAGCAGAAGACGGCGTTGATTTCAGCGACGACGACATAGGAGCGTGATGCTGATGGTGGCCGACTTCTGGGGCGTGGAAACACGTGGTGCAGGCCTGAGGGCTTGTGCGGCTTCGACAAGACTATGGCGCGGGGTTGATTCAAGGCGTGTACACATGAGAGCTTGAAGTCAACAGGGTGCGGGGTAGCAAGGCGCAGCTAGATGGAGTCATGTTGAATGTGGAGCTGGAGTTTGATGGAAAACTTCACTCTGTGCTGATGGAGGGGCTACGGTGTAAGATGTTGGAGAATCGAAGCCTATTTCAGCGGGATAACGAGAGACACGTGGATCGGACTGGGGCCGAGTGGTCTGATGGAGACGTGATACTCGGCATCGGTCGGTGATGATCGGTAGTTCTCTACAGTGGGGGTTGAGACAGTGTGGGCTAGCTACCCGGGAGACTCGACCAGGGCAGCAGAGGCCCGGCGCGATGATAGCAACGAGGCATGCAGTAAGCATGGGACACAGTGACATGTCAGGGCACTGGTGGTCAGAAATGTGGTCAGACAAAGTGTGCAGGGGTGCTGAAGCAGTGTTGACGAGTACCGGATTCAAGTTGGTGACTGGGTCTATCGGTGCTAGTTGATGGACATGAGTTCACCTTGGAGAATCTGAGAAAGTGGCGAAAAGTCTAAAATTGTCAAAAGGTGAGAGATTACATGGCCGTATATTCTGTGGTGTTCAGTGCACATGGCAAAGTGCGGATGACAAGTACAGAAGGAGGCCGAGTGCTATAGCTGTGGGACATGTCAGAGACTATCCGGTAAAAGGGTGAGACAACTGTGAATTTGACTCAGGGTGACATAGGGCGACGGTGAAATTCCTTCAAGTTTTAGACAAGCAGTCAAGAAAAAGCGGTGACGTTGAGTTCAGATAACTCTTATATGTGGCGTCCAATATGTGAGTCTGTTTATTTTCACGCAGACAATGGTCGGTGTGTGATGGCGTTGAACGGATCCTCCGAAAGTTGGGAGCACAAAGTAGAGTAAGGAGGAACTTAATTTTGCTCGAGTGTTGACCGTGAAGAAGACAAGAAGGGACTACAGTTGTAGGTGGAGTCACATGGAGTCTGGGAGTAGCAGCGGTGCTCATGGCGTATCTCAAGTCCAATGTACATGGAGGTTCGACGCATGGATGAATTCAAGGTGGTGAAGAATATTTGCCAAGGTAGAGTTTGTTAAAGTTGTGTTGAATATTATTGTACAAGTTAGGTTACAGTTGGAATTGGTTTTTGACTGTATGTAGACAGGATAGGAGTTGTGTTCCAATAGGACACTTGTATCCTAGGCCTCTCATATATATCGGGGGTAGACACACGATGTAACCTATGCCAATATAATAGCACGGTCACGCGGGGGAGCCGGCAGCGTGTGTCGGTGCCCAAGCGGCCAGGGTGAGGTATTGTAACGGTGTCACGGGGAGGAGCGCCCGTAGTCATGCCCCGGGGATATAGCCATGATGGTGAACCTCGTTAACAAATCTTGGTCTCGTGCTCGTGTGATCTCTTGATCCTCGGTAGATCAACGGTGCGCCTCAGATTTATTCTAAAAAGACATTCACAAGCTCCCCAAGCGCCTAACGGCCTGGGCGTCAGTGCATGCCAGAAGCATGGACACGAGCATGACGGAGTCAGGACACTCTATGCATGACCAAGTACCAAACGTACGGCACATCCGAGTTCAGCACACGTTCAGCTCGATGACGTCCCGCGAACTCCGATCCAGCAGAGCTTCACGGGAGAGTTCCGTCAGCATGACGGCGTGATGACGGTGATGATGTTGCTACCGACGCAGAGCTTCGCCTAAGCACCGCTACGATATGATCGAGGTGGAATATGGTGGAAGGGGGCACCGCACACGGCTAAGAGGTCAAGAGATCAATTTTTGTGTCTAAAGGTACCCCCTTGCCCCTGTATATAAAGGACTAGGGGGAGGAGGCGGCCGGCCAGGAGGAGGGCGCTCCAGGGAGGAGTCCTACTCCCTCTTTTCCTAGTTGGAGTATGAGGGGGAAAGGAAGGGAAGGAGAGAGGAGGAAGGAAAGGGGTGAAGGAAATATGCCCTAGAGGCAATAATAAAGTTATTATTTATTTCCTTATACCATGATAAATGTTTATTATTCATGCTAGAATTGTATTAACCGGAAACATAATACATGTGTGAATATATAGACAAACAGTATGTCACTAGTATGCCTCTACTTGACTAGCTTGTTAATCAAAGATGGTTATGTTTCCTAACCATGAACAAGGAGTTGTTATTTGATTAACAAGGTCACATCATTAGTTGAATGATCTGATTGACATGACCCATTCCGTTAGCTTAACACTTGATCGTTTAGTATGTTAATGCTTTCTTCATGACCCATACATGTTCCTATAACTATGAGATTATGCAACTCCGTTTACGGAGGAACACTTTGGTACTACCAAACGTCACTGGCGAATCTGGGTGATTATAAAGGAGTACTACAGGTGTCTCCAAAGGTACTTGTTGGGTTGGCGTATTTCGAGATTAGGTTTTGTCACTCCGATTGTCGGAGAGGTATCTCGAGCCTTCTCGGTAATACACATCACTTAAGCCTTGCAAGCATTACAACTAATGAGTTAGTTGTGAGATGATGTATTACGGAACGAGTAAAGAGACTTACCGTAACGAGATTGAACTAGGTATTGGATACCGACGATCGAATCTCGGGTAAGTAACATACCGATGACAAAGGGAACAACGTATGTCGTTATGCGGTTTGACCGATAAAGATCTTCAGTAGAATATGTAGGAACCAATATGGGCATCCAGGTTCCGCTATTGGTTATTGACCGAGAATGGTTCTAGGTCATGTCTACATAGTTCTCGAACCCGTAGGGTCCGCACGCTTAACGTTTCGATGACAGTTCATTTATGAGTTTATAAGTATTGATGCACGAAGGTTGTTGAGTCCGGATGTGATCACGGACATGACGAGGAGTCTCGAAATGGTCGAGACATAAAGATTGATATATTGGAAGCCTACATTTGGACATCGGAAGTGTTCCGAGTGAAATCGGGAATTTACCGGAGTACCGGGAGGTTACCGGAACCCCCCGGGAACTTCATGGGCCCATAGTGGGCCTTGGAGGAAAGGAGAAAGGGCAGCCCTAGGTGGCCGCGCGCCCCCTCCCCTAGTCCTATTAGGACTAGGAAAGGTGGGTCGGCCCCCCTCTCTCTCTTTCCCCCTCCGGGAATCCTAATCCAACTAGGATTGGAGGGGAATCCTACTCCGGAGGGAGTAGGACTCCTTTGCGCGCCTCCCCTTGGGCGGCCACCTTCCCTTGGCTCCTTTATAAGCGGGGGGGGGGCACCCCATGACACACAAGTTGATCTACGGATCTTTCCTTAGCCGTGTGCGGTGCCCCTTCCACCATATTCCACTTGGTCATATCGTCGCGGAGCTTAGCGAAGCCCTGCGCCGGAGAAGTCATATCGTCGCGGAGCTTAGGCGAAGCCCTGCGTCGGTGGAGCATCAACATCGTCACCACGCCGTCGTCTTGACGGAACTCATCCCGACACTTTGCTGGATCGAGTCCGGGATCGTCATCGAGCTGAGCGTGTGCGAACTCGGAGGTGCCGTGACGTTCGGTGCTTGGATCGGTCGGATCGTGAAGGCGTCGACTACATCAACCGCGTTGTTAGCGCTTCGCTTCGGTCTCACGAGGGTGCGTGGACGGACACTCTCCCTCTCGTTGCTATGCCATCACCATGGTCTTGCGTGATCGTAGGAAAATTTTGAAATTACTCGTTCCCCAACAGTGGTATCGAGCCTGGTTTTATGCGTTGATGTCATATGCACGAGTAGAACACAAGTGAGTTGTGGGCGATATAAGTCATCTGCTTACCAGCATGTCATACTTTGGTTCAGCGGTATTGTGAGATGAAGCGGCCGGACCGACATTACGCGTATGCTTACGCGAGACTGGTTTCACCGCCCGAGCACTCGTTGCTCAAAGGTGACCGGCGGTGTCTGTCTCTCTCACTTTAGTTGAACCGAGTGTGGCTCGCCCGGTCCTTGCGAAGGTTAAAACAGCACCAACTTGACAAACTATCGTTGTGGTTTTGATGCGAGGTAAGAACGGTTCTTGCTCAGCCCGTAGCAGCCACGTAAAACTTGCAACAACAAAGTAGAGGACGTCTAACTTGTTTTGCAGGGCATGATGTGATGTGATGTGGTCAAGGCGTGATGCTATATTTTATTGTATGAGATGATCATGTTTTGTAACCGAGTTATCGCAATGGCAGGAGCCATATTGTTGTCGCTTTATTGTATGAAATGCAAGCGCCATGTAATTGCTTTACTTTATCACTAAGGAGTAGCGATAGTCGTAGAAGCAATAGTTGGCGAGGCGACAACGATGCTACGATGGAGATCAAGGTGTCGCGCGGTGGCGATGGTGATCATGGCGGTGCTTGGCGATGGAGATCACAAGCACAAGATGATGATGACCATATCATATCACTTATATTGATTGCATGTGATGTTTATCCTTTATGCATCTTATCTTGCTTTGATTGACGGTAGCATTATAAGATGATCTCTCACTAAAATTATCAAGAAGTGTTCTCCACGAGTATGCACCGTTGCCAAAGTTCGTAGTACCCGGACACCACGTGATGATCGGGTGTGATAAGTTCTCGTCCATCTACAACGGGTGCAAAACAGTTGCACACGCGAATACTCTGGTTAAACTTGACGAGCCTAGCATATAACAGATATGGCCTCGGAACACGGAGACCGAAAGGTCGAGCGTGAATCATATAGTAGATATGATCAACATAGTGATGTTCACCATTGAAACTACTCCATCTCACGTGATGATCGGACATGGTTTAGTTGATTTGGATCACGCAATCACTTAGATGACTAGAGAGATGTCTGTCTAAGTGGGAGTTCTTAAGTAATATGATTAATTGAACTTTAATTTATCATGAACTTAGTCCTGGTAGTATTTTGCAGATTATGTTGTAGATCAATAGCTCGCGTTGTTGCTTCCTGTGTTTTTATATGTGTTCCTAGAAAATTGTATTGAAAAATGTTAGTAGCAATATTGCGGATTGGATCCGTGATCGAGGTTTATCCTCATTGCTGCTGTAAGAATTATGTCCTTGATGCACCGCTAGGTGACGGACCTATTGCGGGAGGAGCAGATGCACGGGCGTTATGAGCGTTTGGATAGCTCAATATGATGACTACTTGATAGTTTAGTGCACCATGCTTAGCGGCTTAGAATCGGGACTTCAAAGGCGTTTTGAGCGTCATGGACCATATGGGATGTTCCAGAATTGAAGTTAATATTTCAAGCAAATACCGAGTTGAGAGATATGAAGTCTCCAACAAGTTCTATAGCTAAAAGATGGAGGAGAATCGCTCAACTAGTGAGCATGTGCTCAGATTGTGCAGGTACTTCAATCGCTTGAATCAAGTGGGAGTTAATCTTCCGAGATAAGATAGTGATTGACAGAATTCTCTAGTCACCATCACCAAGTTAGTAGAACTTCGTGATGAACTATAATATGCAAGGGATGACAAAAGTAATTCCCAAGCTCTTCGTGATGCTGAAATCGACGAAGGTAGAAATCAAGAAAAGAGCATCAAGTGTTGATGATTGACAAGACCACTCGTCTCAAGGAAAAGGGCAAAGGGAAGAAGGGAACTTCAAAAGAACGGCAAGCAAGTTGCTACTCGGTGAAGAAGCCCAAGTCTGGACCTAAGCACGAGACTAAGTGCTTTTGCTACAATGGAATTGGTCCTCGAAGCGGAACTACCCCAAGTGTTTGGCGGATAAGAAGGATGGCAAAGTGAACAAAGGTATATTTGATATACAAATTATTGATGTATATTTTACTAGTGTTCATAGCAACCCCTCGGTATTTGATCTTGATTCGGTTGCTAAGAGTAGTAACTCAAAGCGGAGTTGCAGAATGAGCGAAACTAGTTGAAGGGAAGTGACGATGAGTGTTGGAAGTAGTTCCAAGATTGATATGATCATCATCGCACACTCCTATACTTTCGGGATTAGTGTTAAACCTAAATAAATGTTATTTAGTGTTTGCGTTGAGCATGAATATGATTTGATCATGTTTATTGCAAAGCGGTTATTCATTTAAAGTCAAAGAATAATTGTTGTTCTGTTTAAATGAATAAAACCTTCGATGGTCATACACCCAATGAAAATAGTTTTCAAAGCGGTTATTCATTTAAAGTCAAAGAATAATTGTTGTTACATTTAAATGAATAATGGTCATACACCCAATAAAAATAGTTTGTTGGATCTCGATCGTAGTATATACATATTCATAATATTGATGCCAAAAGATGCAAAGTTAATAATGATAGTGCAACTTATTTGTGGCATTGCCGTTTAGGTCATATTGGTGTAAAGCGCATGAAGAAACTCCATGCTGATGGGATTTTGGAATCACTTGATTATGAATCACTTGATGCTTGCGAACCATGCCTTATGGGCAAGATGACTAAAGACTCATTCTCGGAACAATGGGCGAGCAAATGACTTATTGGAAATAATACATCTTGATGTATGCGGTCCGATGAGTGTTAAAGCTCACGGCAAGTATTGTTATTTTCTGACCTTCACAAGATGATTTGAGCAGATATGAGTATATCTACTTAATGAAGCACAAGTCTGAAACATTTGAAAAGTTCAAATAATTTCAGAGTGAAGTGGAGAATCATCGTAATAAGAAAATAAAGTTTCTACGATCTGATCGTGGAGGAGAATATTTGAGTTCTGAGTTTGGCCTTCATATAAAACAATGTGGAATAGTTTCACAGCTCACGCCACATGGAACACCATAACGTAATGGTGTGTCCGAGCGTCATAACCGTACTTTATTTTTGATATAGTGCGATCTATGATGTATCTTACCGATTTACCACTATCGTTTTGGGGTTATGCATTAGAGACAGCTGCATTCACGTTTAATAGGGCACCATCTAAATCCGTTGAGATGACACCGTATGAACTATGGTTTAGCGATAAACCTAAGCTGTCGTTTCTTAAAGTTTGGAGTTGTGATGCTTATGTGAAAAGTTTTCACCGATAAGCTCGAACCCAAATCGAATCGTCTTCATAGAATACCCAAAGGTAACTATTGGGTACACCTTCTATCACAGATCCAAAAGCAAGATATTTGTTACTAAGATGGATCCTCTCTAGAGAAGAAGTTTCTCTCGAAAGAAGTGAGTGGGAGGAAAGTAGAACTTGATGAGGTAATTGTACCTTCTCCCTTATTGGAAAGTAGTTCATCACAGGAATCAGTTCGGTGATTCCTACACCAATTAGTGAGGAAGTTAATGATGATGATCATGAAACTTCAGATCAAGTTGCTACCAAACCTCGTAGGTCTTCGAGTAAGATCCGCACCGAGTGGTACGGTAATCCTATTCTAGAAGTCATGTTACTAGACCATGATGAACCTACGAACAATGAGGAAGCGATGATGAGCCCAGATTCATGAAATGGCTTGAGGCCATAAAATCGAGATAGGATCCATGTATGAGAACAAAGTATGGACTTTGATTGACTTGCTCGATGATCAGCAAGCCATGTAGATAAATGGATTTTCAAGAGGAAGACAGATGTTGATAGTAGTGTTACTATCTACAAAGCTCGACTTATGCATAAAAGGTTTTGACAAGTTCAAGGTGTTGACTACAATGAGTTTTCTCAAGCTGTAGCGATGCTTAAGTCTGTCCGAATCATGTTAGCAATTGCCACATTTTATGAAATCGGCAAATGAATGTCAAAACTGCATTCCTTAATGGTTTTCTTAAAAAAGAGTTGTATATGATGCAACGAGAAGGTTTTGTCAATCCTAAAGGTGCTAACAAAATGTGTAAGCTCAGCGATCCATCTATGGACTGGTGCAAGCATCTCGAGTTGGAATACACACTTTGATAAGTTGATCAAAGCATATAGTTTTATCTGAGACTTGCGGTGAAGCCTGTATTTACAAGAAAGTGAGTGGGAGCACTACAACATTTCGATAAGTATATGTGAATGACATATTGTTGATCGAAATGATATAGAATTATTCGCAAAGCATAAAGGAATGTTTGAAAGGAGTTTTTCAAAGAAGGACCTCGGTGAAGCTGCTTACATATTGAGCATCAAGATCTATAGAGATAGATCAAGGCGCTAGATAAGTTTTTCAATGAATGCATACCTTGACAAGATTTTGAAGTAGTTCAAAATGGAGCAGTCAAAGAAAGAGTTCTTGCTGTGTCACAAGGTGTGAGATTGAGTAAGACTCAAAACCCGACCACGGCAGAAGATAGAAAGAGAATGAAAGTCATTCCTATGCATCAGCCATAGGTTCTATAAAGTATGTCATGTTGTGTACAGATCTATTGCATACCCTACCACTAAAGCTTGGCAAGGAATGCAATAGTGATCTAGGAGTAGATCAATGGACAGCGGTCAAAATTATCCTTAGTAGAATAAGGATATGTTTCTCGATTATGGAAGTGAAAAAGGTTAAATCGTAAAGGGTTACGTCGATACAAGTTTTAACACTAATCTAGATGACTCGAGTCTCAATCTGGATACATATTGAAAGTGGGAGCAATTAGCTAGAGTAGCTCCGTGCGAGCATTGTAGACATAGAAATTTGCAAAATACTTACGGCTCTGAATGTGATGCAGACCCGTTGACTAAAATTATCTCACAAGCAAAACATGATCACACCTTAGTACTCTTTGGGTGTTAATCACATAGCGATGTGAACTAGATTACTGACTCTAGTAAACCCTTTGGGTGTTGGTCACATGTCGATGTGAACTATGGGTGTTAACCACATATAGATGTGAACTATTGATGTTAAATCACATGGAGATGTGAACTAGATTATTGACTCTAGTGCAAGTGGGAGACTGAAGGAAATATGCCCTAGAGGCAATAATAAAGTTATTATTTATTTCCTTATACCATGATAAATGTTTATTATTCATGCTAGAATTGTATTAACGGAAACATAATACATGTGTGAATATATAGACAAGCAGTATGTCACTAGTATGCCTCTACTTGACTAGCTTGTTAATCAAAGATGGTTATGTTTCCTAACCATGAACAAGGAGTTGTTATTTGATTAACAAGGTCACATCATTAGTTGAATGATCTGATTGACATGACCCATTCCGTTAGCTTAACACTTGATCGTTTAGTATGTTAATGCTTTCTTCATGACCCATACATGTTCCTATAACTATGAGATTATGCAACTCCGTTTACGGAGGAACACTTTGGGTACTACCAAGCGTCCTGGCATGCTGGGTGATTATAAAGGAGTACTACAGGTGTCTCCAAAGGTACTTGTTGGGTTGGCGTATTTGAGATTAGGTTTTGTCACTCCGATTGTCGGAGAGGTATCTCGAGCCTTCTCGGTAATACACATCACTTAAGCGTTGCAAGCATTACAACTAATGAGTTAGTTGTGAGATGATGTATTACGGAGCGAGTAAAGAGACTTACGTGTGAGATTGAACTAGGTATTGGATACCGACGATCGAATCTCGGGTAAGTAACATACCGATGACAAAGGGAACAACGTATGTCGTTATGCGGTTTGACCGATAAAGATCTTCGTAGAATATGTAGGAACCAATATGGGCATCCAGGTTCCGCTATTGGTTATTGACCGAGAATGGTTCTAGGTCATGTCTACATAGTTCTCGAACCCGTAGGGTCCGCACGCTAACGTTCGATGACAGTTCATTTATGAGTTTATAAGTATTGATGCACGAAGGTTGTTGAGTCCGGATGTGATCACGGACATGACGAGGAGTCTCGAAATGGTCGAGACATAAAGATTGATATATTGGAAGCCTACATTTGGACATCGGAAGTGTTCCGAGTGAAATCGAATTTTCGAGATGCCGGAGGTTACGGAACCCCCGGAACTTCATGGGCCCATAGTGGGCCTTGGAGGAAAGGAGAAAGGGCAGCCCTAGGTGGCGCGCCCCCCTTCCCTAGTCCTATTAGGACTAGGAAAGGTGGGCCGCCCCCTCTCTCTCTTTCCCCTCACGGAATCCTAATCCAACTAGGATTGGGGGAATCCTACTCCGGAGGGAGTAGGACTCCTTGGTCGCCTCCCCTTGGGCCGCCACCTTCCCTTGGATCCTTTATATATGGGGCAGGGGCACCCCATGACACACAAGTTGATCTACGGATCTTTCCTTAGCCGTGTCGGTGCCCCTTCCACCATATTCCACTTGGTCATATCGTCGCGGAGCTTAAGGCGAAGCCCTGCGCCGGAGAAGTCATATCGTCAGCGGAGCTTAGGCGAAGCCCTGCGTCGGTGGAGCATCAACATCGTCCTGCACGCCGTCGTCTTGACGGAACTCATCCCGACACTTTGCTGGATCGAGTCCGGGATCGTCATCGAGCTGAGCGTGTGCGAACTCGGAGGTGCCGTCGTTCGGTGCTTGGATCGGTCGGATCGTGAAGGCGTCGACTACATCAACAGCGTTGTTAACGCTTCGCTTCGGTCTCACAGTGCGTGGGCGGACCTCTCCCTCTCGTTGCTATGCCATCACCATGGTCTTGCGTGATCGTAGGAAATTTTTGAAATTACTCGTTCCCCAACAAAGGCGCCCCCTCCTTGTCCAATTCGGACTAGAGGGGAGGGGCATCGGCCTGCCCTAGTCGCCCTCCTCTTCTCCACTAAGGCCCATCTTGGCCCATTAAACTCCCGGGGGTTACGCCGATACAAGTTTTAACACTAATCTAGATGACTCGAGTCTCAATCTGGATACATATTGAAAGTGGGAGCAATTAGCTAGAGTAGCTCCGCAAGAGCATTGTAGACATAGAAATTTGCAAAATACTTACGGCTCTGAATGTGATGACCCGCTGACTAAAATTATCTCACAAGCAAAACATGATCACACCTTAGTACTCTTTGGGTGTTAATCACATAGCGATGTGAACTAGATTACTGACTCTAGTAAACCCTTTGGGTGTTGGTCACATGTCGATGTGAACTATGGGTGTTAACCACATATAGATGTGAACTATTGATGTTAAATCACATGGAGATGTGAACTAGATTATTGACTCTAGTGCAAGTGGGAGACTGAAGGAAATATGCCCTAGAGGCAATAATAAAGTTATTATTTATTTCTTATACCATGATAAATGTTTATTATTCATGCTAGAATTGTATTAACCGGAAACATAATACATGTGTGAATATATAGACAAACAGTATGTCACTAGTATGCCTCTACTTGACTAGCTTGTTAATCAAAGATGGTTATGTTTCCTAACCATGAACAAGGAGTTGTTATTTGATTAACAAGGTCACATCATTAGTTGAATGATCTGATTGACATGACCCATTCCGTTAGCTTAACACTTGATCGCTTAGTATGTTAATGCTTTCTTCATGACCCATACATGTTCCTATAACTATGAGATTATGCAACTCCTGCTTACCGGAGGAACACTTTGGTACTACCAAACGTCACAACGTGAATCGGGTGATTATAAAGGAGTACTACAGGTGTCTCCAAAGGTACTTGTTGGGTTGGCGTATTTGAGATTAGGTTTTGTCATCCGATTGTCGGAGAGGTATCTCCGAGCCTTCTCGGTAATACACATCACTTAAGCGTTAAAGCATTACAACTAATGAGTTAGTTGTGAGATGATGTATTACGGAACGAGTAAAGAGACTTACGGTAACGAGATTGAACTAGGTATTGGATACCGACGATCGAATCTCGGGTAAGTAACATACCGATGACAAAGGGAACAACGATGTCGTTATGCGGTTTGACCGATAAAGATCTTCGTAGAATATGTAGGAACCAATATGGGCATCCAGGTTCGCTATTGGTTATTGACCGAGAATGGTTCTAGGTCATGTCTACATAGTTCTCGAACCCGTAGGGTCCGCACGCTAACGCTTCGATGACAGCTCATTTATGAGTTTATAAGTATTGATGCATCAAGGTTGTTCGAGTCCGGATGTGATCACGGACATGACGAGGAGTCTCAAATGGTCGAGACATAAAGATTGATATATTGAAGCCTACATTTGGACATCGGAAGTGTTCCGAGTGAAATCGAATTTATCGAGTACCGGAGGTTACGGAACCCCGGAACTTCATGGGCCCATAGTGGGCCTTGGAGGAAAGGAGAAAGGGCAGCCCTAGGTGGTCGCGCCCCCTTCCCCTAGTCCTATTAGGACTAGGAAAGGTGGGCCGCCCCTCTCTCTCTCTTTCCCCCACGGAATCCTAATCCAACTAGATTGAGGGGAATCCTACTCCGGAGGAGTAGGACTCCCTTGCGCGCCTCCCCTTGGGCCGCCACCTTCCCTTGATCCTTTATATATGGGGCAGGGGCACCCCATGACACACAAGTTGATCTACGGATCTTTCCTTAGCCGTGCAGCGGTGCCCCTTCCACCATATTCCACTTGGTCATATCGTCATGAGCTTAGGCGAAGCCCCGCGCCGGAGAAGTCATATCGTCATGAGCTTAGGCGAAGCCCCGCGCCGGTGGAGCATCAACATCGCCACCACGCCGTCAGGCCGACGGAACTCATCCCCGACACTTTGCTGGATCGAGTCCGGGATCGCCATCGAGCTGAACGTGCGTAACTCGGAGGTGCCGACGCTCGGTGCTTGGATCGGTCGGATCGTGAAGACGACGACTACATCAACCGCGTTGTTAACGCTTCGCGGGTTCACGAGGGTACGTGGACGGACACTCTCCCCTCTCGTTGCTATGCCATCACCATGGTCTTGCGTGATCGTAGGAAATTTTTTGAAATTACTACGTTCCCCAACAAGGGGGGCGCCCCCCTCCTTGTCCAATTCGGACTAGAGGGGGAGGGGGCATGCGGCCTGCCCTAGTCGCCCCTCCTCTTCTCCACTAAGGCCCATCTTGGCCCATTAAACTCCCCGGGGGGGTTCGGTAACCCCCCGGTACTCCGGTATATGTCCGAAACTCCCTGAAACCATTCCGGTGTCCAAACATTGTCGTCCAATATATTGATCTTTATGTCTCGACCATTTCGAGACTCCTCGTCATGTCCGTGATCACATCTCGGACCCCGAACTACCTTTGGTACATCAAAACACAAAAACTCATAATACAATCGTCACCGAACTTTGAGCGTGCGGACCCTACGGGTTCGAGAACTATGCAGACATGACCGAGACATGTCTCCAGTCAATAACCAATAGAGGAACCTGGATGCTCATATTGGTTCCTACATATTCTACGAAGATCTTTATCGGTCAAACCGCATAACAACATACGTTGTTCCCTTTGTCATGGTATGTTACTTGCCCGAGATTCGATCGTCGGTATCTCAATACCTAGTTCAATCTTGTTATGGGCAAGTCTCTTTACTCGTTCTATAATGCATCATCCCGGAACTAACTCATTAGTCACATTGCTTTCAAGGCTTATAGTGATGTGCATTACCGAGAGGGCCTAGAGATACCTCTCCGACAATCGGAGTGACAAATCCTAATCTCGAAATATGTCAACCCAACAAGTACCTTCAGAGACACCTGTAGTGTACCTTTATAATCACCCTGTTAAGTTGTGACTTTTGGTAGCATACAAAGTGTTCCTCCGGTAAATGGGAGTTGCATAATCTCATAGTCATAGGAACATGTATAAGTCATGAAGAAAGCAATAGCAACATACTAAACGATCAAGTGCTAAACTAACGGAATGGGTCAAGTCAATCACATCATTCTCCTAATGATGTGATCCCGTTAATCAAATGACAACGCATGTCTATGGCTAGGAAACTCAACCATCTTTGATTAACGAGCTAGTCAAGTAGAGGCATACTAGTGACATTATATTTGTCTATGTATTCACACATGTATTATGTTTCTGGTTAATACAATTCTAGCATGAATAATAAACATTTATCATGATATGAGGAAGTAAATAATAACTTTATTACTGCCTCGAGGGCATATTTCCTTCAGTCTCCCACTTGCACTAGAGTCAATAATCTTGTTCACATCGCCATGTGATTTAACATCAATAGTTCACATCTTTATGTGGTTAACACCCATAGTTCACATCGATATGTGACCAACACCCAAAGGGTTTACTAGAGTCGGTAACCTAGTTCACATCGCTATGTGATTAACACCCAAAGAGTACTAAGGTGTGATCATGTTTTGCTTGTGAGATAATTTTAGTCAACGGGTCTGTCGCATTCAGATCCGTAAGTATTTTGCAAATTTCTATGTCTACAATGCTCTGCACGGAGCTACTCTAGCTAATAGCTCCCACTTTCAATATGCATCCAGATTGAGACTTAGAGTCATCTGGATCAGTGTCAAAAACTTGCATCGACGTAACCCTTTACGACGAACCTTTTTCCATAATCAAGAAACATATCCTTATTCCATTAAGGATAATTTTGACCGTTGTCCAGTGATCTACTCCTAGATCACTATTGTAATCCTTGCCAAACTCAGTGATAGGGTATACAATAGATCTGGTACACAGCATGGCATACTTTATAGAACCTATGGCTGAGGCATAGGGAATGACTTTCATTCTCTTTCTATCTTCTGCCGTGGTCGGGCTTTGAGTCTTACTCAATTTCACACATTGTAACACAGGCAAGAACTCTTTCTTTGACTGTTCCATTTTGAACTATTTCAAAATCTTGTCAAGGTATGTACTCATTGTAAAAACTTATCAAGCATTTTGATCTATCTCTATAGATCTTGATGCTCAATATGTAAGCAGCTTTACCGAGGTCTTTCTTTTAAAAACTCCTTTCAAATACCCCTTTACGCTTTCCAGAAAATTCTTCTTTATTTTCGATCAACAATATGTCATTCACATATATTTATCAGAAATGTTGTAGTGCTCCCACTCACTTTCTTGTAAATACAGGCTTCACCGCAAGTCTGTATAAAACTATATGCTTTGATCAACTCATCAAAGCGTATATTCCAACTCCGAGATGCTTGCACCAGTCCATAGATGGATCGCTGGAGCTTTGCACACTTTGTTAGCACCTTTAGGATCGACCAAACCTTTCTGGTTGCATCATATACAACTCTTCTTTAAGAAATCCATTAAGGAATGCAATTTTGTTTATCCATTTGCCAGATTTCATAAAATGCAACAATTGCTAACATGATTCGGGCAGACTTAAGCATCGCTACGAGTGAGAAAAACTCATCATAGTCAACACCTTGAACTTGTCGAAAACCTTTTGCGACAATTCGAGCTTTCTAGATAGTAACACTACTATCAACGTCCGTCTTCCTCTTGAAGATCCATTTATTCTTAATGGCTCACCGATCATTGGGCAAGTCAATCAAAGTCCATACTTTGTTCTCATACATGGATCCCATCTCAGATTTCATGGCCTCTAACCATTTCGCGGAATCTGGGCTCATCATCGCTTCCTCATAGTTCCTAGGTTCGTCATGGTCAAGTAACATGACCTCCAGAATAGGATTACCGTACCACTCTAGTGTGGATCTTATTCTAGTTGACCTACGAGGTTTGGTAGTAACTTGATCTGAAGTTACATGATCATCATCATTATCTTCCTCACTAATTGGTTTAGGAATCACAGGAACAGATTTTTGTGATGAACTACTTTCTAATAAGGGAGCAGGTACAGTTACCTCATCAAGTTCTTCTTTCCTCCCACTCACTTCTTTCGAGAGAAACTCCTTCTCTAGAAAGGATCCATTCTTAGCAACGAGTGTCTTGCCTTCGGATCTATGATAGAAGGTGTACCCAATTGTCTCCTTTGGGTATCCTATGAAGATACATTTCTCCGATTTGGGTTTGAGCTTATCAGGATGAAACTTTTTCACATAAGCATCGCAACCCCAAACTTCAAGAAACGACAACTTTAGTTTCTTGCCAAACCACAGTTCATATGGTGGCGTCTCAACGGATTTAGATGGTTCCCTATTTAACGTGGATGCAGATGTCTCTAATGCATAACCCCAAAATGATAGTGGTAAATCGGTAAGAAACATCATAGATTGCACTATATCCAATAAAGTACGGTTATGACGCTCGGACACACCATTATGCTGTGGTGTTCCAGGTGGAACGAATTTGTGAAACTATTCCACATTGTTTTAATTGAAGACCAAACTCGTAACTCAAATATTTGTCTCCGCGATCAGATCGTAGAAACTTTATTTTCTTGTCACGATGATTTTCCACTTCACTCTGAAATTCTTTGAACTTTTCAAATGTTTCAGACTTATGTATCATCAAGTAGATATACCCATATCTGCTCAAATCATCTATGACAGTCAGAAAATAACGATACCCACCGCGAGCCTCAACACTAATCGGACCGCATACATCAGTATGTATTATTTCCAATAAGTCAGTTGCTCGCTCCATTGTTCCGGAGAATGGAGTCTTAGTCATCTTGCCCATGAGGCATGGTTCGCAAGCATCATGTGATTCCAAAACCCATCAACATGGAGTTTCTTCATGCGCTTTACACCAATATGACCTAAGTGGCAGTGCCACAAATAAGTTGCACTATCATTATTAACTTTGCATCTTTTGGCTTCAATATTATGAATATGTGTATCACTACAATCGAGATCCAACAAACCATTTTCATTGGGTGTATGACCATAGAAGGTTTTATTCATGTAAACAGAACAACAATTATTCTCTAATTTAAATGAATAACTGTATTGCAATAAACATGGTCAAATCATATTCATGCTCAACGCAAACACCAAATAAAATTTATTTAGGTTCAACACTAATCCCGAAAGTATAGGGAGTGTGCGATGATGATCATATCAATCTTGGAACTGCTTCCAACACACATCGTCACTTCACTATTAACTAGTTTTTGTTCATTCTGCAACTCCCGTTTCGAGTTACTACTCTTAGCAACTGAACTAGTATCAAATAACGCGGGGTTTCTATAAATACTAGTAAAGTACACATCAATAACATGTATATCAAATATACCTTTGTTCATTTTTCCATCCTTCTTATCCGCCAAGTATCTAGGGGCAGTTCCACTTCCAGTGACCATTTCCTTTGCAGTAGAAGCAGTCAGTTTCAGGCTTGGGTCTAGCTTTGGGCTTCTTTACGGGAGCAGCAACTTGCTTGCCGTTCTTTTTGAAGTTCCCCTTCTTCCCCTTACCCTTTTCTCGAAACTAGTGGTCTTGTCAACCATCAACACTTGATGTTTTTCTTGATTTCTACCTTTGTTGATTTTAGTATTACGAAGAGCTTGGGAAGGGCTTCTTCACGGGAGCAGCAACTTGCTTGCCGTTCTTTTTGAAGTTCCCCTTCTTCCCCTTACCCTTTTCTTGAAACTAGTGGTCGTGTCAACCATCAACACTTGATGTTTTTCTTGATTTCTACCTTCGTCGATTTTAGTATCACGAAGAGCTTGGGAATCGTTTCTGTTATCCCTTGCATATCATAGTTCATCACAAAGTTCTAGCAACTTGGTGATAGTGACTAGAGAACTCTGTCAATCACTATCTTATCTGTAAGATTAACTCCCACTTGATTCAAGTGATTGTAGTACTCAGACATTCTGAGCACATGCTCACTAGCTGAGCTATTCTCCTCCATCTTGTAGGCAAAGTACTTGTCAAAGGTCTCATACCTTTCGACATGGGCATGAGTCTGAAATATTAATTTCAACTCTTGGAACATCTCATGTGCTCCGTGGCATTTCGAAAACGTCTTTGAAGCCCCGATTCTAAGCCGTAAAGCATGGTGCACTAAACTATCAAGTATTCATCATATCGAGCTTGCCAAACGTTCATAACATCTGCATTTGCTCCTGCAAGCGGTCTGTCACCTAGCGGTGCATCAAGGACATAATTCTTCTGTGCAGCAATGAGGATAGCCCTCAGATCACGGATCCAATCCGCATCATTGCTACTAACATCTTTCAACTTAGTTTTCTCTAGGAACATATCAAAAATAAAATAGGGGAGCTAAACGCGAGCTATTGATCTACACCATAGATATGCTAATACTACCAGGACTAAGTTCATGATAAATTAAAGTTTAATTAATCATATTACTAAAGAACTCCCACTTATATAGACATCCCTCTAATCCTCTAAGTGATCATGTGTGATCCATATCAACTAAACCATGTCCGATCATCACGTGAGATGGAGTAGTTTCAATGGTGAACATCACTATGTTGATCATATCTACTATATGATTCACGCTCGACCTTTCGGTCTCAGGGTTCCGAGGCCATATCTGCATATGCTAGGCTCGTCAAGTTTAACCTGAGTATTCCGCATGTGCAACTGTTTTGCACCCGTTGTATTTGAACGTAGAGCTTATCACACCCGAGGATCATGTGGTGTCTCAGCACGAATAACTTTCCAAACGGTGCATACTCAGGGAGAACACTTATACCTTGAAATTTAGTGAGAGATCATGTTATAATGCTACCGTTGATCTAAGCAAAATAAGATGCATAAAAGATAAACATCACATGCAATCAATATAAGTGATATGATATGGCCATCATCATCTTGTGCTTGTGATCTCCATCTCCGAAGCACCGTCATGATCACCATCGTCACCAGCACGACACCTTGATCTCCAACGTTGCATCGTTGTCGTCACGCCAACTATTGCTTCTACGACTATCGCTGCCGCTTAGTGATAAAGTAAAGCAATTACAGGGCGATTGCATTGCATACAATAAAGCGACAAACATATGGCTCCTGCCAGTTGCCGATAACTCGGTTACAAAACATGATCATCTCATACAATAAATATAGCATCATGCCTTGACCATATCACATCACAGCATGCCCTGCAAAAACAAGTTAGATGTCCTCTACTTTGTTGTTGCAAGTTTTACATGGCTGCTACGGGCTGAGCAAGAACCGTTCCTACATACGCATCAAAACCACAATGATAGTTAGTCAAGTTGCTATTGTTTTAACCTTCTCAAGGATCGGGCGTAGCCACACTCGGTTCAACTAAAGTTGGAGAAACTGATACCCGCCAGCCACCTGTGTGAAAAGCACGTCGGTAGAACCAGTCTCGCATAAGCGTACGCGTAATGTCGGTCCGGGCCGCTTTATCCAACAATACCGCCGAACCAAAGTGTGACATGCTGGTAAGCAGTATGACTTGTATCGCCCATAACTCACTTGTGTTCTACTCGTGCATATAACATCTACGCATAAAACCAGGCTCGGATGCCACTGTTGGGGAACGTAGTAATTTCATAAAAATCCTACGCACACACAGGAACATGGTGATGCATAGCAACGAGAGGGGAGAGTGTGTCCACGTACCCTCATAGACCGAAAGCGGAAGCGTTAGCACAACGCGGTTGATGTAGTCGTACGTCTTCACGATCCGACCGATCCAAGTACCGAACGTACGGCACCTCCGAGTTCAGCACACGTTCAGCTCGATGACGCCCGCGAACTCCGCCCAAAGAGAGCTTCACGGGAGAGTTCCACAAGACGACGACATGATGACGGTGATGATGTTGCTACCGACGCAGGGCTTCACCTAAGCACCGCTACGATATGATCTAGGTGGAATATGGTGGAGGGGGGCACCGCACACGGCTAAGAGATCAAGAGATCAATTGTTGTGTCTAGAGGTGCCCCCCTTCCCCCATATATAAAGGACCAGGGGAGGAGGCGGCCGACCGGGAGGAGGGCACGCCTGATACGTCTCCAACGTATCTATAATTTTTGATTGCACCATGCTATATTATCTACTGTTTTGGACCATATTGGGATTTATTTTCCACTTTTTATTATTTTTGGGACTAACCTATTAACCGGAGGCCCACCTGAATTGCTGTTTTTGCCTATTTCAGTGTTTCAAGAAAGGAATATCAAACGGAGTCCAAACGGAATGAAACCTTCGGGAACGTGATTTTCTCACGAATATGACCCAGAGACTTGGACCCCACGTCAAGAAAGCCACGAGGTGGGACGAGGTAGGGGCGCGCCTACCCCTAGGGTGCCCCCTCCCTCGTGGGCCCCACGGCTCCACCGACGCATTTCTTCCTCCTATATATACCTACGCACTTCAAACGATCGACACGGAGCCAAAACCTAATTCCACCACCGCCAACCTACTGTACCCACGAGATCCCATCTTGGGGCATGTTCCGGAGCTCAGCCGGAAGGGGAATCCACCACGGAGGGCTTCTACATCATCACCATAGCCCCTCCGATGAAGTGTGAGTAGTTTACTTCAGACCTTCGGGTCCATAGTTAGTAGCTAGATGGCTTCTTCTCTCTTTTTGGATCTCAATACAATGTTCTCCCCCTCTCTCGTGGAGATCTATTTGATGTAATCTTCTTTTTGCGGTGTGTTTGTTGAGACCGATGAATTTTGGATTTATGATCAAGATTATCTATGAACAATATTTGAATCTTCTCTGAATTCTTTTATGTATGATTGGTTATCTTTGCAAGTCTCTTCGAATTATCAGTTTGGTTTGGCCTACTAGATTGGTTTTTCTTGCAATGGGAGAAGTGCTTAGCTTTGGGTTCAATCTTATGTGTCCTTTCCCAAAGGATGAGGGGCAGCAAGGCACGTATTGTATTGTTGCCATCGAAGATAGCAAGATGGGGTTTTTATCATATTGCATGAATTTATCCCTCTACATCATGTCATCTTGCTTAAGGCGTTACTCTGTTTTCATTAACTTAATACTCTAGATGCATGCTGGATTGCGATCGGTCAGTGGAGTAATAGTAGTAGATGCAGGCAGGAGTCGGTCTACTTGTCTCGGACGTGATGCCTATATACATGATCATACCTAGATATTCTCATAACTATGCTCAATTCTGTCAATTGCTCAACAGTAATTCGTTCACCCACCGTAAAATACTTATGCTCTTGAGAGAAGCCACTAGTGAAATCTATGGCCCCCAGATCTATCTCCATCATATTAATCTTCCATCACTTTATTATTGCCTTTGCTTTCTACTTTGCTTATTATTTTACTTTGCATCTTTATACCAAAAATACCAAAAATATTATCTACCATCTCTATCAGATCTCACTCTCGTAAGTGACCATGAAGGGATTGACAACCCCTATTCGCGTTGGTTGCGAGGAGTTATTTGCTTTGTGCAGGTACGAGGGACTCGCGCGTAGCCTCCTACTGGATTGATACCTTGGTTCTCAAAAACTGAGGGAAATACTTACGCTACTTTGCTGCATCATCCTTTCCTCTTCAAGGAAATCCAACGCAGTGCTCAAGAGGTAGCAAGAAGAATTTCTGGCGCCGTTGCCGAGGAGTCTACGCAAAAGTCAACATACCAAGTACCCATCACAATCCCTTACCTCTCGCATTACATTATTTGCCATTTGCCTCTCGTTTTCCTCTCCCCCACTTCACCCTTGCCGTTTTATTCACCCTCTCTTTTCCGTTTGCCTTTTTACTCGCTTGCTTTTTGTTTGCTCATGTGTTGGATTGCTTGCTTGTCACGATGGCTCAAGATAATACCAAATTGTGTGACTTTACCAATACCAACAATAATGATTTTGTTAGCATTCCGATTGCTCCTCTTACCAATACTGAATCTTGTGAAATCAATACTGCTTTGTTGAATCTTGTTATGAAAGATCAATTTGTCGGCCTTCCTAGTGAAGATGCCGCTACTCATCTATATAGCTTCACGGATTTGTGTGATATGCAAAAGAAGAAAGATGTTGATAATGATATTTTTAAATTGAAGCTATTTCCTTTTTCGCTTAGAGATCGTGCTAAAGCTTGGTTCTCGTCTTTGCCTAAAAATAGTATTGATTCTTGGAACAAGTGCAAAGATGCTTTTATCTCTAAGTATTTTCCTCCCGCTAAGATCATCTCTCTTAGAAACGATATTATGAATTTTAAGCAACTTGATCATGAACATGTTGCACAAGCTTGGGAGAGGATGAAATTAATGATACGTAATTGCCCTACTCATGGTTTGAATTTGTGGATGATTACACAAAAAATTTATGCCGGATTGAATTTTGCTTCTAGAAATTTTTTAGATTCGGCCGCGGGAGGCACTTTTATGGAAATCACTTTAGGAGAAGCTACTAAACTCCTAGATAATATTATGGTTAATTATTCTCAATGGCACATTGAAAGATCTACTAATAAAAAAGTGCATGCGATAGAAGAAATTAATGTTTTGAGTGGAAAGATGGATAAACTTATGAAATTATTTGCTACTAAGAGTGTTTCTTCTGATCCTAATGATATGCCTTTGTCTACTTTGATTGAGAATAATAATGAATCTATGGATGTGAATTTTGTTGATTGGAATAATTTTGGTAACAACGCGTATAGAGGGAACTTTAATCCTAGGCCTTATCCTAGTAATCCTTCTAATAATTATGAAAATTCCTACAACAACTCTTATGGAAATTTTAATAAGATGCCCTCTGAATTTGAGACTAGTGTTAAAGAATTTATGAATTCGCAAAAGAATTTCAATGCTTTGCTTGAAGAGAAATTGCTTAAAGTTGATTTATTGGCTAGGAACGTCGATAGACTTTCTCTTAATGTTGATTCTTTAAAGTTTAGATCTATTCCTCCTAAGCATGATATCAATGAGTCTCTCAAAGCCATGAGAATTTCCATTGATAAGTGCAAGGAAAGAACCGGTAGGATGCGTGCTACGAAAGATGCCTTTATTAAAGCGTGTTCTTCCAATTTCCATGAAAATAAAGATGAAGATCTAAAAGTTATTGATGTGTCCCCTATTAAATCTTTGTTTTGCAATATGAATCTTGATAATTATGAGACTGAAATGATCCACCTTTACCTAGAAGGCGTTCCAAAAATTCGGAGTTTTTAGATCTTGATGATAAATTTGATAAAAGTGGGATTGAAGAAAGCAAAACCCTAGATGTTGCTAAACCCACTATTTTGGATTTCAAGGAATTTAATTATGAAAGTTGCTCATTAATTGATTGTATTTCCTTGTTGCAATCCGTGCTAAATTCTCCTCATGCTTATAGTCAAAATAAAGAGTTTACTAAACATATCTTTGATGCCTTGATGCAATCTTATGAAGAAAAACTTGAGTTGGAAGTTTCTATCCCTAGAAAACTTTATGATGAGTGGGAACCAACTATTAAAATTAAGATCAAGGATCATGAATTTTATGCTTTATGTGATTTGGGTGCTAGTGTTTCCACTATTCCCAAAACTTTGTGCGATTTGCTAGATTTCCGCGATTTTGATGATTGATCTCTAAACTTGCACCTTGCGGATTCCACTGTTAAGAAACCTATGGGAAGAATTAATGATGTTATTATTGTTGCAAATAGGAATTATGTGCCTGTAGATTTTATCGTTCTTGATATAGATTGCAATCCTGCATGTCTTATTATTCTTGGTAGACCTTTTCTTAGAACGATTGGTGCAATTATTGATATGAAGGAAGGGAATATTAAATTCCAATTTCCAATAAAGAAAGGCATGGAACACTTCCCTAGGAATAAAATAAAATTACCATATGAATCTATCATGAGCACCACTTATGGATTGCCTACCAAAGATGGCAATACCTAGATCTATCCTTGCTTTTATGCCTAGCTAGGGGCGTTAAACGATACCGCTTGTTGGGAGGCAACCCAATTTTATTTTTAGTTTTTGCTTTTGCTTCTGTTTAGGAATAAATAATCCATCTACCTTCTGTTTAGATGTGTTTTTATGTTTTAATTAGTGTTTGTGCCAAGTTAAACCTATAGGATCTTCTTGGATGATAGTTATTTGATCTTGCTGTAATTTCCAGAAACTTTCTGTTCACGAAAACAATTGTTAGAAATCACCAGAACGTGATACAATAGTGATTCCAATTGATGTTGATCAATAAACAAATTGCCTAGATCTTCCTATTTTGGCTGAATTTTTGGAGTTCCATAAGTTTGCGTTAGTTACAGATTACTACAGACTGTTCTGTTTTTGACAGATTTTTTTTTCGTGTGTTGTTTGCTTATTTTGATGAATCTATGGCTAGTAAAATAGTTTATAAACCATAGATAAGTTGGAATACAGTAGGTTTAACACCAATGTAAATAAATAATGAGTTCATTACAGTACCTTGAAGTGGTCTTTTGTTTTCTTTCGTTAACGGAGCTCACAAGATTTCTGTTGAGTTTTGTGTTGTGAAGTTTTCAAGTTTTGGGTGAAATCTTTTGATGGATTATGGAACAAGGAGTGGCAAGAGCCTAACCTTGGGGATGCCCATGGCACCCCCAAGATAATCTAAGGACACCAAAAAGTCAAAGCTTGGGGATGCCCCGGAAGGCATCCCCTCTTTCGTCTACTTCCATCGGTAACTTTACTTGGAGCTATATTTTTATTCACCACATGATATGTGTTTTGCTTGGAGCGTCTTGTATGATTTGAGTCTTTTCTTTTTATTTTACCACAATCATACTTTCTGTACACACCTTTTGAGAGAGCCATACATGAATTGGAATTTGTTAGAATACTCTTTGTGTTTCACTTATATCTTTTGAGCTATATAATTTTGCTCTAGTGCTTCACTTATATCTTTTAGAGCAGGGTGGTGGATTTGTTTTATAGAAACTATTGATCTCTCATGCTTCACTTAGATTATTTTGAGAGTCTTAAATAGAATGGTAATTTGATTAATAACCTCAGTATGCTAGGTATAAAAAAATAGTAAAAACTTTCTTATGAGTGTGTTGGATACTAAGAAAAGTTTGATGCTTGATGATTGTTTTGAGATATGGAGGTGATAATATCAAAGTCGTGCTAGTTGAGTGGTTGTGAATTTGAAGAATGCTTGTGTTGAAGTTTGCAAGTCCCGTAGCATGCACGTATGGTAAATGTTATGTAACAAATTTGAAACATGAGGTGTTCTTTGATTGTCCTCCTTATGAGTGGCGGTCGGGGACGAGCGATGGTCTTTTCCTACCAATCTATCCCCCTAGGAGCATGCGCGTAGTGCTTTTGTTTTTGATGGCTTGTAGATTTTTGCAATAAGTATGTGAGTTCTTTATGATTAATGTTGAGTCCATGGATTATACGCACTCTCACCCTTCCATCATTGCTAGCATCTTCGGTACCGTGCACTGCCCTTTCTCACATTGAGAGTTGGTGCAAACTTCGCCGGTGCATCCAAACCCCGTGATATGATACGCTCTTTCACACATAAACCTCCTTATATCTTCCTCAAAACAGCCACCATACCTACCTATTATGGCATTTCCATAGCCATTCCGAGATATATTGCCATGCAACTTTCCACCATCCCGTTCATCATGACACCTTCATCATTGTCATATTGCTTAGCATGATCATGTAGTTGACATAGTATTTGTGGCAAAGCCACCGTTCATAATTCTTTCATACATGTCACTCTTGATTCATTGCATATCCCGTTACACCGCCGGAGTCATTCATATAGAGTCATACTTTGTTCTAGTATCGAGTTGTAATCATTGAGTTGTAAATAATTAGAAGTGTGATGATCATCATTTTCTAGAGCATTGTCCCAAGTGAGCAATAAAAAAAAGAGAAAGGCCATAAAAAAAGAGAAGGCCCCAAAAAATTTGAGAGAAAAAGAGAGAAGGGACAATGCTACTATCCTTTGCCACACTTGTGCTTCAAGGTAGCACCATAATCTTCATGATTGAGAGTCTCTTGTTTTGTCACTTTCATATACTAGTGGGAATTTTTCATTATTGAACTTGGCTTGTATATTCGAACAATGGGCCTCCTCAAGTGCCCTAGGTCTTCGTGAGCAAGCAAGTTGGATGCCCACACACTTAGTTTCTTTTGTTGAGCTTTCATACATTTATAGCTCTAGTGCATCCGTTGCATGGCAATCCCTACTCCTTGCATTAAAATCAGTCGATGGGCATCTCCATAGCCCATTGATTAGCCTCGTTGATGTGAGATCTTCTCCTTTTTTTGTCTTCTCCACATAACCCCCATCATCATATTCTACTCCACCCATAGTGCTATGTCCATGGCTCGCGCTCATATATTGCGTGAATGTTTATAAGTTTGAGATTACTAAAGTATGAAACTATTGCTTGGCTTGTCATCGGGGTTGTGCATGATGAGAGCATTCTCGTGTGACGAAAATGGAGCATGACTAAACTATATGATTTTGTAGGGATGAACTTTCTTTGGCCATGTTATTTTGACAAGACATAATTGCTTAGTTAGTATGCTTGAAGTATTATTATTTTTAAGTCAATATGAACTTTTGTCTTGAATCTTTCGGATCTGAATATTCATACCAAAATTAAGAAGAATTACATTGAAATTATGCCAAGTAGCACTCCGCATCAAAAATTCTGTTTTTATCATTTACCCACTCGAGGACGAGCAGGAATTAAGCTTGGGGATGCCTGATACGTCTCCAATGTATCTATAATTTTTGATTGGTCCATGCTATATTATCTACTGTTTTGGACCATATTGGGCTTTATTTTCCACTTTTATATTATTTTTGGGACTAACCTACTAACCGGAGGCCCAGCCCAGAATTGTTGTGTTTTGCCTATTTCAGTGTTTCGAAGAAACGGAATATCAAACAGAGTCCAAACGGAATGAAACCTTCGGGAACGTGATTTTCTCACCGAATATGACCCAGGAGACTTGGACCCTACTCAAGAAAGCCACAAGCTGGGCACGAGGTAGGGGGGCGCGCCTACCCCCTTAGGGCGCGCCCCCACCCTCGTGGGCCCCATGAAGTTCCACCGACGTATTTCTTCCTCCTATATATACCTACGTACCCCCAAACGATCAGATATGGAGCCAAAAATCTAATTCCACCGCCGCAACCTTCTGTACCCACAAGATCCCATCTTGGGGCCTGTTCCGGAGCTCCGCTGGAAGGGGAATCCATCACGGACGGCTCCTACATCATCACCTTAGCCCCTCCGATGAAGTGTGAGTAGTTTACTTCAGACCTTTGGGTCCATAGTTAGTAGCTAGATGGCTTCTTCTCTCTTTTTGGATCTCAATACAATGTTCTCCCCCTCTCTCGTGGAGAGCTATTTGATGTAATCTTATTTTTGCGGTGTGTTTGTTGAGACCGATGAATTGTGGGTTTATGATCAAGATTATCTATGAACAATATTTGAATCTTCTCTGAATTCTTTTATGTATGATTGGCTATCTTTGCAAGTCTCTTCGAATAATCAGTTTGGTTTGGCCTACTAGATTGGTTTTTGTTGCAATGGGAGAAGTGCTTAGCTTTGGGTTCAATCTTGCGGCGTCCTTTCCCAATGACAGTAGGGGCAGCAAGGCACGTATTGTATTGTTGCCACCGAGGATAACAAGATGGGGTTTTTATCATATTGCATGAATTTATCCCTCTACATCATGTCATCTTGCTTAAGGCGTTACTCTGTTTTCATTAACTTAATACTCTAGATGCATGCTGGATAGCGATCGATGAGTGGAGTAATAGTAGTAGATGCAGGCAGGAGTCGGTCTACTTGTCTCGGACGTGATGCCTATATACATGATCATACCTAGATATTCTCATAACTATCTCAATTCATCAATTGCTCAACAGAATTGCTCACCCACCGTAAAATACTTATGCTCTTGAGAGAAGCCACTAGTGAAATCTATGGCCCCCGGGTCTATCTCCATCATATTAATCTTCCATCACTTTATTATTGCCTTTGCTTTTACTTTGCTTTTTATTTTACTTTGCATCTTTATACCAAAAATACCAAAAATATTATCTACCATCTCTATCAGATCTCACTCTCGTAAGTGACTGTGAAGGGATTGACAACCCCTATTCGCGTTGGTTGCGAGGAGTTATTTGCTTTGTGTAGGTACGAGGGACTCGCGCGTAGCCTCCTACTGGATTGATACCTTGGTTCTCAAAAACTGAGGAAAATACTTACGCTACTTTGCTGCATCATCCTTTCCTCTTCAAGGAAATCCAATGCAGTGCTCAAGAGGTAGCACGCTAGGGAGGAGTCCTACTCCCACCGGGAGTAGGACTCCCTCTTTTCATAGTTGGAGTAGGAGGGGGGAAAGGAAGGGAAGGAGAGAGGAGGAAGGAAAGGGGGGCGCCGCCCCCCTCCTTGTCCAATTCGGACTAGAGGGGGAGGGGGCGCGCGGCCTACCCTAGCCTCCCCTCCTCTTCTCCACTAAGGCCCATCTTGGCCCATTAAACTCCTCGGGGGGTTCCGGTAACCCCCTGGTACTCCGGTATATGTCTGAAACTCCCCGAGGCCATTCCGGTGTCCGAACATAGTCGTCCAATATATCGATCTTTATGTCTCGACCATTTAGAGACTCCTCGTCATGTCTGTGATCACATCTGGGACTTTTAACTACCTTCGGTACATCAAAACACATAAACTCATAATACAATCTTCACCGAACTTTAAGCGTGCGGACCCTACGGGTTCGAGAACTAGTCGAGAACTATGTAGACATGGTTCATGAACATATCATCGGTCAATAACCAATAGCTGAACTGGATACTAGTCATATATATTTTGTCTATGTATTCACACATGTATTATGTTTCCACTTGTGTGAATACATAGACAAACAAAGTGTCTCTAGTATGCCTTCACTTGACTAGCTCGTTGAATCAAAGATGGTTAAGTTTCCTAGCCATAGACATGAGTTGTCATTTGATTAACGGGATCACATCATTAGAGAATGATGTGATTGACTTGACCCATTCTGTTAGCTTACCACTTGATCGTTTAGTATGTTGCTATTGCTTTCTTCATGAGTTATACATGTTCCTATACTATGAGATTATGCAACTCCCGTTTTACCGGAGGAACACTTTGTGTGCTACCAAACGTCACAACGTAACTGGGTGATTATAAAGGTGCTCTACAGGTGTCTCCGATTGTACTTGTTGAGTTGGCACAGATCGAGATTAGCATTTGTCACTCCGATTGTCGGAGAGGTATCTCTGGGCCCTCTCGGTAATGCACATCACTATAAGCCTTGCAAGCAATGTAACTAATGAGTTAGTTGCAGGATGATGCATTACGGAACGAGTAAAGAGACTAGCCGGTAACGAGATTGAACTAGGTATTAAGATACCGACGATCGAATCTCGGGCAAGTAACAC